>CM042388.1:36399084-36999084 GCA_023634145.1 Thymallus thymallus | reverse complement strand
AAGTGAAACATTTTTTTTTTGTCTGAGCAAATCCATTTATCATGGTATGTCATGTAACCTGTATACACTTGGATCAGTGCCTAGTGCCTGGTCACTCACTAATTGTATTTGTTTGTTCATGAAATGCCAGAATGTAAACTGCTTTTAATCTAAGGCCATTCTGCTGAATCGGAGATATGGGTGATCAGATCCTGCACTATGTCAAGTCTGAGAACATGCTGTGCTGGGAACATGTTTGTGTGGTCCAGTCAGAGTACAGTCTATGGTCCAAGGTCAATGTCCTCTGGGACTTTTGTGTGTGTGTGTGCATGTTCGTGTGTGTGTCTACATGTGTGCGTGTTTGTGTACTGTATGTGTGTGCGTGTGTTTGTGCTGAACGGCCAGAGTAGGTGATGAATCTTCCCATTAGCGTCATAATATCCTCAGGGCCAAACTTCAGCAGTCTAAGATACAGCACAGACAAAATTAATTGGGAACCACTTCAGTAGCTTTTCACACATCAGCCACAAATATTGGAGTTTATGTCAGGGTTTTACAAAATCCAGGACCACGCACAGTGTGGTTCCCAGCCACACTTCAAATGCTCAGGGTTCGGGGGAGAAACCGCTTATTGTTTAAACATCCAGCTTTTGTTGAGTTTAGCCAGCTGTACATGTTTTAGACTGAATTCAATTGTAGGTAACAGTCAGTAGTGTGTGTGTGTGTGTGTGTCCATGCATGCGTGCGCTCGTGTGTGTTTGTGTGAGCACCTCCTGACCGGAGCTACAAACAGGCCTCTCTCAGGAAACAGGAAGACTTATTTATTCAACTGGACTTCCTGCCATCCTGCCTTTCTCTCTCTCTGCTGCCAATCACCTAACAATACAATACAGCAATTTAACAACACACACAAACCTCCACTTTAGAATGAGCTATGTTTAACTGGGACAGTTGATTGACATGATAACAGAGTAACCCACAGTATGTGATCAAAGCAACAACAGCTGTCATTACTGCTCACAGTAAAAAAATAACCCCCACCCACAGTACATGTCATGACCGAAGCTGTTGCAGCTGTAATTATTGTCTGCTCAGTGCTCATAGTACCTTGAGACACACTGTATGGCAGCATACAATACACAGCAATATGATTGAGAACATTGTAACAGGTGCCCTGCAGAGTTTGCTGTGTTGTGTTGGCACAGGTCTAGTTTGCCCACCTGTGTTCTCTACTACCTAACTCTCCTCGACCTCTGACCTCCCTCACTGCTGACCTGGGGCCTGGCTAGAAACTGCTGACTGCTTAACTCTGAGACAAGGAGCACTGGCACATTAAATTACCGTTGACCTTACCCTCGGCCAGTCCGCCTGCTCCCTCAGAACGTGCTTTATATGATCTCTCCCATCGACAAGAAGAGAGATCTGAGCTACCCTGCTCATACAGTAGCTGACTCAATATCCACTCTCTGTTCTACTGTGTCCACTCTCTTAGCTTGCCCATCTCAGGATAGCTCGGCTGTCCTAGCTAGGTTGTTATCTAGTGAGGCAGTGCTTGAAAACCAACATATGGGAAACTCCAGAGCTTGGAGAGCGGGTTGGAGAGAAACTGCCCCTACTTAGAGGGTCTATGCACTGTCGATCCATGGAAAACCTATGTAGATTGCCAAACCTCAATCCTGGTATGCTAATCATTGTGTTTGGCACAATAATATATTACAGTGAATGAGCATGCAGAGAATCACAGGTTCAAGAATAATGTTAGCCTATGGACTGGCAGAGTAAAGAGGGTGGGTTTGGGAAATGGTGTAGGCCGAGTGTGTTTTAACTGTGGACCGAACAATTTAACAGCAGACACACATCGTTAACTACAGACAAGAGTCATTTATCTGACGATAATGCTGCTTTCTGTATGAGTCTGCGTTGTTCTCTCTTTTGTGTGTGTAACTCTTTTTACGTTGACTGAATTATTATCAGTTCCATCAGAGCAATCAATCACTGCCGGTGGTCTACAGGCCTGCTGTATCTCTAATGGTGCAGGCCTGTTTTGGTTGATTCTTTGTCAGTCTTTGTCAGATTCTTCAACAGAAGCACTCAACTCATGCATTGGAGAAAGTAAAACATTGAATTATTCCTGTGTTATAAATAAAACTATCATAGTTAAAAATTGTATGGTTACATTGGGAAAGGGATGCAGTATATTTATTAGTGCTAGTGGTATTATTTTATTCCCTTTGGCTGGCCTTGTATGTTTATATGACTGCTAAAGTGACCTGCAGCTGATGTTGGGCAGAGAGTGTGAGACTAGACTACCCATACTGCACTGGTGTACTGTACTGTACTGTACACACTTCTGGAAAGAGAGAGAGCCAGGATCCTTCTGATTGTCATCACTCCTGACTTCATCAAGCCCAGTCAAAGGAAACCCAGGAGACACAATTTCAGGAAGTTTTCTTTGGCCCGAAACGACCAAAAAGTTATGAAATGATGCTGGTCCATTTTTAGCAACGTCGGGTAAGGGTAAATCAAGGGACTGGGAATGGGGATTGGGAACAGAGTGATACTGGCTGAAAACACTAATGTTTCGAATGTTTGTGTCAGTCTGACATGGCACTGTCATTCACTGTCACTGATGATGAGTATGATGGTCATTGTAAAATGTATCTAATATCTGATATATCAAAAGGGATAAAAAGTGTTATTTCCTCTCTGAATAGAGGTAACCATTCAGAGGTAGCTGTGTGTTCACGACTGGGTTTCATGATGATAGTACAGCATTAGTAAAAGTTGCCGTCTTTGCATGTCACTGAGTCCAGTTCACCATGTGATCTTTTTGGAACTATACTGTTAGGTTTCACCTCTCTACACTCTTAGAAAAAGGGTTCGAAAAGGGTTCTTTGCCTGTCCCCATAGGAGAACCCTTTTTGGTTCCGGGTAGAACCCTCTGTGAAAAGGGAACCAGAAAGAGTTCTACCTGGAACCAAAAAGGGTTCCAAAAAATAACTATTTTAGGTTCTAGATAGCATATTTTTATTCTAAGTGTGTAGCCTACTCTATATAGTACAGTATACATATGAAGAGTTTATTTCCTCAAATGTTTCATGTTTTTTCATCAGAAATAATTGCTTATGGGTACCTTCATGTGTTTGTAAAATATTACATTCTCAGATTATTATTCATAGATTGTAGATGTATGAAATTATTTATATTTTCTTGCAAACTCTATATATCGGATGACTAAGAACATGATGGTCACTCTGATAGAGCTCTAGAGTTCCTCTGTGCAGATGGGAGAACTTTCCAGAAGGACAACCATCTCTGCAGAACTCCACCAATCAGGCCTTCATGGTAGAGTGGCCAGATGGAAGCCACTCCTCAGTAAAAGCACATGAAGGCCACTTGGAGTTTGCCAAAAGGCACTTAAAGGACTCTCTGACCATGAGAAACAAGATTCTCTGGTCTGATGAAACCAAAATTGAACTCTTTGGCCTGAATTCCAAGGGTCGCGTCACGTCTGGAGGAAAACTTCCCTACGGTGAAGCATGGTGGTGGCAGCATCATGCTGTGGGGATGTTTTTCAGCGGCAGGGACTGGGAGACTAGTCAGGATCGAGGGAAAGATGAACAGCGCAAAGTACAAAGAGATTATTGATGAAAACCTGCTCCAGAGCTCTCAGGACCTCAGACTTGGGCAAAGGTTCACCTTCCAACAGGACAACAACCCTAAGCAGGAGTGGCTTTGGGACAAGTCTCTGAATGTCCTTGAGTGGCTCAGCCAGAGCCCGGACTTGAAGCCGATCGAACATCTCTGGAGAGACGTGAAAATAGCTGTGCACCTGCGTTCCCCATCCACCGGACAGAGTTTGAGAGGATCTGCAGAGAAGAATGGGAGAAACTCCCCAAGTACAGCTGTGTCAAGCTTGTAGTGTCATACCCAAGAAGACTCAAGGCTGTAATTGCTGCCAAAAGTGCTAAAAACAAAGTACTGAGTAAAGGGTCTGAATACTTATGTAAATGTGATATTTGAGGTTTTTTATATTTGATACATTTGCAAATATTTCTAAAATCCTGTTTTTGCCTTGTTATTATAGGGCATTTTGTGTAGATTGATGAGGAAAAACATGTATTTAATCCATTTTAGAATAAGGCTGTAACGTAACAAAATGTGGAAAAATTCAACGGGTCTGAATACTTTCCGAATGCACTGTATGTTGATGTTAAATGTATCATTTGTACAGTTCTTTATAAAGAAAATTTTTAACATTTGACTGTGTAAAACCTAGCAGTACTACTTATTTCTTTGAGAGTGAGGCGGCTATATTATATTGTAACGAAGAAAATGAATTATTTGTCTCTCTAAAAAAGTATACCATCATGTGATAGATTTTAAATAAACAAATCTGTCATTGAACAACCCCATGCCTTGATTAGATGGTGAAAAAAACACGAATCTTTCATTATTTCTTTAAACAACAAAAGTTAATTTACCCATTTTTTTTTTAAATGGACAGTATAGCGTTTTGGAATGAATCACGTTTTGTTGGAGGGAGGCTAGAGTTTACATCTTAATGTCACTATGAACTTGCATGCTTGTCCCTGATGAGAGCCCAGCTCAGCGAATCTCATTGCTAACTGCCAACCACTACTGCCAGATGAGAGCGTTTTAAGGGGCAGTCCCCCTGTCTCCAGCAATGTGACTCTTAAAACCCACAGTTGCATAATAAGTACTGTACCTCAGTACTTATCTCTCTCTCTCTCGCACTCTTTTTTTCTCTCTCGCTCTCCATCTCTCTTTCGCTTTTTCTCTCAATCTCCATCTCTCTCTCTCTCTCTCTCTCTCTCTCTCTCTCTCTCTCTCTCTCTCTCTCTCTCTCTCTCTCTCTCTTTCTCTCTCTTTCTCTCCAGGGACCTGAGGAATAATTTCATTAGCACGGTGGAGCCCGGGGCCTTCCATGGACTTGTGGCTCTGAGGAGACTGTGAGTATGAAAGGGTTTGTCATAGTGGTTGGGCTACCCCGAGTGACAAGGCCAGGGCATTAGGGGGACATTGATGAGGTGAGGGGGGGGTTATTCCACGTGGCAATTATGACAGAAGAGCTTCCTTTGATGACTTCATCATATTCACTCTTTCCTGAAGTGGTAGATAAAACACACACACACACACACACACACACACACACACACACACACACACACACACACACACACACACACATTCTCTCTCTGTCTCTCTCTCTCTCTCTCTCTCTCTCTCTCTCTCTCGCTTTCTCTCTCTCTCTGGCATAAATTAGTTAATTCCATCTTGATTGTTAGGGGTTTTTAGGCTGATGAGGTCTTGCAACAGTGCTGATTTGGGGCGAGTTTATTATAGTTTATTTATATTTGTTTTTAGATTTTATTTGAAATTCAGTCAGTTCTATATCGTGGAGCTCCGCCCCATAGGGGAGCTCTGCTCCTAGTGGTTAGCTGTTCACTGCGGGGTTAACCACTAGGAGCAGAGCTCCCCTATGGGGCTCCGCTCCACTCATAGAACTGGAGTTACAACTCTAGTAACTATCGTACTATTTGAGATGGTCCAGTCACACAAATTTCCTAGGTGGCTAAGGTCTAAATGGATATTGTTCAAACTGTTCACACTCTTCTTGAGTGTGCAATTTTAAAGCAAATGTTCTGCAATTCTACACAATTTTCACATCTTAAGTGTGTTCATATGATACAAGGAGTAGAATCCTGACCGAATTCCAAAAATAAAATAACTTCCTTCTCATCTTGTTTTTATCCTGAAAGTCTTTGTGGGTGCTGTTCAGATGAACTTTGATGTTGGTTGGGTTTTCCCCTTTCATATATGTGCCACACACGCTGCCATTTTCTGACACTACAATACTTTTGCCATTTGTCCTTTCCAGCGATGTACTCAAAATAATCTTTGCCTTTTGTGACCAACCACTGCTGGTGTTGGGTTTGCTGCCGCCATTATTCATGCCTATGGTTCACACTCGCCCTCTGATTTTTCCATATTAGCAACTTATAGCTAGTGATAGTGATGCACAAGCTAGGTCTGTTTGAAACATTGCCATCTACTGGCAGCCTTTACACTCCAGATTCAGAAGCTCGAAATCCCCCATAAAAAAAAGGCATGAAAACCCTATTTGATTTTTGGCCAAAGTAGATTAAAAAAAAACTAAAACTAGATAATTTATCATGTTTTTTATTTACATTTTATTTTTGCAGTCAAAGATCATATATTCAGTATAGTTTTAGTTAGTTTTTTTTCTTAATTATTTTATTTCAGTTTACTAAATTGTTTTTCCAATTTTATTTTATTTTCAGTTTTCGTTTACTATAGTAACCTTGTCGTGTGCGCCCAGCTCGGGAAAAGCAGAGTGCTAATTTAAGTGCTCCCCAACTGGTGATTACTCAAGTGCCTTGCTTATTTTCCCACAGCTGCTTCAGCAAAGCAGCTCTTTAATTACAGAGGAAAGGTTACAGAGCCACGACAGCCCTCAGTGCGTGTGCGCGTGTGAGGATGGATGGGGATGTGAGGGATGTGAGGGCTGGAGGGGTTACAGAAGGTCAGTGTTGAGATCTCGCGAGTTGGAATAAATAAACAGTGGACTGGTGATTTAACATCACAGTTCCTTGAGCTGCTTAAGCTCTCGTTAATAGATTATTATGAGAAGAGATGGCACATCACACACACACACACACACACACACACACACACACACACACACACACACACACACACACTTGTTGTCACAGCCAAGCTCATTCTGTGTTCTCTCACACACACGTCACCTCACTGCCAGCTTTCCTGCTATGATCAGTGCCCTTAATGCTTTAAGTCAGATGTGCTTGGCTTATCTCTAAGCCACAATTTAAAGTTTGCTTTTTGTCCTTATAGGGATCTCTCCAACAATCGGATTGGCTGCCTCTCTCCTGAAATGTTTGTAGACCTTGGCAATCTCTCCAAATTGTGAGTAATCTCTAAATTGAAAACATACAGTACGGTACGCACAATTTGAGATGCGTGTGTAGGAAATATGTTGTTTCTCTTAGATAAGGCTGTTTCAAAGTAATGCATCAGCAGATACTGTGGCATTTTACGTGTACAAAGTAAACCAGTTTGATGTGTATTTGCCTTTTCCTCCCCACAGGAATCTATCTGGAAATATTTTCTCTTCGTTGCCGGTGGGACTATTCACACACCTCGTGTCTCTCAAAGTCCTGTAAGAAAACAAAATGAAACAACACACATACACCCCACACACACACACACACTGTACCAAAGTGACACCTACACAGTGCGATGATGGTTGTAACGCCGTTGTCGTTTCCGCTCAGGCACTTCTCTACAGAGTCTCTTTTCTGTGACTGTCAGCTGGAGTGGCTGCTGCTGTGGGCCAGGGCAAACGGTGTCCGCCTGGGGAACGACACCCTGTGTGTGTACCCCGCACACCTCCGCGGCCTGGAGGTACGCAACCTGAGGGAGACACAGCTCAGATGTGGTATGTTATCTCACACCGTCACGATCTGTGTTTACATAAGGCATACAGAACACCTACATACAGTAAGCATCACACTACCCTTTTTTCACCTACATACAGTAAGCATCACACTACCCTTTTTTCACCTACATACAGTAAGCATCACACTACCCTTTTTTCACCTACATACAGTAAGCATCACACTACCCTTTTTTCACCTACATACAGTAAGCATCACACTACCCTTTTATGGCCTATGGTTTTAAGTATGATGATAATGAGTATGTCTGAAAGTCAGTGGCTGAATATCCCCTGCTGTCTGTCGGATCACCCCTCTGTGTATGTGAGGCGAGCGAATCACCTGTGAGGAAGAGATGGAGGAGAGCTCTGGAGACTGGTGAGGTAGCTAGAGTGTTCTGGTGTTTCCATCTGTGCTTTGTGATATGCTAGTCCTGTGTGCTCTGAGCCATGGGGGAATCACATCTCATGTCTGAAAGCAACTCTGCTCCTGCATTCCCCCATATCCTGCACACACTTAGAGGATATTGCACTGGGATGAGAAAATAACACACGTCACTGCTAGAAATGTAAATGGGTGTGTGTTTGTGTGTGTGTGTGTGTGTGTGTGTAGGGGGGGGGGGGTGTGTATCCATGTACAATACTAGAGACATTCTGAAGTTATTCTACGTAATCCTGAGTGTGTGTTTTTCATTATGTGGAACAATCCAAGCAATTACAGGGTAATTCCACCCAGTCCTATGACATAGAGCCAAGAGTGGAATTATGTTGGTTGGAATATAGAATTCTCCTTTCACCCTAAACACATCCATTAAGGGATTAACAAGATAATGTTCAGGACTCCCTCTACAACAGCGTCCTACAATACCTTTACTTGCGTGCTTGGCAAAGAGACATCTTCGATTGGACACAGTACAGTGCTCTAACAACCTCTTCTTGTAATGTTATTTGCAGCCTATTATCTCCGTATGGGTTCACTTTATGTCATGGAATGCATCACTACTATACTGTGGCTATCAGCATTTCATCACATATCAGCTGCGTTTGTTCAGCACCTGATGATATAGGTCAAGGTATTACTGAGAATGTCAGTTGATACTATGACAAATGACAGAGCTCTCCTTCTCACTCGTACCAGACAATAGTTTTGCCTCTTTTCATTAGGTTGAACTACCCAAGGTGCAACCTTCCTGTTATTCCAGCCATGTTGTCATTTTTTCTGTTTCTTCTATCGTTCTTCTCCAAAGGGATGTGATGAGTAGCAGATGTCAGGGTGAACACGTCTTAAAGTGCTTCTCCTCCTTTGGGGTGTCTGACATGGCGTTCAATTCAAGTGTCATTCTCAAACAATGGGGAACGGAGGGAGGCGAGGTTTCCTGCCAGGATCAGGTGCTTCCTCAGATGGGGGTCAAGGCAGTCTGTTCAGCTCATCCAACACTGAGAAATAAGACACACACACACACACACACACACAAACAGGAATAAGGAGCATGACCCTCTTTGGTTTCCTCAAGGCTCATCAGTGGCCTCTGTGTAGAATGCATATCATTTTAGTAATTATCCAGAGTGATTTACAGGAGCAATTAGGATTAAGTGCCTTGCTCAAGGGCACATCAGCATTCAGCTCAGGGATTTAAACCAGCGACCTTTCGGTTAATGACCCAACACTCTAAACCACTAGGCTACCTGCCGCATATGAAATGGAATACGTAGCCTATGGTAAGAATAGATTAGTTGATTCACACACACCCAGGGCCTTTGGTGTCTGGTAATTATTTAGTGTTTGACGCCATGGCAGTGTCATGGTCCTAATGTTCACTACAGGCCTTATGCACATGACGAGAATTATATGCTCTTTAGACCCTGTGGTCAGACCAGTAGAACTTGGTTTCAAGTTTAATTAATTCCATATTCTGAAAAAGACAGAATATTATCCAAGCAACATCTGGATACAATAAAAGAAGTGCAGCCAGTGTGTGTGTGAAAGGGCCTAATCCTATTGAGGAAATAGTAGGGTTGGACTTGTTTTTATTAATTAGGGGTTTCTCATTTAATGGCTTCCCATCCTAAATGATGTGGCTCAATCAGAGACTGACTTGTGGGTGGGTGAGCCTGGTCCCAGACCTATTTGTGCTGTCTTGCCAACTCCTATGGTCATTGTAATGTTTGGCGAGACGGCATAAACAGATCTGGGACAGATCTGGAGTTGTTCAGTTTTTGAGATACCCCTACCTGAGGTAAAGTACAGCCATGTTTTTCTTTAGGGCTTTAGTAACTGTGAGGGTTTGATTGAGGTTAGGCCTCTTACTCCCACCAGGGGGAGTGGAAGGACCACAATCAAGCCCTCACACCCCAACTAGGGGAGTAATGATCCTCAATCAGAGACAGCTGTACAGGGTTGTCTCTGATTGGGGATTGTATTTAGACACCCCACAAATCCACCTGTGTGTGGATCATTGTTTGTTGTGCATAGGTTTGCTCAGCTGAAAACTGTTGTGCTGATTAAAGAAGCAATAAAACTGGCGCCTTTAGACTAGTTGAGTATCTGGAGCATCAGCATTTGTGGGTTCGATTAGAGGCTCAAAATGGCCAGAAACAAAGAACTTTGATCTGAAACTCGTCAGTCTATTCTTGTTCTGAGAAATGAAGGCTATTCCATGCGAGAAATTGTCAAGAAACTGAAGATCTCGTACAACGCTGTGTACTACTCCCTTCACAGAACAGCGCAAAAAGTGTTATGGACAGATTCATCTAAGTTTGAGGTGTTTGGATCACAAAGAAGAGCATTCGTGAGACGCAGACTAAATGAAAAGATACTGGAGGAGTGCTTGACGCCATCTGTCAAGCATGGTGGAGGCAATGTGATGGTCTGGGGGTGCTTTGGTGGTGGTAAAGTGGGAGATTTGTACAGGGTAAAACGCCATGCAAAACGCCTTGCAATGCCATGCCATACCCTGTGGACAGCACTTAATTGGAGCCAATTTCCTCCAACAACAGGACAATGACCCAAAGCACAGCTCCAAACTGTGCAATAACTATTTAGGGAAGAAGCAGTCAGCTGGTATTCTGTCTATAATGGAGTGGCCAGCACAGTCACCGGATCTCAACCCTATTGAGCTGTTGTGGGAGCAGCTTGACCGTATGGTACGTAAGAAGTGCCCATCAAGCCAATCCAACTTGTGGGAGGGGGTGGAATCTCTTCAGATTACCTCAACAAATTGACAACTAAAATGCCAAAGGTCGCAAAGGCTGTAATTGCTGTAAATGGAGGATTCTTTGACGAAAGCAAGGTTTGAAGGACACAATTATTATTTCAATTAAAAATTGTTTTTTATAACCTTGTCAACATCTTGACTATATTTCCTATTCATTTTGCAACTAATTTCATGTATGTTTTCATGGAAAACAAGGACATTTCTAAGTGACCCCAAACTTTTGAACGGTAGTGTATATACCTGTAAACATACAGATACATTGGGTGGAAATATCAACTATTAATATTTATGATGAATGTAAACTTCACTTTTTGGTAGCTGTTCAGTAGACAACTTTCCAAGTCAAATTTGCTCTCTCTTGTTTTTTTGTTTTCTTTGGCTAATGTAATCATCTCTAAGGCAAGTGGGCTCAGACACTGAAAACTGTTCCTCTGTGGATTTTTATGTATTTAGCCCCTACTCTTGCAATTAGGTTAGAGGGACCCCCCTAGATTTAACTGCAAATCCAATATGGTGTCAAAACCAATATGGCTGCCACAATACCATTAAATTGTGGTTTAATCACCTGTATATGTACAAGTTTTAAATGAGTCTCAATCCTCTTTGAAAATTAATGAGGCAAATGTGAGGCTCCAGCAAAAGGAAATAGAGTCCAACCCTGACACCCTCTCCCTAGCTCTACAACTTGCCCCCACTGTGGTTTAACTTGGCCCTCCATTTAGAAGTGAGCTTTTTATTGCTAGTCCAATGAATCTGCCTGAATCCAACATGACCTGCTGGCCCACTGCATTTGTGATTCACATTGGGATGTTCCGGTGGGCAATATTTACATGAACCCCTTACAAAACGGCCCATTTCTACAACATTCTTGCCTGCATACGCCTTTTATACCTCCCGTGATCAAGCATAATAATAGGCCTACACTTGATTTAGGCTACTCTATTGATCAAGCATAATAATAGGCCTACACTTGATTTAGGCTACTCTATTGCATTCTGGATTTTTCTAATCAGAGATACAGTAGATGAGCAAATGAATAGATGACCTACCACCTCCACTTATTTTCCCAGACAGAGAATTTGCCAAATATACAGACGGAGATTCAGTGAAACAAAATCACACTCAAAGCAGTGCAAAATTGTGCTGAAATAGTTGACCACACACAGGTAGGCTATTGCTTAAATCAAATGTATTATAACAATTGGATGACTTTGGGTGTTTCAGTAAGCAATCATTTGATGCCTTCAATTGCATTAGCCTACTTTATTCCAATATTTGTCATTCAGTGATACAGTATTTAGTCCCACAGTAATTCTTTATGGATCCATCTAGTTGTGGTTTAGAAAATAGTATGTGTGGTGGTGAAGTGACGTGCCTCGCAAACTTTAGAACTGCCAGGACGAGAGTAGTAACTATTAAGAGCGTAGTGCATGCAAATATGCTTCCATGCTGGGGTGAGTCCTGCATTGGTCTGGAAACTGCAGTAATCCCAATATCCCTATAAGGACATATACCATTTATGGTAAACAAAAGGCACCTTAGGATGATAAAACTAGCTGTATGTCATTGTTTATTTGACTGTGATAGTGGTCTTTGTGCACCATGCTTGATCAGCTCCACCTCGTCTGCAAGCCTTTTACTGTCCATCAAAGCCCTGGGATCATCTTCAAATGTAGATGTGTGTGGATGTGCTATGTCCCTCACAACCAACACTTCTTAGTCATAGTATATGACCTAGCTACACTCTAACTAACCTCTAAGTAACCTGAGGTCACCTTCACAGGTTCTGTCACTCTCCTGCTGGGTGTGTGCCCCAGTCTGCAATCAATGCCAACCACCAACAGTTAATATCTGCGAAAGTAGCATCCTACCTGACTTCTAAAGGAATATAAAGAGATATGTAGGATAAAAAAAACTTGACCCACGGGGCAATTAGGCGTCTAGGGGCCAAAGATACAACATCCTTTAAGGAACCTTGGACCTCAAACATTTTAATTTCTGCAGGCATTCTTGTCAGGCAGGACCATACAGCACTGAATGAGAGCAAAATTGACTTGTTGTCTATTGAACAGCTACCAGAAAGTTGTCTATTGAACAGCTACCAGAAAGTTGTCTATTGAACAGCTACCAGAAAGTGAAGTGTACATTCATCATAAATATTCTTAGTTGATATTTCCGCATATTGTATCTGTTTTTACAGTTCTATATTTCCTAAATGGTTTAAGATATCCTAATGTTGTTGTTTTCTTTATGCGACTACTTACAATATATTCCACATTTTAGCAATATCAGAACTTGCACTATTGGATTGCATGAGTTAATGTGTTAACTGCAGCCAAGTGACCCCAGCAGAGCTTAGCCCTGGCATCTAGAGATCCTCGTGCCATCACACACACACCAGCAAGCACACACACACACAGACACAAATATGGCATAGCCCTGGCTTTTCCTCGTGCCATTAGACACAGTGGGTCAGCACAATTACTTCATCAACACACACATACTGTACACACCAGGAAAGCATACACGCACACACACACACACACACACACACACACACACACACACACACACACACACACACACACACACACACACACACACACACACATACACACACACACACACACACACACACACACAGTCTCGTCCTGGCAGTGCCTGATAGGCACAGACGTTTTGCCGCTCTGATCCTCTGGCTCTGAGTGCTGATTCAACAGTATCAGCATAACAGCAGATCAACAGTCCATTGCCCCATGCTGTTTTTTTGTGGTACCACAGTCAGCAACAGGTTACGCAGTAGCTCCGGTTCAGCACTGCTTTATGTTCAACTACCAATACATGGCTCTGTAAATGATCAACAAATTAAATTACGCTCTTTAAAGCACATGAAAATTGCAATATCAAGGAATGAGGGGTGTTAGCCCAGTAGATAAGCATGTTAATTGCGTATTTAAGTACATACGCATGTATGTCTTATTTATGTTAATAGTATGCATTATGCATTATTACTATTTATAGTATGTATGCATTAGAGCACATGTTCCTCAATGGAATGCATTAACACGAGTGCTGTACTTGATTGATGAATTGAGATCTCTAATTAGTAAAGATCTCCCCTCACCTAGTTGTCTAGGTCTTAATTGAAAGACCTGCAGACACTAGGCCCTCTATGGAATGAGTATGCATACATAAAATGAAGGTCAGGGGACGTCTCACTATGATCGTTTCCCATATCATACATTAAAATAACATTTATTGGCTGTGTTATTGGCTTAGTTTAACCATCTCCAAAGAGATGTGCCTATATCTCAGTCAGATCCATTCTATAGCATTAGAATAGAGATGAAATATAGCTAGAGCAGTTGGAGTTTGAACTGAATGTATCAGCATCCATAAATGGGAGCGCTTTATGACCCATGTACTGAATGGCCCGTCACACTGTAAGCACTAGGTCTCCCCATTGATCTGAATGGAACTGAAGGCCGCTTAGCCGGCTTCTTGGAGCATGTCCAAGGAAATGTTTTTATGTGCCCAATCATACATGTTCCCTGTGTTCGGAGGAATTCCCAAGGTACCACAGCCAGCCAGTTCACTACGATAATCTTAGAACAGTATGTAGACGCGTGGCCGACGCAAACAGTGCCAGCTACAGTGCTAGCGTTTTCTAAGATTGAAACTGAAGAAAGGTGGTAAAACCCTTTTTATATAGCCAACAACTGCAAACATCATAAATCATCTGGTAGTAAATGATTTGCTTGGCTGCAAATCCTCTATATTCCTCACAGCTTTTGTTCATTCCTACAAGCACAATGCTTCCTCCTGACTTGCTGATGTGTATGTGTGTATTTGTGTATATCGTATGTGATTTGTTTGTGTGTGGGAACATTATCAATACTTTAGAACTGACATGATTTCAGTCATGGGGAATCATTCATCCCTTTCCCATCCCCCACCGATCTCTCCTTCCCTCTGGATGAATGAGTTCTCCCCTTCTCTTCTCTTCTCCTTCTCTTCTCCTTCTCTTCCCCGTCTCTTCTTCTCTCCCTGGTGTCTGCCTTTCCTCTTCAGATGGGCCTCTGGAGCTGCCCCTGTTCCAGCTGATCCCGTCCCAGAGACAGGTGGTGTTCCGTGGTGACCGGCTGCCTCTGCAATGCACCGTGTCATACCTGGATCCCTCGGTCAAGCTGCGCTGGCGCCACAATGGCCACGCCATCCACAGCAACGAGGGCAGCGGTGTCTACGTGGAGGAAACCCTGGTCCACGACTGCTGCCTGCTAACCAGGTAGGGGGTATCGGGGACGTGAGGGGAGAGCTAATTGCTCTCGCTCGATGACACACAGATACACACACACAGACACACACATCTGTATGCAAACATACACAACACAAACACTCTCACACACTCACCCCCTTTCTCTCCCTTATTGTAGCCGTGATTTGCCTTGTGTTATCGTCCACCCTTGATAGGGATCTGAAAGGACAGGGACAGAATTGGGTTGGCAGTGTGCCACCACCTCAGAGAGCCAATCTGTGCCCCTCTCAGGAGGTTCTCGGAGCGCTCCGGGAACGTTGTCGGAGCGTTTGGTGATCACACACTGACAGGAACAGATGCTGAATCATAATTACTGTGATAATGCGGGCAGCAGCGCTGCTTTTCTCACATTTCGGGGGCCGTCGCCACACATCCTCTTCCTGTCTTTGTTTCCTCTTCAGGCTACCGTTTCTGTTAGCTTGGCGGAAGACCTGGATTCAAATACTATTTGAAATAATTTAAAACACTTTATATGTGCTCACTTGAGCTTGCCTGGCTCATTGGAACAATCAAATTATCCCAAACCTGTAAACCCCACCCATCTGGCCCTGTTGGCATGCTAAAGCAAACACTCAGAAAGTATTGGAAAGATTTTCAAATAGTATTTGAACCCAGGTCTGCTTGGCTTGGCGGCAAGCAGGCTCATATGGAAGAGCACATTGCTGTTGATTAGTTTAACTTCTGCTACACTCCGAGCCGGGGGCTCTAAGAAAGATATTGATGGAGTGTTGACAGAAATATTATTCTCTGTGTCAACAGGGCCGGAACGCTCATTGTCACGGTTTACATAGCACCAGGAATGGCAGCTCCTTTCCCAGTTCTGGGGAGGATACCGTCCCGAAATGCCGTCGCTCCCACTGCTCCCGATGTGACCAACATTCCCACTTGATGTTGAAGTGTACTATTATGTTGTATTCTCTATAGCTTTGTGGCTGAGTTGATTGTCTCTAAGTATGAGGATGAGTGAGAATAGATGTTGTCCGTTTAAATATCTCACTAGGCTAACGGCATTCAGTGTTGCTCTTCCTTCTTGCATTTAGTTTGTATTGACAGATTGTTCTTTTGCGTACTGCCAAAATGGAATGACTTAGCATTGCCTCTCCAATGAGGTCTGTAGTTCACTCATTACGGACTGGCTAATGGCTGTGGATCACTCGTAGCTAATAGCAACTAACAGCTGCAGTGTTAAGTTGTGAATTGTGTGTACACACAAGCCCGTCAAGCTGCTCTGGTGAATGTATCACTTGTATGTGTCAATGGACTGGAGAGAGATTAACACATGCCTGTGTTCTCTTTAGCATACACAACAGAGCAGATCGGCCTGATAGAGAGTCAACCCAGTGTCCATTGTTAGGTCGGTGTTTTGTTCTAATGGGACGTCCTTATGCAGTCTAACTCCATTAAGTGGCTCAGGGGGGGATTGGGTGATTTTGTGACGTTTCTCAGTGTTAGTCGAGCTCTCTGACCCCCTCACAGCAACACGCACACTTCAGGAACACAATCTAGCAACATGCGCATATGCATACACACACATGCATGCACTCGTAGACACACACGAACACACACACACACTCCCAACTCTCCTTTTCCACTACTGCGTCCCAGAGCGGAATGTGATGGATTCAGCCTCACTCTCATACTGATTAGGCCTCTCAATTAGCCGTCGCTTTCCCTTGTATACACATGATGCCGTTTTTCTCCCTCCAAGTGGAACCTATACAGTCACGTTGCTCTTGGCAGCCACAGGCTCAGTCAAGCTTTCCCAGCAGAGAGAGAAAGTAAGGAAAGCTGTAACTGAGGAACTGCCTTGGCTTCCACTGCAGACCGTTGAGTGTATAAAAAGTCCAGTCCAACAAAAACACAAGCTCTCAGCCCAGTCTGTGCTCCTATATCATCAACAAGTGAGTCGACAGACAAGTAGGGAATTAGAGAGGGGGGGGGGACTTTCTGGCCCTGGTGCTCTCATTAAATAAAGTATTGGGGATTAGTAATGCTCTGACCTGCCCATTGGAGAGGAACAGGGTTTATCATGTAGCTTAAACCCCCCAATGTATTATTTGATCAGACACGCTGAAGTCACATTGAATTTTATGACCCCTATTAAGGTGTTCCCAAAATGTTTTTTCTCTCACCTCAATTGAGTGTGGTCACACACCAAAGTTGCCCGTTCTTCAGAGGGTACCATATTACACAATGTGCCAGTGTAAACATAGTCTTAGTCTTGCTGTCACTGACGACATTCGGGGTGTGACGCTCACAGTCACAGGATGATAAGATCTTCCATTTCCCTATTTCATTCAGAATTTTGACAAAAAATAATGGTCCCTGAATACTAATGCCGGTGCTGTGTGTGTGTGTGTGTGTGTGTATGGGTATATGTGTGTCTGTGTGTGTGTGTGGCTGGCCCAGGCTGCTGCAGACTGAGTAATGTTGCCAGGCTAAACTCCCAGTAACTGATGCTAGCGGAGGACATGGGACCAGCGTGTGAATCATGCCCCATTAATCAAACACTTGAAAGCCTGCAGCTAGCTGCCGCTTCGGAGGTATCCTTCTTAATCCCCTCCATTTTTAATCACCCTAATCTGCCACTGAACCGAGAGGAAAAGCTCTACCTCGTTCTTGCTCTCTGTTGCTCTCTGTCTCTCTCTCTCTCTCTGCTCTCTCTCCTTTTATTTTCTCCTTCTCACCTTTTCCCCTCCAGGCATTTTTTTTTATCATTTCTATTTCTAACTTTCTCTTTCTCCTCATCCCTTGATTTTCCTTCACAACTCTCCTCAAACTGATTGGCTCTTGGAATTTTCCAGGCACTGTGTTCTCGGCAGGCATCAGTCGCCATGGAGACGTAAGTTAATTGTCTTACTTCCCAGTTCATCAGCTGATTGGTAGAAAGTTAGGTTAAACCAGCACATGAGAGAACGTAGAGCATGTCAGAGGGAGTAGTAATTCTGATTGCCAGAGGGATGGTAGGTTAGTTGATGGCATTACAGAGATGATACGTACTGTAGATAGTGGCAAAGTGAGAGCCTTACATTTTTGCACATAAAATCTTTGGTAGAGTTACACTGTCACAAAGTGTTTTATCAATGTACACAATGCAAAGAAAAACAAACAGCTCAATTTTCAATTCAATCACAAGGTCCTTGAATGAATAGTGTTCTTTATTGGGCCCTATAGTCCATGGTCATGTCATTTATAGCAGGATTCTTTAGCCCTTATTACACATGACTATGCTTGGTAGTGGATGAAGTTAAGCTAACTCGGGTCACAACACTGGTTAGAGTGTTTTAAGAGAGAGGGAGAACGAATGTCTTTGGAAGAAGCTGCTTCCCTTGTTATGGAGGAGGGATCTTTTATTTATTCCCAAATCACACACTAACGCTTTCAGAGTCTGACCATTCATACCCAGATTTAGCCTTCTCTATTAAAGTGTTATCATCACTGCGCAAGAGTCCTTCACAGAGGCCTGCAGTGGTGTGTGTGTGTATGCGTGTACGTGTGCACACTTGCTAACTATGGTCCCCAAGCACAAGGTTCTCTTTATTATGTTTCCTATGTTTATTTGTTTACAAGAATAAAATAGCTGTTCAACCTAATTTATGATAGGAAGCACCCACGCACTTACTTAGAAAAAGAGAAAGTAGGAAACCAACTCTGTGGATAGAGCCTCTAGTAAAATGCCTGAGAGTTGGAATGTTGGTTTGTTCTTGGGGAGGGGATGCTTTTAAAGTTTACTGTCTTGTAAGCAGGCATTGTGTAAACAAATTGTTAAATATCAGCGCAAGAGCGTAAGCGTTCCTAATGAGGCCTTTGGAAAGCGTTGGGTGCAGACAGCTCCACAATGGCGCAGTGTTAGTGTGGATTTAGGTCATTGCTTTGTGTTGTGCCCCTGTCCCATTCAGTGCTGCAGGGCTTTGCTCCACTGCGCTCCAAGCTCCCTCTCATAGTTATTATTCATTGTGAGCCTGTGAGGACGACCTTCCTAAAATGTTTTCTATCAAACCACCAAACCACCCATAAGCTGACTGCTGGAGCTGGACAAACTCTCTATACACAATCTGTTTATCTGGGTCTGAGTTAAGCTCTGTGTAGCAGATATCTGGGCGAGTTTGTGATCTAGCTTCCACTTTGTTGGTTAAGCCCTCAGCGGTGAGTTTGCTTTGCTCAGGCAGTAGGGAGGAGAGGGGGGAAAGAGGGGAGGAGAGGAATAAAGAAGGGAGGAGAGGGGGGAAAGAGGGGAGGAGAGGAATAAAGAAGGGAGGAGAGGGGGGAAAGAGGGGAGGAGAGGAATAAATAAGGGAGGAGAGGGGAAAAATAAGGGAAGAAGGGGAAAGAGGGGAGGAGAGGGATAAAGAAGGGAGGAGGGGGGAAAAGAAGGGAGGAGATGGGGGAAAAGAAGGGAGGAGAGGGGAGAGGAACGGGGTGAAGGAGAGGAGGAAAAGAAGGAAGGAGAGGGGAATGAAGGAGGAGAGGGGGAATGAAGGAGGAGGGGGAAAGAAGGGAGGAGAAGTGGGAAAGATGGACGAGAGGTGGAGAGGAATGGGGGAGGATAGAGGTAAAGAAGGGAGGAAAGGAGGAAAAGACGGAAGGAGAGGGGGAAAGAAGGGAGGAGAGGGGAAAGGAGGAGAGGGGGAAAGAAGGAGGAGAGTAGGAAAGAAGGAGGAGAAAGGGGAAAGAAGGAGGAGAGGGGGACAGAAGGAGGAGAGGGGGAAAGAAGGAGGAGAGGGGGAGAGTAACGGGGAGAGGAGAGGGGGAAAGAAGGGAGGAGAGGAGAAAAGAAGGAGGAGATGGGGAGAGTAACGGGGGGAGAGGGGGAAAGAAGGGAGGAGAGGAGGAAAGAAGGGAGGAAAGAAGGAGGAGAGGGGGAAAGAAGGGTGGAGAAGGGGGACAGAAGGAGGAGAGGGGGAAAGAAGGAGGAGAGGGGGAGAGAAGGGAGGAGAAGGGGGACAGAAGGAGGAGAGGGGGACAGAAGTAGGAGAGGGGGACAGAAGTAGGATAGGGGGACAGAAGGAGGAGAGGGGGAGAGAAGGGAGGAAAAGGGGGACAGAAGGGAGGAAAAGGGGGACAGAAGGAGGAGAGGGGGAGAGATGGGAGGAGAAGGGGGACAGAAGGAGGAGAGGGTGAAAGAAGGGAGGAGAGGGGGAGAGATGGGAGGAGAAGGGGGACAGAAGGAGGAGAGGGTGAAAGAAGGGGGAAAGAAGAGAGTTTAGGGGGAGAGGAACGGGGGTGGAGGAGAGGGGGAAAGAAGGGAGGAGGTGGGGTAAGAAGGAGGAGAGGGAGAAAGAAGGAGGAGATGGGGAAAGAAGGAGGAGAGGGGGAAAGAAGGAGGAGAGGGGGAAAGAAGGATTAGAAGGGGGAAAATGGTGTAGAAAGGGGAAAGAAGGAGGAGGGGGGTAGGGGGAGGGGTAGGAGAGGAGAGGGGGAAAGAAGGAGGAGAGGGGGAGAGGAATGGGGGAGAGGGGGAAAGAAGGGAGGAGAGGGGTAAAGAAGGGAGGAGAGGGGTAAAGAAGGGAGGAGAGGGGAAGAGGAAGGGGGGGGAGAGGGGGAAAAGAAGGAAGAATGGGGGGGGAAAGAAGGGAGGATGGGGGAAAAGAAGGGAGGAGATAGGGAAAGAAGGTAGGAAGGGGTAGGGGGAGGGGGAGGAGAGGAGATTAGAGGGGGAAAGAAGGAGGAGAGGGGGAAAGAAGGAGGAGAGGGGGAAAGAAGGAGGAGAGGGGGAAAGAAGGAGGAGAGGGGGAAAGAAGGGAGGAGAGGGGAAGAGGAAGGGGGGGGAGAGGGGGAAAAGAAGGAAGAATGGGGGGGAAAGAAGGGAGGATGGGGGAAAAGAAGGGAGGAGATAGGGAAAGAAGGTAGGAAGGGGTAGGGGGAGGGGGAGGAGAGGAGATTAGAGGGGGAAAGAAGGAGGAGAGGGGGAAAGAAGGAGGAGAGGGGGAAAGAAGGAGGAGAGGGGGAAAGAAGGAGGAGAGGGGGAAAGAATGAGGAGAGGGGAAAAGAAGGGAGGAGGGGCTAGGGGGAGGGGGAGGAGAGGAGAGGAGAGGGGGAAAGAAGGAGGAGAGGGGGAGAGGAATGGGGGAGAGGGGGAAAGAAGGGAGGAGAGGGGAAGAGGAAGGGGGGGAGAGAGGGGGAAAAGAAGGAAGAATGGGGGGGAAAGAAGGGAGGATGGGGGAAAAGAAGGGAGGAAGGGGGAGGGGGAGGAGAGGAGAGGAGAGGAGAGGGGGAAAGGAGGGGGAGAGGAATGGGGGAGAGGGGGAAAGAAGGGAGGAGAGGGGTAAAGAAGGGAGGCGAGGGGAAGAGGAAGGGGGGGAGAGAGGGGGAAAAGAAGGAAGGATGGGGGAAAGAAGGGAGGATGGGGAAAAGAAGGAGGAGAGGGGGAGAGGAATGGGGGAGAGGGGGAAAGAAGGGAGGAGAGGGGGAAAAAAGGGGAGGAGAGGGGGTTGGGGGGCTAGAGCTGGGAGATTAGAGAGTGAGAGGGGGTGAGATGAGGGAAAGAGATACTGTATTTCCCATTGTACAGTATGTTTTAGTTGGCCTGTTCACCAGTGATGTAACTGTCCTCTCTGCACACTATTCATGTCTCAGTCTCTCACACATAGATTTGCATATGAACATACTCAGACAGACATACAGACACATCTCTTTTTATTACATTATTGACTTGTCATCATTGCCATCATTAAGTCTTTAAGTAATCATCATCATGTCATTATCATCATCATAACATGTTTCAATGCTTCCTTCTCCTCAGTTTTGTCTTTCCTAGAAAATGAAAGGCAAGCAAGCTGCTTGCACGGAGACATCAGACTGGCTGATATTGGATTAAGCTCAGAGGGTTTCTATTTAGGGCCTGACTGGAGAGTTGATACACTACTTTGTGGGTGTGTCCCTTAGAAGGAGCACTGCTGTTTTAGGGAGAGAGAGCTGTGTTCTATTTCTGCCTGTGGTGGTGGAGATGACCGAGGCAGTGGCAGTGGCAGTAGCAGCAGCAGCACTGGGTTGCCCATGCTATCACAGGACTGGACTCACACAGAGTGCTCACTTTATCCGTCTCTCTGATGTACGGTGTGGTAGAGTGGTTTATTACTGGGCATAGCCAAGGGAGCTAAGCAAGGGATGAGGAAAGAATAATTAATCTAGTGAAGCTACAGCTATCTCGACTTCTATGGATGTTTTCCTGAGCGGGAAAGGGAGAGAAGTAGCCAGGGTCACCAGTAGGTTTCAGGATGAAGACGTCGTCTTTATCTGGTTTAATCTGACCAGATAACAACCAAATATTTCTCTACTGTCTTGGTCACCTCATTACCTGGTTGTAATAGAGACCCATTGGTTGTAATTTGCTTATTTGACATCTTGTCAACCAGAAAATAACAACATTGTGCCAAAGTTTGCCTGCTGGGTAAAGCATACTGTGTCTCAGAGCAAGTTTGAACTCAACTCACAAACGCTCCAGTCAAAGAAATAGTGATCATTGTTCAAAGCTTTTAGCTAACAGCCCTGCGAAACACCCAGGAGTTTGGCCTCTCTGTCACAGCTCTCGACTCCCCCTCCATTTTACCACTCCGCACAGGATGTCATCATTTCAGTCAAGCGTTTACAATTTGAATTAGAGCCCTTTGGATTTCCCATCAGAAATGAGTGGTGAGCAAAATGCAGAGATTTAATCATTCATTTCCTCACAGAGTGTGTCATTGAGGCAAAGTCGTTGAGAGTAGTTGATTCAGGGAATTAGAACAAAGATCAGCTCTTTACTTTTTATTTTTATTTTCTATACCATCATTTGAAGATATGAATCTAGAGGGCTTGTCATACTACTGAACAAACTGTTACGCTGACCATATTACGGTAACTACGCTTCTCTAAGCTCTGATGCTGCTGATGGTCATTAGTAGCCTACCAAACTTAATAACTACCTGGTACTCAGCACTCTATTGTCCCTCTAATCACTCTGACAACCGAAAATCAAATCAAACACTTCATGAGAGCCCATGAGCTCATGTTGAGCAACATTTCTATAGGCTATGCAATTGCAAGAGAAAAGAGGAGGATCCCATCCGCTTTCTAGGCTAGGCCTACTATATAAATTATGTTTTTCTCAACTTTCCTAATATTAAGCACATTGCTTCGCTTTACCACAGGACTATAGCTTACCTGGTTGGCATGAAAATGAACCACAGGAAAAGTGTCCTGCATTCGCTATTTAATTGCATAGATGACATGTCTTTTTTCCCCATGGCCCTCTTCCAAGACAGGTGCATGTTACTGGTCCATTCTAAATCAAAATTAATTTCACACATATATTATTTAGTATATGTAAATACAAGATTAAATCAAGAATAGTCTGATGGGTGATAATATTAGCCTATCACTTGTGAATGATATATTATCACTTGTGAATGATGCCCAGCTTGTGTGCAGTAAGGCAAGAAACAGCACTTTTCCTTTTTCCCCCATTGTTTTCAGTGCCATGATGTCCTTGAGGAGCAGATTCAATGCATGAGCAGCACAGCCAATGGGTGTGATGTGAGGGTAGGACTCCTACACTTTAGACCAAGCAGCCTTCATGTTCGCAGTATTGTCTCTCACCAGTGCAAATACTTTCTGTGGTCCAAGTTTATTGATGACTGCCTTCAGCTCATCTGCAATGCAGAGACCGGTGTGTATGTTGTCCCTTGTGTCTGTGCTCTTGTAGAGTACTGGTTGAGGGGTGGAGATGATGTAGTTAAATATTCCTTGCCCACGAACATTCGACCACCCATCAGAGATGATTGCAATACAGTCTGCTTTCTCTATGTATTGCTTGACCTTCACTTGAACTCTGTTGAACTCCGCATCCAGCAAATGAGTAGATAACGCATGTCTGGTTGGAGGGGTGTATGCTGGGCGAAGAACATTCAGAAATCTCTTCCAATACACATTGCCTGTGAGCATCAGAGGTGAACCAGTTGCATACAAGGCTCGAGCAAGACATTCATCAGCATTTCTCTGACTACGTTCCTCCATTGAGTAAAAAAAACCTTCTGATTTCAGGAGGACCATGAGCTGTTGCTATCGATAAGGTGTCTGATTCATCATTTTCACCTCAAATAGAATTAGAGGGAACTTGTGAGCGCTGTGGGAACTTTATGCACTTGGCCAGATGATTCTGCATCTTTGTTGCATTCTTCACATATGATTTGGCACAGAATTTGCAAATGTACACAGCTTTTCCTTCTACATTAGCTGCAGTGAAATGTCTCCACACATCAGATAGTGCCCGTGGCATTTTCCTGTAAAGATGAGAAAAAGATGAGTAAAGAAAACCGAATACAATTCCATGCACAGATAAATAGTTAAGCAGTTAGATTAAACAACTCCTTTTAAAATGAAACATGTATGGAAACAGGTGAATTAACACTCAGTTAGCAGGCTCAAGCAAGCTAAAACCCACATGGTAGTTAGAAATGATTTAAACACACGTTGCTGTAGGCTACTAAAAAAATCATATATGTCATATAAAATATATTCACCCCACCCAGTATTGTAATCAAAACTTACCAGAAAGCATGTAGTCCTTGGCTCAGACAGTGTAGTAGTGGGGGCTCAATAGCATCTCATTAGTGTGCAAGATCTTGAGAATCAGCTGTACATGTGATGGAAGAATGCACTGTGCATGCAGAGGGTTGCAATTCCATTGAATTGGGGATAGTTTAACCAAAATATGCCACAAGACCTAGAATTGCCTTGTGTGTATCCCACAAAAAAGGTTCACTCTCACTCTTTTTTGATGAATTTAAGCAAAATTCCCAAAATTCCAGGGCTTAACTTCCCATGGAAAATGTCAGGAAATTTCCGGAAATTTTACGGAAAGTTTCCAACCCTTTGCAACCATAATTGCATCCCACAACTGTCCCAGACTATGTTTGTAATATTTATTTCTCACACAGAAGGACAAGTTGCCCAATAGAATAGGTCAACTTTTGTACTATTCGGGATAGTAGATTGACATTGGCTAGTGCTTTTGCTGTTTGTTAGGCCTACTCATCTTATTGGCTGACGAAAAATTAAAAATGTGGACAGTTCTTCTATCATCTTCAATATGCGCCTCGGAATATGATAAGAAGGATGTGCGCAGTTGCGTCCCTGATGTGTCTGTCTTCACTTGTAGCCTACTTCGGAGCTGAGATGCCTGTCAGAAGGACCCGATCCTGAAAGCGCCATGTGAGAGAGAGGTGCTTCAGAGCACGTACCCGGGAGAAGGGAATTATAATTATTATATTCAGCCCAGGGGCACAACGGCCACTGACTGCAAAAAGCATGGATTCTTTTTAGAGGGCATTACGGCCACACAAGGGGGATGCCGCCGGGAAATTCAAGGTATTATCAAGTGCTTGTCCAATTGTGAATGAGAGACTGATGAAGTGTGTACAGCCTGCGCAAAAAACAAAGCAGAGCTCATGCCTTTCAGTAGTCGCATCATGCAGCCTTAGAATGTATAAAAAATCGAAACATATAGCCCAACATTTGTATAAAAAAAATAAAAATAAAAATTAACCAGGTAGGCCAGTTGAGAACAAGTTCTCATTTACAACTGCGACCTGGCCAAGACGAAGCAAAGCAGTGCGACAAAAAACAACACAGACTTACACATGGGAATAAACAAAAGAACAGTCAATAACACAATAGAGAATCTATATACAGAGTGTGCAAATGTAGTGCAAAATGCAGTAAGGTTAGGAAGGTAGGACAATAAATAGGCCATAGTGGCGAAATAAGTTACAAATTAGAATTAACACTGGAGTGATAGATGTGCAAATGATGATGTGCAAACAGAGATACTGGAGTGCAAAATGAGCAAAAATGATAAATATGGGGATGAGGTAGTAGGGTGGGCTATTTACAGAAGGGCTATATACAGGTGCAGTGATCGAGAAGCAGCTCTGACAGCTGATGCTTAAAGTTAGTGAGGGAGATAGGAACCTCTAGCTTCAAGGATTTTTGCAATTATTTCCAGTCATTGGCAGCAGAGAACTGGAAGGAATGGCGGCCAAAGGAGGTGTTGGCTTTGGGGGTGACCAGTGAAATATACCTGCTGGAGCGCATGCTACGGGTGGGTGTTGCTATGGTGACCAGCGAGTTGAGATAAGGCAGGGATTTACCTAGTAAAGGCTTATAGATGACCTGGAGCCAGTGGGTTTGGCGACGGATATGAGGGCCAGCCAACGAGAGAATACAGGAGTGGTGGTGGGTAGTATATGGGGCTTTGGTAACAAAACGGATGGCACTGTGATAGATTACATCCAATTTGCTAAGTAGAGTGTTGGAGGCTATTTTGTAAATGTAAATGACATCGCCGAAGTCAAGTCAGTTTTACAAGGCCATGTTTGGCAGCATGAGTAAAGGAGGCTTTGTTGCGAAATAGGAAGCCGATTCTAGATTTAATTTTGGATTGGAGATGGTTAATGTGAGTCTGGAAGTTGAGTTTACAGTCTAACCAGACGCCTAGGTATTTGTAGGTGTCCACGTATTCTAAGTCAGACCCGTCGAGAGTTGTGATGATAGTCCGGTGGGTGGGTGCGGGCAGCGTTCGATTGAGAACAAGTTAGCATTTAAGAGCAGTTGGAGGCATTGCAGCTTGTTTGAAGGTTAGTTAACACAGTGTCCAAAGAGGGGCCAGATGTATACAGAATGGTATCATCTGTGTAGAGATTGATCAGAGAGTCACCAGCAGCGAGAGCGACATCGTTGATGTATATAGAGAAAAGGGTTTGCCCAAGAATTGAACCCTGTGGCACCCCCATAAAGACTGCCAGAGGACCGGACAATAGGCCCTCCGATTTGACACACTGAACTCTGTCTGAGAAGTAGTTGGAGAACCAGGCAAGACAGTCACTTGAGAAACCAAGGCTTTTGAGTCTGCAAATAAGAATGCGGTGATTGACAGAGTCGAAAGACTTGGTCAGGTCGATGAAGACGGCTGCACAGTACTGTCTTCTATTGATGGCGGTTATGATATCGTTTAGTACCTTGAGCGTAGCTGAGGTGCACCCATGACCAGCTCGGAAACCAGATTGCATAGCAGAGAAGGTACGGTGGGATTCGAAGTGGTCAGTGATCTGTTTATTAACTTGGCTTTCGAAGACTTTAGAAAGGCAGGGCAGGATGGATATAGGCATTGTATCATAACTTTGTATCTTTGTATCATAACTAAAGTTGCATGAATAACTCCAAATTAAGCATCTAGGAGGGCCTGTTTCTTTGTTCTTTGTTAACCGCTCAACACAGAATAGCTGCATGTGCGCACTCCCTCAGAAATCATTTGGAGAATATATCCTTTCTATTTTATTCAGCTATGTTCAATTGTTTCTTCATACTATAAAATAAAAATAAAATAATGCCACAGAATTGTAAGCAAATCTTGTCTGCAAAATGAACTAGTGTAGCCCACAGCCATATGGCATAGCCAGATCAGAGTCGGACATAAGGAATACTCAGAGTATGCTATTCTGTTCTTCTGAAATAGACTACATTTTGTTAATATCATGTCTCTTTAGACCTGTCAAAAAATGTATTTGTGATGGTGTAGGCTGTATTACATGGAATTATTATACTTTTTGTAGATGTTCCAAAGATATGCATCAGTTGCTTGTAGGCTATGCGTGGAGCCAGTAGATGCTAAATGTGTTTATATTAATTAACTGTAAATTATCTTGAGACCGACAGTTATTTGCTTGACAATCACCGGCTGACAAAATTTCATGACCGTCACAGCCCTAAGCCAAACCAAACCAAGCCAAACTGTACTAAGCTGGCTGGTGTATACATCCATCCACCATAGTTGCTGGAACCATGCTGAAAAGGACACTATAAAAATATGTCCAAGCCAGAACAGTTAGGTTCGGATCAGCACGATAGTGTGAAATAGTGTCATCATGTCTATTGGATTCAGATCGATGCTACTGAATGAATTCAAGGAAACACAACAGCAAGAGCTAAGTAAAAAAAGTGAATTTTAGAGTATTGGTGGAAAAAGCCACAGGGAACTATGTATAGTTCATGTTGTTGAATAAATATTTATTGCACATCCTCTGTTCAGAAGCGCTGTCAAGTATTATTCTCTGGCACATCGAAGTGCACTCAACAACTAATACTTTTTATTGTGGAAGATTTAAGTTAAGTCTTGCCTGTCACTTATAATTTGAATGTCAACTGTCACACACCCATGGCATAGTGTTGTTCCTAAGTCGGATTTGACAAGTTATATTTTTTTGGGAAACCGCGGTTGCTATTATTCAGCAACGCTGCTTAACAAAAGTGTGGAGCAAAGCAGTCAATGCTCTGAGGTGTCACATGGAAATGTAGCGTTTATGGCAATTATTATGCATTGCTAATAAAAAATACAGTTGGCTTTACACTGAGAAATATTTCCATGGAGATAGTGGTTCTTGCCTAGCAGTTTGTTGTGTATATTTTCACATGTATCACAAGGCGCATTCTGTCAATTGGTGTTTTTAAAAAAGAGAATAAATTCAATAATTTATATAATCTGTCTGTTGTCATTCTCATGTACAGTTGAAGTCGGACGTTTACATACAACTTAGCCAAATACATTTAAACTCAGATTTTCACAATTACTGACGTTTCGGGTAGCCTTCCACAAGCTTCCCACAATAAGTTGGGTACATTTTGGCCCATTCCTCCTGACAGAACTGATGTAACTGAGTCAGGTTTGTAGGCCTCCTTGCTCGCACACGCTTTTTCAGTTCTGCCCACAACATTTCTATAGGATTGAGGTCAGGGCTTTGTGATGACCACTCCAATACCTTGACTTTGTTGTCCTTAAGCTATTTTGCCACAACTTTGGAAGTATGCTTGGGGGCATTGTCCATTTGGAAGACCCATTTGCGACCAAGCTTTAACTTCCTTACTGATGTCTTGAGATGTTGCTTCATATATCCACATAATTTTTCTTCCTCATGATGCCATCTATTTTGTGAAGTGCACCAGTCCCTCCTGCAGCAAAGCACCCCCACAACGTGATGCTGCCACCCCCGGTGCTTCACGGTTGGGATGGTGCTCCCCCCCCCCCCCCCCCCCCTTTTCCTCCAAACATAATGATGGTCATTATGGCCAAACAGTTCTATTTTTGTTTCATCAGACCAGAGGACATTTCTCCAAAAAGTATGATCTTTGTCCCCATGTGCATTTGCAAACCGTAGTCTGGATTTTTTATGGCGGTTTTGGAGCAGTGGCTTCTTCCTTGCTGAGCGGCCTTTCAGGTTATGTCGATATACAGTGGGGAGAACAAGTATTTGATACACTGCCGATTTTGCAGGTTTTCCCACTTACAAAGCATGTAGAAGTCTGTAATTTTTATCATAGGTACTCTTCAACTGTGAGTGACGGAATCTAAAACAAAAATCCAGAAAATCACATTGTATGATTTTTAAATAATTAATTTGCATTTTATTGCATGACATAAGTATTTGATACATCAGAAAAGCAGAACTTAATATTTGGTACAGAAACCTTTGTTTGCAATTACAGAGATCATACGTTTCCTGTAGTTCTTGACCAGGTTTGCACACACTGCAGCAGGGATTTTGGCCCACTCCTCCATTCAGATCCTTTAGGTTTCGGGGCTGTCGCTGGGCAATACGGACTTTCAGCTCCCTCCAAAGATTTTCTATTGGGTTCAGGTCTGGAGACTGGCTAGGCCACTCCAGGACCTTGAGATGCTTCTTACGGAGCCACTCCTTAGTTGCCCTGGCTGTGTGTTTCGGGTCGTTGTCATGCTGGAAGACCCAGCCACGACCCATCTTCAATGCTCTTACTGAGGGAAGGAGGTTGTTGGCCAAGATCTTGCGATACATGGCCCCATCCATCCTCCACTCAATACGGTGCAGTCGTCCTGTCCCCTTTGCAGAAAAGTATCCCCAGAGAATGATGTTTCCACCTCCATGCTTCACGGTTGGGATGGTGTTCTTGGGGTTGTACTCATCCTTCTTCTTCCTCCAAACACGGCGAGTGGAGTTTAGACCAAGAAGCTCTATTTTTGTCTCATCAGACCACATGACCTTCTCCCATTCCTCCTCTGGATCATCCAGATGGTCATTGGCAAACTTCAGACGGGCCTGGACATGCGCTGGCTTGAGCAGGGGGACCTTGCGTGCGCTGCAGGATTTTAATCCATGACGGCGTAGTGTGTTACAAATGGTTTTCTTTGAGACTGTGGTCCCAGCTCTCTTCAGGTCATTGACCAGGTCCTGCCCTGTAGTTCTGGGCTGATCCCTCACCTTCCTCATGATCATTGATGCCCCACGAGGTAAGATCTTGCATGGTGCCCCAGACCGAGGGAGATTGACCGTCATCTTGAACTTCTTCCATTTTCTAATAATTGCGCCAACAGTTGTTGCCTTCTCACCAAGCTGCTTGCCTATTGTCCTGTAGCCCATCCCAGCCTTGTGCAGGTCTACAATTTTATCCCTGATGTCCTTACACAGCTCTCTGGCCTTGGCCATTGTGGAGAGGTTGGAGTCTGTTTGATTGAGTGTGTGGACAGGTGTCTTTTATACAGGTAACGAGTTCAAACAGGTGCAGTTAATACAGGTAATGAGTGGAGAACAGGAGGGCTTCTTAAAGAAAAACTAACAGGTCTGTGAGAGCCGGAATTCTTACTGGTTGGTAGGTGATCAAATACTTATGTCATGCAATAAAAATCAATGTGATTTTCTGGATTTTTGTTTAAGATTCCGTCTCTCACAGTTGAAGTGTACCTATGATAAAAATTACAGACCTCTACATGCTTTGTAAGTAGGAAAACCAGCAAAATCGGCAGTGTATCAAATACTTGTTCTCCCCACTGTAGGTCACGTTTTACTGTGGATATAGATACTTTTGTAGCTGTTTCCTCCAGCATCTTCACAAGGTCCTTTGCTGTTGTTCTGGGATTGATTTACACTTTTCGCACCAAAGTACGTTCATCTCTAGGAGACAGAACGCGTCTCCTTCCCATGGTGTTTATACTGTTTGTACAGATGAACATGGTACCTTCAGGCGTTTGGAAATTGCTCCCAAGGATGAACCAGACTTGTGGAGGTCTACAGTTTATTTTATTTTCCCATGATGTCGAGCATAGAGGCACTGAGTTTGAAGGTAGGCCGTGAAATACATCCACAGGTACACCTCCAATTGACTCAAATGATGTCAATTAGCCTATCAGAAGCTTCTAAAACCATTACATAATTTTCTGGAATTTTCCAAGCTGTTTAAAGGCACAGTCAACTTAGTGTATGTAAACTTCTGACCCATTGTGATATAGTGAATTATAAGTGAAATAATCCGTCTGTAAACAATTGTCATGCACGAAGTTGATGTCCTAACCGACTTGTCAAAACTATAGTTTGTTAACATGAAATCTGTGGAGTGGTTGAAAAATGACTTTTAACGACTTCAACTCTATGTATCCTTTCTATAACCAGGGATGTCTGATTCATTTAGAAATCCTCCTTACAAAGGAGATATGGTCAGTTTAAGTATCAATCACCAAAGCATGTCACCACAGCTATAAGTCATCATAACAGCAGTATTCTAAGTTTCACAATTGTCTCTTGAACTGAGTAGTTCTTGTGCGGTTAGCACAAAGACACACATACAAACACACACACAGATATTTCTTCTTCTCTCCTCCAGTGAAGTCATCCTCTCCAACATCAACCTCAGCCTGTCTGGCAACTGGGAGTGCCAGGTGACCAGTTCCCGTGGCAACAGGTCCAGACAGATGGAGATCGTTGTGTTGGAGACGTCAGCGCCCTACTGCTCAACAGACAGGGTCAGCAGCAACAAGGGAGACTTCATGTAGGTGCTCTGACCAGACCAGACACAAGGACCTCTTCAGGTCAAGGCTAAATGTCAATGTTCAGCTACAGTGCAGAGAGGTGGCTAAGACCATGCCTGACCTTATGTGGGCATTCAAGAAGACAGAGTGTTATGAGAAAATGAAATGTGAAAGCCCCAATGACTTACTAAACTCAGCTCTGCTCAAGTAGGAAACTACTGTAGAATATTAGATAACATAGAAGACTCAAAACATTTCCTTGGAATGAAAGTAGTGTTCAGCTAGCAATTATCCACACGAATTAGGAAAGCCCTGTGTTTCATATAAATCAACAAAATGCAAATACATCTGTACCGAGCTTTGAGGCTGCCTATAAAAGTCAAATTCGTCTCTGACTGGCTCTCCACGAGACCTGGGTTCAAATACTTTGAGCATTTGCTTCAGTCTGCCTGGAGTGCCAGATGGGAGGGATATACTGTTTTGGGACTATTCTATTGGTTCTGTTGCGTCAGGCAAGCTCAATCAGGCACAGATAAAAGTATTTGAAATGATTGCAAATGGTATTTGAACCCAGGTCTGCTTTCCACATCTCCCTCCATCTCCCTCCCTGTCCATCTGGGAGAGTTAAGAGACTTTTTCTCTCCCTCCTGTCTTGTTTTTGTGTATGCTCCATTGTTGTTGTGTATATCTCCTGTACTTTACAGCCCACTTCCAGTGCAGCGAGCAGAGAGGCTTTGTTTCTTCCCAGCATTGACGTAATGGGCTGGAAAATGAGACCCTTTTTTGTTTGGGGCAAAATTAGTGGCATATATTACTAAGTAGCCGGTGCCGTGATGACGGGGAGAAAGCCAGGCAGATTCCTCACGAACACAACAGATTTCTCCTCAGTCTCTATGAAAAATTGCTGTATGAAAAATTGCCCAAATTACATTGTTGAAATGAAACAAGTATTTTCAGGGTATAGACTGCAGTAAGATTAAAATGTAATATTCAGTGCCCTTAGGATTGTTTACTTGTGATAATTTAGTAATGCGACAAAATAACAAAGCAAGTGTCACGTATGATGTCATCGGGAAATCAAGGCTTATGGTGAATCATGGTGACAAAGATATTGATACCATCTCTTGTGACAGGTGGCCAAAGACCCTGGCAGGGATACTGGCCTTCCTGCCTTGTGCTCCATCCACATTTGGCTCTGTCCGCCACCCTTCTGTTGCCTCTTCACACCACCCCACTCAGAGGGAGAAGAAGGCCTGGCGACGCTGTGACCGGGCAGGCCAGTGGGCAGAGGACGACTATACCCAGTGCCCGTATGCCAGCGAGGTGACCCGCGTACTGCACGAGCTCACCCAGGTAGGAAAGCAATTCACTCCACAAATCTTACTTGTCTATTTTTTTACTTAACACTTATTTTTCTTAAAACGGCATTGTTGGTTAAAGGGTTGTAAGTAAGCATTTCACTGTAAGGCCTACACCTGTTGTATTCGGCGCATGTAACAAATATAATTTGATTTGACATCCACACTATTACCTGGAACATCGGTTTCCGGCTTTCTCACTAGCAGAAACAGCGCGAGACAAGGGGGTTGAAAACTGAATAATCTACGACCAATTTTTTTAATTGAAGATAATATCTTGCTTAATTGTGATCTAGCCTCTTCCAACCAAAACACTGTTCTGTTTCCAGATGACCATCAACACCAGTAATGCCCAGTCGTTAGCCCAGCAGCTGGTAGCTTTCACCAGCAGGGCAGGGGACTTCAGCGATGTGATGGACGTCATCTTTGTCACACACCTGGTTGAGAGGCTGACTCGCCTAGTGAACCAGCGCAGAGACGTACGTATGATAGCAGCACCATCCAGCAGTTCACTTAAACTTTATAATGTGTTTGATCACACAATCTAAGTACAAGGAATAATACAACAAAGAACCCAAGCTGTTTTCTTTGGACAAGCTTTTTATAGTCCAATGAAAGGCACATATGAATTGCTGTCTCTTTTTGCTCCGGTTTCTGGCTAGTCTACTCCAGCTCCATAAATGCTACACTTTGGGTGTTTATTTCCCTGAGATGTCATCAATGCAGCAATTTGATAACATGCAATTTGAGGGGAAACTATACATTGCCTTAAAGTTCTTGAAAATGAAATACAGAAATATCTAATTCACATAAGTATTCACTTATGAGTCAATACTTTGTAGAAGCACCTTTGGAAGTGATTACAGCTTGAGTCTTTCTGGGTACGTTTCTACGAGCGTTCCACACCTGGATTGTGCAACATTTGTCCATTATTCTTTTCATAATTCTTCAAGCTCTGTCAAATTGGTTATTGATCATTGCTAGACAACCATTTGCAGGTGTTGACATAGATTTTCACGTAAATTTAAGTTGCCCACTCAGGAACATTCACTGTCTTCTTGGTAAGCAATTCTAGTGTAGATCTGGCCTTGTGTTTAAGGTTATTGTCCTGCTGAAAGGTGAATTTATCTCCCATTGTCTGGTGGAAAGCAGACTGAACCTCTTGGATTTCCACTAGGATTTTGCCGGTGCTCAGCTCTATTCCGTTTATTTTTTATCCTGAAATACTCCCCAGTCCTTACATACCCATAACATGATGGTACAGAGATGAGGTAGTCATTCAAAAATAATATTAAACACTATTATTGCCAACAGAATGAGTCCATGCAACTTACAGTGCATTCGGAAAGTATTCAGACCCCTTGACTTTTTCCACATTTTGTTACGTTAGTCTTATTCTAAAATAGATTAAAATGTATTTTTTCCTCATCAATCTACAGCTAATACCCCATAATGACGAAGCAAAATCAGGTTTTTAAAAAATATATTTGCTAAATATTACATTTACATAAGTATTCAGATCCTTTACTCTTTGTTGGGTAGAGCATGGTGCTTGAAATGCCAAGGTTGTTGGTTCGATTCCCGCGGGGTACCAGTTTGAAAATGTATGCACTCACTACTGTAAGTTGTGCTGGATAAGAGTGTTTGCTAAATTACTCAAATAAAAAAATGTAATCAGTGATTACAGCCTCAAGTCTTCTTGGGTATGATGCTACAAGTTTGGCACCCCTATATTTGGAGAGTTTCTCCGATTCTTCTCCAATCCTCTCAAGCTGAATGGGGAGTGTCACTGCACAGCTATTGTCAGGTCCACTCAAGGATATTCAGAAACTTGTCCTGAAGCTACTCATGTGTTGTGTTGGCTCTGTGCTTAGGGTTGTTGTCCTGTTGGAAGGTGAACCTTTGCCCCAGTCTGAGGTTCTGAGCGCTTTGGAGCAGGTTTTAATCAAGGATCTCTCTGTACTTTCCTCTTTCCATCAATCCTGACTAGTCTCCCAGTCCCTGCTGCTGAAAAACATCCCCACAGCATGATGCTGCCACCACCATGCTTCACTGTAGGGATTGTGCCAGGTTTCTTCCAGATGTGACGCTTGGCATTCAGGCCAAAGAGTTCAGAAGAAGAGCTCCAGAAGAACTCTGGAGCTCTCTGGAGCTCAGAGTGACCATCGGGTCCTGGTCACCTCCCTGACCAAGACCCTTCTCCCACGATTGCTCAGTTTGCCCGGGCGGCCAGCTCTAGGAAGAGTCTTGGTGGTACCAAACTTCTTCCATTTAAGAAGACTCAAGGCTGTAATCGCTGCCAAAGGTGCTTCAACAAAGTACAGAGTAAAGGGTCTGAATACTTATGTAAATGTGATATTATTTTAAATACATTTGCAAACATAAAAAAAAAAAAGATTTAAGCAATTTTACAATAAGGCTGTAACGTAACAAAATGTGGAAAAAGTCAAGGGGTCTGAATACTTTCCCGAATAAACTTTATATATAAAAGTATGTGGACACGCCTTCAAATGAGTGGATTCAGCTATTTCTTCCACACCCGTTACAGACAGGTGTATAAAATTGAGCACACATCCATGCAATCTCCATAGACAAACATTGGCAGTAGAATGGCCTTACTGAAGAGCTCAGTAACTTTCAACGTATCACTGTCAAAGGATGCCACCTTTCCAACAAGTCAGTTAGGGTTTCGGCCCTGCTAGAGCTGTCCCGGGCAACTGTAAGTGATGTTATTGTAACGTGGAAACGTCTAGGAACAACAACAGCTCAGCCGCGAAGTGGTAGGCCACACAAGCTCACAGAACAGGACCGGCGAGTGCTGAAGCCCGTAGCGTGTAAAAATCGTCCGTCTTCTTTTGCGACACTCACTTCCGTGTTCCAAACTGCCTCTGGAAGCAACTGTTATATGAAAGCTATATGAAAGGGGTTTCCATGGCCAAGCAGCCGCACACAAGCCAAAGACCACCATGCGCAATGCCAAGCGTCGGCTGGAGTGGTGTAAAGCTCATTGGACTCTGGAGCAGTGGAAATGCGTTCTCTGGAGTGATGAATCACGCTTCACCATCTGGCAGTCCGACGGACGAATCTGGGTTTGGCGGATGCCAGTAGAATGCTATCTGCCCCAATGCATAGTGCCAGTTTGGTGATGGGGCTGTTCATGGTTCGGGCTAGGCCCCTTAGTTCCAGTAAAGGGAAATCTTAACGCTACAGCATACAATGACATTCTAGACAATTCTTCCAACTATATGGAAACAGTTTGGGGAAGGCCCTTTCCTGTTTCAGCATGACAATGCCCCTGTGCACAAAGTGAGGTCCATACAGAAATGGTTTGTCAAGATCATTGTGGAAGAACTTGACTAGCATGCACAGAGCACTGACCTCAACCCCATCAAACACCTTTGAGATGAATTGGAACACCGACTGCGAGCCAGGCTTAATCGCCCCCAACGTCAGTGCCCAACCTCACTAATGCTATTGTGGCTGAATGGAAGCAAGTCCCTCCAGCAATCTTTCAACATCTAGTGTAAAGCCTTCCCAGAATAGTGGAGGCTGTTATAGCAGCAAAGGGGGGACCGAATCCATATTAATGCCCATTATTTTGAAATGAGATGTTCAACGAGCATGTGTCCACACACTTTTGGTCATTATGTGGTTTTATGTGGTATTGTGTGTAGGCCAGTGATAAAAAATCGAAATTTAATCAATTTTAAATTTAATAACACAACTAAATGTGGAAAATGTCAAGGGGTATGAATACGTTCTGAAGGCACTGTACATATTGTTAGCTGCTTTTCCTGATCTTTCGTTATTTAAGCCTGTGAGTGCTTTGAAAGCAGTGATTTGCCAAATTCTGAGTAGTGATTTGCAAGAATTGGGGCGGCAGGTAGCCGAGTGGTTAGAGCGTTGGGCCCGTAACCGAGCTGGATCGAATCCCCGAGCTGAGAAGTAAAAAATATATAATTATGCCCCTGAACAAGGCAGTTAAGCCACTGTTCCTAGGCTGTCATTGTAAATAAGAATTTGTTCTTAACTGACTTGCCTAGTTAAATAAAGGTAGAAAATAATAGACTTCAGGCTTCCTGTATGAAACTGTTCAGTCAATAGCTTAAATGGAAGTAGCAGCAGGTTCACGGAACTTGAGAAACGGTACATTATGCTTTGTGTACTCGCAGTTCAGGAATAAAGATGTCTTATCCTGCCACCGTTCAGCCTATAGTAGCTTTCAATATATTCTGAAAAGCTTGCTTATGACAAAGAGAGGTATGGTGATGAAGAGATAATTCAGCTATCCACCTAAACAATTCAAAATGTCTTTCTTCTATGCTATTGAAGACAACTACAGGGTCTGGGCACACAGGTCAGAGGAGTGTAGTGGAATTGTAATTGGCTTTTTCTGTGAGAAGATCATTATTTGGAGCTCTCATCTCCGAGCCACTTGACATAGGTCAACACAGGGTCATACTAGAAAACCTACCAATACTTGGAACCCCAGATACACAATGATTCAATGCCAACCCAATCTCTCCACAGAACAGTTAGATAAAAAAAATCTGAAGTTGATGTAAATAGTTCAATTGTCATCACAATGAAGTGATTATGCCCCATTGTAGGGCTAGGCGATATGGCCAAAATATCATATCATGGTATTTTTCAAATTTTTGATGGATTTGATTGTATTTTATGTTTTTGAATAATAAAAGTTCTACATTTGCTCTATGACTAGTGTGTGACCCTAGGGTGGCAACACATACATTCTAAGTGATTTCAATGAGTCTTTCTCCATTCTGATTGTTTTATACTGTTCAACTTCAACCCCCAAATAATTTATGCATTTTTATTAATTTCTGCATTTCCTGCACTCATTTGAGATACAGTAATTTCCACACTGCCACATAGGGCTGCACGATATGGACAAATATTTTTTTCCCAAAATGTTGCAATTGCGATTTAACTTGCGATTTAGATCAAAACACTTGGGTGAACTGTTAGAATCATGGAAATATAATGTTTATTCTAGTTCTATAGTTGGAATATATATAATAGCTTTGAATACAGAGTTTTAACTAATTAACATGCCAGGAAGGAGTTATTGTGCCAGGTTAGGAACCTAGGGGACCCTATAATATTTGGCTACATTTAAATTTTACATTTTAGTTATTTAGCAGACATTAAATGTTTAATGTAGCCAACATATTAATGCTTCACCTATTCCTCTTTGATTTAGAAGATACTGTTGCACAGACAACATACTGATTTAGGCCTACACCATCGCTGGTATCAGGCTGTATAGCTAGCTATGTTTGCTCTGACTCCGTACGTTTATTAGTCAGCTAACTACCGATTAACATTAGCGGCTAACACGATTTAGCTAAAACGTGCTAAGAAAAGACAAACTAGGAGTTTGCAGATGTAAGAAACACAAACTAATAGTGTAATTATGGAACACTTGTGTATTTATATTAAGAAGCAAAGTGGAAACCACATCGTTGTCATTAACATTACTGCATGTGCTGCATTGTCCATGAAGACTGAATGCAAGTGTCTCGTGGTCAAGCAACAATAGATGCGCCCCGTGAGTGACAGGGGGCGGGGCTAGGTCTGTGTGGAAAGTGGCATGGAGCAAGAGAGACAGAGAGAGGGCGGAGAGGGATGACTCAAGTAGCGGTATAAACTATAAAAATGGACGTTACACACGGCATATGACATTTAACAAACCAAACATTCAAATAACGTTCATCAATACCGGTATATAGTAAAATACGGTATACCGCCCAGCCCTACCCCATCGGAGACGCTAATGTAAATGATATCTTTATATAATTAATAAAGTCACCATCACCACCCACAGCATTCCGTTTTGGTATAATAAATGGCTTTTCTTTAGTGGATGTGATAGATGTTAATGACAAATGTACTTTCTCTCTACCTCAATCCTGTAGCTAGGGGATTATATCTCTGACATAGCCAGTAACATGATGCTGGTGGAGGAACACATCCTGTGGATGGCTCAGAACGAGGCCAGGGCGTGTACTCGCATCGTCCAGTGTGTGGAGCGCATCGCCGACCTGGCTCTCACCATAGACACGCAGGTCATATCAAAGGTAGGCAGACAAACATCAAATGCACTTAAATGTCTATAAGTACAATTTTAAGTATTTAAAGGATACAGGTTTTGGATCTTCATTTTGACCAGTATTGTGGCAGCAAAAGAATCCTGCAGCAATAGGATTTTAACGTTTAGTCCATTCACACTTTTCCGCGGGTATAATGTTGCTTGATCGTGGTTAGGCTATTAGGCTTCATGAAAAGTGCAAAACTGTTAATATAGCCATGTGTTAGTGCGGGTGTTCAGTGAATTTATGTAATTCCTGCAACACCAGGAAAATTCTCAGCGACAACAGAGTGATCAAATTCAGATCCAATATCTGTACCTTACAAAGTGTTACCCAGATTGGTTTCAGAATCAAAGCTAGTTCATCATCCTTTTAGTCTCACAGCTCAGCATGAACAGCAATTTTGTTTTGTTTCCTCAACATCTTTTTATTGATTTAACACAGAATGATACTGACACATTCAACAATTTAAATGATCAGCAATTTCTGTTTAGACCCGGAGGATAAACCCACTCCACCCTCCCTATCACTCTGTCTCCATCCAGGTGTCCCCTAACATAGCCCTGGAGGCCTTTCTGATTAGGCCGTCTATCTTCCAGGGTCTTTCGTGTACAGCAGTACAGAGAGCCCCCCTTCCACCCCTCTCTGGTCAGAGGCCCGATGGGGACCAGGATGCCATCGGGGACTTGCTGCTCAACTTCAAATGTCACCAGGTCAACAGCAGCGGCTCCCCCACCAGCCAACTCCGCAAGGTACAGTACATAGAAATATAATGACTTGTTAATAAAGCACACACTGAATGATGAAATTCCTGCTTTTACTCCCTGGTTAATGGGTATAACATACAGTGTCTTTGGAAAGTATTCAGACCCCTTTACTTATTCCACATTTTGTTACTTTACAGCCTTATTCTAAAATTGATTAAATAAAGCAATTTCCTCAGCAATCTACACACAATATCCCATAATAACAAAGGGAAAACAGGTTTTTAGAAATTCTTGCAAATTTATAAAAAATGTACTCCTCAGTAAAAGGCACATGACAGCCCGCTTGGAGTTTTCAATCTTTGTTTCATCAGACCAGAGGATCTTGTTTCTCATAGTCTGAGAGTCTTAAGGTGCCTTTTGGAACTCTTTGGCCTGAATGCCAAGCATCACGTTCTGGATTAAACCTGGCACCATCCCTACGGTGAAGCATGGTGGTGGCATCATAATGCTGTGGGGATTTTTCTCAGCGGCAGGGACTGTGAGACTAGTCAGGATCGAGGGAAAGATGAACGAAGCAAAGTACAGAGAGATCCTTGATGAAAACCTGCTCCAGAGCACTCAGGACCTCAGACTGGGGCTAAGGTTAACCTTCCAACAGGACAACAACCCTAAGCACACAGCCAAGACAACACAGGAGTGGCTTCGGGACAAGTTTCTGAATGTCCTTGATTGGCCCAGCCAGAGCCTGGACTTGAAATCGATCGAACATCTCTGAAGAGACCTGAAAATAGCTGCGCACCTGCGTTCCCCATCCACCTGACAGAGCTTGAGAGGATCTGCAGAGAAGAATTGGAGAAACTCTCCAAATACAGGTGTGCCAAGCTTGTAGCTTCATACCCAAGATGACTCAAGGCTGTAATCACTGCCAAAGGTGATTCAACAAGTTACTGAGTAAAGGGTCTGAATACTTATGCAAATTTGATATTTCAGTTTTTTTATTTGCACAAACTTCTAAAAACCATTTTTTGCCTTGTCATTATGGCATATTGTGTGTAGATTGATGAGGGAAAAAAATAATTTCATGAATTTTTGAATAAGTCAGTAATGGAACAAAATGTGGAAAAAGGGGTCTGAATACTTTTCCGAATGCACTTAATATTGCCGCTGGTACAGTAAGAGTTAATCATAGATCGGACATATTATTTCTGTCCTAAAGTTTCTCTGTTTACATTTTTGGTACATAATTCAGCTTTCTGGCAGAGTTGATGGTGTCTATTACTCTCCATGAGTTGACATCCTGTTTCGGTATCGTGGCATGATGTAAATCGCTGTGATAGGCTGCGCTGTAAAGGGGGAAGAGAGTATTTTTGAAGTCAGAGTATGTAGGCCACTCCTTTTGTGATGGATACTGTGGCCTTGTATCTCTGTCACACTAAATCACTGTTATCCTGTCATAACGCCTGCTGACCCATCCCAATTGACAGATGACACCTTGCGGTCTACAGTTGTAGACAGGGAAAAACACTCCTCTGGCATTGAAGGGGCATTGTTTTGAAATATTTCAGTAGGTAGTCATACCCTTCAGCTACTGTGTGCGCGTGGGGATGTGTGGGTGTGTGTCTTTGCGTGTTTGTTAACTGTGTCCTCTTCTGATTTGATAAGACTATCTACTGTGTTCAGTGGAGCTATGCAGTATTCTGAGAGAAAATAGCCAGAAAAGCAACGCAGTCCTTTAATGACTAAGCTGTCCCTTTGTGATGATCAAAGACAGAGGTTGAGAGTATGACTAGGCTTATAGAAGTGAACCAATTCCAAACCAAACCTGTGTGGCTTGATAGACAGGGAGTGATTTTAATTGATTGTGAGGGGCACTCAGAGCAGCAGTGAGGCTACTTAGGGTTGGGATGGGAATGCTTCCATCCAGCCATCTCTCTCAGCCTCTCTCTCTCTCAGCTCTCTCTCAGCTCTCTCTCTCTCTCTCTCTCTCTCTCTCTCTCTCTCTCTCTCTCTCTCTCTCTCTCTCTCTCTCTCTCTCTCTCTCTCTCTCTCTCTCTCTCTCTCTCTCTGCCTCTCTCTCTCTGTCTCTCTCTCTCTGCCTCTCTCTCTCTCTCTCTCTGCCTCTCTCTGCCTCTCTCCTAACTAGCCCTAACTAGCCTTTTTTAAACCCTGGCAATGGACTCTTCCTTGCTGTCCTCTGCTCTGGGAGTACAACCCTTCGACGTGGCACTGCAAATGCGAAGGCCCCTCTAATTACTGGCATTCTATATCGGCCTCATAGGCCCTTGCTCACTGCACTATAACAGCCGCCCTGGCAGCCCCTCACATCCACTCTTTAGAGGCCGCTTTTCCAACCCAGTAATTTCTCATGTAGGCATCGGGTATGATTGTTTTGTGCATAGGAATGCCATTTACAGGATTATAATAGGAATCCTGGAGAAATCAGTTTACTGTTATTGGGTTATTTTCTTGTGAAAACAATGACAGTCAACGTGCATTAACTGCAATATGCTATTGCTACATTACAATAGCAGTTGTTTGTGGCTCTCACCAAATGAGTAATGAAAGTGCTGGACAGCTAATCATCCTGATGTAGACAACAGTTATGTTGGGATTCCCCCCTTTGAATTCCAATACGGTGGGTACTGTCCCTAGACAAGGCTTCTCCCATTAGGGGGCAATTCAGCTTCTGGTTGTAGTGCCTCCCGGTGGTTCGAGGTGTATGTAGGTGCAGGCGAGTTGCAGGGCTCAGTGGTTCCCTTTTGATTGTCCCACTGCTCATTACTTTGACTATGAAGACAGCGTGTGTGTTCAGTGTTCATTTAGAGGGCAAATCCATTCAGGCCACACACACACACACGAGAAAACCACATACCTTTATTTGGTTGTAGTGCGTAATAGTATGTCAAAGTCAAATCGACAGTTATATACATTATAATGCTATTGCTTTTGTACCCAGTTATACTATTTATCAAGGCCACTTAGTGCTTATGATGATGTTTAGGCTACTGATGTTTTTAGGCTAGCGCGTCTTTTGACCGCACGTCTTGGTGGTTGAGGTATTTTTTATTTGATTTTGATGTTAAAACGAGCTGTTACCATGTTCCAACACATATGCGTTCTGTTTTTATAGTTTTAACAAAGGAACTCCTCAAACAGAATTGATTGAACGCTTACATTTTTGGGATATATATATATATATTTATATGTTTTTTTTATACACATAGCCTACTGCAGTAACATAAACTAATGAAAATGCTATTGTGTTATTTGAAATAAAGTACAAATCATATTCTAATGTTACCCAAAGCCTTTATACAGTAAAAACAAACAAATTATTATTTTATGGGGGATTATATATATAGCATATATGAAATATATTAATTACACTGTTAGAATGTTCCTGTCAGAATGACTGCTCATTAGCTTGAATGGGGGTCCATCGACGCACAGCGGTTCTATTGTTAAGCCATAGTGCTGTTTTATCCACCACTCTGAGTGTCTGATCTCCTCTATCTCACTAGCTATGTCTCACGCACGTTTAGTGCTGTGCCAGGTTAAACTGAACTATGGCACAAAGCCCATGCACAGCCAAACGAGAGGCATAGTGTCAGCATTGCACCACACATACACGCACGCATGCACACAGACACACACACACGCGCTACATGCCAGACCTCAGCCACCAGCTCCATCCAACACAAATGGTTTCAAATGTCTGGCTGGTAGCTAATTGGGTTGGATAACAGTGAAATAGGAGGACTGGTTTGTGAATTTCCTCAAAAGAACTCCACTCAAAGACCACACACTCCCCCCATACCCCTCTGCCAAGCTGCACAGTTAGTTTTGGCCTTTTTACTTCGAACAGAATGTCTAATAAAAGAATATCAGGTGCATCATACAGTATATTATAGAGTCTGCCAGTAAACTACTGTATTATTTAAAATTAAAACACAAAAACAGATATAATCACGCATTTAGTTTAATTTCACACATTTTGCATGCCTAATAATAGAGATTAGTTCTAGAGAGGAGAAGCATTCTCATGGACTCAATGTGTGACAGAAAGCTAATGGTGCTGTCTTTGATGCTGTCTTTGATGCTGTCTTTGATGCTGTCTTTGATAAGCTCACCAGAGTTTAACTCTACATCGTTCTTATTATTACCTACTTATCATCAAAGCAGATTCTCTTTCAGTGCCATCTGGTAAACACAATTCATCTCATCTGATGTAATTGCCCACAAGCATTTTTCATTTTTCTACATTGTCTTATGTTATGTCCTTAATTTAACTGCTGATCAATCTTTGTCCTTAGACGGTGAATCTGATTCTTAGAAAAAAGACAGAATATGTTTTGGTTCAAAGTCTGACAATTAGACATCTAGGCCGACATTTTCCACCTAATCACACACTCATCCGTAAAATAACAGTTTTGAATAGTGGGATACTGCAATAATCCAAAATATGTTTGGAATACTGCTGCTGACGATGGCAATGTTTGCCTTGCATTTTCAAATTGTTTAATTTAAATGACAGCATTAAAAGAGCAGTTTCAAGATATCACGCCTCTAAGTGTAGTGAGTAAAACAGTGTTTTTATATGCACTGTTAGGATGCGATATAAAAATGTCTAATAGAATTACAGTGATGTCTTTTTAGCTTACCATGATAGTGCTCCTCTATGTGGAACAGATTTGGGACCCATTGAATTGCCCCATATTTCCAAGATGTATTTAGCAATGATCATCAATTGTTTAAAAGTCTAATAAATTCAACATTTGGACAATGGATGAATATACTCTTAACTTCAGATATTGGCTAAATTATAGAACATAAAACATTGTACTGGCACAGAGTTCAAGCATTCTGGTGGGAATTCAGTTATTCCATTTATTGTCAAATGTCAATGATACAGTATTTTTTTATACTGCGTGATAAAATAAAGACCATTTTATGTGCCTCATTTGCATATGCAGTACAAGTCAAAAGTTTGGACACACCTAGTTTTTCTTTTATTTTTACTATTTTCTACATTATAGAATAATAGTAAAGCCATCAAAACTATGAAATAACACATATGGAATCGTGTAGTAACCAAAAAAAGGTTAAACGAAGCAAAATATATAGTATATTTGAGATTCTTCAAAGTAGCCACCCTTTGCCTTGATACAGCTTTGCACACTCTTGGCATTCTCTCAACCAGCTTCACCTGGAAGCAGTTCCCACATATGCTTTTCCTTCACTCTGCGGTCCGACTCATCCCAAACCATCTCAATTGGGTTGAGGTCTGGGGATTGTGGAGGCCAGGTCATCTTATGCAGCACTCCATCACTCTCCTTCTTGGTAAAATAACCCTTACACAGAATGGAGGTGTGTTGGGTCATTGTCCTGTTGAAAAATAAATTATAGTCCCACTAAGCTCAAAACCAGATCGGATGGCGTATCACTGTAGTAGCCATGCTGGTTAAGTGTGCCTTGAATTCTAAATAAATCACCGACAATGTCACCAGCAAAGCACCCCCACACCATACCACCTCCTCCTCCATGCTTTAAGGTGGGAAATACACATGCAGAGATCATCCGTTCACCACACCGCGTCTCACAAAGACACGGCGGTTGGAACCAAAAATCTCCAATTTGGACTCCAGACCAAAGGACAAATTTCCACCGGTCTAATGTCTATTGCTCGTGTTTCTTGGCCCAAGCAGGTGTCTTCTTCTCATTGGTGTCCTTTAGTAGTGGTTTCTTTGCAGCAATTTGACCATGAAGGCCCTCTAAACAGTTGATGTTGAGATGTGTCTGTTTCTTTAACTCCTTGAAGCATTTATTTGGGCTGCAATTTCTGAGGCTGGTAACTAATGAACTTATCCTCTACAGTAGAGGTAACTCTGGGTCTTTCATTCCTGTGGCTGTCCTCATGAGAGCCAGTTTCATCATAGCGCTTGATGGTTTTTGCGACTGCACTTGAAGAAATGTACCTTATTGACTGACCTTCATGTCTTAAAGTAATGATGGACTGTCATTTCTCTTTGCTTATTTGAGCTGTTCTTGCTATAACATGGACTTGGTCTTTCACCAAATAGGGCTATCTTCTGTATACCCCCCTACCTTGTCACAACACAACTGATTGGCCCAAAGACATTAAGAAGGAAAGAAATTCCACAAATTACATTTTAAGAAGGCACACCTGTTAATTGAAATGTATTCCAGGTGACTACCTCATGAAGCTGGTTGAGAGAATGCCTAGAGTGTGCAAAGCTGTCATCAAGGCAAAGGGTGGCTATTTGAATCTCAAATATAAAATATATTTTGATTTGTTTAACACTTTTTTGGTTACTACTTCACTATTATTCTAGAATGTAGAAAATAGTAAAAATAAAGGAAAACTATTAATGAGTAGGTTGTCCAAACTTTTGACTTGTACTGTATATACTAGGTGTATTTGCATACATGAAAACATGTATATAAAGGGGATGAACAGAGCTGAAAACCACAAAAAACTTGCTCTGTCTAGACCTACAGTACCTGCACTCACTCACCTGCGCCGTCTAGACTGCTTCATTAATACTGTTATTGTCACATTATCTTGCATAATTCAACAAGTGCATTAAGAGAAGGATAACGACACCATTTTATTTCAAAACGCTTGGCTCTAGGTTACACCTATCTATACATACTTTCATTGTTTGTGAGATCAGACATAACATCACTATAATCAGTGTTCATTTTCAGAAGTTAATGTCATTGAAGCGGATCTCGTTTGTAAACATCCCAACTATATAAATCATAAATTGCACAAGAAATTAACACCCCCGAAAATAAAGATATCTTTCTTCTCTTTCTTATGATGTAAGTGTTGAGGATGCGTTTAATCCCCGGCAAAGCATTATTTTAGATGCAACGTTAAGCCAATGTACAGTATTCCATTGAACCCATTTCAGCCGCGATTGGTGTGTTTGACAGGTCATTACACACGTTTCCGCGGTCGTTACGTTAACAGGAAAATAAAACGGATTTTGCACCACTCAAACATAGGAAGTAGGTGGCTGAAAAGGACAGATTCTCAGGTGGGCGGGGCATGCGCATTGCTAATGTATTGCATTGTTTTCCATAGCATGGCATGGAAGTAAAGTTAAAAGCTAACTGCGTAGCTAAGCCACAGGGACACGGTAACTGTCTACAGTAGGGGTAGTGGCCTAGCCAGTTAGGACAATATTTATCAATCACTTCTCTCCCCCTTACTCATTGAGCCATAATTAATGAGGGTCTGTGGCTGAGCTGGTGGGATATTCTAACCTCTCTCTTTTAATAGCCTTCCTGCTCCATAGAGCTTTAGTGCTTTTTAATTACGCTGCTGCTAGTCCTTAGTCGCTAAACAGTCACCCTGCAGGTTAGAGCTACTGCTACCTCGTCTGGGGAACTGTTGCTGCTGGAAATACACAACCACAGGCAGGAAAACACAACCACCAAATATCTCATGCCACAAGTGCTCAGAGACAAATTGAACCGTTACAACCTACTTTTGTAACACAGATTAAGTAATTCCCCGATAGTAATTTAAAATATAATAATGAATTCCATATAGTATGAACTTTTATCTTAAGAGACAATGAGTGCATACATTTTAGCATGTAAACCCAGCGGGAATTGAACCCTCACAACCCTGGTATTGTTAGCAGTATGCTCTTAGCAGCTGAGCCAAACAGGACCACACAGCTTTTATGAATGCTACATAATCCCACATATACAGTGCATTCGGAAAGTGTTCAGACCCCTTGACTTTTTCCACATGGTTACGTTACAGCCTTATTATAAAATGGATTGAAATGTTTTTTTTCCCTCATCAATGTACACACAATACCCCATAATGACAAAGCAAAAATAGGTTTAAAGACATTTTTGCAAATGTATACATTTTATTGGGGAAATATTACATTTACTTAAGTATTCAAACCCTTTACTCAATACTTTGTTGAAGTACCTTTGGTAGTGATTACAGCCTCGAGAGAGACTTGTCCCGAAGCCATTCCTGTGTTGTCTTGGCTGTGTGCTTAGGGTCGTTGTCCTGTTGCAAGGTGTACCTTTGCCCCAGTCTGAGGTACTGAGCGCTCTGGAGCAGGTTTTCATCAATGATCTCTCTGTACTTTGCACCGTTCATCTTTCCCTCGATCCTGACTAGTCTCCCAGTCCCTGCCGCTGAAAAACATCCCCACAGCATGATGCTGCCACAACAATGCTTTACCGTAGGGATGGTGCCAGGTTTCCTTCAGACGTGATGCTTGGCATTCAGGCTAAAGAGTTAAATCTTAGTTTTAACAGACCAGAGAATCTTGATTCTCATGGTCTGAGAGTCCTCTAGGTATATTTTGGCAAACTCCAAGCAGGCTATCATGTGCCTTTTACTGAGGAGTGGCTTCCATCTGGCCACTCTACCATAAAGTCCTGATTGGTGGAGTGCTGCAGAGATGGTTGTCCTTCTAGAAGGTTCTCCCATCTCCACAGAGGAACTCTATAGGTCTGTCAGAGTGACCATCAGGTTCTTGGTCAGCTCCCTGACCAAGGCCCTTCTCCCCCAATTTGGCCAACTCTAGGAAGAGTCTTAGTGGTTCCAAACTTCTTCTATTTAGAAATGATGGAGATCATACTGTTCTTGGGGACCTTCAATGCTGCAGAAATGTTTTGGTACCCTTCCCCAGATCTGTGCCTCAACACAATTCTGTCTCAGAGCTCTACAGACAATTCCTTCAACCTCATGGCTTGGTTTGTGCTCTGACATGCACTGTGGGACCTTATCAAGACAGGTGTGTGCCTTTCCAAACCATGTCCAATCAATTGAATTTTCCTCCCACATACCGTATATACATTTAGCAAACACTCTTATCCATGGCGACTTACATACATTTGCATACTTTTTTCATACTAGTCCCCCGTGGGAATCAAACCCACAACCCTGGTGTTGCGAGCGACATGCTCTACCAACTGAGCTACATGGGACTACACTGAGCTACACGGGACTACTCCAATATACTCCAATCAAGTTGTAGAAACATCTCAAGGATGATCAATGGAAACAGGATTTTATGTCTCATATCAAAGGTTCTGAATACTTATGTAAATAAGGTATTTCTGTTATTTATTTTTTGTACATGTCCAGACATTTCAAAAAAACGTTTGCTTTGTCATTATAGGGTATTGTGTGTAGAGAGGATTTTTGTGTATTTCATAAATTTTAGCATAAGGCTGTAACTTAACAAAATGTGGAAGAAGGGAAGGGGTCTGAATTCTTTCCGAATGCACTGTAAATGCTCTCTTAGTAATCTCATCATATTGTAGATACAGACTAGCAGTGTTGAGAATTCTGTGCACAAACCAATGGAGCAATTAATCCAGTGGGTATCGACAGGGTGAAGGATGTTCATTAGCACTTTGACCTGAGGAAGCACAGAGGAAATCATGCAAATTCCCCCGCACGATTCATATCTGAATTACTCAAGGTTAATCGTATGTGTGCCGAATGCTATGTTTAAGCCATTAACATTCATCCATTAATTTCAATGGTTTCATTGCAGATACTTATTGTGTTTGTGTCTGTGGGTGTGTTCGTAAGTGCTGTTATTGTGAAGTGGAAACGTCTAGGAGCAAAAACTGCTCAGCCGCAAAGTGGTAGGCCACACAAACTCACAGAACGGACCGCCAAGTGCTGACACTCCCTACTAAGTTCCAAACTTTCTCTGGAAGCAACGTCAGCAGAAAAAACGGTTTGTTGGGAGCTTCATTAATTGGGTTTCCATGGCCGAGCAGCCACACACAAGCCTAAGATCACCATGCGCAATGCCAAGCGTCAGCAGGAGTGGTGTAAAACTCACTGCCATTGGACTCTGGAGCAGTGGAAACACGTTCTCTGGAGTGATGGATCACGCTTCACCATCTGGCAGTCCAACTGTAATGTTTGGTGGAGCAGGAATGATTGTCTGGGCTTTTTTTCATGGTTCAAGCTAGGCCCTTTAGTTCCAGTGACGGGGAATCTAAACGCTACAGCAAACAATGCATTCTAGACAATTCTGTACTTACAACTTTGTGGCAACAGTTTGTGGAATGCCCTTTCCTGTTTCAGCATGAAAATGCTCCCATGAACAAAGCGAGGCCATACAGAAAGGATTTGTTGAGATTGGTGTGGACGAAACATGACTGGCCTGCACAGAGCCCTGACCTCAACCCCATCGAACACCTTTGGGGTGAATTGGAACTCCGACTGCGAGCCAAGCCTAATCGCCCAACATCAGTGCCCGACCTCACTAATGCTCTTGTGGCTGAATCGAAGAAAGTCCCTGCATCAATGTTCCAACATCTAGTGGAAAGCCTTCCCAGAAGAGTGGAGGCTGTTATAGCATGATTTTAGAATGAGATGTTCGACGAGCAGGTGTCCACATACTTTTAGTGTATGAGTGCATCTGCAAAAGCATACTGTAAAAAATCATTCCCTCCAAGAAGTGTATTTTTCTTGGAGTAGGTCTCTGATGCAAACAGGCCTGTGATGCTGCAGTGAGAGGTGCTGAATGCTAAACACTGTGGAAACCGTCTCCTCTACTCCTCACAATAAGAAGAGGGAAGTGGAAAAAGGGAAGCAAAAAGACAACTGGAATTGAGAAAGAATGAGCGAGAGAGTGACAGACAATGGAGGTTCCTCAGAGGAGGAAGGGGAGGCCCATCCATCTCAGTGAAGTTCATAAAAATAAAAATAGTAAAACATAAAAAAGTTTTATACTGAACAAAAATATAAACGCAATATTTAAAGTGTTGGTCCCATGTTTCATGAGCTGGAATAAAAAATCCCAGAAATGTTCCATACGCACAAAAAGCTTATTTTCTCTAAAATTGTTTGCACAAATTTGTTTGCATCCCTGTTATTGTGCATTTCTCCTTTTCCAAGTTAATCCATCCACCTGACAGGTGTGGCATATCAAGAAGCTGATAAAACAGCATAATCAATACACAGGTGTACCTTGTGCTAGGGACTAAATTGTGCAATTTTGTCACACAACACAAGACCACAGATGTCTCAAGTTTTTAGGGAGAGTGCAATTGGCATGCTGACCGCAGTAATGTCCACCAGAGCTGTTGCCAGAGAATTTAATGTTAATTTTTCTACCATAAGCTGCCTCCAACGTTGTTTTAGTGAATTTTCTAGTACGTCCAACCGGCCTCACAACCACATACCATGTGTAACCACGCCAGCCCATGACCTCCACATCCGGCTTCTTCACGTGCTGGGTTTCTGTCTGTAATAAAGCCCTTTTGTGGGGAAAAAATGATTCTGATTGGCTGGTCCTGGCTGCCAATCGGTGGGCCTAGAAAGCCTAGAAAGTTTTCACACCCCTTTGGCTTTTTGTTGTGTTACAACCTGAATTTAAATAGTTGGGCATGGGAATTATGTATAATTAGGCATTTGTGAAAATTCTATAGCATTATAGAGTGGGAAGGTGGCCGTGCGTTATTAATAGACACTGCAGGAAATAAAACCTAATAAAAACATCTGTATTGTCCAGGACTGGCCTGCCATCATTGACTTTGGACTGTGTGTTACAGGCAGTAGCAACAGGGCGACTTTAGATCATTAGAACGCATTCGCCAAAAGCCACAAAATACACTTCACAGTCCTATTGATCAAACAACCATGAAAATGGAGGTTCTCTCTTCAGCAGTTGCCTATGTGTCTCATTGGTATAGAAGGATCGGGAGACAGGTGCAGGAATGCGTAATAGGAGTTTTTATTTCTACCCAAATTACCACATATACAAAACACAAACAAAAGAGCGAGGTGTACCTCGAATAAATACACAGGGTGAGACCCGTAATAAATACACGGGATGAGACATTTGATCGACTAAGAGATACAGCGGGTGAAATAAGTATTGAACACGTCACCATCTTTCTCAGTAAATATATTTCCAAAGGTGCTATTGACATGACATTTTCACCTGATGTTGGTAACAACCCAAGTAATCCATACAAAGAAACCAAAACAAATAAGTTCAGAAATTAAGTTATGTGTAATAATGTGAAATGTCACAGGGAAAAAGTATTGAACACACTTACTGATATTTATTTAATACTTTGTACAAAAGCCTTTGTTGGTAATGACAGCTTCAAGACGCCTCCTGTATGGAGAAACTAGTCGCATGCATTGCTCTGGTGTGATTTTGGCCCATTCTTCCACACAAACAGTCTTCAAATCTTGAAGGTTCCGTGGGCCTCTTCTATGAATCTTGATCTTCAGTTCTTTCCATAGATTTTCAATGGGATTTAAGTCAGGTGATTGGCTGGGCCATTCTAGCAGCTTTATTTTCTTTCTTTGAAACCAATTGAGAGTTTCCTTGGCTGTGTGTTTGGGATCATTGTCTTGCGGAAATGTCCACCCTCGTTTCATCTTCATCATCCTGGTAGATGGCAGCAGATTTTTGTCAAGAATGTCTCGGTAAATTTGCCCAATTATCCTTCCTTCAATTATGTGAAGTTTGCCAGTAACATTTGCTGAAAAGCAGCCCCACACCATGATGTTCCCACCTCCAAACTTCACTGTTGGTATGGTGTTTTTAGGGTGATGTGCAGTGCCATTTCTCCTCCAAACATGGTGTGTATTATGACATCCAAACAGTTCAATTTTGCTCTCATCTGAGAATATCTCACACTATATTCTCCCAGTATTTCACTGGCTTTTCCAAATGTTGTGCAGCAAACTTTAAACAAGCTTCAACATGCTTTTTTTTCAGCAATGGAGTCTTGCGTGGTGAGCGTGCATACAGGCCATGGCGGTGGAGTGCATTACTTACTGTTTTCTTTGAGACAACAGTACCTGCTAATTGCAGGTCTTTTTGAAGTGGTGCTTGGCTCTTGGACAACTCTTCTGATTATTCTTTTCACTCCTCTGTCAGAAATCTTGCGAGGAGCACCTGGTCGAGGCAAATTTATGGTGAAATGATTGTCTTTCCACTTCCGTATTATGGCCCCAACAGTGCTCACTGGAACATTCAGAAGCTTAGAAATGCACCTATAACCAATGCCATCATTATGTTTTGCAACAATTAGGTTGCGAAGGTCTTGAGACAGCTCTTTGCTTTTACCCATCATGAGATGTGTCTTGTGTGACACCTTGGCAATGAGACCTTTTTGTAGGCCATCAGTTGGGACTGAACCAGCTGATATTAATTTGCACTGACAGGGGGCTGGATTGCTTTTTAATTACTGATAGTTTTCAGCTGTTGTCTTGGCTTTCCATGCCTTTTTTGCACCTCCCTTTCTTCATGTGTTCAATAATTTTTCCCTGTGTCATTACACATTTATTACACATAACCTAATTTCTGAACTTATTTATCTGGTGAAAATTTCATGTCAATAGCACCTTTGGAAATATATTTACTGAGAAATATGGTGACGTGTTCAATACTTATTTCACCCGCTGTATGTATAACAGTCGTTCAAGTTCAGCAAAGCTAGCAAAGCGATTCACATTTCTTGCTAGCCAACTTAAGGACACCTATATCTCTAACTGTAGCCACCGAAAACAATATGAGGAAAAAGTTACTCACCCGCTCCTCCAATGACTTGAGATCCTCCTAGTAGCTAGCTAGAAAAATGTTTTTAGCTTGTTAAATAAATAATGAATGCAGCATTGCTGTATGGTGCACTCAAAATGTATTGTAGTTGAGTAGCCAGCCTAGGCTACGCCTCAAATGTATCACGACTCAGGATATAACCCAAATGCAGACACAGGAGGCAGATAGTACAGTTCTCAGATAATTTATTATAAAACAGGAAACGTTGCAGCTGTATTTTGTTTTGTGTTTTGAGGCCAATCCACCACAGCTCTCACCTTGTCAGGGTCCATCTGAACACTCCCGGCAGCGATGACATATCCTAGGTAGGAGATAGTGGTGCGATGGAACTCACACTTCTCCGCCTTCACGAACGGCTGGTTCTCCAGGAGATGTTGGAGGACCTGACGGACATGGAGGATGTACTCTTGAGCTGATCTTAAATAGATGAAGGAAATATATGATGTCGTCGAGGTAGACAAACACAAATCGGTTCACATCGGAGCACATCATTGAACAGGGCCTGGAACACTGCGGGAGCGTTGGTCAGTCCGAATGGCACCACCAGGTACTCGTAGTGCCCGCTAGCCTTGTTAAAGGCAGTCTTCCACTCATCTTCTTCCTGTATCCGAACCAGATGGTAGGCATTCCTAAGGTCCAACTTGGAGAAGATGGTCGTCCCCTGGAGAGGCTTAAAATCTGAGGAGATGAGTGGTAGCGGGTAACGGTAGTCAATAAACGGAAGCAGGGTCGGAGAGGAAGAGGGACGCATAAACTCAGCAGTGAGAGAGTTCTCAATATACCCTTCCATCTCTTTGATCTCCGGACCCAACGGAGAAGAATGTCGCCCCCGAGGCAGTGTAGTGCCCGGGAGAAGGTCGATGGTGCAGTCATAGCGACGATGAGGAGGAAGCAAGGTGGCACGGGCCTTGCTAAAAACCTACCTTAGGTCCTGGTATTCCGCGGGAACGGCAGAGAGGTCCGGGGTTTTTCCCAAGCCCGCAGGAAGACGTCCCAGGGCAGGCAGCGCCGGGCTAAACGGGCTCAAACCCAGGATAGAACCAGTAGCCCAGTAGATCAGAGGATTGTGCTTCTGGAGCCAGGAGAACCCCAAAACCACAGGGGCTTGAGGGGATTCAAAGGCCAGGAACTGCATAGACTCACTGTGATTGCCCTAACACTGTCAGATTAATGGGAAGCGTAGTGTGGGTGACTCTGCCAATAGAGCCCCCATCCAACGCTCTGACATCCATGGGAATGTAGAGGGGTTGTGTGGGGATTTCCATCTTTGATACCAGGGTAGCGTCCAGAGTCAATGAGCACCCAGAGAGATTTGGACCAATCACCCCACAACAGGGTAGCATGGAGAGGGGTACGAGAAATGGAAGATGGGAAACTCCCCGTACGGGTCACCGTCATGCAGGTAGATAAGAGCTGTCCGGAGCTCCACATTACAGACAGCTCTGGGTGTTTAGTCTGTGTAAGCAGTCAGCAGGAGATAATCAAGCCCTTCCCAGTGTCGTGTCTTTAGTATCATTAATGTGATTTCCGAAAGAACTCGGGTGACATCGAATTCACTTGAAAGGTGGGACTCAAGGGGGAGCGAGGGCAACAGGCCGCCCATCGATTCTCGTAGACGCCCATAGATCTGGATGGCCAAGGCTATGAGTGAGTCGAGGTCCATAGGCAGCTCCCGGGCTGCAAGCTCATCTTTGATCACCTCCGATAATCCATGAATTAACATGTCGAACAATGTTGCTGGGTTCCAGGCACTCTCAGCCGCCAACGTGCGAAGATCCACTGCGTAGTCTGCCACACTATGGGAGTCTTGATGTAGATGGAGCAGCCTACGAGCAGCCTCTCTCCCGGGCAATGGAGAATCTAACACCTTCCGTACTTCCTCCACAAATTCCCCCAGACTGAGGCAGACGGCGGACTGTTGCTCCCACACCCCCTCAGCCCAGGCGAGTGCCCACCCGGACATCAGCGTTATGAGGTACGCAATCTTTGAGCAGTCCGAGGGTAACGAAGAAGGCTGCATCTCGAAGATGAGTAAGCACTAGGAGAGAAAGGCCCGGCAGGTTCCAGAATCTCCAGCGTAGTGCTCCAGAGGAGTTTAGCGAGGTTCTCGGGACACTGGGGTAGGCTGGGAAGAAATGCCTCTGGTGGCGGGGTTGCTGAGAGTCTGGGGGATTGGCAGTGCTTGCAGTACAACACGGGCGCTATGGTAGCGGGCAAAAATGATTTGACAACCCAAATCATTGTGCGGACTGGATAGAAATGTGTCACGCCTTGTGTTTGACATATGCGCTAGACTATTAGCCACGTTATGACTAACTTGTGATCATTGCACTTGCTAGGTTGATTCTATTGAAATTCCCAGCCTTGGTAAAAGTCATCAGTTGTTGTTAAAAATATTGAGTAATTGAAACTAAAACAGTGCATCCCAAATGGGTGGAGGTAGCAAACAATGTACCAGGCCAGCTTTGATTTACAACCTGATAGCAATATTTTGGAGAATTATATTAATCATTCATTGAACTGCATCCATCTGTTACCTTACTGTACGTCATGGCATTTAAAAAAAAAAAACTCTTATATAGCATAAACTGTGAATTGTGTATTTTTTTATGATATTACGATTGTCTGTTTGTTTCACATCTGCAAAGTAGTTCAAATTCTGTCAGTTCCACTTTAAAACAGGATGGATCAACAAATTAGTAATTACTCCATAATACTAACCTAAATGACAGAGTGAAAAGAAGGAAGCCTGTACGTAATAAAAAACATGCTTCCTATTTGCAATAAGGCACTAAAGTAAAACTGCAAAAAAAATGGCAAAGAATTTAACTTTATGTCCTGAATACAAAGTGTTAAAGTGTTTATCATGGTGGTGGCTGCATCATGTTATGGGTATGCTTGTCATCTTCAAAGACTAATGAGTTTTTTGGGATAGTAAGAAACGGAAAAGAGTTAAGCTCAGGCAAAATCCTAGAGGAAAATCTGGTTCAGTCTGCTTTCCAACAAACCCTGGGAGACAAATTCACCTTTCAGCAGAACAATAACCTAAAACACATGCCAAAATATACAGTTAGCCTAGTGGTTAGGGCGTTGGGCCATTAATCAAAATGTTGCTGGATCGAATCCCCCAGCTGACAAGGTAAAAATCTGTTGTTCTGCCCCTGAACAAGGCAGTTAACCCACTGTTCACCGGTAGGCTGTCATTGTAAATAAGAATTTGTTCTTTACTGAATTGCCTAGTTAAATAAAGGATAAATAAAATATCAGGACAACATTGAGTGGCCTAAATCGGCTTGAAAATCTATGGCAACACTTGAAAATGGCTGTCTAGCAATGATCAACAACCAACTTGATAGAGCTTGAAGAATTCTTAAAAGAATATTGTGCAAATATTGTACAATCGAGGTGTGCAAAAAACATTTTATCTGTAATCACTGCCAATTCTAACATGTATTGACTCAGGGGTGTGAATAACATTTTTCTGTATTACATTTTCTATAAAATGTCTAAAAACATGTTTTTTTCACTGTCATTATGGGGTATTGTGTGTAGATGGGTGAGACAGAATATATTTAATCCATTTTGAATTGAGGCTGTAACATTACAAAATGTGGAATAAGCCAAATTGTCAAGTTGTCACATGTACCCAAATAACTGATTAAACACTGTTTTGCAATGAAGGTCTATTGTAGCCTCAACAGCACTCTCTTGGATAGCACCATGGTGTAGCCGGAGGAAAGATATTGTCCGTCCTCCTCTCGCTACATTGACTTACAAAACCTAGGAAGCTCATGGTTCTCACCCACTTCCATAGACTTACACAGTAATTATGACGATTTCCGGAGGACGTCCTCCAACCTATCAGAGCTCTTCCAGCATGAACTGACATGTTGTCCACCCAATCAATGGATCAGAGGATGAATCTAGTACTGAAAACACCTGATGCAACACTGCTAGCTAGCACTGCAGTGTATAAAATGTGGTGAGTAGTTGACTCCAAGAGAGAGAAAGTCAATATTTGAACAGTTTTGAACAAATGTATTAAATAAAAAAAATAACAGAGAGAGCACTAGATAGCTATATTTCGTTGTATGTTTTTCACTTTCACTTACTTAAGTAGCAAATGCAGGTAGCTAATTTAGCCTGCTCAAACACCCGGCTCAAACAGAGAGGAATGCTATTTATGTTAGCTAGCTGGCTAAGGCTATCCAACATTGGAACTCTTCCATGTTAAGGTAAGCTTTCGGTTGTTTTCAATTATTGCCACAAGGCCCACCGGTGTTACTGCTAAACTGCTTGCTGTACACTGTACTGTGTGATTGTAGCGGGTTAACTAACACATTACACTACATGGCCAGAAGTATATGGATAACTGCTTGTCGGACATCTCATTACAAAAACATTGGCATTAATATGGAGTTGGTCCCCCCTTTGCTGCTGTAACAGCCTGAACTATTCTGGGAAGGCTTTCCACTAGATGTTGGAACATATCTGCGGGGACTTGTTTCCATTCAGCCACAAGAGCATTAGGGAGGTCGGCACTGATGTTGGGTGATTAGGCCTGGCTCGCAGTCGGCGTTCCAATTCATCCCAAAGGTGTGCGATGGGGTTGAGGTTAGGGCTCTGTGCAGGCCAGTCAAATTCTTCCACACTGATCTCGACAAACCATTTCTGCTTTGTGCACGGGGGTATTGTCATGCTGAAACAGGAAAGGGCCTTCCCCAAACTGTTGGCACAAAGTTGGAAGCACAGAATTGTCTAGAATGTCATTGTATGCTGTAGCATTACTGTCACGATATTTTCTATTCCAATGTTCTAACTGAACTTTTTAACTCTATCTGTATCCTGAAGGTTGTAAATTCTTCAGTTTGTTTAAATAATACAGACAGAGCTCCAGCATTGCAATGGTCAGTCTTTATTCATAGAGAACGTTCTCCAGAAAGAAAAAACACCAAGCCTTTTATAAAATTCAGTCAGCAAAGTCTCCACCCTTTTTTATGGCCTGCAAGTTCTCAGGATCTGCCTTCAAAGACCCTATCCTGTTATCTCAGTTGCTAATGTTTACTCACACCTCGAAGACCAGGCCCCAATTCTGATGGATGGGGCCCTGTGAACTTTTATGGCTAATCTCCTGCCAGCCCAGCAGCCTTCACAAATGGTCTATCTCCCCCTTTGTTCATCTTAACCACATCCTGACTCATTTACCAAATGTAACATTCTAACCTGGTCTGAACATTGTCTATGTTCGCACATTCTTAGAATCATAATCTTGTAATTCTAATACATTTCACACATTACACAGTTTCAGGGTGAAACATCTTAGTCATTAACATTAAACATACACATTTCTTTATCAATTACAATTTCCCTTCACTTGAACTAAGGGGCCTAGCCCGAACCATGAAAAACATCCCCAGACCATTATTCCTCCTCCACCAAACTTTATAGTTGGCACTATGCATTGGGGCAGGTAGCTTTCTCCTGGCATCCGCCAAACCCAGATTTGTCCGTCAGACTACCATATGGTGAAGTGTTATTCATTACTTCAGAGAACGCATTTCCACTGTTCCAGAGTCCAATGGCGGTGAGCTTTACACCACTCCACACGACGCTTTGCATTGCTCATGATGATCTTAGGCTTGTGTGTGGAAACACACCCTAGATCAGCTAGATGCAGGCAAGAGTGTGCAAGGCGGTATTGAATGCCTCACTGTCTGTCACCTTGATTACTCCAATTTGTCTCTCAACCTGTGCATCCATGTTATACACTTTAATTCGTAGGCAAGGTTGTAGCAACCTCATGATGGGTATAGGAAAAAGTTTAGTATCATGTAGTAGCATAAACCTATCGATGTTTCATTGAGCTAGGTGAATGCAATATGAATGACAGTCATCCAATATGTTGTAATAGAAATAAGGCCAGTCTCATAAAAACAAATACTTCCTCCCTAATCTTAATAGGCACTGACCGCCACTGGTGAGAGACAGGGTAAAACCACAGATAAAGAGAGGGGAAAGGAAATTGAGAAGCAGACAGAGAGAGGGTGTGAGAGAGGGATAGAGAGAGAGAAAGAGTGAGAAATTGAGAAAGTTAAACATTTCCATCGACGGATAGAGATAGCGAGTCGCCCAGCCCTTAGGGAGATCTGTCCATTTCCGCTGAACGGGGGACAGAGGAAATTTGGTTCTCTTTGTGCCTTTGGAGCTTAGTCTTTCTAGCTGACTGGGCTTTGTACTAACTCCGTCCCTGGCTGTTCTTTGTCACGCCTCCCTGAGAGGGTCAGGCCTGGAAGCCACCAGCTCACACATGACCCTTTCACTGGAGCAGAGAGCACTTACCCTCCTCTCGCTGTGCATTCCTCTGCCGTCCTACACACACATACAGCCTCCACTCCATTCCCATCCCCGGTCCTGCCCTGCCGCAGTACAGCACTCACACTGTTTCATCAAGTGCCTCTGTTGCATTACCACGCTCATGTACTGTGCTGCTGGCTGTAAAATGCAGTATTATGAAGCTAGCGCCTCCTTATCTGGTTGCTGCTGGCTGTCCTATGCTATGCAGCCAGAACATTAATTTGCTGCATAATGATTTATCTGCCACTTTGGACTCTGCTGCACTGCACTACCTGACAACTTTTCTTTGTGCATACAGTGCTTCAACATTACTTATAGCAAGGCTATACGTTTTTATTGTAGATTATAGATTGAATTAAAGAGGGTTGGTTGAGGTGATGGCATTATCAGTGACACATAGCTGATTCACAGCTATGTGGCGTATAGAGGTTGTTGATGCCCCGGGTTGGCATTCAGTCATATACAGTCCCTTCGGAAAGTATTCAGACCCCTTGACTTTTTGCATATTTTGTTACGTTACAGCCTTATTCTAAAATGTATTAAATAATTTTTTCCCCTCATCAATCTACACACAATACGCCATAATGACAAAGCAAAAACAGGTTTTTAGATAGTTTTGCTAATTTATAAAAAATAAAACACTTCAATATCACATTTACATACGTTTTCAGACCCTTTACTCAGTACTTTGTTGAAGCACCTTTGGCAGCGATTACAGCCTAGAGTCTTCTTGGGTATGACGCTACAAGCCTGGCACACCTGTATTTGGGGAGCTTCTCCCAATCTTCTCTGCAGATCCTCCCAAGCTCTGTCAGGTTGGATGGGGAGCGTTGCTCTACAATCAGGTTCATGTCCGAGCTCTGGCTGGGGGCCACTCAAGGACATTCAGAGACTTGTCCCGAAGCCACTCATGCATTGTCTTGGCTGTGTGCTTAGGGTCGTTGTTCTGTTGGAAGGTGAACCTTCTCCCCAGTCTGAGGTCCTGAGCGCTCTAGAGCAGGTTTTTATCAAGGATCCCTCTGTACTTTGCTCTGTTCATATTTGCCTTGATCCTGACTAGTCTCCCGTTCCTTGCTCCTGATAATCATCCCCACAGCGTCATGCTGCCACCACTATGCTTCACCGTAGGGATGGTGCCAGGTTTCCTCCAGACGTGACGCTTGGCATTCAGGCCAAAGAGTTCAATCATGGTTTCATCAGACCAGAGAATCTTGTTTCTCATGGTCTGAGAGTTTTTAGGTGCCTTTGGGCTGTCATGTGCCTTTTACTGAGGCGTGGCTTCCGTCTGGCCACTCTACCATAAAGGCCTGATTGGTGGAGTGCTGCAGAGATGGTTGTCCTTCTGGAAGAGTTGCCTTCAGGTTCTTTGTCACCTCCCTGAAAAATACCCTTCTCCCCCGATTGCTCAGTTTGGCCGGGCAGCCAGCTCAAGGAAGAGTCTTTGTGGTTCCAAACTCCTTCCATTTAAGAATGATGGAGGCCACTGTGTTCTTGGGGACCTTCAATGCTGCAGAAATTGTTTGGTACCCTTCCCCAGATCTGTGCCTCGACACAATCCTGTCTCAGAGCAAGACGGGCAATTCCTTCGACCATTTAGACAGGTGTGTGCCTTTTCCAAATAATGTCCAATCAATTGAATTTACCACAGGTGTACTCCAATCAAGGTATTGTGTGTAGATTGCTGAGGATTTGTATTTATTTAAGCCATTTTAGAATAAGGCTGTCAAAATGTGGAAAACGTAAAGGGGTCTGAATACTTTCCAAAGGCATGTGAAGTTTGGTGGAAAACCTCAACCTTTTATTTTAGAGTCTGAGACATACCGTATGCATCAGGTTAATTGTGATATTATTTTTATTATTACCCTAATTTATATCATACGCACATTTAGCTATTTAAGTATCTCTTCTTGTCATTTACCTGTACAGTTAATTTAACCATGCAAATATTAACTTACCTGTAGATTTAACCACAAAGTATATTAAGTAAACTAGTATTAACCTCACTTATATCATACGCACATTTAGCTATTCAATCTATCCATCTATCCATCTATCCATCTATCATCTATCCATCTATCCATCTATCTATCTATCTTAGGTAATATCAACTTAGTCATGAGTTCCAATTCCCTTACGTTAACAATTTACATGACATCATCATAAGCCCTCTCTTTCTACCTTATTTGACCTATCACCTTGGTAATAGAGAAACATAGGGTCATTTAGCATTGGTGTTATTGACTCCTCTTTCCTCTCCTCTCTCCTATCCTCTCCTCTCCCCCACCCACACTCCTTCCCTCAGCTCCCTCTCCTCACCCCAATCCTTACAGCCTCCTTCAAACAGGGAGCAGCTGGGGATCTGGTTTCATACTGTCTCTTTTGCATTCTGTCTCTGTCTTTCTCCCTCCCTCCACTACCTCCCTCCATCCTTCCCTACATGCGATTACAAGCTGCTTTCTTCTTCGTGCATTCCTTGCCGGGCCTGTGGGGTAATTAAAGTTAAATTAACAAAGCATTACATATGCTGTAAGGAACAGTCTGGATGAAGGTCACGCTGAGTAGCACAAACAGACACACACACACACAAAGTCAAATTAATTAATACACAAATACACTTTCTGAATATACCAGTCTCTTGACATTTCTTTAGAAATTCCTCCCTAGCACCGTCTCATCAGATCCACCAAGGTCTGACCTCGGAAGCAGAGCTCCCGGCTCTTTGGAGTAGCAGCATTCCCTTATACTCCAGACTTGGAGAAAAGGACAAACCCTAATTGCTCTGCAGTGTGTTTGCACGTGCACCATCTGTGAGCTTTTTCGGTTCCTTCAATTTAAGTTCTTAGATTATAAACGAGATTGGAATGTTCCTATACTGGCAGTGTTCACAGCCTAGAATCTGGAGGCTGAGGTTCCACAGGCAGTATAATTACTGTCACACCCCGCTGAGTTCTGGATGTGTGTGTATGTCTCTAGGTGTGTTGAACAAGATGGCGCCTTACATTATTTGCAAAGAATGTTTCTTCTATTATTACCTACAGCCGAAAACAACTTTTGGATATTAGATTTGCGCGTCACTCACCAACCTTTTGACCAGAAATGCAACTTTCCTGAATCGGATCCTTTGTTTGAACCCGAGGCAATTCCATTCATCCCAGGGGCTGCTCCAAGACGCTGTCGACAGAGAAGTGGAATAAGGAGTGGGCTTTTAGTCCGACTCAGGTGGCGTGCACACCATCCACCGCTTCAGAGTATATTACTTGCTAATGTTCAGTCCCTGGACAATAAAGTAGACAAGCTCAGGGCAAGGATCTCCTTCCGTAGGGACATCAGGGACTGTAACATGCTCTGTTTCACAAAATCATGGCTCTCGCCGAATATGCTTTCCCGTCCATTCAGCCAGCGGGGTTGTGCGTCCATCGCGTGGACAGAAAAAAATAACTCTTCGGGGAAAAAGAAAGGCAGGTGGTGTTATTGTGGTAACGTCCTTTTGTTCTCCCAATCTGGAATACTTCACCATCAAATGCCGACCGCATTACCTCCTAAGTTAATTTTCTTTGGTCATTGTCACGGCCAAGTTTTAGAACACCTACTCATTCAAGGGTCTTTTCTTTATTTTACTATTTTCTATTGTTGAATATTAGTTAAGACATCAAAACTATGAAATAACACATATGGAATCATGTATTAACTAACTAAAAAAGTGTTAATAGCCACCTTTTGCTTTGATGACAGCTTTAAACACTATTGGCATTCTCTCAACCAGCTTCACCTGGAATGCTTTTCCTACAGTCTTGAAGGAGTTCCCACATATGCTGAACACTTGTTGGCTGCTTTTCCCTCACTCTGCAGTCCGACTCATCCCAAACGATCTCAATTTGGTTGAGGTCGGGATTGTGGAGGCCAGGTCATCTGATGCAGCACTCCATCACTCTCCTTCTTGGTCAAATAGCCCTTACACAGCCTGGAGTTATGTTGGGTCATTGTTCTGTAGAAAAATAAATGATAGTTCCACTAAGCCCAAACCAGATGAGATGGCGTTTTGAGGCAGAATGCTGTGGTAGCCATACTGGTTAAGTGTGCCTTGAATTCTAAATAAATCACAGACAGTCACCAGCAAAGCACCCCCTCACCATACCACCTCCTCCTCCGTGCTTTACGGTGGGAAATACACATGCAGAGATCATCCGTTCACTCACACCACATCTCACAAAGACACGGCGGTTGGAACCAAAAATCTTCAATTTGGACTACAGACCAAAGAACACATTTCCACCAGTCTAATGTCTGTTGCTCGTGTTTCTTGGCCCATGCAAGTCTCTTAGTAGTGGTTTCTTTGCAGTAATTCGACCATGAAGCCCTGATTCACACAGTGTCCTCTGAACAGTTTATGTTGACATGTGTCTGTTACTTGAACACTGTGAAACATTTATTTGGGCTGTAATCTCTGAGGCTGGTAACTCTAATCAACTTATCCTCTGCACAGAGGTTACTCTGGGTCTCCTGTGGCGGTCCTCATGGGAGCCAGTTTCATCTTAGCGCTTGATGGTTTTTGCAACTGCACTTGAAGAAACTTTCTTGAAATTTTCCGTATTGACTGACTTTCATGTCTTAAAGTAATGATGGACTTTGCTTATTTGAGCTGTTCTTGCCATAATATGGACTTAGCCTTTTACTAAATAGGGCTATCTTCTGTAAATCCCCTACCGAAGTTTTATCAACACATCTCATGTGCTACTCATTCATCGAGCACTCTTGACCATTGCTACTCCCCCTTCTGGGACAGCTACAAGGCCCTCCCTTCGGCAAATCAGATCACCCCTCCATTCTGCTCCTCGCCTCCTTCATGTAGAAACTTAAACACGAAGTACCCGGGCTAAAGACTTTTCAACGTTGGTCTGACCAATTGGAATATATGCTTCAAGATTGTTTGGATCATGTGGACTTGGATATGTTCCATGTTGCCTCTGATAATAGCATTGACGTATACACTGATTCGGTGACTGAGTTCATCAGGAAGTGCATAGAGGATGTTGTTCCCACTGTGAGGATTATAACGATGCCTTGCTCCCGGACATGCCAAACTCCTTCGACCCGCTTTGAGGAAAACAATGCCGCCACCGCCGCTCACATGGACTGTGAGCTCTCGTTCTCCGTGGCCGACATGAGTAAGACATGTAAGCGTGTTAACGACGAGACAGCCTACAGGCAGGATGTGAGGGCCCTGGCGGAGTGGTGCCAGAAATATAACCTCACCCTCAATTTCAACTAAAAACTATGGAGCTGATCGTGGACTTCAGGAGACATCAGAGAGACCATGCCCCCATCCACATGATGGGGCCGCAGTGGATACGTTGAAAAGCTTCAAGTTCCTCGGCATGCACATAACTGATCATCTGAAATGGTTCATCCACAAAGACAGTGTAGTGAAGAAGGCGCAATTGCACCGTCCTCAACCGCAGGGCTCTCCAGAGGGTGGTGCGGTCAGCCCAACGCATCACGTATTGTTTGATTACAGATAAATGCATAAAAGTATTGCAGATTCGATATACTAAATGCAATGAAAAAAAAGATACTACTGACAGGATACTAATATGCAGTCCTGAGTGAATGAGTACGTAAGTTAATTCCAAGAATTACTTACAATATTGCACGTGATATGATATAACAACTGTACATGAATATGTACATACAGTCCTGAATGAATGAGTGCTGAATGAATAAATCCTGAGTGAATGAGTGATTACAGACTAGAGAGTTACTCACGGATGGATGGATGCCTATTTGTTAAACTAGGTCCTAACACCCCAACAGTTCCAGGTCTATGTTGCCGACGGCACAGCACCCAGTTGAGGCATTAAACAGTCTAATAGCCGCCTGCAGGAAGGACCTCCTATAGCGCTCTCTGGCACACCGTGGTGGGATCAGTCTGTGACTGAAAGTGCTCCTCTGCATCATAACCATGGAATGCAGAGGGTGGGTGACGTTGTCCATGATGGCCAGCAGTTTGTCCAGGATCCTTCTCTCAGCCAACTCTTCTAGAGTGTCAAAGTTAATCCCCAGAACAGAGCTAGCCTTCTTGATCAGTTTATTTACCAGAGAAGCATCACCAGCCTTTATGTTGGCGCCCCAGCACACCACTGAAAAAAAACGGACTTGTAGAAAGTATGCAGTGTTTTACTGCACACGTTGAAAGACCTAAGCCTCCTCAGAAAGTAGAGTCAGCTCTGGCTCTTTACCAGCCCATTCCAGCCTGCTGTCCATATGGACTCCCAGGAACTTGTATGAACACAACCATTTCCACATCGATCGCCTGTATAGGGACTGCAGTCGTTTGGGCCTTGGTTCTCCTGAAGTCCACAACCATCTCCTTTGTTTTGCTGATGTTGAGCTGAAGGTGGTTTTGCTCACACCACACCACAAAGTCATTGATTGTGCTACTGTACTTCTCCTCCTGCCCACCCCTGATGCACCCTACAATAGCGGAGTCATCCGAGAACTTCTGCAGGTGGCATGTTTCAGAGTTATATGTGAAGTCTGAGGTGTAGAGGGTGAACAGGAAGGGGGACAGGACCGTTCCCTGGGGGGCCGCTGTGTTGCTCACTGCCCGTTCTGACACACAGCTCTGTAGCCGCACAAATTGTGGCCCACCGGTCAGGTAGTCCGTACGCCAGGAGACTAAGGGTGCTTCCACTTTAATCTGCCTCATCTTCTCACCCAGTAGCAGGGGCTGAATGGTGTTGAAGGCACTGGAGAAGTCAAAAAACATAACCCTCACAGTACTACCTGCGTTGTCCAGGTGAGAGTAGGCCCTGTGCCGATGTTGCACTGGTATGCGAACTGCATTGGGTCCAGTGATGTACACACCAAGGGTCTGAGGTGAGCGAGGACTAACCTTTCCAAGGTCTTCATGATGTGGGATGTTAGCACTACAGGTCTGAAGTCATTCAGGACAGTGGGGTGCGTCTTATTGGGCACTGGGACCAGGCAGGATGTTTTCCACAGCACAGGGACCCTTTCCAGGCTCAGGCTAAGGTTGAAGTGGTGCTGGAGTATTCCACACAGTTGGTCAGCACAGACCCTAAGCACACTTGGGTTAATGCCATAAGGGCCCGCCTCATTCCACTGATGTAGTCTCCCTAGCTCTCGCTTCACTTGGTTGGTGGTGAAAGACAGCCCAGGTGGGGAGGTGGGGAGAAGGGGGGTGTTGAGGATCAGTCCAGAGGTGGGGGGAAGGGAGGTGTTGCAGATAAGTCAAGAGGGAGTGGGGGTGGGGAGGGGGTCGCTCATTGTCTCAACCTGGCCTGGAGAGCTGGAGGGGAAGTGGACAGGGCTAATATCAAACCTGTTAAAAAATGTGTTAAGCTCATTTACTTTTTGAAGCCATTGATATTTAGCATACCATTCCATGCCTCTCTCACCTGGCTCTGCCTCAGCTTGTCCTCCATCTTTTCCTTATACACTCTCTTCCCCGCAGCAATCCGCAACTTCAGCTCCCTCTGGACGCATTTAAATTTGTCCCTTTCCCCCTCCTTGACGGCGCTCTTCTTCTCATTCAGCTGGGCCTTCAGGTCGCTGGTGACCGAGGGTTTATTATTTGGAAAACAGCGTACCTTCCTGGTGGATACGGTGTTGTCTACACAAAAATTTATATAGTCTGTTATGCAGTCTGTAAGTCCATCAATGTCCTAGTGGCTGTTGGAACATAGGCCTGTAGAGTGGGGTGAGGTGGACAAGGTTGTTATCCTATCTACTGAGGGGAGGGAGTGCAGTGGAGTTGTATGCATCCTTCACATTAGCATATAACAAGTCCAAAGTGTTATTATTCCTAGTTGGGCACTTCACGAACTGTCTGAACATGGGCAGCGTTGAAGAGAGAGATGCATGGTTAAAAACCCCATAAATGCCAAATAAGCCACTGTGATGCGCTGTCTGTAACCTGTAAGTGGATGACGTCACACGCTGTGTTTGCGTCAGTGGAGGGCGGGATATAAACAATAACAGCAATGGGCGCCGTGAATTCCCTCGGCAAATAGTAGGGTCTCAGGCTAACGGCTAACAGTAATATGGCTCCCTTACTCTTACAGGAAGAAGCGCTATCCCTGTCCGCTTTAATGGTCTGGGAACTGCCGATAGTGACAATCCCTATGGGGATGTTATCATTCAGCCATGTCTCGGTCAGACACATTAGCTTCCCTGTAATCCCTCTGTCCACGGACTAGACCCTCAAGTTCATCTCTCTTGTTATGTAGCGATCTCAAGTTGCCCATAATGATAGACGGTATAGCCGTCTAGTACTTTTTCAATATATCCATATAATTTTCCTTCCTCATGATGCCATCTATTTTGTGAAGTACACCAGTCCCTCCTGCAGCAAAGCACTTCAATCCCTCCTTGCATCCACGCCGTCGCTTTTTCAACTCGTCCGGAATAACAAACTTTTCCCTGGGGTGCAGCAGCGCTAAGTGTGCTAAATCTAATAGCTGGGCTCGGTTGTAAATAATTGAGGATTCGCGTGTACATTCGGCGCTGCTAAACGTAAGAAAAAGTGCCTCTGTGATAAAAAGGACTGCTAAAACCTTCGTAAAACAGTAGCACTCCATAATCCTGAACTATTATAGTTCAACTGTTGCAAAGAAAAACTCACGAAAAACATACAAATTTACCAGCTACGTATGTCGATAGTTGTCGCAGATACATCATGAATATTCTATTGAAATGGTTACCTGCATAGTGGAGTCTTTTCTTTAGACATATAGCTAGCTAGCTAAACAATGAACCATAATCCCAACTCAAAACGTTACTACCCTGCATGAATCTGCAGGTAGCTAACCAACCAAGTTCAATGTTAGCTAGCTAACATTCAGCTGTAACTAGCAATGCAAATGGCTCTGAGATACAAATAATATTACTACTCAGATCATACACGTAACTTTAGCTAGCGAGCCAGCCAGCTAAAGTTAGCTAGCTACCTAACAGTATGCTTTAACTTGAAATAAAAAACGACTTTCTGACAAAATTAGAAACGTGTAATATCTGAAAATGTGTATGCTAGACTCTCTTACCCGTATAAATGGATAGACGCTCCTCCCTCTCTGTCATGGATGACATGGTTGCCCTTTTCCGGCCATTTTGATAAAAAATAAAGTTCAAATGGCTGTCCTGTGAAGTAGTTACACGCGATATATGCCTAGTTTACTGAAACTAGTCACATATGAATATACTGTATCTAGTCAAGGCTCATCCTAGAAAACTACTGCAGTACACACCATTTCTATTCATATACTATCCATACTGTCTATACACACCATCATATACAGTAAATATATATTTATATTCTCATATACAGATGAAGTCGGAAGTTTACATACAGTCATTAAAACTCATTTTTCAACCACTCCACAGATTTCATGTTAACAAACTATAGTTTTGGCAAGTCGGTTAGGACATCTACTTTGTGCATGACACAAGTAATTCTTCCAACAATTGTTTATAACAATTTATTTCACTTATAATTCAGTATATCACAATTCCAGTGGGACAGAAGTTTACACACACTAAGTTGACTGTGCCTTTAAACAGCTTGGAAAATTCCAGAAAATGATGTTATGGCTTTAGAAGCTTCTGATTGACATCATTTGAGTCAATTGGAGTTGTACCTGAGGATGCATTTCAAGGCCTACCTTCAAACTCAGTGCCTCTTTGCTCGACATCATGGGAAAACAAAATAAAATCAGCCAAGACCTCAGAAAACAAATTGTAGACCTCCACAAGTCTGGTTCATCCTTGGGAGCAATTTCCAAACGGCAGAAGGTACCACGTTCATCTGTACAAACAATAGTACGCAAGTATAAACACCATGGGACCACGCAGCCGTCATACCGCTCAGGAAGGAGACGCGTTCTGTCTCCTAGAGATGAACGTACTTTGGTGCGAAAAGTGCAAATCAATCAATCAATCCCAGAACAACAGCAAATAACCTTGTGAAGATTCAGGAGGAAACAGGTACAAATGTATCTATAGTATCACAGTAAAACAAGTCCTATATCGACATAACCTGAAAGGCCGCTCAGCAAGGAAGAAGTCACTGCTCCAAAACAGACTACAGTTAGCAACTGCACATGGAGACAAAGATAGTACTTTTTGGAGAAATGTCTTCTGGTCTGATAAAACAAAACTATAACTTTTTGGCCATAATGACCATTGTTATGTTTGGAGGAAAAAGGGGGAGGCTTGCAAGCCGAAGAACACCATCCCAACCGTGAAGCACCGGGGGTGGCAGCATCATGTTGTGGGGGTGCTTTGCTGCAGGATGGACTGGTGTACTTCACAAAATAGATGGCATCATGAGGAAGGAAAATGATATGGATATATTGAAGCAACATCTCAAGACATCAGTCAGGAAGTTAAAGCTTGGTCGCAAATGGGTGTTCCAAATGGACAATGACCCCAAGCATACTTCCAAAGTTGTGGCAAAATGGCTTAAGGACAACAAAGTCAAGGTATTGGAGTGGCCATCACAAACCCCTGACCTCAATCCTATAGAAAAATTGTTGGCAGAACTGAAAAAAACGTGTGTGAGCAAGGATGCCTACAAACCTCACTCAGTTACACCAGTTCTGTCAAGAGGAATTGGCCAAAATTCACCCAACTTATTGTGGGAAGCTTGTGGAAGACCGAAATATTTGACCCAAGTTAAACAATTTAAAGGCAATTCTACCAAATTCTAATTGAGTGTATGTAAACTTCTGATCCACTGGGAATGTGATGAAAGAAATAAAATCTGAAATAAATCATTCTCTCTACTATTATTCTGACATTTCACATTCTTAAAATAAAGTGGTGATCCTTACTGACCTAAGACAGGGAATTTGTACTAGGATTAAATGTCAGGAGTTGTGAAAAACAGAGTTTAAATGTATTTGGCTAAGGTGTATGTGAACTTCCAACTTCAACTGTACATATAGTATATACTGAACAAAAATTAAACATGCAACAATTTCAAAGATTTGACAGAGTTACAGTTCATATGACTAAATCAGTCAATTGAAATTTCAGATATGCATCTGTTGGTCACTGTACAACACTTTACATTTTGCATTTCTATTTTTGTTCAGTGTTTTGTATTCCCTGCTCTCTCATTTCTCATTCTGATATTTCTTAATTCCTTTCTTTTTATTTTGGGGATTTGTATGTATTGTTTTGTATTGTTAGGTATTACTGCACTGTTGGTGCTAGAAACATAAGCATTTCACTACTCTTGCAATTACCAATTCCACACATCTCTACCCACTATCTTCCCTCTCCACCTACTCTCTCTTTGTCCACCACAGAATAAACAGCTTTAAATCCCACCTCATGGGAAAGTTCCTATTAACTCCCATCATTAAACACTACACACATTTGCTGCCATATCATCCCAACCCCGTTTTCCCATTTATTCTAATTATTATTTCTGTCATACATTTTCTCCATGCATCCAAATGGTGTGCATACATGTTCAGTCCAATTGCCACAGGTCTGCTGTATGTGGAGCAGCAGTGGACTGCAGTAATTACAGGCTCCTGGTCCTGGCTGATTCTCTACTCAGGGCTGGAATGTTAATGCCTTATCAGTCCCAGTGCAGAGGAAAGCCTGCCAGGGTCCCTCAGCAAGGTAGCAGAGTCCACTGAAAGAAGTATGGGGTGGGCTTGGGTGGGGCTCCTCACTCTGGAGGCTCTGTTATGCATACTCACTCGCACAGCAGTGTACCAGTGTAGAGGAGACCCACCAAGGTCTCTGAGAGAGGGAGCAGTGGGGTCAGGTGATGTACAGGTTCCATTTTAGGACACCCCACAATGGCCCAAGGGATGAGTAGTGAGGATAAGAAGTGACGGTTGACTCAAAGAGGGTTGACAATTGACTCAAGCAAGGATGAAGCTTGAGGCTGAGGGTGTCATAAAATGGACATTGTTGTTGAGGGGCTTCTGAAACCTCTGTTACAGTGCCTTCGGAAAGTATTCAGACCCCTTCACATTTTGTTACATTATTCTTATTCTAAAATTGATTAAATATATATTTTTTCCTCAACAATTTACACACAATACCCAATAATGACAAAGCGAAAACAGGTTTTCAGAATTTTTTGCAAATATATATATATTTTTTAAGTATTCAGACCCTTTGCTATGAGATTCGAAATTGAGCTCCTGTGCATCCTGTTTTTATTGATCATCCTTGAGGTGTGTCTACAACTTGATTGGAGTCCACCTGTGGTAAATTCAATTGATTGGACATGATTTGTAAAGGCACACACCTGTCTATATAAGGTCCCACAGTTGACAGTGCATGTCAGATCCAAAAACCAAGCCATGAGGTTGAAGATCTGGGGAAGGGTACCAAAAAATGTCTGCTGCATTGAAAGTCCTCAAGAACACAGTGGCCTCGATCATTCACTGGGGCGAAAGTTAACCTTCCAACAGGACAACAACCCTACGCACACAGCCAAGACAATGCAGGAGTGACTTTGGGACAAGTCTCTGAATGTCTTTGAGTGGCCCAGCCAGAGCCTGGAATTGAACCCGATCGAACATTCTCTGGAGATACCGGAAAATAGCAGTGCAGTGAAGCTCCACCTCCAACCTGACAGAGCTTGAGAGGATCTGCAGAGAAGAATGGCAGAAACTTCCCAAATGCAGGTGTGCCAAGTTGTAGGGTCATACCTAAGAAGACTTGAGGCTGTAATCACTGCCATAGGTGCTTCAACAAAGTACCTAGTGAAGGGTGTGAATACTTATGTAAATCTGATATATACATTTTTTAATTTGAATAAGTTTGCCTGAAAAAAAAGTTGTTGCTTTGTCATTATGGGGTACTTTGTATAGATTGATGAGGAACATTTTAGAATAAGGTTGTAACGTAACAAAATGTACAAAAAGTCAAGGGGTCTGAATACTTTCCGAAGGCACTGTAAATCCACTTCAATAGCCGTGTTTTGGGAAAAGAGAGGAAGTACTGTATCTGTAATGAAATGATTCCTGCTCCTCCGTATAAGCTTGTTCTCAGAGCTCATCCTTCGCTCACAGTCACTGGAGTGTGTATCCTTTTCTTTGGCTGGAATCCAGTATAGCTCATATGTTTCTCTGAAGAGAACCAACTGCTCCCAGCCCCCTAATTCATACCAGCCCAGCCTAATCCACAGACTATGTTTTACTCTCTGCATTGTTGGGAAGGGCCCTAAGTAAGAAATGTCACTATTAGTCTATACCTGTTGTTTACTAAGCATGTGACAAATAACATTTTATTTTAGACAGGCAGACTCCAATATTGGACCTCTCAGAACTGCGATAAATCTTAAACTTCATGGGGAAGTCATAATAGCACCATACATTTTTCAGCATCAGAAAGCCTTGGACATGGATTGCTATTTCTGAATTTTTTATAAACCACTCTTAGGTATCACAAAGCATTTTCAGTTTTCTCAGTAGAAGATTTAAAAAACCATGTCTTGGTGGAGTTATACTTTACAAAGTGTGTGAAAGAGTATATCCAGCTAGCGCATAACGTTCGGAGAACCATATGTTTCTTTCTCAAATTGTTCCAAGAACGTTAAGAAAATGTTCCATAAAAGAACAAAAGAAAACGTTATTAACATTCAGAGAACGTTCTAAGAATGTTATTAAAAAAAGGTACATTCCGTTCTCAGCGTCATCAAAATTCTCTCTATCCTCTATCTTGTTAAGTGTGTTCAGGAGTGTTGGCCACGCCCACTAATTGGCAACACAGGATATCTTAATAAGTGCTTGTTTCCTTTGAAAACGGGTCTGTTTGAATAGACTAAAAGGAACATCATTGTATCAGTTAAAAATACATAGCAAGCTAGCTCCATCCCGGTGGCACAGTGGAGAACAGAAGATTATAGGTTTGAATCTCACTGATGCCATGTTTGCATGATTAATGCCCAAGGAAATTAATTTCCATTTGTCCTAGGGTATCTGTGCTTGGAGTTAAACAAAGTGAAACCAAAATAAGCTAATGGTGTTATTAAAAACATTCAAACAAACCTATATTTTCTGTTCTCAGAACATTAATAAACTTTCAGGGAACCATAGTATGCCAAAGGTCACGTCTGGAGGAAACCTGGCACCATCCCTACAGTGAAGCATTGTGGTGGCAGCATCATGCTGTGGGTATGTTTTTCAGCTGCAGGGCCTGGGAGACTAGTCAGAATTGATGGAAAGATGAACTGAGCAAAGTACGGAGAGATCATTGATGAAAATCTGCTCCAGAGCACTCAGGACCTCAGACTGGGGCGAAGGTTAACCTTCCAATAGGACAATGACCCTAAGCGTACAGCCAAGCACAGAGGACAATCTCTGAATGTCCTTGAGTGGCCCAGCCAGAGTCCGGACTTGAACCTGATCAAAAATCTCTGGAGAGATCTGAAAATAGCTGTTCAGCAATGCTCCCCATCCAACCGGACAGAGCTTGAGAGGATCTGCAGAGAAGAATGGGAGAAACTCCCCTAATACAGGTATACCAAGCTTGTAGCGTCATGCCCAAGAAGACTTAATGCTGTAATCGCTGCCAAAGGTGCTTCAACAAAGTACTCAGCAAAAGCGTCTGAATACTTATGTGAATGTAATATTTCAATTTATTTTTTACTTATACATTTCCCCAAAAATCGAAAAACCTGGTTTTGCTTTGTCATTATGGGGGTATTGTATGATGAGGGAAAAAAAGCGAATTGATCAATTTTAGAATAAGGCTATAACGTAACAATGGGGAAAAGGTCAAGGGGTCTGAATACATTCCGAATGCACTGTATATACAAAACATTAATAAAACCTGCTCTTTCCATGACAGACTGACCAGGTGAATCCAAGTGAAAGCTATGATCCCTTATTGATGTCACTTCTTAAATCCACTTCAATCAGTGTAGATGAAGGATGAAGGGGAGGGGTTTTAAGCCTTGAAAACATGGATTGTGTATGTGTGCGATTCAAAGGGTGAATGTGAAAGCCAAAAAATGTAAGTGCCTTTGAACAGGTTATGGTAGTAGGTGCCAGGTGCACCGGTTTGTGTCATGAACTGCAACGCTTCTGGGTTTTTCTAACTTCTCTGTGTATCAAGAATGGTCCACCACCCGAAGGACATCAAGCCAACTTGATACAACTGTGGAAAGCATTGGAGTCAACATGGGCCAGCAAACCTGTGGAACGCATTCGACACCTTGTAGAATCCATTCCCTGACGAATTGAGGCTATTCTGAGGAGGACAGACAGACAGACAGACAGACAGACAGACAGACAGACAGACAGACAGACAGACAGACAGACAGACAGGTCAGACAGACAGGTCAGACAGACAGACAGATAGATAGATACTTTATTGAACCCCGAGGGGAAATTTCTTAAGGAGAGGGAGATTGAGAGGGGGAGAGGGGGATGGGTAGAGGGAGAGGGAGAGAGAGATATGAGTGCTCAGCTACCGTAAAGTATTCAGACCCCTTGACTTCTTCCAAATTTGTATTCTTAAATTGATTAAATACTATTTAACGAAGCTGCCAGTTGAGGACATGTGAGGCGCCTGTTTCTCAAACTAGACACTCTAATGTACTTGTCCTCTAATGTACTTGTCCTCTTGCTCAGTTGTGCACCAGGGCCTCCCACTCCTTGGTTATAGCCAGTTTGCACTGTTCTGTGAAGAGAGTAGTACACAGCGTTGTACGAGATCTTCAGTTTCTTGGCAATTTCTCGCATGGAATAGCCTTCATTTCTCAGAACAAGAATAGACTGATGAGTTTCAGAAGAAAGTTCTTTGTTTCTGGCCTCTAATCGAACCCACAAATGCTGATGCTCCAGATACCCAACTAGTCTAAAGAAGGCCAATTTTATTGCTTCTTTAATCAGCACATCAGTTTTCAACTGTGCTAACATAATTGCAAAAGGGGTTTAATGATCAATTAGCCTTTTAAAATGATAAACTTGGATTACCTAACACAACATGCCATTAGAACACAGGAGTGATGGTTGCTGATAATGGGCCTCTGTACGCCTATTCCATAAAAAATCTGCCGTTTCCAGCTACAATAGTCATTTACAACATGTGTGTTGGTGTCCCGCCATCGGGACAGTTAAGCTAACTTGCGCTAATGTGATTAGCATGACACTGTAAGTAACAAGAACATTTCCCAGGACATAGACATATGGGCAGAAAGCTTAAATTCTAGTTCATCTAACTGCACTATCCAATTTACAGTAGCTATTACAGTGAAAGAATACCATGCTATTGTTTGAGGAGAGTGCACAGTTTTGTACATTTGGGCAGTCTTTTTGAACAGTCATGCAATGGTTCATTGGATCAGTTTAAAAGTTTGCACATACACTGCTGCCATGTATTGGCCAAAATCTAAATTGTGCCTGGATTCCTAAGTAATATTAGGACCTTTCTCTTGCAAAATGTTTTTTTTTCTTTGTATTATCTTTTACCAGATCTAATGTGTTATATTCTCCTACATATTCACATTTCCACAACCAAATGTTATCAAGAATATGCATATCCTTGCTTCAGGTCCTGAGCTACAGGCAGTTAGATTTGAGAATGTAATTTTAGGCGAAAATTGAAAAAAGGGTCCGATCCTTAAGAAGATTTGTTGTTATTTTAATGGACAAAAACGTAGCTTTTCTTTAAAAAACAAGGACATTTCTAAGTGACTCCAATCTTTTGAACGGTGGTGTAAGTATTCAGACCCTTTACTCAGTACTTTTGTTAAAGCACCTTTGGCAGCGATTAAAGCCTTGAGTCTTAGGTATGACACTACAAGCTTGGGACACCTATATTTGGGAAGTTTCTCCCATTCTTCTCTGCAGATCCTCTCAAGCTCTGTAAGGTTGGATGGGGAGCGTCGCTACACAGCTATATTCAGGGTTCTCCAGAAGGGCTTGTAAGCAAGCATTTCACGGTAAAGTCTACATCCATTCCCGTTGTATTCGCTACATATGACAAATAAAATGTGATTGATTGATTGGGATAGTATCTGGTCTTAATACCAGTAAGTGACATATAACTAATATGTCAGCTTAGGTGACATATACATATTTACAAAATGTCACTATTTTGACATATTCTAATGGGACCATGTTGGTATTTGTGTATTTAGTGGAAATGTCTGTAATGTGGCCCTTCATTATTATACCAATAAAGAATTGACTGTAAATGAGTGCCCAATATGGCACACAATATCATACTTTGTCCCAGGGGTGCTGTGAGTTGGTTGGATATATTATGGACAAGTTCATATCCATTTGGTGACACTGATATCCTTACATTCTTTCACTCCACTGAAATGTCCTGTCAAGTCACATTACATGCTGCAAGATTCTGTGCAAAATAGGGACTGACAGTCTCAGATGAATTTAGATGGAGGTATCCTGTCTGGGGATAAACTTTAATAGATTACATTTTATGGTGATGGGGCTTTCCCCTGTCATTCAGTTTTCATTTATACCTTCCACATTCCCCCTCTTTTTCTCGCTCACTCTAAATATTTGGATTCTACGTGTTAAGCAAGACTGAAGGCTGTGCTCAGGTGAAACAATGGTCAGCAGCTGAGTGCAGCGTTCAGTCTGGTTTAACCAGGCTTGCTGAGACTCCCTTTATTGTCGCTCTTTTCCAGGTTCAGATGTTATTCAAATGATCTTTGAACAATGCCTGTTATCTCTGTTGACATTAAAGAATATGTTAATGAAAATGTTAGTGATACTATAATTGCGGCGATTGAATGACGTGTTTGGCCTGATTCACCCTTGTTATTTATTTATTTTTTTCAAGCTGCCCCGAAGCCACAGTGTTGTTAGCAGCTAGCAGTGGAGAGGAAACAAAAGCCTCAAATTGGGTTCGGCACTAGGCTTTAATGGTTCAATCAGGCTCTCAATATGGTAGGTCCGTAGCTTTTTATAGCACACGGCGGTCTGCACTCGATGGCTTTTCAATTAAGTCAATTGGCTCCCGATGATGTCGGTTTAACTTGATTCAGCCCCTCCCTCCCTGGAAAAGCTTCATGGTGGACTTGTTTTGTTTTGATTAAGGGGGTATCACACACGTGCATGTTCATCCACACTAGTACTCACATTCTGAAAGTATTCAGACCCCTTCTCTTTTTCCACATTTTGTTACGTTACAGCCTTATTCTAAAATGGATTCAACTGTGTGTTTTTTTACTCATCAATCTACACACAACACCCCATAATGCAAATTGATAACAAAAAAAAACGTATAACATTTACATAAGTATTCATACCCTTTCCGCAGCACTTTTGGCAGCGATTACAGCTTTGCATCTTCTTCAGTATGACGCTACAAGCTTGGAACACCATTCTTCTCTGCAGATCCTCTCAATTTCTGTCAGGTTGGATGGGGAGCATCGCTGCACAGCTATTTTCAGGTCTCTCCAGAGATGTTTGATTGGGTCCCTGGCTGGGCCACTCAAGGACATTCAGAGACTTGTCCCAAAGCCACTCCTGTGTTGCCTTGGCTGTGTGCTTAGGGTCGTTGTCCTGTTGGAAGGTGAACCTTCGCCCCAGTCTGAGGTCCTGAGTGCTCTAGAGCAGGTTTTCATCAAGGATCTCTCTTTACTCTGCTCCGTTCATCTTTGCCTCGATCCTGACTAGTCTCCCAGTCCATGCCGCTGAAAAACATCCCCACAGCATGATTCTCCCACCACCATGCTTCACCATAGGGATGGTGCCAGGTTTCCTTCAGATGTGACGCTTGGTATTCAGGCCAAAGAATTGACCATCAGGCTCTTGGTCACCTCCCTGACTAATGCCCTAATCCCCCGATTGCTCAGATTGGCCGGGCGGCCAGCTCTAGGAAGAGTCTTGGTGGATCCAAACTTGTTCCATTTAAGAATGATGGAGGTCAATGTGTTTTTGGGGACCTTCAATGCTGCAGAAATGTTTTGGTACCCTTCCCCAGATCTGTGCTTTGACACAATCCTGTCTTGGAGGTCTACGGATAATTGCTTCGACCTCATGACTAGGTTTTTGCTCTGACATGCACTCTCAACTGTGGGACCTTATATAGATAGGTGTGTGCCTTTCCAAATCATGTCCAATCAATAGAATTTACCACAGGTGGACTCCAATCAAGTTGTATACACATCTCAAGGATGATCAATGGAAACAGGATGCACCTTAGCTCAATTTCGAGTCTCATAGCAAAGGGTCTAAATAGGTACGTAAATATGGTATTTCTGTTTTTTTTTTATGTTTTATGTAATACAATTTAGAATAAGGCTGTAACGTAACAACATGTGGAAAAAGGGAAGTGGTCTGAATACTTTCCGATTGCACTGTACTTGCACACCTACATACACACACACAAATGAGTTAGTGCCTTCAGAAAGTATTCACACTTCACTTAACTTTTCCACATTTTTACAAAGTGAGATTGAAAATGATTTATTTGTCATTTTTTGTCAACAATCTTAACAAAATAATAATTAATGTCAAAGTTGAAAAAATAAGAAATGATTGATTAAAAATAAAACACTAATATACCTTGACTAGGTAAGTATTCAACCCTTGAGTCAATACATGTTACAATAACCTTTGGCAGTGTTTACAGCTGTGAGTCTTTCTGGGTAAGTCTCTAAGAGCTTTGCACACCTGGATTGTACAATATATGAACATTATTATTTAAAAAAATCTTCAATCTCTGTCAAGTTGGTTGTTAAAGCACATTTAAGTCAGAACTGTAACTAGGCCACTCAGGAACATTCAACGTCATCTTGTAAGCAACTTCAGTATATATTTGGCCTTGTGTTTTAGGTAATTGTCCTGAAAGGTTCATTTGTCTCCCAGTGTCTGTTGGAAAGCACACTGAACCAAGTTTTCCTCTAGGATTTTGCCTGTGCTTAGCTCTATTCCGTTAGCGCTATTCCTTTTTATTGGAAAAAAAAAAACTCTGTAGTCCTTGCCAATGACAAGCCTACCCATAACATGATGCAGCCACCACCATGCTTGAAAATATGAAGAGTGGTACTCAATGATGTGTTGTGTCGGATTTGCCCCAAACATAACACTTTGTATTCAATCTGTAATTTATATTAGTGGTGTGGAGTAACTACAATGTTGTTGATCCATCCTCAGTTATCTCCTATCACAGCCATTAAACTCTGACACCATTTTAAAATCACCATTGGCCTCATGGTGAAATCCCTGAGTGGTTTCCTTCCTATACGGCAACTGAATTAGGAAAGGCGCCTGTATCTTTGTAGTGATTGGGTGTATTGATACACCATCCAACCTGTAATTAAGAACTGCACCATGCTCAAAGGGATACTCAATGTCTGTGTTTATTTAATTTTGGTTTTTTTACCCATCTACCAATAGGTGTCCTTCTTTGCGTACCATTGTAAAACCTCACTGGTCTTTGTGGTTGAATTGGTTCTTGAAATCCACTGCTCGACTGAGGGACCTTACAGATAATTGTATGTGTGGGCTACAGCGATAAAAATTAGGTTAAATACTATTATTGCACACATATTGAGTCCATACAACTTATTATGTGACTTGTTAAGCACATTTATACTTCTGAACTTATTTAGGCTTGCCATAACAAAGGGGTTGAATACTTATTGACTCAAGACATTTCAGCTTAAAATCTTTAATTAATTTGTAAATATTTCTATAATCATAATTCCACTTTTAGATTATGGGGTGTTGTGTGTAGATTAGTGACACACAATCTCTATTTAATACATTTTAAATTTAAGCTGGAACACAACAAAATGTGGGAAAAGTGTGAATACTTTCTGAAGGCACTGTCTATAAAGTAAGACTATAATTATTTTTTTATTTCAACCACTTTACCTCCTGGTGAAGCTTGGTGCTTCAGGTGCCAACTAACGCTTAATTATTCATTAAACTCCATTATCAGATTATATCAATTAATCAGTGTTCTGTTTCAGTAAATAGAGTCGGGAGATGACAGAAACTCACCTGAATGCGTTTTAACTCCTCACCCCTTTCGAGAAACAAGCTGCCGAATGGGGTTGTTGAATGAAGGGCTCTGATTAAGAATTGATAATGTGGGAACGGGGTGTGTAGGGGCTGTGTACCAGGAAAGCAAAAAAAAAAAGCAGGTGCCAAAACAAGGGCCCAGGCTTCTCTCAGAGCATGAATAACGCAGGCGGAAAGCACTAACGTTCTGTTTGCACCGTTAGCTGTAAACAGACAATTAACACAGTTTGTGAGCTGCCAGTATACAACCTACGACTGAGGTATGTCCTTGTCTTTTGAAGAAGAGGTAGGGTTCAAGGCTTAGGGACAAACACAAATGCATGTGTTGCGCATTCATGCACACGCGCACACACACACACACACACACACACACACACACACACACACACACACACACACACACACAGACACACACACACCTACCTAGGGCCTCTGTGGCCCAGCCCTGGAAAATAACTGAGGTGGGGTTAAATAAGTGTGGACACACACTTTCAGAAAACCAGGTACATATTTTGCTTTCTCTTCTCTCTGTACCCTTGCTGACATACTTTTTGCTTTAACTGGTAGAGCTAAAGTCTTTGTTCTATATTTAACTTAATGCTCTCTGTCTAATTCACACTCATTGTCTCCTAATTTCTAGCACCACTACAGTACCTGGCTCATCTCTCTTTCACTTTGAATAGAGGACTCAACACCAACGGAGTGAAATAGGTGTTCTTATATTTATTTCTCAGTTTCTCATATTACGCACATATACTCGGCTATAAAATTGACTTGCCTAGTAAAAAATATATATATATGATGAGAGTGCAAGCTTTTTTTGCTACTTTTTCAAATCATCAATAGCCTATAGTCGCACCATGCAGGCCATATACACTACCGTTCAAACGTTTGGGGTCATTTAGAAATGTCCTTGTTTTCCATGAAAACATACATGAAATTAGTTGCAAAATGAATAGGAAATATAGTCAAGGTTATAAATAATGCCCTTCGAACTTAATTACAGCCTTGCAGACTTTTGGCATTCTAGTTGTTAATTTGTTGAGGTAATCTGAAGAGATTTCACCCCATGCTTCCTGAAGCACCTCCCACAAGTTGGATTGGCTTGATGGGCACTTCTTACGTACCATACGGTCAATCTGCTTCCAAAACAGCTCAATAGATTTGAGATCCAGTGACTGATGGCCACTCCATTATAGACAGAATTCCAACTGACTGCTTCTTCCCTAAATAGTTCTTGCATAGTTTGGAGCTGTGCTTCAGGTCATTGTCCTGTTGTAGGAGGAAATTGGCTCCAATTAAGCGCCGTCCACAGGGTATGACATGGTGTTGCAAAATGGAGTGATCGCCTTCCTTCTTCAAGATCCCTTTTACCCTGTACAGATCTCCCACTTTACCACCACCAATGCACCCCCAGACCATCACATTGCCTCCACCATGCTTGACAGATGGAGTCAAGCACTCCTCCAGTATCTTTTCATTTGGTCTGCGTCTCACGAATGTTCTTCTTTGTGATCCAAACACCTCAAACTTAGATTAGTCTGTCCATAACACTTTTTTCCCATTCTTCCTCTGTCCAGTGTCTGTGTTCTTTTGTCCATCTAAATATTTTATTTTTATTGGCCAGTCTGAGATATGGCTTTTTCTTTGCAACTCTGCCTAGAAGGCCAGCATCCCGGAGTCGCCTCTTCACTGTTGACGTTGAGACTGCTGTTTTGCGAGTACTATTTAATGAAGCTGCCAGTTGAGGACTTGTAAGGCGTCTGTTTCTCAAACTAGACACTCTAATGTACTTGTCCTCTTGCTCAGTTGTGCACCGGGGCCTCACACTCCTCTTTCTATTCTGGTTAGAGACAGTTTGCGCTGTTCTGTGAAGGGAGTAGTACACAGCGTTGTACGATCTTCAGTTTCCTGGCAATTTCTTGCATGGAATAGCCTTTATTTCTCGAGTTTCAGAAGAAAGTTCTTTGTTTCTGTCCATTTTGAGCCTGTAACCGAACCCATAAATGCTGATGCTCCAGATACTCAACTAGTCTATAGAAGGCCATGTATTGCTTCTTTAATTAGCACAACAGTTTTCAGCTGTGCTAACATAATTGCAAAAGGGTTTTCTAATGATCAAATAGCCTTTTAAAATGATAAACTTGGATTAGCTAACACAACGTGCCATTGGAATACAGGAGTGATGTTTGCTGATAATGGGCCTCTGTACGCCTATGTAGATATTCCATAAAAATATCTGCCGTTTCCAGCTACAATAGTCATTTACAACATTAACAATGTCTACACTGTATTTCTGATCAATTTGATGTTATTTTAATGGCCAATCTTTTGAACGGTAGTGTAGCTACAAACAAAACAGAGTTGAATGGTTCCAGTCTGCTGAGAAGCATTCATCCACGTATCCTGGTAAGAGTCTAGGTACATTTTCAGATATTATAAGTGTCTGATTTTGTCAGAAAGTTGTTTTTATTGCAAGATAAAGCGTACTGTTAGCTAGCTAACGTTAGCAGGCTGGCTCGCTAGCTAACATTATTTGTATGAACTTATTATTCGTATCTCAGAGCCATTTGCTTGGCTAGTTATAGCCTAATGTTAGCTAGCTAACATTGAACCTGGTTAGTTAGCTACCTGCAGATTTATGCAGGGTACTAACGTCATGAGTTGGGATTATGGTTCATTATTTAGCTAGCTAGCTACATGTCTTAACAAAAGACTCCACTATGCAAGTAACCATTTCAGGTGCAATCGTAAATTCAGTTGAGTATGCCAGAGCGCAGAATAACTGATGAATTTATGAACGCTTAACACCTGTTGAATATGGCCGGTGTCAGTAAATGTATTCAAAGAAGCGTGATTAAATTGTTGCCAGCAGCACAGTCACCAACGCTCTGGATAATATTAACAAAATATCTTTCTCTGACAACTGTATTTGTATAAATTATATAATTTCCCAATTTTTTGGAGCATACAATATAGCTCAGTATTTTTATTATTTATTTTATACAGTCATTTTTGTTAATCAATTTTGGACCCCAATTTAACTTAAATGATCAAAAACTGCTGCAAATATCACAGAGTGGGCCTTAAATGGTCACTATCCTGGAAGATTTCTCTCATGAGTATTTGTATTTTATTTTATTTTAAACAAGATTAAGGCAATTACATACAAAATAAAACAGTACGTCACACAACACATTATTACACACTACTCTACCACAACATATTTACAATACAAAATCCATAATACAGCAATATAGCAATATTACAATGTATATGTGTGAAGATCTCATACAATGCAGTGTACTACTCCTCTAACCAGAATAGAAAGAGGAGTGGGAGGCCCCGGTGCACAACTGAGCAAGAGGACAAGTACATTAGAGTGTCTAGTTTGAGAAACAGACGCCTTACAAGTCTTCAACTGGCAGCTTCATTAAATAGTACCCGCAAAACACCAGTGAAGAGGCGACTCCGGGATGCTGGCTTTTTTATTGGCCAGCCTGAGATATGGCTTTTTCTTTGCAACTCTGCCTAGAAGGCCAGCATCCCAGAGTCGCCTCTTCACTTTTGATGTTGAGACTGGTATTTTGCGGGTACTATTTAATGAAGCTGCCAGTTGGTGACTCTTTTGGCACAGGAGTCTAAGACGCTGCATCTCAGTGCTAGAGGCGTCACTACAGGCCCTGGTTCGATCCCGGACTGTATCACAACCGGCTGTGATCGGAAGTCCCACAGGGCGGCGCACAATTGGCCCAGCGTCGTCCAGGTTAGGAAAGGGTTCGGCCGGTGTAGGCCGTCATTGTAAATAAGAATTTGTTCTTAATTGACTTAATAAAACAATTTTTGCCCCATAACATCACCACCATATCTTACAGTAAGTATAAGGTTATTTTCTGCTTATGCATTCTCATTTCTTGAGACTTGAAAATGTATGTGTGTGTATGATGACTATAGACCTGAAATACTACAAGAGGTGGAAGATGTTAAACCACATGTTTGTTTTAGTCAGCCCTTTTTTCTAGCCTTGACCTAGATCTGTTTGTGTTGTAGCCAACCTGTGTGTGCTGTAAATGCATGTGCTAAACTAAAGCACCTAGCTATAGATCAGAGACCAGGCTACCTTTCCTCTGAAATATGACCTCCATCTGGGCCGGCCCTGTGAAGCTTGGTCGGTGGTGTACTGCGAGACGGAGCGTGCCACAGCGTCACTACTGTCTCATCCCTCTCTCTGGTCCCTGGGATGGAGGTATGGAGGTCTGCCTGTGGAAGGTCAGGGAGATAAGGTGGAATGGTGTTCAGCCAAGGAGATAGGGAGCTGCTGCAATTATCGCTACGTCAGTGAAAAGGCCTTTAAATATCTGTTGTCTGTCTGTCTGTGTCTGTCTATCTGTCTTATACACACACATGCATGCACACACAAGTACAAATGCACTCCTCTGACAGTCTCACACCTTAATCCGGGATCCAAGGGGAGAAGATGCCTTGAGCGGTTTACTGGGTGAAATTTACATTTATACTGACACGGGAAAGCAAGTCTATCCCTGGAGCGTAACCAAAGCTAGGCTGGTGCTAGCCTCTCTGAAATAGGTATTTTCATGTAGATAGCAATTCCTGGCAGGCTGCAGTTTTGCAGCCCCACTTTTCTGTCTTTGAGCTTTTTGTTTGAGGAAGATGTGCCACTCCCATTGCCTCAGTGAGCAGTTTTTTCTCCCCTCCCCCTCTCCCTCTCTTCTATCTTCTCCGTCTGTAAGTGGATGTGACTTGTTGTAGCAGAAATGCTACATTGGCTCTTTTGCTCTTTTCTTGTTATCAGCTTGATTCTGACAGATGAGATTGCATTATGTAGCTTCCTAATTAGAATCTATATGTGCATGATGTTTTGATTTACCCTTGACTAAGGAGATCTACAGGGCCCAAATTATTTACACCCCTTGACTTTTTCCACATTGTGTTGTGTTACAGCCTGAATTTCAAATAGATTAAATAGAGATTTTTTGTCTCTGGCCTACACACAATACCCCAAACCCCATAACGTCAAAGTGGAATTGTGTTAAATTTTTTCAACAAATTAATTACAAGTCACTTAACAAGTTGCATGGACTCACTCTGTGTACCCCGCACATACAATTATCTGTAAGGTCCCTCAGTCGAGCAGCAAATTTCAAATACAGATTCAACCACAAAGACCAGGGAGGTTTTTTTTTTTTTAATTTAACCTTTATTTAGCTAGGCAAGTCAGCAAAGAAGACACACGTTGAATATCCCTTTGAGCATGTTGAAGTTACACTTTGGAAGGTGTATCAATACACCCAGTCACTAGAAAGATACAGGTGTCCTTCCTAATTCAGTGGCCAGAGAGGAAGGAACCCACTCAAGGATTTCACCATGAGGCCAACGGTGACTTTAAAACAGAGTTTAATGGCTGTGATAGGAAAAAAACTGAGGCTGAATCAACAATATTGTACTTACTCGACAATACTAACATAATTGACAGAGTGAAAAGATGGAAAACCTGTACAGACAAAACATTTTTTCAACAAGGCACTAAAGTAATACTGCAAAAAAATTTGGAAAAGCAATTACATTGTTAACCATAATACATATTGTTATGTTTGGGGCAAATACAACACATTACTGAGTAGCACTCTCCATATTTTCAAGCATAGTGGTGGCAGAATCTTGTTATAGGTATGCTTGTAATTGTTAAGTACTGGGTAGTTTTTCAGGATAAAAAATCAATGGAATGGAGCGGAGCACAGGAAAAAATCCAAAGTAAAACCTGGTTCAGTCTGCTTTCCATCAGACACTGGGAGATGAATTTGCCTTTCAGCAGGACAATATCAAATCACATTTTATTGGTTATATACACATATTTAGCAAATGCTATTGCGGGTGTAGCGAAATGCATGTTTTCCTAACTCCAACAGTGCAGTAATATCTAACAATTCACAACAATACACGCATATCAAAAAGTAAAAGAATGGAATTAAGAAATATATAAATATTACGACAAGCAATGTCGGAGTTGCATTAACTAGAATACAGTAGAATACAGTACTGTAAATACATATGAAATTAGTAAAGCAGTATGTAAACATTACTAAAGTGACTAGTGTTCCATTATTAAAGTACATAGGACAGCAGCCTCTAAGGTGCAGGGTTGAGTAACCGGGTGGTAGCCGGCTAGTGACAGTGAGTAAGTTCAGGGCAGGGTACTGGGTAGAGGTCGGCTAGTGATGGCTATTTAACAGTCTAATGACCTTATACATTATGCCCTCAATCTATTCCACCACACCCAGAAATCTGCTCCTTTTATTCTATGTACCCAACGTACTAGAAGACCAGTTCTTAAAGCCCTTAGCCGTACACTTATCCTACTCCTCCTCTGTTCCTCTGGTGATGTAGAGGTAAACCCAGGTCCTGTAGCTCCCAGCATTACACCTATTCCCAAGGCGCTCTCATTTGTTGACTTCTGTAACGGTAAAAGCCTTGGTTTCTTGCATGTTAACATCAGAAGCCTCCTCCCTAAGTTTGATTTATTCACTGCTTTAGCACATTCCGCCAACCCTGATGTCCTAGCTGTGTCTGAATCCTGGCTCAGGAAGGCCACCAAAGATTCTGAAATTTCCATCCCCAACTACAATATTTCCTGTCAAGATAGAACTGCCAAAGGAGGTGGAGTTGCAATCTACTGCAGAGATAACCTGCAGAGCTCTGTCATTCTGTCCAGGTCTGTGCCCAAACAGTTTGAGCTTCTACTCTTAAAAATCCACCTTTCCAGAAATAAGTCTCTCACTGTTGCTGCCTGTTACAGACCCCCCTCAGCCCCCATCTGTGCCCTGAACACCATATGTGAATTGATTGCCCCCCATCTATCTTCAGAGTTTGTACTGTTAGGTGATTTAAACTGGGATATGCTTAATGTTCTTCAATCTAAGATAGATGCCCTCAAATTATCAAGGAACCCACCAGGTACAACCCTAAATCCGTAAACATTGGTACCATCATAGATATCATTCTGACTAACTTGCCCTCCAAAATACACCTCCTCTGTTTTCAACCAGGATCTCAGCGATCACTGCCTCATTGCCTGCGTTCATAATGGGTCCGAGGTCAAACGACCACCCCTTATCACTGTCAAACGCTCCCTAAAACACTTCTGCGAGCAGGCCTTTCTAATCGATCTGGCCTGGGTATCCTGGAAGGATATTGACCTCATCCCGTCAGTAGATGATGCCTGGTTGTTCTTTAAAAGTGCTTTCCTCACCATCCTAAATAAGCATACCCCTTTAAAAAACTTAGAACTAAGAATAGATATAGCCCTTGGTTCACCCCAGACTTGACTGCCCTTGACCAACACAAAAACATCCTGTGGCGCACTGCATTAGCATCGAATAGCCCCCGCGATATGCAACTTTTCAGGGAAACCAGGAACAAATATACAGTAAGTTAGAAAAGCAAAAGCCAGCTTTTTCAAACAGAAATTTGCATCCTGTAGTACTAATTCCAAAAAGTTCTGGGACACTGTAAAGTCTATGGAGAATAAGAGCGTCTCCTCCCAGTTGCCCACTGCATTGAGGCTAGGAAACACTCTCACCACCGATAAATTCACGATAATCGAACATTTCAACACGCATTTTGCTATGGCTGGCCATGCTTTCCACCTGCCTACCTCTACCCTGGCCAACAGCTCTGTACCCCCCGCAGCAACCTGCGGGGGGGTATAGTCTAAAGTCTTCGAAAGCCAAGTTAATAAACAGATCACTGACTACTTCGAATCCCACCGTACCTTCTCTGCTATGCAATCTGGTTTCCGAGCTGGTCATGGGAGCACCTCAGCTACGCTCAAGGTACTTAACGATATCATAACCGCCATCGATAGAAGACAGTACTGTACAGCAGTCTTCATCGACCTGGCCAAGGCTTTCGACTCTGTCAATCACCGCATTCTTATTGGCAGACTCAACAGCCTTGGTTTCTCAAGTGACTGCCTCGCCTGGTTCTCCAACTACTTCTCAGACAGAGTTCAGTGTGTAAAATCGGAGGACCTGCTGTCCGGTCCCCTGGCAGTCTCTATGGGGGTGCCACAGGGTTCAATTCTTGGGCCAACCCTATTCTCTACAGTGGGGAGAACAAGTATTTGATACACTGCCGATTTTGCAGGTTTTCCCACTTACAAAGCATGTAGAAGTCTGTAATTTTTATCATAGGTACTCTTCAACTGTGAGTGACGGAAACAAAAATCCAGAAAATCACATTGCATGATTTGTAATTAATTAATTTGCATTTTATTGCATGACATAAGTATTTGATACATCAGAAAAGCAGAACTTAATATTTGGTACAGAAACCTTTGTTTGCAATTACAGAGATCATACGTTTCCTGTAGTTCTTGACCAGGTTTTCACACACTGCAGCAGGGATTTTGGCCCACTCCTCCATACAGATCCTTCAGGTTTCGGGGCTGTCGCTGGGCAATACGGACTTTCAGCTCCCTCCAAAGATTTTCTATTGGGTTCAGGTCTGGAGACTGGCTAGGCCACACCAGGACCTTGAGATGCTTCTTACGGAGCCACTCCTTAGTTGCCCTGGCTGTGTGTTTCGGGTCGTTGTCATGCTGGAAGACCCAGCCACGACCCATCTTCAATGCTCTTACTGAGGGAAGGAGGTTGTTGGCCAAGATCTCGCGATACATGGCCCCATCCAGCCTCCCCTCAATACGGTGCAGGCATCCTGTCCCCTTTGCAGAAAAGCATCCCCAAAGAATGATGTTTCCACCTCCATGCTTCACAGTTGGGATGGTGTTCTTGGGGTTGTACTCATCCTTCTTCTTCCTCCAAACACGGCGAGTGGAGTTTAGACCAAAAAGCTCTATTTTTGTCTCATCAGACCACATGACCTTCTCCCATTCCTCCTCTGGATCATCCAGATGGTCATTGGCAAACTTCAGACGGGCCTGGACATGCGCTGGCTGGAGCAGGGGGACCTTGCGTGCGCTGCAGGATTTTAATCCATGACGGCGTAGTGTGTTACTAATGGTTTTCTTTGAGACTGTGGTCCCAGCTCTCTTCAGGTCATTGACCAGGTCCTGCCGTGTAGTTCTGGGCTGATCCCTCACCTTCCTCATGATCATTGATGCCCCACGAGGTGTGATCTTGCATGGTGCCCCAGACCGAGGGAGATTGACCGTCATCTTGAACTTCTTCCATTTTTTTATAATTGCGCCAACAGTTGTTGCCTTCTCACCAAGCTGCTTGCCTATTGTCCTGTAGCCCATCCCAGCCTTGTGCAGGTCTACAATTTTATCCCTGATGTCCTTACACAGCTCTCTGGTCTTGGCCATTGTGGAGAGGTTGGAGTCTGTTTGATTGAGTGTGTGGACAGGTGTCTTTTATACAGGTAACGAGTTCACAGGTGCAGTTAATACAGGTAATGAGTGGAGAACAGGAGGGCTTCTTAAAGAAAAACTAACAGGTCTGTGAGAGCCGGAATTCTTACTGGTTGGTAGGTGATCAAATACTTATGTCATGCAATAAAATGCAAATTAATTATTTAAAAATCATAAAATGTGATTTTCTGGATTCCGTCTCTCACAGTTGAAGTGTACCTATGATAAAAATTACAGACCTCTACATGCTTTGTAAGTAGGAAAACCTGCAAAATCGGCAGTGTATCAAATACTTGTTCTCCCCACTGTATATACATCAACGATGTCGCTCTCGCTGCTGGTGACTCTCTGATCCATCTCTACGCAGACAACGCCATTCTGTATACATCTGGCCCCTCTTTGGACACTGTGTTAACTAACCTTCAAACAACTTCAATGCCATACAACACTCCTTCCGTGGCCTCCAACTGCTCTTAAATGCTAGTAAGACTAAATGCATGCTTTTCAATCGAACCTTGCCCGCACCCAACCACCGGACTATCATTACTACTCTCGACTGGTCTGACTTAGAATACGTGGACACCTACAAATACCTAGGTATCTGGTTAGACTGTAAACTCAACTTCCAGACTCACATCAACCATCTCCAATCAAAAATTTAATCTAGAATCGGCTTCCTATTTCGCAACAAAGCCTCCTTCACTCATGCTGCCAAACATGCCCTTGTAAAACTTACCATCCTACCGATCCTTGACTTCACAAAATAGCCTCCAACACTCTACTCAGCAAATTAGATGTAGTCTATCACAGTGCCATCCGTTTTGTTACCAAAGCCCCATACACTACCCACCACTGCGACCTGTATTCTCTTGTTGGCTGGCCCTCACTACATATTCGTCGCCAAACCCACTGGCTCCAGGTCATCTATAAGTCTTTATTAGGTAAATCCCCGCCTTATCTCAGCTCGCTGGTCACCATAGCAACACCCACCCGTAGCTTGCGCTCAAGCAGATTTATTTTACTGGCCACCCCCAAAGCCAACACTTCCTTTGGCCACCATTCCTTCCAGTTCTCTGCTGCCAATGACTGGAACGAATTGCAAAAATCCTTGAAGCTAGAGGTTCCTATCTCCCTCACTAACTTTAAGCATCAGCTGTCAAAGCTGCTTATCGATCACTGCACCTGTGTATATAGCCCTTCTGTAAATAGCCCACCCTACTACCTCATCCCCATATTTATTTTTTACTTCTGCTCATTTTGCACTCCAGTATCTCTATTTGCACATCATCATTTGCACATCCATCATTCCAGTGTTAATGCTAATCTGTAATTTATTTCGCCACTATGGCCTATTTATTGTCCTATCTTCCTAACCTTACTGCATTTTGCACTACATTTGCACTCTGTATATAGATTTTCTATTGTGTTATTGACTGGACGTTTGTTTATTTCCCATGTGTAACTCTGTGTTGTTTTTTGTCGCACTGCTGTGCTTTGTCTTGGCAAGGTCGCAGTTGTAAATGAGAACTTGTTCTCAACTGACCTACCTGGTTAAATAAAGGTGAAATCAAAATTGGTAAAAAAAGATAGAAGCAGTTTTTCAGTCTCTCAGTCATAGATAGATAGATAGATAGGTACTTTATTGATCCCCGAGGGCAGGTGCAAATTGCCACAACGAAAGTACACAAAAGACAGATACACGGTACATGATACATAGAGCGGCAGTATGAAAAAGTATAGAAATACAAGATATCTGGAGTGCAAAAAAAGCTATAAAAAGACATTGCATAGTATGGGTGGTTGGCTGAATATGTACACTATACATTGGTGGATGTTGGATTAACTATACTATACTATACAGGTCGATGGCAGAGAAATACTTAAGTAGCTAAAAATGCATATGATATGAACGAGGGTAATAAGTCATTCAGGACAGTGGGGTGCGCCTTCTTGGGCACTGGGACAAGGCAGGATGTTTTCCACAGCACAGGGATCCTTTCCAGGCTTAGGCTAAGGTTGAAGTGACGCTGGAGTATTCTACACAGTTGGTCAGCACAGACACTAAGCACCCTTGGGCTGATGCCATCAGGGCCCGCCGCTTTCCACTGATGTAGTCTCTGCAGCTCTCTCTTCACTTGTACTGACCTCGTCTTCTGGATGATAGCGGGGTGAACAGGCCTGGGCTCGAGTGGTTAATGTCCTTGATTATCTTTTTGGCCTTCCTGTGACATCGGGTGCTTTTGGTGTCCTGGAGGGTGCAGTTGCAATACCAGGCGTTGATAAAGCCTGACAGGATGCTCTCAATGGTGGGCCAAGAGGGTCTTTGGGCCAAGACAAATTTCTTCAGCCTCCTGAGGTTGAAGAGGCACTGTTGTGCCTTCTTCACAACACTGTCTGTGTGGGTGGACCATTTCAGAGCGGTCCCGTCAATGTGAATGGGGGAATGCTCCATTCATGATTGAGTTGGAGGCATGCATGGCCACGCAGTCATGGGTGAACAGGGAATACAGGAGGGGGCTGAGCACACACCCTTGTGGGGCCGCAGTGTTGAGGATCAGCAAGGAGGAGGTGTTGTTTCCTACCTTCACCAGCTCGGGGCAGCCCGTCAGGAAGTCTATGACCCAGTTATGTATCAAATACTTGTTCTCCCCACTGTAAGTATTCAGACCCTTAACTAGTACTTTGTTGAAGCACCTTTGGCAGTAATTACAACATCAAGTCTTCTTGGGTATGACACTACAAGCTTGGCACACCTGTATTTGAGGAGTTTCTCCCATTCTTCCCTGCAGATCCTCTCAAGATCTGTCAGGTTGGATAGGGAGTGTTGCTGCACAGTTATTTTCAGGTCTCTCTAGAGATGTTCGATCGTGTTCAAGTCCGGGCTCTGGCTGGGCCACTCAAGGACATTCAGAGACTGGTCCCGAAGCCACTCCTGCGTTGTCTTGGCTGTGTGCTTAGGGTCGTTGTCCTGTAGGAAGGTGAGCCTTCGCCCTAGTCTGAGGTCCTGAGCGCTCTGGAGCAGGTGTTCATCAAGGATCTCCCTGTACGTTTCTCCGTTCATCTTTGCCTCGATCCTGACTAGTCTCCCAGTCCCTGCCGCTGAAAAACATCCTCACAGCATGATGCTGCCACCACCATGCTTCACCATAGGGATGGTGCCAGGTTTACTTTAGATGTGAAGAAGGTAGAAGGTTATCCCATCTCCACAGAGGAACTCTAGAGCTCTGTCAGAGTGATTTTTGGTCACCTCCCTGACCAAGGTCCTTCTTGCTCGATTGCTCAGTTTGGCCGGGCGGCCAGCTCTAGGAAGAGTCTTGGTGGTTCCAAACTTCTTCCATTTAAGAATGATGGAGGCCACTGTGTTCTTTGTGGACCTTCAATGCTGCAGAAATGTTTTGGTACCCTTCCCCAGATCTGTGCCTCTACACAATTCTGTCTCTGTGCTCTACGGACAACTCCTTCGACCTCATGGCCTGTATGGACGGGGACAGTATATCCGGAGAGAGCCAATGATTCCATGAGTATACAGTCCCTAATGTCTCTCTGGAAGGAGATCCTCGCCCTGAGCTTATCTACATTATTGTCCAGGAACTGAACATTTGCAAGCAATATACTGTGGTGTATGGTTCGCACGCCTTCTGAGTCGGACTAGAAATCCACTATGAATACCTCTTCTCCACTTTTGGTGTCTTGGAGCAGCCTCTGAGATAAGTTACATTTCCTTTGGGGGTGTGAACAAACGTTCCAATTTGGGAAAGTTGTATTTCTGGTCGGAATTCGCACGCTCTGATATCAAAAAGTTATTTCCGGCTGTACGTAATAACACAAAAAACATTCTGGGCTAAAAATGTAAGAAATAACACACAAAAAAACAAAATACAAGGAAGTTTCTTAGGAGCTAGAAGCAAAGCTGCCATGTCTGTCTTCACTGGAGTTGCTTACCAAGAAGACAGTGAATGTTCCTGCATGGCCGAGTTACAGTTTTGACTTAAATCTGATCAAAAATCAATGGTAAGACTTGAAAATGGTTGTCTAGCAATGATCAATAACCAATTTGACAGTGCTTGAAGAATTTTGAAATGAACAATGGGCAAATATTGTACTATCCAGGTGTGCAAAGCTCTTAGAGACTTACCCAGAAATACTCGATGCCAAAGGTGATTCTAACATGTATTGACTCAGGTGTGAATACGTATGTATACTGAACAAAAATATAAATGCAACATGGATTTGTGTTGGTCCCATGTTTCATGAGCTGAAATAAAAGAACTCAGAATTTTCCATAAGCACAAAAATATTATAAATCCTCCTGTTAGTGAGGATTTCTCCAATTGCCAACATAATCCATCCACCTAACAGGTGTGGCATATCAAGAAGCTGATTTAACAGCTTGATCATTACACAGGTCCACCTTGTGCTAGGGACAATAAATGGCCACTCTAAAACGTGCAGTTTTGTCACACAACACAATGCTACAAATGTCTCAAGTTTTGAGGGAGCGTGCAATTGGCATGCTGACTGCAGCAATGTACACCAGAGCTGTTGCCAGAGAATTGAATGTTAATTTCTCTACCATAAGCCGCCTCCAACGTCGTTTTAGAGGATTTGGCAGTACGTCCAACTGGCCTCAACACCACAGACCACATGTAACCCTGCCAGCCCAGGACCTCGACATCCGGCTTCTTCACCTGCGGGACAGCTGATGAAACTGTGGGTTTGCACAACCAAAGAAATGTCTGCACAAACTGTCAGAAACCACCTCAGTGTTCTTCACAGATTAATTCTGGTTTCAACTGTTCCGGGCAGATGACAGACAGTGTGTCTGGCATCGTGTGGGCTAGCAGTTTGCTAAAGTCAACTTTGTGAACAGAGACAGGCATAAGCTACAGACCATGAACACAATTGCATTTTATCGATGGCAATTTGAATGCACAGAGATACTGTGACAAGATCCTGAGGCCAATTGTCATGCCATTCATCCTCTGCCATCGCCTCATGTTTCAGCATGATAATGTACGGCCCCATGTCGCAAGGATCTGTATACAATTCCTGGAAGCTGAAAATGTCCCAGTTCTTCCATGGCCTGCATACTCACCAGACATGTCACCCATTGAGCATGATTGGTATGCTCTCGATGGACGTGTACGACATCGTGTTCCAGTTCCTGCCAATATCCAGCAACTTTGCAATGTCATTGAAAAGGAGTGGGTCAACATTCCACAGGCCACAATCAACAGCCTGATCAACTCTATGTGAAGGAAATGTGTCGAGTTTCATCGAGTCAAATGGTGGTCACACCAGATACTGACTGGTTATCTGATCCACGCCCCTACCTTTTTTTCAAGGTATATGTGACCAACAGATGCATATCTGTATTCCCAGTTATGTGAAATCCATATATTAGGGCCTAATTTATTTATTTCAATCGACTGATTTTAACTCAGTAAAATCTTTGAAATTGTTGCATGAAATGTTTTCAGTTTCCTGTATTTCATTTTTAATAAATTAGCCAACATCAGTAAAAAACATGTTTTCACTTTGTCATTATGGGGTTTTGTGTGTAGTTGGGTGAGAAAAACAAATATTTATTCAATTTTTAAATCAGGCTTCAACACAACAAAATGTGGAATAAGGCAAGGAATATGAATACTTTCTGAAGGCACTGTAGGTCTTCTGCCTCTCTAGCACTGTTTTCTCTGTCACTTTTTCTCTCTCTCGCCATCTCTCTTTATCTATCTATCTATCTATCTATCTATCTATCTATCTATCTATCTATCTATCTATCTATCTATCTATCTATCTATCTATCTATCTATCTATCTATCTATCTATCTATCTATCTCTCTCTCTCTCTCTCTCTCTCTCTCTGGCTGTCCCGTCGCTCTTAGCAAAAACTCTGATTAGAGAATTTCATTAAATTCCCGTAAATGTTTAATCCAAACTGCTTTTGAAGCATTTTTTTGTTGATGATGAATTCGGTATTCTAATGTAAATCGATGTAAAATGAGAAATATGCTCACCGGAGCGTTTAAGATGAACACATTCCTCTAGCACTTCATTTGTTTTGCCAGCACTCATATGCTTAGTGGGAGGTGTTCATAGCATGAACTAATTGACTTACTATTAACACATTCTCTGGGAAAATGTTATGTCTCAGACAGCTATAGCGAGGAGTGGGAGGAGTCTCCCCAAGACCAACTTCATATGCTAATAATACAGTAATGAGTTGTAATGCCCATTTTCTCAGCAATAATTCATGTGAATGTATGTTATGTACGTGACACCCATTCTAAAGAGTTTGCTATGGGAATGCCCAGATAGAAGCTAAATGTAAAAAGATAGGTACATATCTGGAATTGTTCTTATTTACAATGACGGCCTACCCCGGACAACGCTGGGCCAATTTTGCACCACCCTATGGGACTCCCAATCACAGCCAGATGTGATACATCATGGATTCAAACCAGGGACTGTACTGACCCCTCTTGCACTGAGATGCAGTGCTTTAGACAGCTGCACCACTCGGGAGCACACCTGGATAGTTAAATATTTGGCCATTATTCATTTCCAAATTCTTCAAGCGTTGTCAAATTGGTTGTTGATCATTGCTAGACAACCATTTTAATGTCTTGCCATAGATTTTTTTTATCAGTCAGTCAAAACTGTAACTCGGCCACTCAGGAACATTCACTGTCCTCTAGGTAAGCAACTCCAGTGTAGACAGACATGGCAGCTCTGCTACTAGATCCTATGAAACTTTGTTGTATTTAGTTTTTTTCGGTGTTATTTCTTACATTTGTTGTATAATGATACAAGGCGAGACCCAGATGCAGACACAGGAGGCAGATGGTAGAGTTCTGATATTTATTATAATATAGGGAATAGGCAAAGGGCAGGTCAGGGACAGGAAATAGTTCATCAACCAGATCAGAGTCCGAACAGTACAGTGGAACAGGCAGTCTCATTGTCAGAGGAAGGCAGGGGTCCAATAACTAGAGCTGAGTCCAAAACTGTACAAGGTGGCAGGCACGCACGAGGTCAGGGCAGGCAGAATGGTCAGACAGGCGGGTTCGGTGTCAAGGCAGGCAGAGGATCAGAACCGGGAGGACTAGAATGACAGAGACTAGGAACAACAGGAGCTAGGAAAACACACTGGTTGACTTGGCAAGACAAGACGAACTGGCCCAGGGAGACAGAAAACACAGGTAGAAATACACAGATGATGAGCGACACCTGGAGTGGGTGGAGACAAGCACAAGGACAGGTGAAACAGATCAGGGTGTGACAATTAGCCCAGAATGTTTTTTTGTGTTATTACGTACAGCCGGAAAAAAACCTTGGATATCAGAGCGGTGGTAACTCAAAATCATTCTGACCAGAAATACGACTTTCCCGAATTGGATCCTTTGTTCGTACCCCTCAAGGAAATGTAACCTCTGTTTCACGGAATCATTGCTCTCTCCGGATATACAGTCCCCGTCCATACAACCAGCTGTAAACTCTCAAGGCATTTGGTTTAGTGTCAAAAACATTGCTTTTGACACAGCCATTGGGTGCATGTGACATACTGTAGAAGCCAAAGGGACTTGGAATTGGGCACAAACTGTAATGTAATGCTGCCTGATGGGTATAAATGGGTCTTAGCTACTGTAGTCAGATCAGCTGTTGAGTGGATGGGGCTTGGAGGTTCCATTAAGGGTTTCTATGGGACCCAGTTGTGCCAGTCACTATAATAACAGGTACCATCCTAGAGAGACTAGAACACAAAGCAGTGGCACTCACCCCTAGAAGTGATCAATTAGAGCAGATGAAATGAGACCTAAGTGAACAATTAGACCATTCATCAGGTGGCCGATGCAGATCCCATCGCTGTGTCATTAACAAAAGGGCCATTAGTGGTGCAACACAGGCCTTTTTCATCTGGGAGAGGGAGAGAGGGATGGTCTGGGCCGGGATTAGACTGGCAGCAGGAGGTCAGAGCAACACAGGCGGACGAGAGATAGTGTCAGTCTCCTGATAGAAAGGTGTGTGCGTGCGTGCGTGCGTGCGTGAACATGCCTGCGTACATGTAATACTGTGTATGTGTCTGCATGCATGCCTGTGCGTGTGCAGTGGCGTCCCAGAGGATAGAGAGGATAATATTCGGCTCAAACATGAGTTACTCATCTGACCCCCTCTGAATCTCAACTGGCATTTAACAGCCGGAGATAGGATAAGAGAGGCTCTAGGCCTTAATGCTGCCATCCTTCTTGACTCAGTCCCCATGGCATGCAGTTAGGATCAGAGCCACTGAGTTGGGCCCTTTGAAACACTATGCTAATGCTCTAGTACAGGGGCTCCAACAGGTCGATCGTGAGCTGCCAGTAGCTCGTAGCCCACCTATGAGTAGCTCGCCAAACACTTCTGAAAGTACGTTAATTAATTAATTTTCAGGTTTTCCACCACCACAAACTGTCATAAACAAATCTCACAAGTGTCAGACACAGCAAACTCCCAGCTACTATCTAATCAACGCGACTTTGACATTATCCCACCCCTGATTAGCCACTATTGGCTTAAAAAGCCAAACCTAACACAATATCTGCCAATTAATTTCCAGTAATATTGCCCCCTGCTGTGTGATGAGGGCATTTGTCTGTCACTGTGTGTAGCCAGTTGATGTGATAACCAACTTGTGGGTTGACAGAATAACTTTCACCAAAACCTTCTAATTAATTGTTAACTGCAAGGTAGGCTTACCTGGCAGAAGTATTGTATGTATTATTAGTTTTTTTCTAACTTTGCCAGGAAATGGGCAGCAGCAGTACAGAACCATTGCTAGACCTGCACATTAGATGGCACATTTCTCACTCGCTAGATGCCCAGTTAAAGGGCCTGATGCGCAATTAAAGGGGAATTACACAACAAAAATAAAACATTCTTCCAGACCTGAAAAAAATGTATTCTGATGTGATTTAAACATGATTTTTTGACATGGACTCAGAACATCATCTCTATGAACAATTGTAATAAAATAATAATAATCTCAAACCAGGAAAAATTTAAATGAGAACATAATTTTGGAAAATATAAAACATAATTTGTGAAAAATAACACAGATTTTATCCCCCCCTGTTTGTTAACCATTATTCTACCAGCTATATTGACAGAAAACATACAGTGGGGAGAACAAGTATTTGATACACTGCCGATTTTGCAGGTTTTCCTACTTACAAAGCATGTAGAGGTCTGTAATTTTTATCATAGGTACTCTTCAACTGTGAGTGACGTAATCTAAAATAAAAATGCAGAAAATCACATTGTATGATTTTTAAGTAATTAATTTGCATTTTATTGCATGCCATAAGTATTTGATACATCAGAAAAGCAGAACTTAATATTTGGTAGAGAAACCTTAGTTTGCAATTACAGAGATCATACGTTTCCTGTAGTTCTTGACCAGGTTTGCACACACTGCAGCAGGGATTTTGGCCCACTCCTCCATCCAGATCCTTCAGGTTTCGGGGCTGTCGCTGGGCAATACGGACTTTCAGCTCCCTCCAAAGATTTTCTATTGGGTTCAGGTCTGGAGACTGGCTAGGCCACTCCAGGACCTTGAGATGCTTCTTACGGAGCCACTCCTTAGTTGCCCTGGCTGCGTTTTTCGGGTCGTTGTCATGCTGGAAGACCCAGCCACGACCCATCTTCAATGCTCTTACTGAGGGAAGGAGGTTGTTGGCCAAGATCTCGCGATACATGGCCCCATCCATCTTCCCCTCAATACGGTGCAGTCGTCCTGTCCCCTTTGCAGAAAAGCATCCCCAAAGAATGATGTTTCCACCTCCATGCTTCACGGTTGGGATGGTGTTCTTGGGGTTGTACTCATCCTTCTTCTTCCTCCAAACACGGCGAGTGGAGTTTAGACCAAAAAGCTCTATTTTTGTCTCATCAGACCACATGACCTTCTCCCATTCCTCCTCTGGATCATCCAGATGGTCATTGGCAAACTTCAGACGGGCCTGGACATGTGCTGGCTTGAGCAGGGGGACCTTGCGTGCGCTGCAGGATTTTAATCCATGACGGCGCAGTGTGTTACTAATGGTTTTCTTTGAGACTGTGGTCCCAGCTCTCTTCAGGTCATTGACCAGGTCCTGCCGTGTAGTTCTGGGCTGATCCCTCACCTTCCTCATGATCATTGATGCCCCACGAGGTGAGATCTTGCATGGTGCCCCAGACCAAGGGAGATTGACCGTCATCTTGAACTTCTTCCATTTTCTAATAATTGCGCCAACAGTTGTTGTCTTCTCACCAAGCTGCTTGCCTATTGTCCTGTAGCCCATCCCAGCCTTGTGCAGGTCTACAATTTTATCCCTGATGTCCTTACACAGCTGTTTGATTGAGTGTGTGGAGTCCGTTTGATTGAGTGTGTGGACAGGTGTCTTTTATACAGGTAACGAGTTCAAACAGGTGCAGTTAATACAGGTAATGAGTGGAGAACAGGAGGGCTTCTTAAAGAAAAACTAACAGGTCTGTGAGAGACGGAATTCTTACTGGTTGGTAGGTGATCAAATACTTATGTCATGCAATAAAATGCTAATTAATTATTTAAAAATCATACAATGTGATTTTCTGGATTTTTGTTTTAGATTCCGTCTCTCACAGTTGAAGTGTACCTATGATAAAAATTACAGACTTCTACATGCTTTGTAAGTAGGAAAACCTGCAAAATCGGCAGTGTATCAAATACTTGTTCTCCCCACTGTAGTGCACTACTTTCTCTTGTACACTAAGGACCCGGGGAAGTGTTGCAGGGGAGAAGAGAACAATGTGCCTATTTGAAAGCTAGAAAAAAATAAGTAGCTAGCGACATGTTACATTTTTTAAAAGTAACTCTAATGCTAGAAAAGACCCCTGCTCTAGTACATCAATGATAGGTATGGCAATGGGAGAGGGCAGAAGGTAGATGTGATTATTTATGCAAGTGAAAAGGACCAAAACTATGTCAGAGTGCTAAATTATTGAGAGAATGCCATGAGTGTGCAAAGCTGTCATAAAGGCAAAAGGTGGCTACTTTGAAGAATCTCTAATTTAAAATATTTTGATTTGTTTAACACTTTTTTGGTTACTACATTGATGTCTTCACTTTTATTCTACAATGTAAACATAAAACAATAAAGAAAAATCCTTGAATGAGTAATGTTCCAAACTTTTGGCCCCCAGTGTATATATTTTATATGTATATAGGACAACCACCTCTGCAGCACTCCACCAATCAGGCTTTTATGGTAGAGTGGCCAGACGGAAGCCACTCCTTGCCAAAAGACTGATGAAACCAAGATTGAACTTTTTGGCCTGAATACCAAGTGTCACATCTGGACAAAACCTGGCACCATCCCTACGGTGAAGCTTGGTGGTGGCAGCGTCATGCTGTGGGGATGTTTTTCAGTGGCAGGTACTGGGAGACTAGTCAGGATCGAGGGAAAGATGAATGGAGCAGAGAGATCCTTGATGAAAACCTGCTCCAGAGCGCTCACAACCTCAGACTGGGGTGAAGATTCACCTTCCAACAGGACAACGACCCTAAGCTCACCGCAAAGACAACGTAGGAGTGGCTTCGGGACAAGTCTCTGAATGTCCTTGAGTGGCCCAGCAAGAGCCCGCACTTGAACCCGATCGAACATCTCTGGAGAGACCTGAAAATAGCTGTGCAGCGATGCTCCCCATCCAACCTGACCGAGCTTGAGAGAATCTGCAGAGAAGAATGGGAGAAACTCCCCAAATACAGGTGTGCCAAGATTGTAGCGTCATACCCAAGAAGTCTCGAGGCTGTAATCGCTGCAAAAAGGGTTTGAATACTTATGTAAATCTCAAAACCTGTTTTTGCTTTGTCATTATAGGGTATTGTGTGTAGATTGATGAGGGGAAAAAACTATTTAATACATTTTAGAATAAGGCTGCAATGTAACAACATTTTGAAAAAGTCACAGGGTGTGAATACTTTCTGAATGCACTGTAAGATGGAAGTGAGTTCCATGCACTCATGGATTTGTTCTGGACCTGGGGACTGTGAAAAGATCCCTGGTGGCAGGTCTGGTAGGGGAAGTGTGTGTGTCAGTGATGTGTGTAAGTTGACCGTGTAAACAATTAGGAATTTTCAACACATTAATGTTTCTTATAAAAACAAGAAGTGACAGTCAGTCTTTCCTCAACTCTTAGCCAAGATAAATTGGCATGCATAGATTTAATATTAGCCCTCTGATTACAGTGAAGAGCAAGACGTGCCGCTCTGTTCTGGGCCAGCTGCAGCTTAACTAGGTCTTTCTTTGCAGCACTTGACCACATGACTGGACATAATCAAGATGAGATTAAACTAGATTTTGCAGGACTTGCTTTGTGGAGTATGGTGTCAAAAAAGCAGAGCATCTCTTTATTACGGACAGACCTCTCCCTATCTTTACAACAATTGAATCCATATGTTTTGACCATGACAGTTTACAATCTAAGGTAACACCAAGTAATTGAGTCTCCTCATCTTGTTCATTAGCAGATTCAGCTGAGGTCTACTTTGACAGCCTGGTCTCGTAGACAAGATGTAACATAGTAAATGTATATCCGAGACACTCAAATTAGTATATGTTACTTTTAGTATGGCTACATAAGACAGAAGGTTACTTAAGGCAAAAACTAAAAGAGGGTTGTTGGTCGGGGTGGAGGGGTCAGTGTATGCCGCAAATGTCTAGCAACCCAAAGGTTGTGTTCGAATCTCATCACGATGGCTAGGTGTTAGCCACCTAGCCTCCTAGAGAATGTTAGCCACAATCATTTGGATTTCGTAACATATAATTTTTTTTATTTAACCATTATTTAACTATGCATGTCAGTTAAGAAATTCTTATTTACAACAATGGCCTACCAAAAGGCAAAAGGCCTCCTGCGGTGAGTCTTTGGAGATAAAACTCGTAATATATATATATATATATATATGTGTATATGTTTTGCGAATTCAAATATATTGTACTTTTTGCGAATGTTTAAAATATCATACGAATTGTACCATATCATACTAAATGTACCGACTTGGATTTACGTAAAGAATAATACGAAATGCTCTGAGACCAGGTTGACTCTGGATTACAATGAAAACAAATGTTTAGTGAATGGACTTTCTTCCTCCCTATGCATTCCTGTACTGTAAATGGCCTTGTTAATACATCACTACTGGTTTACGATGTTGGCCCCATGCCAACCCTTCTGAGACTGGGAGGTCTCAAAGTGTGCCCTCTCCTCCTCATCTAGGTCTTGTGGAGGGCAGAGATGGAATAGAGACATTGCTAACAGGGCCACCTGAGGGAGTGAAATGACAGCAGCTGGCTTAAGTTGGAGCTGTCAGATCACACACCTCTGCTAAGAACCTCCAGTACCTGTCATCATCATAGACATGAACAGGTCTCTCTTGCAAAATAGATGTTATCTTAATGAGAATAGCAAGTATAAATAAAGGTTAAATGACTGTGATGTTTGCGACAGCCTCACTTCTTCACAATGCTGCCACAGATTTTTTCAGAATACTGCCACAGCATCACTGCTTTGAATTGCATTTACATAATTGCGATAAGGGATGGAGAACTGATTACTGCTTACAGCGTTTAACTGTCATTGTCAGATGCTAAACAGATCAGGCATCCGTAGATTGAGTCCAGGACACGTCCTTCAGGAATATCATTAAGATGTGTCCACACTTAGATCATCAGCAGCATTCATCCAAAGAGAAAATGTGACTTATTTTAGGATCCTTTTTATGAGGCCCATATGCACAAAGCGTCTGAAATTGGGGTGCTGATCTAGCATCAGTTTTCCCTTGTAGATCATCTTGAATATTGTGTGTGTGTGTGTGTGTGTGTGTGTGTGTGTGTGTGTGTGTGTGTGTGTGTTTGTCTCATTCACCAGATCTCAACCCAAATCTCAACCCAATTCAACACTCAGTGTTTTCCATCACCGTCAACAAAACACCAAATTATTTAATTTCTCGTGGAAGAATGGTGTTGCGTCCCTCCAATAAAAATCCAGACACTTGTTGAATCTATACCAAGGAGCATTGAAAATGTTCTGGCGGCTTGTGGTGGCCCAACGCCCTATTAAGACATTTTATATTGGTGTTTCCTTTCTTCTTTCTTTTAGCTGTTATCTATATATATTGGTCTTAGTCCCAGCCATTCCACAGTGCTGCTGTTGGAGTGGGGTTGACCATGGGACATACATTGATCAGGAGGAGAGGGGGAAGGGGAGGAGTGAGGCTGGATGACCAGGGTCCATGGTAATGCTGGATCGATTAAAGAGTGCATTTGCACCACAGGAGCACGCCAATAAATCCATCCCGACTTCTCTGTGTAGTAACAGGGCTAGACATATGAATGTGGCCAAGACACTGTGGAGTTATAAGAGCCTACATAATTTGAAGAATCATGCTAATTTCATTTAGCACATTAATTGGCAAAAAAATTTTTTCTTGTTGGATCTTTTTCTCAATTGACTTTTCTTTCCAACGGGTTGGAGATGTGCATCTTCCCTATCTCTTCCTCCCCATGCTGCTCTCACATACAGAATATGCATGTGGTTCAAGGGAGATCATAATTCACTGACACACTCTGGGTACTCATGATGAACGCCACCCTGGGCTGCTAGTTGTTTTGTCATTGTTGCCAGTGGGTTCATCATCATAGAGAGTGATGAAGATGGCCACCAAGCCATTACAGTTTTATTTGGTGGAGCCAAATGATTAGTGGGAAGGAATTAATATGATAACAGAAATATAAAGCAGTCTCCGAGGTAAATACAATTTAAACAAGCCACACCATTTGACACAACAGCAGTGTTAGATTATGTTAATGGTAGCTTTGTTTTCAGTTTATGTGCTACTAATCTGAATCAATTATAGGGAGAGATACTACAGTTTTGTCTGCATTGGTTAATGTTGATTATTGATTGGCTGCCTAACTCAAATCATTAACTTCATCTGCTTAACAAAATCTATATTCAATTAAAAACAAAGTTTTAAGTGAGAAGTAGGCATTGGTCTGAAGCCGAGAAAGGAAGGAAATTCACATGAGCACCACAATGTCTATTCCACCCGTGTTGTACCAAGGTTTTCCAGCACACAGCTTCGACCTACGTTGGTATTGTACATTAAACTATGTGTAGGCAGGTTGCTTAGGATACAAACCTTCACAAACAGCCTAATTCATTCTCTTAGAGGAGGTGCTTCCACAATAATGTGATTTGTACTGCACACAAGGTAAAGTATTGGATTCTTCACATACCACAGTAAAACATAATCCAATTATGCTACATTTTCAAGGTTTTTTTTTAATGAAATGAAAGCAAGCTCTGCTTTTATACTTACAAGACCATTGGGCTTGATTGACTGTGTTTTCTTGTAGTAAGGTGGTGCCTGCCTGTATTTCCTTAAACCTTTATTTTAGCAATACATGTCACAGTAGCTCAGATAGATAGAGCCTGTCTGCATTCCTGATTTCTGTAACTGTTAGCTTACCTGTGTAATATTGACATAAGCTCAGAACCACTGTTTTATCAATTGCTGTGCTGATCAATGGACAATTCATTACCTCTGTCAAAATAATATATAGCTTAAAATTATTTTAGTCTCTCTCGGTATACATACCGGTATACATAATTTTGTATAGCGGGACACTGTAAATCCATTATCCCTCTGATAAGTATGAATTAGGCTGTTTTAGAAGGTTTGAATCCTAAGCAACCTGCCTACACATAGTTTGAAGTACAGTACCAACATACTACTAGCTACTGTAGTAGGTCAAAGCTGTGTGCTAGAAAACCTTGGTAGAGCATGGGTGGAATAGGCATTGTAAACTGGGTGGTTCAAGCCCTGAATGCTGATTGGCTGAAAGTATACCACAAAACATTTTTTACTGTTATAATTACGTTGGTAACCGGTTTATAATAGCAATAAGGCACCTCAGGGGTTTGTGGTATATGGCCAATATACCATGGCTAAGGGCTCTATCGAGGCACTCCACGTTGTGTTGTGCATCAGAACAGCTCTCACCCTTGGTATATTGGCCATATAACTCCTCCAGCCGTATTGATTAATTATAATACAACATTATAATACAGCATAACACAGCAATAGTTAAGTAAAAGTAAACAATAATGACAAATGGCAACTGAAAAAATGTAGTTGTTAGTATTTATTTAATATTAACAGCTGATTTTCTAGAGGGAAGCAAAAAACCAGCAACCCATTTCCCTGATCTCTCTTAACAAGACAATTGAGTAAGCTCCTCGAAAATACACAAACAATCAACATGTAGCCTACCCATTAAAACAGATCAAACATCATTTCTGACTGGATGACAGCTAACATTGCCGTGCTGTATTAATAGCATAGGTCAATGTTTTTGTCACTCGCAATGCTCATTATCAATCCCTCACCACTGGTCTGTTTGCATACTAGTTGGCTGTTTAGGCCTAACTGGTGAGACTGACTCATAGCTTACTACTAACATACAGTATGTCTACTGTCTGTGTTTAACTTACATGTAAAGGCTCAGCCAGGTCGTTGAATGTAATTGTTCGATAAGATGATTCTGGCCTTTAAAAAATACATCAGATAGACCTACTAGGCCCACATATAGGACTAGCTGGCTAGCTGCTAGCTAGTAGCCTACATCAAATCAATTTAAACCTGCTAACTGTTGAAACTGAGCTATATCAGATAAATCTGACAATTCTTTTTTGTATAAATATAGCTAGAATGTTTTTATATGGTGATGATGAATCATTTTATGAGTCGTTGGAGATTAATTTATTTCAGAGATTAAAGGGAGAGTGAAAGTCTTGACGCTTACGCTCAAGTACATAAAAATACAACAAGATTGAACTTGGTGCTTCAATGGGAATGTTGGCTAGAAAAACAAGAACACATAAAATTGTACATTTAAAGCTTCCCTGAAATGGGAAAGGAATCTGCATATGATATTTTCCAATTCGAATGCAGTTTGATTAATTCCACATCTATACTAATACTACATTATGCACCCTTTTTTTCGTGGGCTTCCAGGCATATACTCATTCATCAACATGGACGTCAGCATGAAGACTGTGTGGCTTGTTGGGCAATCGTGGATTCACTGGTTGGAGAGGCGTGCCAGGGCAGTATCACAACATCTGCCTTATTGACTGTCACATTAGGTGGCAGGGAGAGCGAGGCATGAGGTGGCACAAACTGCTCAGTGTTCTACGCCAGTATAGGGCCTGTGCTACTTCTCCCCCTGACATCATAGTCATCTACCTAGGTGGAAACAACTTGGGATACACCAAGGAGACGTCATTGGTGCGGCAGATGCGCAAGGATTTAGAGGTGATCATCCGAATTTTCCCCAGTACAACGGTGGTCTTCTCAGATATCGCGCAGCGGAGGAGCTCGATGTTCCAGTGCGACCAGAAAGGAAACAAGTCTATAGAAAGGGCCCGGCGCTCCATCAATTAGCCGGTGTACACATTTCTCCATGATAGGGACATGCACACAATCCGCCACTCTACTATTAAGCAGTGTGTCCCTGGGATGTACCATAGGGATGGAGTGCATCTGACAGAATGGCGTATTCCTTGTGCGTTTGAGAGTTGGTCTCTCCACTGTTCTCTCCCACGTAGTAGTAGCAGCAAGATGCGTGCAGAGACACCTAATAAATAAGCACTGTATGTCAAAACTATACACTAAACCGAATGGTCAAAATGTATCCTCCAAGAGGCGAACCCAGAACCTTCAGTTCCCAAGGCATTGACTCTAACAGGTACGCTACGAACCTTGATATAAACATGTCAAATTGACACTAAAGTCTGGTGAGGACAGGAAGCTTCCGTTGCACAATGTTTTTGTTGTTCAATCCCTCATTGAACATTTATTTATCTTGCTTGGTTAAAAATAAATAATCTAAAACACGTTGATGTGTTGAAAACAGTCTAATTTATACAGTTAGGTCATTTATAGAGTTAGCTCTAACCAAGTTTGCAAGCATGGCGTTTTCTTTTGACTGCACACAGGTTCTGTTGTGCTAGCAAGTAATGATGTTGTTTTAACTGGGTACACCGTGTGCACTCGCACGGCTACTTTGTGGCTACTTATGTGGATGGCAAATTCAGATTTTTGGTAACTTGAAACATTCAATGCAAATTTGGATTATAATGACAAGAAAAGAATGCTAACAGTTTGTGTTTTGAGAGGCATGGCTGATCTTGTTTGAGGCTAGCTAGCAAGCAGCCTTTATTTTAGGTGCTGAAATCTGGTTGCACATGTAACGTTAGCAAGCAAGTCAATTTGACTTAATGGAGAAGCTAACGGTAGAGTAGCACTGCCCATTTTATGATGTATTAAGAATGAGCAGCGTGGCAGTTTCCCAAAGCTTGGTGTTGGCTATGAACTTTACTAAGCTAGCTAGCTAGCTTACTTTGTTGAAGTATGTGGGATATAAGTTATTGTTTGAGTTGTTACTGGCTAGCTAGTTGGCTAGCTAGTATAGCAGGCAAGGACGTTCGCTAGCTTATTTGTTTGTTTACACCGATGACTTCAGCCTTATATGAAAAACCTTCCTTTGCAAAATATAGCTAGTTACCTTTCCAGAGAAATACTTCAGTAGCTAATGCGTATGATATGAGCGAGGGTAATAATAGTTTACTTAATAGACAGACTGGGTAAATGAACAGGTAAGTGAAAATTTTGCATGGTTAAATTAGCTGTACAGTTAGGTATACAGTTATATTTACAGATAAGTGAATACTTGCATGTTTACACAAACTGTACAGGTAAATGACAGGAAGAGATACTTTAATAGCTAAATGTGTGTATGATATCATTGGGGTAATAATAGTAATTCCCTTAAAATACAGTCCTTAGTGCGCAGGGTTTAATTACAGACAACTGCACTTATTGCACATTTGATAAACTAAAAGCAATGAGAAAAGGTGCAACTGGCAGGATACTAATATGCATTCCTGAGTGAATGCCTAGGTCCAATAATTACTTACAATATTGCATGTGATATAATATAACAACTGTACATGGGTATGTATATACAGACCTGTATGAATAAGTAGGTCCTGAGTGGATGAGTGCTGACGGAACAGAGTTACTCACGGATGGATGCATAATTGTTAAACTAGGTCCTAGCACCCCAACAGTTCCAGATCTATGTTGCCGACGGCACGGCACCCCGGTGAGGCATTATATAGTCTCATAGCCGCCGGCAGGAAGGACCTCCTGTAGCGCTCTCTGGCACACCGTGGTGGGATCAGTCTGTGACTGAAAGAGCTCCTCTGCGTCATAACCATAGCGTGCAGAGGGTGGGTGACGTTGTCCATGATGGCCAGCAGTTTGGCCAGGATCCGTCTCTCCGCCACCTCCTCTAGAGTGTCAAGGCTCATCCCCAGGACAGAGCTAGCCTTCCTGATCAGCTTATTTACCCGAGAAGCATCACCGGCTTTGATGTTTGCTCCCCAGCACACCACTGCAAAAAAGATGGCACTGGCCACCACAGACTGGTAGAAGGTATGCAGTAGTTTACTGCACACGTTGAAGGACCTGAGCCTCCTCAGAAAGTAGAGTCGGCTCTGGCCCTTTTTGTACAGGGCCCCGGTGTTACCAGCCCATTCCAGTCTGTTGTCCATATGGACACCCAAGAACTTGTATGACTCAACCATTTCCACATCCATCCCCTTTATAGGGACTGCAGTCAGTTGTGCCTTGGTTCTCCTGAAGTCCACCACCATCTCCTTAGTTTTGCTGATGTTGAGCTGAAGGTGGTTCTGCTCACACCACAACACAAAGTCACTGATTGTGCTCCTGTACTCCTCCTCCTGCCCACCCCTGATGCACCCTACAATAGCAGAGTCATCCGAGAACTTCTGTAGGTGGCATGTTTCAGAGTTATATCTGAAGTCTGAGGTGTAGAGGGTGAACAGGAAGGGGGACAGGACCGTACCCTGGGGGGCCCCTGTGTTGCTAACTGCCCGTTCTGACACACAGCTCTGTAGTCGCACAAATTGTGGCCTACCGGTCAGGTAGTCCGTGACCCAGGAGACTAAGGGTGCTTCCACTTTCATCCTCCTCATCTTCTCACCCAGTAGCAGGGGTTGAATGGTATTGAAGGCACTGGAGAAGTCAAAAAACATGACCCTCACAGTGCAACCTGCGTTGTCCAGGTGAGAGTTGGCCCTCTGCAGAAGGTAGATGATTGCATCATCCACCCCGATGTTGCGCTGGTATGCAAACTGCAGGGGGTCCATTGATGAACACACCAGGGGTCTGAGGTGAGCGAGGACTAACCTTTCCAGGGTCTTCATGATGTGGGATGTTAGCGCTACAGGTCTGAAGTCATTCAGGACAGTGGGGTGTGCCTTCTTGGGCACTGGGACGAGGCAGGATGTTTTCCACAGCACAGGGACCCTTTCTAGGCTCAGGCTAAGGTTGAAAAGACGCTGGAGTATTCCACACAGTTGGTCAGCACAGACCCTCAGCACCCTTGGGCTGATGCTATCAGGGCCCGCCGCTTTCCACTGGTGTAGTCTCTCCAGCTCTCTCTTCACTTGGTTGGTGGTGAAAGCCAGCCCAGGTAGGGAGGTGGGGGGAAGGGGGGTGTTGAGGATCAGTCCAGGGGGGGCAGGGGCGGTGGTGGGGTCACGTATAATATCAGAAAATGTAGCTAGACTCTTACCCGTATACATGGATGAACGGACCATTTAACGCTGTTTTGTTTGTAGTTGAGAAAAGTAGCAAAACTTTTGTAGTTCTCAATGGCTAACGTTGTATATTTAAATAATGGTGCGGTAGAGCAGCTCACGTTATAAACAGAAGCATGCTACATGGCAATCCAAACTCATCTCCTGGCATGTCCAGTCCATCCATGATCTCAGCCAATCATGGCTAGCGAGAAGGTTTCTGTCTTTTTCCGTGGTTAAACCAACTAGGCTCGTAATTTAACAATTTTATTTGTATTTACGGATGGAATACACGTTTGTTAGCCAGAAGGCATTTCTGCCCCAAAATGTATTTTGATTTAAAAAAATGTTTACGGTCAAATGCCTCTCCTGTGAAGTAGTGACGTGCGACATATGCCTAGTTTCCTGAAACGAGTCACATATATTTCACCTGTGTAGACTTGTGTGACAGGGCGGGTGTGACAGGGCTGTGTGTGTGTGTTTTTGTGTGCTGTGAGTGCGTTTGTGCTGTGTGTGTGTGTGTGCTGTGTGTGTGTGTGTGTGTGTTTATGTGTTTGTGTTCGAATTTGTGTGGCTCTCTATGCTCCTGCGTGCCTGTGTGTGGGCTCATTTCTCCTGTCTGCTGACTAGCTGACTGCTGCATGCCAGGGTTCAGCTGGAATCAGTCAGCTTGTCGCATCATCAAACAATGTGATGAAATCGCAGAACCCCCATTATGCCGTTTAGATGTGCGATGGGAGATGATTCATCTTCAGAGGCTTTGTTCTGGGCCCTCATTATTATTTGTCTTTGCTATGCAGACAGCAGTAACCCTCTCCCTTTCTGACATCTCATTTATTTACATATGTTCTAGGTGTGTAGGTGCAATGTGAGGGATTTATGAATTCGCCTATGTCTGATATGGTACCCTATTACCTTTGGGCCCTGGTCAAAAGTAGTGCAATATAGGTAATGGTGTGCCATTTGGGACGCAGCCTTGGTCTCCTGCTTAAAGCTTGAATCCTTAGTTGCTACATCCATTTTTTGACTTATAAATTAATTATATACAGTGCATTCGGAAAGTATTCAGACCCCCTTGACTTTTTCCAAATTTTGTTACATTACAGCCTTATTCTAAAATCATCAGCAATCTACACACAATACCCCATAAAGACAAAGTGAAAACAGATGTTTTTAAATTTTAGCAAATATATTACAAATATAAAATAAAACACAGAAATACCTTATTTAGATAAGTGCAGAGACCATTTGCTTTGAGTCTTGAAATTGAGCTCAGGTCCATCCTTGAGATGTTTCTACAACTTTATTGGAGTCCACCTGCGGTAAATTCAATTGATTGGACATGATTTGGAAATGCACACACCTGTCTATTTAAGTTGACAGTGCAAGTCAGAGCAAACACCAAGCCATGAGGTCGAAGGAATTGTCCATAGAGATCCGAGACAGGATTGTGTCGAGGTACAGATCTGGGGAAGGGTACCAAAACATGTCTGCAGCATTGAAGGTCCCCAAAGACACAGTGGCCTCCATCATTCTTAAATGGAAGAAGTTTGGAACCACCAAGAGCTGGCCGCCAGGCCAAACTGAACAATCGGGGGAGAAGGGCCTTGGTCAGGGAGGTGACCAAGAACCCGATGGTCAATCTGACAGAGTTCTAGAGTTCCTCTGTGGAGATGGGAGAACCTTCCAGAGGGCAACCATCTCTGCAGCACTCCACAAAGCAGGTGTCTGTTAACAAAGTAAATGTAAAAAAACACTATAGCCTCTAAACATGGTTAAAACTATAATTTTGATATCATGGATGGTCAGTCCTTTCATACATACAGTGGGGAGAACAAGTATTTGATACACTGCCGATTTTGCAGGTTTTCCTACTTACAAAGCATGTAGAAGTCTGTAATTGTTATCATAGGTACTCTTCAAATGTGAGTGACGGAATCTAAAACAAAAATCCAGAAAATCACATTGTATGATTTTTAAGTAATTAATTTGCATTTTATTGCATGACATAAGTATTTGATCACCTACCAACCAGTAAGAATTCCGGCTCTCACAGACCTGTTAGTTTTTCTTTAAGAAGCCCTCCTGTTCTCCACTCATTACCTGTATTAACTGCACTTGTTTGAATTCGTTACCTGTATAAAAGACACCTGTCCACACACTCAATCAAACAGACTCCAACCTCTCCACAATGGCCAAGACCAGAGAGCTGTGTAAGGACATCAGGGATAAAATTGTAGACCTGCACAAGGCTGGGATGGGCTACAGGACAATAGGCAAGCAGCTTGGTGAGAAGGCAACAACTGTTGGCGCAATTATTAGAAAATGGAAGAAGTTCAAGATGACGGTCAATCTCCCTCGGTCTGGGGCACCATGCAAGATCTCACCTCGTGGGGCATTCCGTCTCTCACAGTTGAAGTGTACCTATGATAAAAATGACAGACGTCTACATGCTTTGTAAGTAGGAAAATCTGCAAAATCGGCAGTGTATCAAATACTTGTTCTCCCCACTGTAGTTCTTGCTTTGAGTTTAAGAGTAGTTACATTTACTCCCTTAACCCCTGCTCCGGTGCTCAGCACCCTGCAATGAAATCAAGTCACACACCTTCATAAACAGGTTACCACGGAGACACTATAAGCACTGTAGGTGTACCTCCTCTTTGCTGCTTCATCTTAAATTAGTAAAGGCACTGTGGTCTAACATCTCTTAATGGTTATTACTAAAAACGAATACGGCCCATTCGTCACGAAAAAGATGGATTAAACAGATCTGTAGAGAGGTGTGTGTATGTGTCTGTCTATTTCCGTCTGTGTGTCTGTGCATCGGTGTGTGTGCATGTCCTCTTCTAACCTCTTGAGATTAATTTCATACCTTAAAAGAAGTGGATTCGCAATCTATGATGTATGTACTGTGCTGATAATTACAACGCAATTAATTTGTCAATTTCAGGCTGTTGTGAATTCAGTATCTGCAGTTGTATGGTACATTTAAATGCTACACTCATTGAAATTATAGCCCTTTTAATAGCTCAAATGACTTCACTTTTAATCAATGGACCACAATTGAGGGGATTATCATAAAGACCACACACACAAAATCAAATAGTAGCTGGAAGGGTAATTGAATGAGTCGATCTGTAGAGTACACCCCAGGTCACACACTCATTCCACCTTTGAGCCAAATCTCAAATGACAATCTGCACGGCCACAAAGCAGTCACTATTGTTTGGCCACTCATCAAATGAATATCCAGTTGAATCCCATTGTTCGAGTACAATACGCTATCTGGTAGTGATGGGTGGGGGGGGGGGCATCGATACAGTAGAGAATCCCAACATTTTTAGGGACAATATTATATTGATTCTCTGACAAGTATTTCTTCTTACATAACATGTTTTCCACCATCTTTTTACATGTTTTCAGCACTTTTATTAATATGACTAATCAAAACGTGTTTTCTCATGGCTATCTCTTGTACAGACATAGAGTGGGATACAGTTAAAGTCGGAAGTTTACATACACCTTAGCCAAATACATTTAAATTCAGTTTTTCACAATTCCTGACATTTAATCCTAGTTAAAATTACCTGCCTTAGGTCAGTTAGGATCACCACTTATTTTAAGAATGTGAAATGTCAGAATAATAGTAGAGAGAATTATTTATTTCAGCTTTTCATCACATTCCCAGTGGGTCAGAAGTTTACATACACTCAACTAGTATTTGGTAGCATTGCCTTTCAATTGTTTAACTTGGGTCAAACGTTTCGGGTAGCCTTCCACAAGTTTCCCACAATAAGTTGGGTACATTTTGGCCCATTCCTCCTGACAGAACTGGTGTAACTGAGTCAGGTTTGTAGGCCTCCTTGCTCGCATACACTTTTTCAGTTCTGCCCACAGATTTTCTATAGGATTGAGGTCAGGGCTTTGTGATGGCCACTCCAATACCTTGACTTTGTTGTCCTTAAGCCATTTTGTCACAACTTTGGAAGTATGCTTGGGGTCATTGTCCATTTGGAAGACCCATTTGGGATGGTGTTCTTCGGCTTGCAAGCCTCCCCCTTTTTCCTCCAAACAAAACGATGGTCATTATGGCAAAACAGTTCTATTTTTGTTTCATCAGACCAGAGGACATTTCTCCAAAAAGTACGATCTTTGTCTCCATGTGCAGTTGCAAACCGTAGTCTGGCTTTTTTATGGCGGTTTTGGAGCAGTGGCTTCTTCCTTGCTGAGCGGCCTTTCAGGTTATGTCGATATAGGACTTGTTTTACTGTGTATATAGATACTTTTGTACCTGTTTTCTCCAGCATCTTCACAAGGTAATTTGCTGCTGTTCTGGGATTGATTTGCACTTTTCACAACAAAGTACGTTCATCTGTAGGAGACAGAACGTGTCTCCTTCCTGAGCAGTATGACGGCTGTGTGGTCTCATGGTGTGTATACTTGCGTAGTATTGTTTGTACAGATGAACGTGGTACCTTCAGGCGTTTGGAAATTGATCCCAAGGAGGAACCAGACTTGGAGGTCTACAATTTGTTTTCTGAGGTCTTGGCTGAGTTTGAAGGTAGGCCTTGAAATACATCCACAGGTACACCTCCAATTGCCTCAAATTATGTCAATTAGCCTATCAGAAGCTTCTAAAGCCATGACATCATTTTCTGGAATTTTCCAAGCTTTTTAAAGGCACCGTCAACTTGTATGTAAACGTCTGACCCACTGGAATTGTGATATAGTGAATTATAAGTGAAATAATCCGTCTGTAAACAACTGTTGGAAGAATTACTTGTGTCATGCACAATGTAGATGTCCTAACCGACTTGCCAAAACTATTGTTTATTAACATGAAATCTGTGGAGTGGTTGAAAAATGAGTGTATGTATATGTTTGGAACATCAAATCGCAATATACTGTATATTTGCAATACATATAGAATCGTGATACATATAGAATCGCAATACATCGTATCGGGACCTAAGTATCATTATAATATCATACTGTGAGGTCCCTGGCAATATCGTATTGTGAGCCCTACTGTCTGTGGAGATCACTATTTAGTATTAACACTGACAAATGCTGCTAAAGTTGGTAGTAGTGACACATTTTGAAGACCCCCTGTTCTTTTATTTCTGGCAACAGAGACCCTCTTTTATGTCTGAAACAATACCGTTTCTTATTCCGCTGGCAGAAACATTAGGACCCATAACTGAATCAGGGACCAGTAGAATATGTGCTATCTTCTTGTCTGTTTGCCCCACAGCCAACAGACTAAATTTCTGAAGGTTAAAACCAATCGTAGAGTAATATAATACAGAGATCGTACCGAACGGATTGAATGGAAAAAAACTTTATGATTTGTTTTTCTCTGGAGTGGGCCAAATAGAGACACACCCCTATGTCAGCTTAATCCAAAGTTATGGCTTTATTTCACCTTTCAAGGCAAGTCTAGCGGCAGCACTCCCACTTTACCACATCAGTCACCGGCTTCATTAATAAGTGCATCGATGACGTCATCCCCACAGTGACCGTACATAAATATCACAACCAGAAGCCATGGATTATGGGCAACATCTTCACTGAGGTAAAGGCTAGAGATGCTTTTTACTGAGACTTGGCTGAACGATAACATCCCCATACAGAACGTCACTATCGACGGTTTCCAGACCATCAGAGCGGACAGGGATCGCGTCTCTTCCGGTAAGAGTAAGGGTGGTGGGCTGGCTTTATTAGTTAACAACAGATGGTGTCATCTGAACCATATTACTCTTAAGGAAGAGTTTTGTAGCCCGGACATTGAGCTGTTAGCCGTTAGCCTGAGACCCTACTATTTGCCGAGGGAATTCACAGCGGCCATTGCTGTTATTGTTTACATCCCGCCCTCCGCGGACGCAAACGCAGCGTGTGACGTCATCCACTCTGTTATCGCGAGGTTACAGACAGCGCATCCCAGTGCTTTCTTTGCCATTTCTGGGGATTTTAACCATGCATCTCTCTCTTCAACGCTGCCCACGTTCAAACAGTTCGTGAAGTGCCCAACCAGGAATAATAAAACTCTGGACTTGTTATATGCTAATGTGAAGGATGCATACAACTCCACTGCACTCCCTCCCCTCGGTAGATCTGATCACAACCTTGTCCACCTCACCCCACTCTACAGGCCTTTGGTCCAACAGCAGCCTGCAACCACCAGGACTATTAGGAGATGAGGCCCTACAGGACTGTTTTGAAACAACAGACTGGGATGTGCTCTGTGAGGCTCATGGAGAGGACATCGATGGACTCACTGACTGCATAAGACTATATCAATTTTTGTGTAGACAACACTGTACCCACCATGAAGGTACGCTGTTTCCCAAACAATAAACCCTGGGTCACCAGCGACCTGAAGGCCCTGCTGAATGAGAAGAAGAGGGCCTTCAAGGAGAGGGACAAGGACAAATTGAAATGCGTCCAGAGGGAGCTGAAGTTGCGGATTGCTGAGGGGAAGAGAGTGTATAAGGAGAAGATGGAGGACAAGCTGAGGCAGAGCCAGGTGAGAGAGGTGTGGAAGGGTATGAGAAATATCACTGGCTTCAAAAAGTCAAACAGTGGGCAGACGGAGGGGACCCAGGACAGAGCCAATGAGCTGAACCAATTTTTTAACAGGTTTGATACTGGCCCTGTCCACCTCCCCTCCAGCTCCCCAGACCACACACCCTCACGGCTGTCCCACCCCCACTTTGCTCACAGCACCTCTGCTGAGACAATCAGTGACCCCACCTCCACCCCTGCTCCCCCTGGACTGATCCTCAACACCCCCCTCCCCCCCCACCTCCCCACCTGGGCTGGCTTTCACCACCAACCAAGTGAAGAGAGAGCTGGAGAGACTACATCAGTGGAAAGCGGCGGGCCCTGATGGCATCAGCCCAAGGGTGCTGAGGGTCTGTGCTGACCAACTGTGTGGAATACTCCAGCGTCTTTTCAACCTTAGCCTGAGCCTAGAAAGGGTCCCTGTGCTGTGGAAAACATCCTGCCTCGTCCCAGTGCCCAAGAAGGCACACCCCACTGTCCTGAATGACTTCAGACCTGTAGCGCTAACATCCCACATCATGAAGACCCTGGAAAGGTTAGTCCTCGCTCACCTCAGACCCCTGGTGTGTTCATCAATGGACCCCCTGCAGTTTGCATACCAGCGCAACATCGGGGTGGATGATGCAATCATCTACCTTCTGCAGAGGGCCTACTCTCACCTGGACAACGCAGGTTGCACTGTGAGGGTTATGTTTTTTTACTTCTCCAGTGCCTTCAATACCATTCAGCCCCTGCTACTGGGTGAGAAGATGAGGAGGATGAAAGTGGAAGCACCCTTAGTCTCCTGGGTCACGGACTACCTGACCGGTAGGCCACAATTTGTGCGACTACAGAGCTGTGTGTCAGAACGGACAGTTAGCAACACAGGGGCCCCCCAGGGAACGGTCCTGTCCCCCTTCCTGTTCACCCTCTACACCTCAGACTTCAGATATAACTCTGAAACATGCCACCTACATAAGTTCTCGGATGACTCTGCTATTGTAGGGTGCATCAGGGGTGGGCAGGAGGATGAGTACAGGAGCACAATCAGTGACTTTGTGTTGTGGTGTGAGCAGAACCACCTTCAGCTCAACATCAGCAAAACAAAGGAGATGGTGGTGGACTTCCGGAGAACCAAGGCACAACTGACTGCAGTCCCTATACAGGGGATGGATGTGGAAATGGTTGGGTCATACAAGTTCCTGGGAGTCCATATGGACAACAGGCTGGAATGGGCCGGTAACACCGGAGCCCTGTATAAAAAGGGCCAGAGCCGACTCTACTTTCTGAGGAGGCTCAGGTCCTTCAACGTGTGCAGTAAACTACTGCATACCTTCTACCAGTCTGTGGTGGCCAGTGCCATCTTTTTTGCAGTGGTGTGCTGGGGAGCAAACATCAAAGCCGGTGATGCTTCTCGGGTAAATAAGCTGATCAGGAAGGCTAGCTCTGTCCTGGGGATGAGCCTTGACACTCTAGAGGAGGTGGCGGAGAGACGGATCCTGGCCAAACTGCTGGCCATCATGGACAACGTCACCCACCCTCTGCACGCTATGGTTATGACGCAGAGGAGCACTTTCAGTCACAGATTGATCCCACCACGGTGTGCCAGAGAGCGCTACAGGAGGTCCTTCCTGCCGGCGGCTATTAGACTATATAATGCCTCACCGGGGTGCCGTGCCGTCGGCAACATAGATCTGGAACTGTTGGGGTGCTAGGACCTAGTTTAACAATTATGCATCCATCCGTGAGTAACTCTGGTCCGTCAGCACTCATCCACTCAGGACCTATTTATTCATACAGGTCTGTATATACATACTCATGTACAGTTGTTATATCATATCACATGCAATATTGTAAGTAATTATTGGACTTAACTTACGTAGGCATTCACTCAGGAATGCATATTAGTATCGTGCCAGTTGCACCTTTTCTTATTGCTTTTAGTATATCGAATGTGCAATACGTGCAGTTGTCTGTAATTAAACCCTGCGCACTAAGGACTGTATTTTAAGGGAATTACTATTATTACCCCAAATGATATCATACACACATTTAGCTATTAAAGTATCTCTTCCTGTCATTTATCTGTACAGTTTGTGTAACCATGCAAGTATTCACTTATCTGTAAATATAACTGTACAGCTAATTTAACCATGCAAAATTTTCACTTACCTGTTCAATTAAGTAAACCATTATTACCCTCGCTCATATCATACGCATTTTTAGCTACTGAAGTATTTCTCTGCCATCGACCTGTATAGTATAGTTAACCATCCAACATCCACCAATGTATAGTGTACATATTCAGCCAACCACCCATACTATGCAATGTATTTTTATAGCTTTTTTTGCCCTCCAGATATCTTGTATTTCTATACTGTTTCATACTGCCGCTCTATGTATCATGTACCGTGTATCTGTCTTTTGTGTACTTTCGTTTTTTGCACCTGCCCTGTGTTTTGTTGTAGCTGCTTGACAATGAAATTTCCCCCCCGGGGGATCAATAAAGTACCTATCTATCTATCTATCTATCTATAAAAAATCCTGCTACGCCCTCTCAACCATCAAACAGGCAAATCGTTGACGCTCGTCAAATATGGCAGGGCTTGCAAACTATCACAGATTACAAAGGGAAAGGCTGCCACGAGCTGCCCAGTGACTACCAGACGAGCTAAATGCCTTCTATGCTCGCTTCGAGGCAAGCAACACTGAACCATGTGTGAGAGAACCATCTGTTCCGGACGACTTTGTGATCACGCTCTCCGTAGCCGATGTGAGGAAGACCTTTTAACAGGTTAACATTCACCAGGCTGCAGGGTCAGATGGATTACCAGGACAAATACTCAGAGCATGTGCTGACCAGCTGGCAAGTGTCTTTACTGACATTTTCAACCTCTCGCTGACCCAGTCTGTAATACCGACATGTTTCAAGCAGACCACCATAATCCCTGTGCCCAAAAACACCAAGGTAACCTGTCTAAATGACTATCGCCCTGTAGATAGATAGATAGATAGATACTTTATTTCTTTGTCAAGCAGCTACGAAAACAACACAGGGCAGGTGCAAAATGCCACAACGAAAATACACAAAAGACAGATACACGATACATGATACATAGAGCGGCAGTATGAAAAAGTTTCAAAATACAACAAGTCTTGAGTGCAAAAGAGCTATAAAAAGACATTGCATAGTATGGGTTGATGGCTGAATATGTACACTATATATTGGTGGATGGTGCGTGGTTAACCATACTATACAGGTCGATGGCAGAGAAATACTTAAATAGCTAAAAGTGCGTATGATATAAGTGAGGGTAATAGTAGTTTACTTAATATACAGACTGGTTAAATGAACAGGTAAGTGAATATTTTGCATGGTTAAATTAACTGTACAGGTAAATATACAGTTCAATTTACAGGTAAGTGAATATTTGCATGGTTACATTAACTGTACAGGTAAATGACAGGAAGAGATACTTAAATAGCTAAATGTGTGTATGATATAATTTAAGGTTACAATAGTCATTCCCTTAAAATACAGTCTTTATTGCACAGTGTTTCATTACAGATAAATGCAAGTATTGCACATTCGATATACTAAAAGCAATGATAAAAGATACAACTGACAGGATACTAATATGCATTCCTGAGTGAATGACTACGTGAGTTAAGTCCAAGAATTACTTACATTATTGCACGTGATATGATATAACAACTGTACATGAATATGTATATACAGACCTGAATGAATAAATAAGTCCTGAGTGAATGAGTGATTACAGACCAGAGTTACTCACGGATTAATGCATAATTGTTAAACTAGGTCCTAACTGTAATGAAGCGTCAGCGGAGTGAGGATCCATCTGCAGTTTATTGCAAGTCAGACTCACAAGCAGTAAAAGATACAATAGAAACAGCGTAAACTGGAACAGGCAGAGTTCTGGGTAGGCAGCAAACTAACAGAGTCCAAAAGGCAGGCAAAGATCAGGGCAGGCAGCAAACTAACAGAGTCCAAAAGGCAGGCAAAGATCAGGGCAGGCAGAAAACAAACAGAGTCCAAAAGGCAGGCAAAGGTCAGGGCAGGCAGCAACGAATCAAGGTATGAGAAACAGTCCAAGTCAAAAACGGGAAAAATACTATCAACGCTCAGAAAAGTTCACCGGGACAAAACAAGACCTCGCACTGATACTGTGTAAATGGTGTGCTTAAGTAGTGTGTGTGTAATGAACTGCAGGTGTGTCTGGGGTTCAATCGTTTCGCTGAGCGCAGGTATTCCAAATTCTTGTGATCTGTGAGAATCGTTAAAGGGTGCTGTGCTCCCTCTAACCAGTGCCGCCAGTCCTCCAACGCAGCCTTCATGGCTAGTAGTTCACGGTTGCCCACATCGTAGTTTCGTTCGACTGGGGACAATTTTCTTGAGTAGAATGCACAGGGAAACATTTTGGTTGGAGTTCCATGACGCTGACTAAGTATGGCCTGTGTTCGAAGCATCAACCTCAACTATGAATGGAAGATTTGGGTCAGGATGATGAAGAATGGGGGCGGATGTGAATCGTGCCTTGAGATCTTGGAATGCCTGTTGGGAGTAGGTTGACCAGATGAGGCGAGATGATGAGCGTTTAGTCATGGTAGTTAAGGGAGCGGCGACCGAACTGAAGTTTCTTATAGTGCCTGTAAAAATTGGCAAAACCCAGGAACCGTTGTAGTTCCTTTACTGTGCGTGGTTGAGGCCATTCCAGAACCGCCATGACCTTACTCTCATCCATAGCTACTCCCTCTTGACTGATGATGTATCCCAGAAATGACGTGGAGGTCTGATGAAACTCACATTTCTAGGCTTTGGCATAGAGTTGGTGCTGAATCAGACGTTGGAGAACGGATCTTACATGCTCAACGTGTTCATTGAAAGAATTGGAGTAAATCAAGATGTCATCAATGTATACCACGACCCAGCGATTGAGCATGTCTCGGAAAACGTCATTAATGAATGATTGGAACACGGAAGGACTATTAGCCAGTCCGAACGGCATGACCAAGTACTCATAGTGGCCTGTAGAGGTAGAGAAGGCAGTTTTCCATTCATCACCCTCCTTGATGCGGATGAGATTGTATGCGCTGCGTAGATCTAATTTGGTGAAGTATTTTGCCTGCCTGAGTTGTTTGAGGGCCGCGGGTACCAAGGGTAATGGGTATCTGAACTTGATGGTAAGGTCGTTGAGACCGCGATAGTCAATGCAGGGCCGGAGACTGCCATCTTTTTTCTTTACGAAGAAGAATCCGGAGGCAGCGGGTGATGTTGAGGGTCTGATGAAACCTTTAGCTAGTTCCTCCTCTATATTGGTATTCATGGCCTTGGATTCGGGTTGAGACAGAGGGAAAATTTGGCCTTTGGGAGGAACTGCCCCAGGTAATAAATCAATTGAGCAGTCACTTGACCTGTGAGGAGGTAGGTTAGATGCCTTGGTTCGGCTGAAGGCAATGGTCAGGTCTGAATATTCTACCGGTAGGTCGGGGATGTCGGTGTTCAATTCTGCGACATTAATGGAGCGTACTGGTAGTGGGGAGACTCAGGCATTGGTTATGACAATTTGGGCCCCATTGAACAATCTGTCCTTCTTCCCAGGAGATGTGCGGGTTGTGTCTGCGTAGCCATGGTAAGCCGAGAATGACGGGATTGTTAGGCGAGTGAATGACATAGAATCTGATGATTTCTTTGTGGAGTATCCCTACTTGCATGTGGACCTCCTCCGTGATATGTTCGACTCTTCCTTCTCCTATGGGGTGACCATCTAGCGCCTCCACTGCCAAATGAACATTGCACAATGTCAGTGTGAGTTTATGTTGTTGCGCAAATGCAGTAGATATGAAATTACCGGCTGCCTCGGAGTCCAACAGAGCAGAAGTAGCTACTGTCTTACCTTTGAAAGATCGTTCCACAGGTATTTTAATACAGGATTGGGAATGATTAATTTCAGTTTGTGGACTCACCGATTTGGAGGTATATGGAGTTGGTCGGATCGGACAGGTTGACTTGAGGTGACCAGCTTTACCGCAGTACATGCATAGATGCTGTTGCATTCGTCATTCTCGTTCTGGGGTTAGATGAGTGTAACCGAGTTGCATGGGTTCTGGATAAGAGACAGCGACTTGTGCATTGGAGAAGTGTGGACGAGCAGGACGTCGTGATCGGATCAGATTATCAATCTGGATTGTCAATTCAATGAATTCGTTCAGCGTTTTTCCCTCGTCACGACAGGCTAATTCAGCTTGAAGTTCGTGACACAATCCTTTTCCGAACAGTACTTTTAATGTGTCCTCTATCCACTCAGTTTGGGCCGCAAGTGTGCGAAAAGTCAATGCGTATTCTGCTGCTGTGGTTCTCCCCTGTGACAGAGCGAGTAACTGATCCCCCGCACTCAGACCTCCCGCAGGGTGTTCGAAGACCTCTCTGAAGCGTTGTAAAAAGATAGTGAAGGAGGGGAAGATTGAACCATCCTCTCTCCACACAGCAGTGGCCCAGTCTAAAGCCTTTCCACTCAACAGCGAACACACAAATGAGATTCTGCTTGAGTCTGTGGGATACAAAGTAGGCTGTTGATTAACAAAGAGAGAGCACTGCAATAGAAATCCCTTACATTTACCTGGATTTCCATCAAATTTCTCGGGAAAGGCTATCGTGGGTTTACAGCTGAGATAGGAGGGGTTATGGAGTTTACTGGGGCGGCAATCGGAGCTGATGCTGTCTCTGTTGGGGCTAACTGAAGACCCTGTAGTGTCCTGACAAGCTCCTGTTAGTGACGTCAGGTGACTGAGCTGATGTTGGTGTACGGCGAGCTGGTTGGCTTGTGCGGACAGTTCTGATGACAGTTGCATAATGGCTGCTGGATCACTGTGTGGCGAAGTCTTCTGTAATGAAGTGTCAGCGGAGTGAGGATCCATCTGCAGTTTATTGCAGACTCACAAGCAGTAAAAGATACAATAGAAACAGCGTAAACTGGAACAGGCCAAGGTCAGGGTAGGCAGCGAACATGCAAATTCCAAAGACAGGCAGAGTTCTGGGTAGGCAGCAAACTAACAGAGTCCAAAAGGCAGGCAAAGGTCTGGGCAGATAGCAAACTAACAGAGTCCAAAAGGCAGGCAAAGATCAGGGCAGGCAGAAAACAAACAGAGTCCAAAAGGCAGGCAAAGGTCAGGGCAGGCAGCAACGATTCAAGGTATGAGAAACAGTCAAAAAAGGGAAAAATACTATCAACAGGAATAAACGCTCAGAAAAGTTCACCGGCGCAAAACAAGACTTCGCACTGATACTGTGTAAATGGTGTGCTTAAGTAGTGTGTGTGTAATGAACTGCAGGTGTGTGTAATTAGTCCCAGGAATGAGGGCCTATGGGAGATGAAGTCCAAATGATAAACAGTTAGCATTCGGGTGATGTCTCCCTCTGCTGGTGCAAGGGAGGTGGTGCGGAACCTTCATTTGTAACACTAACACCCCAACAGTTCCAGGCATATGTTGCCGACGGCACGGCACCCCGGTGAGGCATTAAATAGTCTAATAGCCGCTGGCAAAAAGGGCCTCCTGTAGCGCTCTCTGGCACACCGTGGTGGGATCAGTCTGTGACTGCTCCTCTGCGTGATAACCATGGCATTCAGAGGGTGGGTGACGTTGTCCATGATGGCCAGCAGTTTTATGTTGGCGCCCCAGCACACCACTGCAAAAAGACTGGTAGAAGGTATGCAGTAGTTTACTGCACACGTTGAAGGACCTGAGCCTCCTCAGAAAGTAGTCGGCTCTGGACCTTTTTGTACAGAGCCCCGGTGTTACCAGCACATTCCAGCCTGTTGTCCATATGGACTCCCAGGAACTTGTATGACCCAACCATTTCCACAGCCATCCCCTGTATAGGGACTGCATTCAGTTGGGCCTTGGTTCTCCTGAAGTCCACCACCATCTCCTTTGTTTTGCTGATGTTGAGCTGAAGGTGGTTCTGCTCACATCACAACACAAAGTCATTGATTGCGCTCCTGTACTCCTCCTCTTGCCCAGCCCTGATGCACCCTACAATTTCGGAGTCATCCGAGAACTTCTGTAGGTTGCATGTTTCAGAGTTATATCTGAAGTCTGAGGTGTAGAGGGTGAACAGGAAGATGGACAGGACCGTTCCCTGGGGGGCCCCTGTGTTGCTCACTGCCCGTTCTGACACACAGCTCTGTAGTCGCACAAATTGTCAGGTAGTCCGTGACCCAGGAGACTAAGGGTGCTTCCACTTTCATCCTCTTCATCTTCTCACCCAGTAGCAGGGGCTGAATGGTGTTGAAGGCACTGGAGAAGTCAAAAAACATAACCCTCACAGTGCAACCTGCGTTGTCCAGGTGAGAGTAGGCCCTCTGCAGAAGGTAGATGATTGCATCATCCACCCCGATGTTGCGCTGATAGGGGGGTCCAGTGATGTACACACCAGGGGTCTGAGGTGAGCGAGGACTAACCTTTCCAGGGTCTTCATGATGCAGGATGTTAGCGCTACAGGTCTGAAGTTATTCAGGATAGTGGGGTGCGCCTTCTTGAGCACTGGGACGAGGCAGGATGTTTTCCACAGCACAGGGACCCTTTCTAGGCTCAGGATAAGTTTGAAGCGGCGGTGAAGTTTTCCACACAGTTGGTCAGCACAGACCCTAAGCACCCTTGGGCTGATGCCATCAGGGCCCGCCGCTTTCCACTGATGTAGCTCTCTCTTCACTTGGTTGGTGGTGAAAGCCAGCCCAGGTGGGGAGGTGGGGGGAATGGGGGTGTTGAGGATCAGTCCAGAGGGAGCAGGAGCGGAGGTGGGGTTGCTGATTGTCTCATCAGAGGTGCTGTGAGCAGAGTGGGGGTGGGACAGCCGTGAGGGTGTGTGGCCTGGGGAGCTGGAGGGGATATGGACAGGGCCAGTATCGAACCTGTAAAAAAATTGGTTCAGCTCATTGGCTCTGTCCTGGGTCCCCTCCGTCTGCCCACTGTTTGACTTTTTGAAGCCAGTGATATTTCTCATACCCTTCCACACCTCTCTCACCTGGCTCTGCCTCAGCTTGTCCTCCATCTTCTCCTTATACCCTCTCTTCCCCTCAGCAATCCGCAACTTCAGCTCCCTCTGGATGCATTTTGTCCTTGTCCCCCTCCTTGAAGGCCCTCTTCTTCTCATTCAGCAGGGCCTTCAGGTCGCTGGTGACCCAGGGTTTATTATTTGGAAAACAGCGTACCTTCCTGGTGGGTACAGTGTTGTCTACACAAAAATTGATATAGTCCGTTATGCAGTCAGTAAGTCCATCAATGTCTTCCCCATGAGCCTCACAGAGCACATCCCAGTCTGTTGTTTCAAAGCAGTCCTGTAGGGCCTCATTCGCCTCCGGAGACCATCTCCTTATCGTCCTAGTGGTCGCAGGCTGCTGTTGGACCATAGGCTTGTAGAGTGGGGTGAGGTGGACAAGGTTGTGATCTGATCTTTCCCGAGGAGAGGGAGTGCAGTGGAGTTGTATGCATCCTTCACATTAGCATATAACATGTCCAGAGTTGTATTATTCCTGGTTGGGCACTTCACAAACTGTTTGAACGTGGGCAGCGTTGAAGAGAGAGATGCATGGTTTAATCCCCCGAAATGGCAAAGAAAGCACTCACATCTGTAGCCATGAAATGCTTTGAAAGGCTGGTCACATCAACATCATCATCCCAGACACCCTGGACCCATTTCAATTTGCATACCACCCCAAATGATCCACAGATGACGCAATCTCTATTGCACTCCACTCTGCCCTTTCCCACTTGGACAAAAGGAACACCTACGTGAGAATGCTGTTCACATTGACTCAGCGTTAAACACCATAGTGCCCTCCAAGCTCATCACTAATCTAAGGATCTGGGACTGAACACCTCCCTCTGCAACTGGATCCTTGACTATGGTGACAAAGAGCAGAGCAATGTTCGGTGCAAATTGTGCTGACATACCTTTTTCACCATCTGAAGCAAAATCACTCTTTGGAACATGCCGAAAGTTTGAGTTTGCGCCTCGGTATTAATAAACGCCCCTCAAGCACCGGCCAATCTAGAGATGTTCACCCGAAGAAGTCAACACTGACAGCGTTTATGCCCTACGAGCAAACATCGAAAAGACACAGACATCAAAAATGCTATTATGCATTGCATTGCTAAGGACATGCTTCCAATTAGCACAGTCGAAAAGGAAGGTTTCAAGAGGCTTATCAATTGAATTGACCCCAGGTATGTGCTCCCTGGCCGCAAACATTTCTCTCACACCACACTGCCTAAACTCTATGCCGAGTTTAGGGAAAAAGTTGAGGAACAGCTCAAGACAGATTTTACGTATTTTGCTACTACTACTGATCTGTGGTCTAGTCGCACGTCAGAGCCTTATATTAGCCTCACTATCCACTATATTGACAAAGAGTGGAATCTTCTAAATAAATGCCTTCAAACATCATACTTTCCCGACAACCACACGGTGAAGCTATAGCAGAGGGGCTCATTGACCTTGTCAATTGATTGGTTAGATGAAACAAAACATTTTTTTTTCATCAACTGATTCATCAAATATTACGTTTGTACATAACTAAAGGGATTATTGTGATTTTAACATTTTATTAAAATCTCTTGATTTCTCTTAGAGAGAGTGGGTAGAGACAAAGTGGTGGATCGAGCAATTGAAGTGCGTAAGAAAGTGGTAGGTGCCTTTTCCTATTTGTGAAAAAAGGAGGCCTGGCAGTTGCTCAAAAAGAACACAACCTACCCCAGCACAAGTTGGTGACAGAGTCGCCTAACAGGTAGGGATCACGTCAAAAGATGGTGCAAAGAGAACTGGCGCAGGAGAAAGCCATTTCTCAGGTCTTGTCCAGTGACAAGCAGACCCGGCACTTAGCTCCCAACTATACAGATATAGATGTTCTTAAGTCCATCAACCAGGCATTGACGCCACTCCTAGAATTCACAGATGCTCTGTCTGGTGAGTCTTATGTCAGTGTGTCTAACCTGAAGCCAGTACTACACCTGTTCAATATAGAGGTCATGAAACCCGATGATGGTGAAACAGAGCTCACCCAAACCATCAAAACGATAGTCATGGACTATCTGAATGAGAAATATGATGACCTAGCCACAGATGATCTCCTGGACATAGCCTCGTTGGTCGACCATAGATTTAAAACACATTCCATTAAAGAGGAGAAGGTGGGCCACATAAAAGCAAGAGCTGTCTCAGAGATGGTCAATGAGGGACATAAAACCCAGCACAGGGGGATGTTGCTGCTGCTTCACCACAAATCCAGCTGTTAGAAAAGGAACTCAGCTGCTACCTTCAGTCTCCTGATGCTGACAGTGAAACCAATCCAATCCTGGACTGGTGGAAGATCCACCCAAAACTACTTTCCCAAAGTCAGCCACCTGGCAAAGCGCTACCTGTGCATTCCTGCGTCCAGCTCCCCCTCAGAGTGTGTTTTTAGCACAGGTGGCAACATAGTGACCTGCCATAGGGCAGCTTTAAAGCCAGATACAGTAGACAGACTTGTTTTTCTTGCTTGTAACTTGTAAGACAACAACTACCCTAACATAAACTGTGATGTGCCATTAGGATAGAAGTTACAATGCATATTGACTTGCACTATTTTTTTATTTTATTTGTATTTCTTGTTCATCACTTGTAAGGGTTAAAATGTTATTTGTGAGTTCTACTTCTGACAATAAATAAGAAACATTAAAGCCTTTGGTTTGTTCAGGCATCCTCGAGTGTGAAGCAGACATGCACCTTTTAAACATTATTTGAATAATATCGTGATAATTATCGCTATCGAATGAAAAATAATTTAAATATATTGTGATAGCCCTAATGTGTACGTATGATTACTTTTATTATTACGTGTTTTATTATTCTATTTCTCTATTGTCTTTCTCTCTGCATTGTTGGGAAGGGCCTATAAGTAAGCATTTCACTGTTAGTCCACACCCGTTGTTTACAAAGCATGTGGCGAATAAAATTAGATTTGATGATTTATCAGAGTGATTGTTATTATGGCACCAAGTAACCCCTCATCCATCGTTTCTCTGAGACTCGCATCTGAATCAGACTTGACAAGTGTGGGTGAGAGAGTGCTGATATTTCAGGAACTTTGGAATGATTCCATTTATGTGGGCAAAATCCTCATGTGAGCCACAAAACATGTTCATGTTGTGGGCTGGATCCTGGCTTTATGGTAACAATTCATATAGATTGATTCAGAAAAATATGGATTGCAAGTCATTCAGTTTAATAAGTTAGTCTGCCACTCAAGTCATTCAGCTCTATTATGAGTGAAAACATCATGTACTGAGTGGTTTAGTGAATGAAATGAATGGCTGAATGAATAACTGTCTGTTATTTCTCTCTTAGATGACAGCCTTTGTCATGCTCTCAGGCAAACAGTACGCCTTTAACTCCCTTTATTAATATGGAGTGTTTTAATGCATCACAACATTTATAATACTGATATAGTCTCTACTCCCTTGTGACGTTAGAGAAGCATGTGTCTTTGCTCTGCTAACATCCATCTCAGTACTACACTGCTGTCTATAAGAGAAATGCTCCCAGAGCAAACATCCCGTCACCCCAGCTGTTTTGTTTACTATGAAGAATTATCTCAATCCATGCACAGAATATTTTATGTACCTACAGTACAGAAGGCTTAATTTCTAACAGAATGAATCAAAAAATGTAATGTTTATTGACTAGGAATGATTCTCTCAATCCAGGCACAGTGTATCCCTATGTACTTAGGTTGTTGTTCATTTAAAACAGTTTGTCTTTGGATTAATCAAACAATATGATATTTACCTTATATTTAAATATGTGGAAAGGTTGTTTTATGGTGTATTTCTCTCAAAAGTGAGAGAAACATTTTGGAAGAAAGTTCAGAATTGTGTAAGACCATGTAAGAATAGGAATCTGTCTTCAAGACGAAGCAGGCACAGTGTTCTGTCTCCACAGAGCCAGTTGTATTTCCTGCCTCGCTCCAATCTGCTCTCAATCCAAACCTTGTCTGGGGGAAGCAGCGGGTTGGCATGGCAACCATGTAGCCTGTTTTAATTTCTCTCACGATGTGAGTAATGCTAACAACACTGAACACAACTAAAGAGAGATGGGCCATTTAAGCTTCAAACATGGCAATCATTTTGAGAGAATTATTACATTTTGATGTGGAGTCGTCATTTTAAATTTAGGCTACAGCCTAAAAATGGCTAGAAAGCACTTCTAAGAAGGAATTCCCATGTTCTCATTATGGTGAATGTAAGCAAATTATTTTACTTATCAGTAAACATATTGCATGACATGAGTCTTTCAGAAACACACACACAAACATATAAACAAGCAAAACAAAGACAATAATGCATTTTCTCTGACTCACATTTAGCTCTGACTAAAATGAGGATGAGTCACTGCTAGGTTAGAGTGTCTGTTTCCTGGTTAATCATTATTTGATAGCCAATGAGGTGAGGACATCTCCTCCAAAGGTTGTCATTGAGGAAGATGAATACCAACTGCCTGTGCAATATAAATATCTGCCCCCTGTAGTCAGCAGTCTTATGGTGGCGGTGGGAACCTGGGCTTATGCACAGAGAAACCTGATTATGTCAAGTTGCCGAACTGCACTGTGGTTTGACACTCTTAAGATAATCATTGTACAAAGTCATTTTTGTAGCTGAGAGATTTTCATGGCACTTTAGCTTGGCATTCATTTGAGTTATCTGATTACACTGCAGTAGAGTTCATACAGACAGCTGACTCTACTACTGCTCTCCCATTGTCATCAACACAACTGAGTCGTCGTGTTTTGCTCTAACCTCATTTGAATAATTTTACGGGAGTAATTGTTTGTTGGGCCTCTCGATGTTAACATCTTCCGTCTGCTGGGTATCAGAGATGGCACATAATCCATTGTGGAACTGAGGGCGGAGCCAGTGTTAAGCATGGACACACTCTGAACTTCTGATTCACAGTGTGCCCTGGCGCAGGTCTGTGGCTGTGTACATTTGTGTACATTTTATATTGCAGAGTGAAAACTAAACTTGTCAGAACCTTGCTATGGGATGTAGGGAGGAAGGTGGGAGGGTAGAGTGAGACGACATATAAAAAAAATAGCCTACTTTTCTATACTCAAGGGGAGAGAGACAAATAGCTAGACTGTTGTTTTACTAATAAAATCAATACTAGTATTGTTTTTAATTTTGTAAAGCAGTTAGTTTTTTATCCAGGCAGAGCTAAATAGTAGGCTGGTGGTTACACATCTGTCACGTTGTACAATGATAGAAGACAGGCGCAGGAATACGTAAGGGTTTTTTATTACTCACTATTGTAGCTGGAAACGGCTAAAACAGTTTTGCAAAAGGGTTTTCTAATGATCAATTAGCCTTTTAAAATGATAAACTTGGATTAGATAACACAACGTGCCATTGGAACACAGGAGTGATGGTTGCTGATAATGGTCCTCTGTACGCCTATGTAGATATTCCATTTAAAAAACTGCCTTTTCCAGCTACAATAGTCTTTTACAACATGAACAAAGTCTACACTGTATTTCTGATCAATTTTATGTTATTTTAATGGACAAAAAATTTGCTTTTCTTTCAAAAACAAAGATATTTCTAAGTGACCCCAAACTTTTGAACGGTAGTGTATATATATAGAAGGACCTAGACCTCCGAAACTGGTGAACGGAATGAGCAGCAGTACCTGGGGATCTGTGACAACATCAATAAAGGTGCAACAATGGTTTAAGCATAAATACAATTTAGGTATATGACAATAATATCACATTATTAAATGCATGACCAGAGAGAGATATATTATTGGGAGAAGCAAACAAAAGCTTTCGGCACCAATGCTCCAAACTCAAACTCCTAATAGGCATGTTTCTTTCTTTGACAGGTGACCAACAATCAAGACATTGGATAACATGACTAACCCCACATTATTACAGTAAATACATGTGATTCTCATAAATAGTACATTCTCAATGTTATTCATAATAAAGCCTGGCTTTAGATTAGGTGACGGGGGACATAAGGACAATCGTCACAGAGCTGCTTGCGCAATGTGTAGCCTATGATCGGAGGCGGAGCCGGAGCAGAGCCTGCCTGCCAATGAATCATCACTCCCCCTCAGCTCACCAGCTGATGTAGGCTGCGTGTGCAGGGTGTAGCGCGTCCTTACGTACCACTGCTAGATAACTGAACCCTTGCTGCTCTGTGCACCTAGTGTTGCTAATATTCTGCTTATTATAGTGGCCTATCCAGTCCAAGTGCAAATACAAGTGACAAGAAAGCGAGTCCGAGTCGCCAATGGTCGAGTCATGACTTGAGTCCAAGTCCTGAGATTGAGTACTACAACACTGCTACAGATATAGGATCTTCATTTGATCCCCCTGTTGCAGGAGAACTTTCTTTCAGTGCATGAAATGTAAAACTCGTAGTTTTAAAAGGCTTCTGAAGTTTGTAATTTTTACTTTGAAATTTGAGACTTGGCTCTCCCTTACGAAAAATGTATCAACCCCTACAAAAATGTCCATGTATCATAGACGCTGGTAGTCAGGAAGCAGGTGCAGTTGGAGAGTTTAATAGAAAAAGAACAATTCAAAAACAGGAGTAGAATCGGAACATGGAAACAGAGTTAATAATGCCTGATGGGAAATAACAACAGAGTGCTAATGAATAGGGAGTAATCAGGAAGGTGATAGAGTTCAGGTGAGCCTGATGATGAGTCGCAGGTGTGCGTAAGGATGGGTAGCCAGGGCCGGTGGTTAGTAAACCGGCGACGTCGAACGCCGGAGGGGAGGGGCAGGAGTAGAAGTGACAGTCCATTAATTATAATCCACATAATAATTCACATTTCCTGTTGCTGCAGGATTATTATTATTAGCAAACTGGCTCAAATTAAAATCCTACATCTGTAAAACTAAAGCATGACACGTTTCAGAAAGGGGAGGGGCCCAGGAAAGCTTCCTCATGTGAAGCATAAAGCAAGGTGTTGTGCATGCCACAGACAGCACACCATCTGGGCTACAAATCCTTTCGAAAAGGCTGATAAAGAGAATGAAAAGATGCAGAGAGAGGATGGGCTTCTGAGATATGATGTCCATGCAGTGTTGTGGCATTTGAAAAGATATGTGTTGTGAGGTGAGATCACCTGGTATTCCTCACTGTTTGAGATCTGGGCCCATCACAAAACGTATCGGTGTATGACTGCTGATCTAGGATCAGTTTAGTATTTTAGATGATAATGAATAAGATTATATATGAACAGGGAGGTCCTGATCCTAGATCAGCACTCTTACTCTGAGACACTGTGAATACGAGCCCAAATCCTTGAGCCACTCCTTCAAGGATTCCACTCTATCCTTCACCTGTCCCTGACGACGTCACCAATCAAATACACTTTGACACGGTCTGGGATGCCTGTATCCCAGGGCTTTTGAGAAATATACTGCTTGCTTAAGCTTTTCTGGAGGAAAATCATGTAACATAAATTTCAAGGTAGAGATTCATCTCTCTCTGCAGGATGAAAATCAATAGCCGTTCAAGTACGAGTCAATGCAGAAACGAATAGCTAACAAACCCGGGCTGTAAAAGAGCACGGGCTCCTTGCACACGTTGGTTGTAAAGAGAAGAGATGGTGCTTAGGTATTCTGTTGGCTCATGTCACTTTATAGGATTGATGGTCAGAGAGCTGAAGAACTTTGAATCTTGTAAGGGTGCCACATTGGCTGAGGATAGCCATTCATTGCCAGAGAATTGGATGATAGACCTATGTAGATAATATCCATTACTTACAGTCTCTGTGAATCTGGGAGGGAAATGGCAACAACAATGGGAATTGGATGGGAATAGACAGAGAACATATGGAGGAAAGGTTGATCTCGCTCCATGTTTCAGCACCACGGACAGTCCTTCCCTTGCCTCACCAACTCTTCCTATTTCCCTTGGGACTAGCTGATGCCAGGCTCCTTTGACGTCACATACATCCATAACAGACCTCATGCACCTATAGAAGTTGAAATGCTTTGAATTATGTTGTAGAATCATGTTTTTCTGTTGGTTATTCTCTCTGAATGCCCTCAATGACTTATGAGTAGGTGGCCAAATAAATAGATGGATTAAAACATCACTAGGTATATCTTGCCTTACTGGAGTGGAAACACATTTCCATTGCAAAAATAATAATGTATTAGCAAATTTATCAGCAAAATATTAATCAGAGCACATTCACTTATGTGTAGGCTACGTTCTCCCATGCCCCTAAGCTGCTGACTAGCACTTTGGGACCTTTTTATTTGATTAGACTTGAACTCAGATATGAGGAGTGCTTGCTCTGGGTCGGGTCCACCTAAGTGCACTCAATCCATTCTGGAACCACACCCACGTACAGTGTAATGCCACTATACTTTTTAGAAACGGTCTATCCTTCCCAGAGCTCACAAAATGTCATTTTCAGGGGATCCGTGGCTGTGAGGGGAAGATAAAGTGAGGCCGGTTGTCTCTTTAAATCAAGGCTGCAGTGTTGATGTGCCCTCGAGCTGAGATAGTAAGAACCATTTCCACCTCTGCGGCAGGGAGCCAGACCAAATAGGCGCACGAGAGCGCTTCAGACGACGTAGCCTACCGAGTGAAACCCATTCCCATGGTTACTTGTGTTCTTTGGTCGCTACCAATCTTGGAGAGAGAGGCAATTTGTCAATCTTACAAACTATTACTGTAGTGATCATTTTCAGCTTATCTCTAGCGAATGGCATTATTAAATTTGTATTTTGTCCTTTTTTATTCCATCCGCAGAACTCCGTGGCAGTCGCCTCAATCCATTTACCGTTGGCTGGTACGCCTAACCCCTCTGCGTTGCAATCTGTTGATAACTCGACTTGCAAGCTGCAGTTTATTGTCTTTCGAAATGGGAAACTCTTTCCTTGCACAGGGAATTCGTCAAATCTTGCAGATGATGGAAAACGTAGGAGCGTTTCGACACCAGTTGCTTTCACCAAATTAGGTAAGAGGAAATGCATGAATTTTATCATCATGGCTCTGATGTCAACGTTGTCTAAAATGATGATCGGCTGTCGACAAACACAGGGACACGCACAAGCATACAAAAAGGAAAAAGTGGGCAGCCTGTAGAGATTTGATCCATATGACATATTATTGTTAAAAACAACTATGTCAAAATATTTGTATCCTAAACACATAGCCTAATTCACACCACATTTGAACAATCTTTATATGCGTGCTAGTTCTTTTCATGTTATAATATGTTTTGTCATTACCATCCGCCTGATGATATCTGTAGCAGATGTTTAATACCTTTTAAATCTTTAACATAAACATGTCAATGAAAGATACATATGCATTATGAAAGAAGGCATATTTAAGAATAATTTATGGTTGTCTGACAGTGAAATTAATGTGCGTGTGTAGCGATTGTGTGTGTGTGTGACAGTGTGTTTGTTTCTGTCCATGGGTCTTGGATGTTGCACTTAGACTTTCCACTTGGTTTCTCTAATTTAATGTGTTGCTTTCCTGCAGATGGGTGCAGCCTCGGGAGCGCCGTGCACTCGGTTACCATTGCTCTCAGGCACTTCGCGCTGGGTGTAGACCCCACTGCAGCCTATTGGGATTTTGACCTGCTAGATGGGCACGGTGGCTGGCGGGCAGAGGGGTGCCACATAACAGACTCCACGGGCAACACGACCACCATTCATTGCACTCACCACAATAACATTGCCGTGCTAATGGTGAGTACAGAAGTGACCTTATTCCAATCCTCTCACAGGACACCCTGTCCCCGGCTATTTCGCGGCTTGTTGCTTATAATGAATCCAATACATCATTTTGCACAAAGGAGTAGTCACGTGCTTTGCCAAGCACTTCGGGATATAAGGGACCTTTCAAAATCTTGCTTTATTGTCGTAGCCTACTCCTGCGGATGAAAATGTAATGCGGAGATACGCAATGGAACCATGGCTGAGGATTGTATTACTCGTTTTTTCTACATTTTGGAAATACGAAGTTGGTTGTCTTCTCTGCCACCTCTGCTAAAGGGAGTAAGCTAAAATTGAAAAGACGCTCAATAGAACAAGCCTCTTGTCAGTATTCGCCTGCAAGTCAAGCGCAAGTGGTGTACTAATTGGTTGCAACCTTCTTCCACCTAAATGTTCAATTGTAAAGCAAGCTATCATTAAATCTATCTCGCTCAAGTTGGTCGTGCTGTCGTCGCGGTGTATATTTACGAATACCTTCTCCTGTCGACGTCCCCTATTAAAATTGATTGCATGAGGATAAAACCAACAGCACAATGGCATCGCATCGCTCAGTAGTTCGGTAGTGCCTCTGCGCCTAGTCCGCGTTTGGACGGACAGAAATCCTCCGGATGTTTACCGAAGAGTGGGATTCGCTAGATTGGGAGGTTAGTCTTTATAGTGCATGAAAGTGGTATTCTCTGGAATGTTTGTGTTTTCACGAGTTGCTTTTATCTGTATATTTTATTGAGCTGTTAAATTTCGTTCTTATTCCTGTGGGTAGAAATAAGCCGGTTGAAAAGCAGAAATCAAAGAGTTGGTGTGTGAGACTGGAGAAAAAGCGGCACAGTGAGAGCTAGGGATGGTGTGCATGGAATATCAAGCTGTTGTCAGATGCAGCGTAGATTTCAGATTGTCATTGCGTGGGGCTGTTGCAATGTAGGCTATGTATTTAATATACAACCTGGGCTAGGGGAGACGCTTTTCACTTCGCTTGATGGCACGCCGTTATTGGAATGGTGGCAGTCAGCGCACAAGCAAAGTGAGATCCCAAGATAATTTAGTGAATAGACCTGACAACAGATTCATGATTTTAACTTCTGGGCACTTCAATTGGGAGTGCTGGTTGTGGTGCGCGGTTAGCTGTTCCCGTTTGGTCTCTCCAATGAAAGCAGATTATATTATTCGGGTTTTTGCGTGAAGACCGTGCGCGCTTTACTAATGCAGTCACCACACCCGCAGTAGTATCTGCAGTGCCAGAGAAAAGGACCCTTATTTACGGGCTCGTGACATCACTCTTTTTTCTGCACTATCTCTGTTGCAGTATGATCTCTCCCTCTTGTCTGACTCTGTATTACTGAACCTGTTGCGGATCTCCTCATGGCTAGCTGGGACCGTTCTGGTCATGTGTTGCCTACCACCATATGTTATGTTGTAATGTGTTATAAACTAATGTTAGTGACTCTAGCATGGTCATTGAAGTATATTTGGATCACCCAAATTATCTTGAACACAGCTGCCTTGATGTACAGAATGACAACAACTGTGTTAGTGCTAAATGTAGTGATCTCAACAAGTTGTAAACTCTACCCAAACTTTTAGTGTGGCTGTTGAATATGAATAATGCTGAATAGATGTAATGTTACTATTAGAAAAAAACAAGCATTTATTTCAGAAATGGTCTTAGTGTATATAGCTGTGGTATTTTCATCTCAGATATCCTACATGGGCAGATCTGCAGCACAGTGTGATCAGATGATAAAGTATTCACCTCTGAGGTGAACCACCGCCTGGACTGCAATAAAGGAGAGCCAACATGGCACCGTCTGGCCTCAAATGAGCCACAGTCAAATCTTTGCCAGGTACAACACAAGAAACTATTAGAGGATAAATCTACAACTTTGAAAGGAATGACACAGGGGCAAACAATGAAAGGCAGCTCTGAGAGATGGTAAAGGGAGAATCATCATCTCGTCTGAAAGGCACAGTAGCAATCTCCAGCTTTAATAATGTTGGCAGTTCTCATTCAGCACTTTGGGGCTTGTGTGGAGATGATTAGTCTACAAAAAGTGTGACGGCCCAATACAATTTCCCCTAGGATTGGTATCCAGTTATGGTTTGTTATATTAAAAGCAATTTAATGACATTCTTTTGACTTGGCTTAGGAGAATTTAATGCTAGAGAGTCTCTCGCATAGACCTGTGACCAGAATGCAAAATGAAAGGAAGAAGGAGGATTTTATTGAAATAGCTCTGTGACGTGCTTGTTTTTCTGTTAGGATTAGCCCCTAGATATTAATTTTAATATAGATATGAATAACATTAAATATTATGTGTATAATAACTTTTGGGTCATGGAATAGACAGACAGCAGGTAGATTACTGATAGCACCTGTTTCCTTATAGTATGTGAATACCAAATTTTATTATAAGATAGTAGTTGGCATTGGGCTCATTAAAGAAGAGATGGTGAGCTCCCAAATCAGAGAGATAGGAGATGCATAGCATGATGCCTTTCAGGTTTCAGCACCATGGACAGATCCTACTGGAGCTTCCTGCTAAATCTCATGCTATTGACTACACCGATATGTTTGTATTTTTGTAAATCTGAGTGATAGGAGACACATATTATGCTGATCTCCCAGTCTCAGCACCACGGATAGTTCCACCACCCCCAGCCTCCTTATGAGCACCAAATTATATTGTAAGATATGTTTGTGTTTGTACCTAAATGAAATGTAAGATAGGCTACATGTTGTGGCATGCTGGACCCCATGTTTCAGCGCCATGGACAGTTCCAGTTATCCTCTTGCCTTGCTAAGTCTACTCCTCTATGTAACATTATATTGTTCGATATGTTTGTTTGTGTTAGTAACTGAAAGAGATGCTGTAGCTTGACTCACCAGGTTTCAGAACCATGGACATATCCAGACTCCCCTGCACACCGTAGCCTTTGGGAATGCCAAATTATATTGTAAAATATGTTTGCATTTGAGTTACTCAGGTTGAAGATACATGCTGTGGCATGCATGTTCTCGATTTCAGCACCATGGACAGTTGCTCTAGTCCTCCCGTAGCCCCCTCCTCTCCCTATGTGTACTGTAGCCCACTAGGCCTGTGTCTGTAGGGAGTGCAAGGCTGACTCATTAATTTACAGCATTGCAGTCTGATTGTTCATCTTCATCAGTGACAGTATTTTTTCCTCTTAACCTGTGTGTGCGTTTATCACTGTCAACCATGATGCCGTGTTTAGATGGGGCTAAACATAAGGTATAGTCTGGGACTCAAAGTCTTCTCCATGTGATTGCTCTAGTGCTCCCACCTGTTTAATATGCAAGGACAGACCTTTACAGAGAGCAGAATGCAGGGAAAAGCTGGATTTGTTAGTATCCAACCATGACAAAGGCTCCAAAGTCGTAAGCCAATAGAAGAGGATCTATTGAGAGATGCATTTCTATAGCCTCTAGGGCAGGCTGACTGTGTGATGCTGAGCGGACATGCATAGCATGCTAGTAGATTTTGGCAATGAGGCCCTTTAACTACTTCCCCAGAGTCAGAGGAACTCGTCATTGCACTAATGCTAGTTAGCATTGGCTTGCGAAACTACCTCTAACTAACTTCATACTGGACACACAGACATACAAATGGTATCCATGAGTTCCTCTGACTCATTGCCAAAATCCCGAAGAATCCCTTCAAGTTAACTGTCTAAAATGTGCTAAATGCCCTGCAGTTGTGCATTTGGGTTGATCATTTAGTAGCTAGTTATCTAGTTTTTATTTTTATTTCACCTTTATTTCACCAGGCAAGTCAGTTAAGAACAAATTGTTATTTACAACGACGGCCTGGCAGGAGGTAAAACAAGGCCTCCTGTAGGGAAAGGGTGTAGGGATTAAATCAAAACCTGTAGGGAAAGGGTGTAGGGATTAAATCAAAAGGCCTCCTGTAGGGAAAGGGTGTAGGGATTAAATCAAAAGGCCTCCTGTAGGGAAAGGGTGTAGGGATTAAATCAAAAGGCCTCCTGTAGGGAAAGGGTGTAGGGATTAAATCAAAAGGCCTCCTGTAGGGAAAGGGTGTAGGGATTAAATCAAAAGGACAGACAACACAGACAGAAAACCTAGAGCAACAACATAGTACTAACAAGCGACAAACCAAGCACACGTAAGAACACCAATAAACTATGAAGCAGCTAACAAGAAATATTAAAACCATCACATTAAAAACAACACTAAACTATGAAGCGATATACCAAGAAACATTTAAAAGTAACACGTTAAAAACAACACTAAACTATGAAGCGATATACCAAGAAACATTTAAAAGTAACACGTTAAAAACAACACTAAACTACGAAGAAAAATGCAGACAGCAGAGCATGACAACACCTCATGATCTAAACACACATGATAAACGTAGACCTGGCAGCAGACAATATAAAAAGCAATACACCAGAAGATTGGCTAAGTGGTTATCTTCTTGCAAAATCAAGCTTCTCATGGTAACAGTAGAGAACCCCCTCCTGGATGAAGAGGTTACTGTCTACTATTTGTTATTCTGTCTGCAGCAAACTGTGAGAGGCATTTTGTAGTTACTTGTAACTTTATGAGCTGGGATGTCTGTCCTGCAAATAGTTTATGCCAGAGACTGTCTAAAATGTTCACAACGTTTACATTTAGCTAGCGTTCACTATGGGATTTGACATTTAACCTTCGGATTAATAGTGCCCCTTTTGTTCAGCGGTGGTATTACCGAATATCTTGCGATGGCACAAGGTCGGTATGAAGGTATGACAATCTAGAGCCGTGGGGTTTTACGTCCTAGACTACATCTTTTTAGCACATACAGCACAACACCCATCTAATAGCAAAACCATGAAAATGAATAAACTATGCATACTGTGAATAAAGGAAATATTTTTGGGGAGGATAGTAATCTGTATTGAGAGTATACCAATGGCAAGCAGGAGAGACAGTGTACATGTACTCTCTTTGTCTCATCCTTCAAATCTGTTGGCATCATTGTGGTGGAATTATGCATGCTGTTTTGTCTCTCCCTCCCCCAACACGCATGCGCACGTACACACACACACACACACACCCTCATGCACACACACACACTCGCGCGCACACACACCCCCACACACACACACAAAATACACCCCACAAACACAACCCCACCATGTTTGTGTTGGTGTCAGACTGTGTGATAACAATGAGGGTTAGGGCACCGCTAACGATTTGTGAGCCACTTACCCATGGTTAACTCTGACCCCTGGCTCGCCCACTCTTGTTTTAAAGATGGATGCATATGGAGGGGAGCACAAATCCATTCCCATGTATGCGTAGGCGATCAGAATCACTACGCCTTTTGGTTTCTGACTGAGAGGCTCATTCAGTCTGCTGTGCTGGAACATCGAATCAATTCTCGTTTTATACTGTCTGAGGAGATTTCCAACGATTTTTTTTAAGTTGCTTGAGGACACCTGGGGATAAATCCTTTTGGTTAAAAGGTGCCTCAGTTTCTCACTCAGTTGAATATTATTATAAAATGTTGACAGTTGTGAAAATCCAATGAATATACAGGTTCATTTTGTTTATTTTTCCACATATTCAGATGCCATTCTGTTGGTATGATAGGAAGTAGGATTATTCATACGAAGTTGTTGGGTGGATGAATAATCAGGCCTTGTGTGTTGTCTGTGGTTGTATGACAGTACCACTGAAGTGTTGAGCTGTCGGTTGAAATAAGTGTTCGGCCTTGGGCCGTTACTCTTTATTTTTACAAATAATTTGCCACTGGCCTTAAACAAAGCTAGAATGACAATATATGCAGAGATTCCACACTCTACATGTCATCACCCAAAGCCAGTGACCTCACTGAAATTCTAAATAAGGAGATACAGTCAGTACCTGAATGGGTCATTAATAATAAACTGGTTTTATATACATATAAAACTGAAAGCATTCCATTTGGTTCAAAACATTCTCTAAGACCCTTAGCTGGAGTTGTGTATAAGTGGTGTGACCATTGAGCAAGTTGAGGAAACTGAACTCCTAGGTATAACATTGGATGGTCAATTATGGTGGTCAAGTCATATTAACAAAGTTGTAGTGAAGATGGGAAGGGGTATGTCTGTTATAACAAGATCTGTGTTTATGGCACACAAATCAGCTGTACTAGTTCAGGCTTTGGTCTTGTTCCATCTTGATTACTGTCCGGTGATATGGTCAAGTGCAACAATGAAAGACCTATCAAAGCTGCAGCTGGATAAGAACAGAGCAGCACACCTTGCCCGTATCTGCACATACAGAACTAACATCAATAACATGCATACCAGTCTTTCCAGGTTCAGGATTGACGAGAGATTAACTGCTTCTCTTCTAGTTTTTATGAGAGGTATTACTCTAATGAAAATTCCAGATTGTCTGTATAATCAAATAACATTCAGCTAAGACACCTATATATACCCCACAAGACACGCCACCAGGGGTCTCTTCACAGTTTCCAATTGCAAAACGGCATTGCACAGTATTATACAGAGCCAAAATCGCATGGAACTCCCTTCCATCTCCAATTACTCAAGCAAACAGCTTTAAAAAAAGAGGGCGGGGACTGTGCGGGGACACACACAAACACACACACAGACACACTCTAACACACACTTAATACTTTTTTTGTGTTGTTTATATATCGTTGTATTTTGTGTGACAGTCCTTGTCTATCAGTGTTTTTGTGGACCCCAGGAAGAATAGCTGCTGCTTCGGCAAAGCAAATGGGGAGCCGAATAAACCAATCACCAGGGCCAGGAGTTATTCCTGATCAAGAACATTTAGGGCACAGAGTTTATCCTGGTCCGGTCACAAGGTCAGGAAAAACTCCTGGCCCCATAGGGATCCTGATAAACGATGAGGTCTCTTTTCTGATCTGGGTACTATTTTAATAGTCACCATCCATAACAAAATGCAGCTTGCTAACAATTTGGCATGTGAAGCAGATTGTTTTCCCCCTGAATAATGAGTTCTGCACGGCCTGCCATTAATTTGAACCATCAACAGTTTTGCTGGGGCTTTGCTGTAGTCAGCCAATAGTCGGTGTTGGGGATTCTTTTTCCCTGACAGAACATATTGGATGGGATTGGAAAGCCTCCCTCCCATATTTTATCCTCCCCTTCTTTAGGTAACAAATGGCATTACTTTAACCTATTGTTATTCAAATTACTGTTTCTCCCCGTCCTCGGCTAAGTACACTATATGAAATATTATAATGGTGCTGCTTCTAGCAAGAAGGAGGTTTCGATTTAATATGTCTATGTTCACAATCATAGTTGGAGCACTCCAAAGAAAGTTTATGGGCTATTCAAGGATTTCACAGTTTTGATAGCCACTTGACCTCTCTTCCACTCCAGGAACTGCCCCAGTTGAAATGACGACAGAAGATTGGAGAAGGCCTTGGGCATGGCTCTTCTTGTTATTGTGTATCGCTTTAACCGAAACGGACTGCACCTTATTGCACATGCTGGCAGGTCTAGACAAACACATTTAGAGCTTATTTTGCATCCATTAGGGCCATGAGCAGTGTGATCCAGCTCAGTGCTCGGTGGCTGGCTGGCTGCTAGGTCTGCCTGTCTCATCAGCCAAGACAGTTTCCCAGAATGCCCCCCTACTGGGGTGTGCTGGTTGTAGCTGCTGCCAGGCCCGAGCACTGAGCAGGACGGACAAGATGGCTACTGTACTAAGTGGGGGGTATTTGAGCTCCTGTAACTGATATGGAATAGTGAATATCTAAGAAGGTCTACAGCACAACCCCCACTCCAGGGCACATGAATCAGATTGAACCAGGAATCCACATTTCCAGAGCAGTGGGTCTAAACAGCTCCACAACCACATCAGTGACCTGTGCTCTTTTACCTTCTGACCTCTTGCCTTCTGTGCAACAGGCAAGGCCAGGACTGAGCTCTGTGCTTATTCTGCCACAGAAAGCTTGGACAATGTTGGGCCAGCGCTTGGACAATGTTGTAAGGTTGGCGTGGGCAGTTGGATGCTGCCTTGTAGTTAGAGCCTGTGTATTGATGTGATGTCACCCCCGTGCACTCTTCTTAATGGCGATAAGGACAGTAGGAAATGAGACTTGTGTAATTTAAAGGGGGAGAGATAGGGGTGAGGGGTGTATCTGTAGCAAGGTCCATTAATCACCCTTTGATTGTGGTATCACTCAGCGAGAATTCAAATAATTCATTTTTCATCGTGGCGATGCCCTTTCCACTCACAGCCCCTGTCATCCCATATATGGTTTGAAAATTGAAGATTTTGTCATTGATAAGCTCCTTGGAACCCAGTGGATGTACAGTAATGTGCTATACATGACGTCAGAGCTGAGGTTCTCTGGTTCACAGTGCTGTATGGGTTTTGACTACCGTAGCACGGTATACCTAAACTTCTGTACTTTTCCGATACAAAAAAAACAGATTCAGTTCTACAAATGTTGTTACATTCAGTACTTCTGTCAAATGTGTCTCACGTGATTGAGAGGATCAAGTCTGTCTATCAGCGCAGACTCTTTATAGCACAAAAAGCAAAGTGCATGCTCCACCTACTCATTCACTGCTAGAGCTGCCTGGGCTGCATTGTTAGCTCCCAGCATACACAGCATGTAGATATTTTGAAACTGTTAATTACTGTTCGCAAAACAATGTCCATAGAGGCTAGAACACTTTTACAATGAAAGACTATACTGGTAGCTTCCAGCTTTAATTGTAGGCTAACTTTCCTTGCTAGCTTACAGCTGAATTCACTACCCTGGTACAAACCATAACGCAAAATATGCTGATTTCAAAGCTGATTGTCACCAAAAATTCACTTTGTCTCCCTCGCCAAAAAACCCCTGAATTAACTTGTTCATCTCCCTTTCATCTCCCTTGGTTTCCACTCGATTCCATAGCCACAAAGTCAGATTCCACAGCCACATTCTGCATCGCAAATGACCATTACTTTCTTAAAGAGACAGTGCACACTTTTATAAAAGAAGAGATTGCTTCTTCTATTCAAATGTTGTTGGTCAGTACAATAAAATAATGTGTTCTAGCAGTTGCCAATAAAATTAGTCCTAAATAGAAGGGATTGTTTGTCATCTGTAGCCCCATAAAATCAGCTAAAACAAGCTTAATAACTTAATGCATGCACATACTTTTATTGAATAAATTGAACCCAGTTTATCATTATAGATTTACCTTTCATATAAATTATTACTATTATGTTGTTTTGTAGTTAGATTGGTAAAAACAAGTCAAATTGATTGTATAATTGATTCATTAATTCACACATGTCACACTCTAAAAAATGGACATAAAATATGGCAAATGAAATTATATTGAACTCAAAAGAATCCCAACGATTTGAACAGAGCAATACCTGAGTACCTAAGTGCAATTCTGTGACTTTGGCTAATTTCCTTGAGTCATAAAAGTGCATTGAAGTTAGTTAAAACCTGTGCACAGTTTGGAGAGGTCCAGCCAACTTCACACAACTGTGGGAAGCATTGGAGTCAACATGGGCCAGCATCCCTGTGGAAGGTTTTCAACACCATGTAGACTCCATGCCCCAACTCAATATTAGGAATGTGTTCTTAATGTTTTGTACTCTCAGTGTATAGTTTTTCTGTACGAAACATTTCAATTTGGCCCTATCTATATACCGGTAGGCCAATTTCCATGAGTGTAAGGGGTTAATGTGTGTGTCTGCATAAATGTCAAGTTTGTGTGTGTGTGTGTGTGTGCGCACGTGTGTGTGTGTGTGTGTGTGTGTGTGTGTGTGTGTGTGTGTGTGTGTGTGAGTGTGTGTGTGTGTCTGCCCGTGTGTGTTCCTGATTACAGTGGATCTGACATTAGGTTGAAAGTCTCATCGTACTTCAGAAGCGTCATTAGTGAGCCTTGCTCTGGAGCTATTATTTGCCCTGGCTGTTTTTATATAATTAAAGCTGTTCAAAACAATGATTGGATGTGAACTAATGGCGTTTGCCCTCAGATAATGTATGACATTGGGAAATGTTTTCTTTTTTTAATGAGAAGGGTTGCCGAGGCAAGGCATAGTTATTTGAGTTCACGTGGGTAGCTCTTCTCCAGTCACACACAGGCAGTAATGGAATATGGTTAAAGCAGCCAGACAGACTTACTATTGTAATATGTATTGACTTACATTTCATATGGTAATAATTATGGCAATATCTTTTGATGTTCATTGACCTGACAGTAATAGTGTACATGAATGAAGGTGGCATGGATGCATGGAATAAAAGTGGCTCATAATAAAAACAACAATATTTTGGTAAAATGCTGAGATATAATGTCTTCCCGATTTGAACAGCTCTGTTGCCATTTCATCGATATGTGCGGGTGTGCGTGCTTGTTCTTGTGTCTGGCTGTCTGCAAGAGGGGGACGTTTCTGTGGGCGGAGGACAGAGATTTGTGTAGGGGCTGTGCTTGCCGGTGTGTATGAGTCATGTTGCACATTTAGTATTTCTCTGGAGGTCAGGCTTTGCACCGCCGCGATTTAACTTTAAAACTCACTTAATTCTCCCCTCACCCCGAGTACCATTCCACTGGGTGAGCAATACGCTCCCGTACCAAAGGTGAAAACTAATCTAGTCAGTGAAATTCCCCCTCACTTATTCAGACACTCTGTGGCAGCCTGCCTGCCTTACAAATGTCATAATGAGACCCAAACATGTAAATGGTTGCAGGATGAGATGAAGCTGCCACTTAGACCTAAATGGCTGCAGATTGCAGAGCTGTCAGTGTGTGAAATGGGATTGTCATGCTATCCATAATCAAAAAAAATGGAAGAGAAGATTGCAGAAGAAGGGAGGGGGGCTGGGAAATGGGAATACATAGGGGGTCGGAACGTGAGGCAGGCATTGGTTTCTCAGAGATAGTTATAGCTCACTCACACACACACGTGCACACATTCACACACACTGTAAACACGCACACTGTAAATACACACAGACATACTGCACGTATGGAAATGCAATAGGACACATTCAAGCACAGAAAGCTTTCTCTTTCCCTCCTCTCTTCTCTTCCAGATCTATCTAAGTTGTGTATTGCTGCCACACATCATCGTAGGCCCAGTTATGGTCCTGATGGCGATTCAGCAGTATCTAGTCTGTGGTAACAGCATCGCAGAGGGTTGTCTTTGGCAAGCCCTTTATCTGCACCAGCCAAATGCATTCTGAAGTGCTTTGGAAACAATGTGATTTTTATGGTAATCGTAATAGTTATCAGAGCTCTGACATTGCACTGCTTTTTATGGGTGGCGTCACTCTGATGCCTTTGGAGGGCTCTTTTGGTTCAGGAGACGGAGAAACAAATGTTGGACAGGAACAGATTTGAGGAAGTCTCACTGGTTAGTGTTGTGATTGCACTAGCAGTAAGAATTGTTAAAGGGACACTTCACCACCATCACTTACAGTATATATTCAGTTGAAGTCGGAAGTTTACATACACCTTAGCCAAATACATTTAAACTCAGTTTTTCACAATTCCTGACATTTAATCCTAGTAAAAATTCCCTGTCTTAGGTCAGTTAGGATCACCACTTTATTTTAAGAATGTGAAATGTCAGAATAATAGTAGAGAGAATTATTTATTTCAGCTTTTATTTCTTTCATCACATTCCCAGTGGGTCAGAAGTTTACATACACTCAATTAGTATTTGGTAGCATTGCCTTTAACTTGTCTAACTTGGGTCAAACGTTTCGGGTAGCCTTCCACAAGCTTCCCACAATAAGTTGGGTGAATTTTGCCCATTCCTTCTGACAGAACTGGTGTAACTGAGTCAGGTTTGTAGGCCTCCCTGCTCCACACGCTTTTTCAGTTCTGCCAACAAATTATCTATATGATTGAGGTCAGGGCTTTGTGATGGCCACTCCAATACCTTGACTTTGTTGTCCTTAAGCCATTTTGCCACAACTTTGGAAGTATGCTTGGGGTCATTGTCCATTTGGAAGACCCATTTGCGACCAAGATTTAACTTCCAATATATCCACATTATTTTACTTCCTCTTAATGACATCTATTTTGTGAAGTGCACCAGTTTGTGAAGTCTGTGAAGCACCCCCACAAAATGATGGGATTGTGTTCTTCAGCTTTCAAACCTCCCCCTTTTTCCTCCAAAGATATCAATGGTCATTATGGCCAAACAGTTCAATTTTTTTTTTATCAGACCAGAGGACATTTCTCCAAAAAGTACGATCTTTGTCCCAATGTGCAGTTGCAAACCGTAGTCTGGGTTTTTTATGGCGGTTTTGGAGCAGTGTCTTCAGCCTTTCAGGTTATGGTGATATAGGACTCATTTTACTGTAGATATAGATACTTTTGTACCTGTTTCCTCTAGCATCTTCACTAGGTCCTTTGCTGTTGTTCTGGGATTGATTTGCACTTTTCGCAACAAAGTTTGTTAATCTCTAGGAGACAGAACGTGTCTCCTTCCTAAGCGGTATGACGGTTGCGTGGTCCCGTGGTGTTTATACTTGCATACATATTGTTTGTACAGATGAATGTGGTACCTTCAGGCATTTGGAAATTGCTCCCAAGGATGAAAAAGACTTGTGGAGTTCTACAGTATTTTGTCTGAGGTCTTGGGTGATTTCTTTTGATTTTCCCGGGCAAAGAGGCACTGAGTTTGAAGGTAGGCCTTGAAATACACACACAGGTACACCTCCAATTGACTCAAATTATGTCAATTAGCCTATCAGAAGCTTCTAAAGCCATGAAATCATTTTCTGGAATTTTCCAAGCTGTTTAAAGGCACCGTCAACTTGGTGTATGTAAACTTCCGACCCAGTGGAATTGTGATATAAGGAATTATAAGTGAAATAATCTGTCTGTAAACAACTGTTGGAAGAACTATAGTTTGTTAACATGAAATCTGTGGAGTGGTTGAAAAATGAGTTTTAATGACTTCAACCTGCATGGAAACCTCCGACTTCAACTGTATATATGTGTGTGTGTGTGTGTGTGTGTGTGTGTGTGTGTGTGTGTGTGTGTGTGTGTGTGTGTGTGTGTGTGTGTGTGTGTGTGTGTGTGTGTGTGTGTGTGTGTGTGTGTATACACACACTGTATATATATATACACTGGGGGCCAAAAGTTTGGAATATTACTCATTCAAGGGTTTTACTTTATTTGCACAATTTTTTACATTGTACAGTCGTGGCCAAATGTTTTGAGAATGACACAAGTATTGGTCTCCACAAAGTTTGCTTCAGTGTTCTTAGATCTTTATGTCAGTAGTTACTATGGTACACTGAAGTATAATTACAAGTATTCCATAAGTGTCAAAGGCTTTCATTGCAGGCCATTCTTGCATAATCAATGCTTGGGGTTTGTCAGAAGTTGTGGGTTTTTGTTTGTCCACCCGCCTATTGAGGATCGACCACAAGTTCTCAATGGGATTAAGGTCTGGTGAGTTTCCTCGCCATGGACCAAAAATGTAGATGTTTACACTTAGTTATCACTTTTGCCCACTCCCTTGGCTGAGAAGCAACCCCACACATGAATTGTCTGAGGATGCTTTACTGTTGACATGACACAGTACTGATGGTAACGCTCATCTTGTCTTGTCCGGACAAGGTGTTTTCCGGATGGCCCAAACAATCGGAAAGGGGATTCATCAGAGAAAATTACTCTACCCCAGTCCTCAGCAGTCCAATCCCTGTACCCTTTCGGGGGATTTTAACCATGCATCTCTCTCTTCAACGCTGCCCACGTTCAAACAGTTCGTGAAGTGCACAACCAGGAATAATAAAACTCTGGACTTGTTATATGCTAATGTGAAGGACGCATACAACTCCACTGCACTCCCTCCCCTCGGTAGATCGGATCACAACCTTGTCCACCTCACTCCACTCTACAGGCCTTTGGTCCAACAGCAGCCTGTGGCCACTTAGGAGATGGCCCTACAGGACTGCTTTGAAACAACAGACCGGGATGTGCTATGTGAGGCTCACGTGGAGGACATCGATCGTACTTACTGACTGCATAACGGACTATATCAATTTTTGTGTAGACAACGCTGTACCCATCAGGAAAGTACGCTGTTTTCCAAATAATAAACCCTGGGTCACCAGCGACCTGAAGGCCCTGCTGAATGAGAAGAAGAGGGCCTTCAAGGAGAGGGACAAGGACAAATTGAAATGCGTCCAGAGGGAGCTGAAGTTGCGGATTGCTGAGGGGAAGAGAGGGTATAAGGAGAAGATGGAGGACAAGCTGAGGCAGAGCCAGGTGAGAGAGGTGTGGAAGGGTATGAGAAATATCACTGGCTTCAAAAAGTCAAACAGTGGGCAGACGGAGGGAACCCAGGACAGAGCCAATGAGCTGAACCAATTTTTTAACAGGTTCAATACTGGCCCTGTCCACCTCCCCTCCAGCTCTCCAAGCCACACACCCTCGCGGCTGTCCCACCCCCACTTTGCTCACAACACCTCTGAGACAATCAGCGACCCCACCTCCACCCCTGCTCCCTCTGGACTGATCCTCAACACCCCCCTTCCCCCACCTCCTCACCTGGGCTGGCTTTCACCACCAACCAAGTGAAGAGAGAGCTGGAGAGACTACATCAGTGGAAAGCGGCAGGCCCTGATGGCATCAGCCCAAGGGTGCTTAGGGTCTGTGCTGACCAACTGTGTTGAAAACTTCAGCGCTGCTTCAACCTTAGCCTGAGCCTAGAAAGGGTCCCTGTGCTGTGGAAAACATCCTGCCTCGTCCCAGTGCCCAAGAAGGCACACCCCACTGTCCTGAATGACTTCAGACCTGTAGTGCTTACATCCCACATCATGAAGACCCTGGAAAGGTTAGTCCCCTCTCACCTAAGACCCCTGGTCACTGTGTCACTGGTCACTGGACCCCCTGCAGTTCGCATACCAGCACAAAATCGGGGTGGATGATGCTATCATCTACCTTCTACAGAGGGCCTATTCTCACCTTGACAACGCAGGTTGCACTGTGAGGGTTATGTTTTTTGACTTCTCCAGTGTCTTCAACACCATTCAGCCCCCTGCTACTGGGTGAGAAGATGAAGAGGATGAAAGTGGAAGCACCCTTAGTCTCCTGGGTCACGGACTACCTGACCGGTAGGCCACAACTTGCGCGACTACAGAGCTGTGTCAGAACGGGCAGTGAGCAACACAGGGGCCCCCCAGGGAACGGTCCTGTCCCCCTTCCTGTTCACCCTCTACACCTCGGACTTCAGATATAACTCTGAAACATGCCACCTACAGAAGTTCTCGGATGACTCCGCAATTGTAGGGTGCATCAGGGGTGGGCAGGAGGAGGAGTACAGGAGCACAATCAGTGACTTTGTGTTGTGGTGTGAGCAGAACCACCTTCAGCTCAACATCAGCAAAACAAAGGAGATGGTGGTGGACTTCAGGAGAACCAAGGCACAACTGACTGCAGTCCCTATACAGGGGATGGATGTGGAAATGGTTGGGTCATACAAGTTCCTGGGAGTCCATATGGACAACAGGCTGGAATGGGCTGATAACACCGGGGCCCTGTACAAAAAGGGCCAGAGCCGACTCTACTTTCTGAGGAGGCTCAGGTCCTTCAACGTGTGCAGTAAACTACTGCATACCTTCTACCAGTCTGTGGTGCCATCTTTTTTGCAGTGGTGTGCTGGGGAGCCAACATAAAAGCCGGTGATGCTTCTCGGGCAAATTAGCTGATCAGGAAGGCTAGCTCTGTCCTGGGGATGAGCCTTGACACTCTAGAGGAGGTGGCGGAGAGACGGATCCTGGCCAAACTGCTGGACAACGCACCCTCTGCATGCCATGGTTATGATGCAGAGGAGCACCTTCAGACACAGACTGATCCCACCACGGTGTGCCAAAGAGCGCTACAGGAGGTCCTTCCTGCCGGCGGCTATTAGACTATTTAATGCCTCACCGGGGTGTCGTGCCGTCGGCAACCTGGAACTTTTGGGGTGTTAGGACCTAGTTTAACAATTGTGCATTCATCCGTGAGTAACTCTGGTCTGTAATCACTCATTCACTCAGGACTGTATATACTTACTCATGATACAGTTGTTATATCATATCACGTGCAATATTGCAAGTAATTCTTGGACTTAACTTCCGTAGTCATTCACTCAGGAATGCATTTTATTATCCTGTAAGTTGTATCTTTATTTTTTTAAATATTTTTTTTTCATTGCTTTTAGTATATCGAATTTGCAATACGTGCAGTTATCTGTAATTAGACCCTGCGCACTAAGGACTGTAGGGAATTACTATTATTACCCCAAATTATATCATACACACATTTAGCTATTTAAGTATCTCTTCCTGTCATTAACCTGTACAGTTAATATGAGGGATCTACAGGCCTCTCTTGCCACAATCAATGTCGAATTGCATGGGTACACTGTCAGAAAGAGACTACAAAAACTTGGCCTACATGGGAGGTCAGGAAGGAAGAAGCCTCTGCTCTCAAAAAAGAATATCAATACACAACTGACTCTACCCAGGTGTTGTCTGGCAAAAGTCAGTTGTGTCTTGATATTCTTTTTTGAGAGCAGAGGCTTGTATCCATTTGTCCAAATATGTAAAATAAAAGAGAACTTTCCAGGAGGTGTACTTACTTTTTCACATGACTGTATATATTTATATATAATTAACAATTACATCATAGGGAGGGATTTTCTTATGACCTCTTGTGTGTGTTATTATGCCCTTAGAAAAGAACTGCATTCTTCAAGTAGGCCTTTAGATGTTATAATAGTCTGGCAGGGTATTTAACAGATAGTGGGTGTTCTGTGTAGGTTGAGAGTTAAGTGTGGAAGTCAGTAAGTAGCCCTTAGCTACCCCCTGCCCGTTTCCCCATTCCGTACATTCTGTATTTAAACTGACACATTCAGAGTTGAATAAACATGATGCATAAAGAAGTCTCATTTCATACAGTATCTTGTCATCTGAATGTTATTCCTCTTTCAGACTTTGTTCAGGTTTGTTAGTATAGCTTATAGCTTTGAGTCTATTAGGGAAATAGACTGCAGTAACTAGTGATATAATTCAGATATACAGCAAATGTTACTCCATTGGAATCTAAGGAAGAGGAAGAGACTCTGGGGACGGGATGTTAACCGTATCCTCTGATGTGTAAGTAAATAAATAAAGCACAAATTATACACACAACCCTTAAATAACGATGTTTGTCTGGAGGGACGTTCCACTGTGATTCATCATCTCATAATGACCCTTAATATGATGGGGTTGTATTTGATTGAACTTGATTTCATTACACTCATAAACAACAGTGTGCTTATGTGCATGTCTCTGTCAACATTAAGTGGTAGTGAGTGAGTGAAGATGAGCGTGTTCCTATCTTTCTTATTCCGTCTCCAAGCTTATCAGAGCATTCAACTAGCAACTGGGGGCCTCAGTGAAATGTTGTATAGAGTCGTTTGACGCACCCTTGCGTCGCACGGTGATGTCATTTTGAATATTGAATAGCTCCCTGTGTGTTTATGCTAGAGATTTATACAGTTTATTGTATTGGCTGCAGCTCAATTCTCTCTTTCCGCCAATATAGTTTCCCCTTTTTCTACACATGAGAGGATTCAGACAAGGAAATAGTCACGAAATCATCTTTAAAACCCGAACCATTTGAGCTACAAACTAATAAGTAACCACCATCGACAGATGACACTCTCACGAACACAACAGTGTCGGTTGTTTTGCACTACCACATCCACAAGCTTTACGGTAGTCGTCTGAACTCTCTTTTGCTGATGTCCTAATTTCGAAGAGGTCTTCTCACAAAACCAACTTTCCAGACCGAACTGTTGGAGCTACAAACTAATATGTCACAAATATTGAAAGGATGGGCTCTCACGAACAGAAAGATTCCGGGGAGTCGTCTGAAGGTAACCCAGTACCGGGCTGTAAAAATGTGCATGGGGGTATAAAGTGCCACAAATAATGTGACCAAACATGGGTCAAAATGTTTGTTACATCTCTCAGATAAAGAACAGACACTTCAAAACCTTATGATTCCTTTGTTGTGTTTTTGTGTTAACAAATGTGTTTCTATGGGCTATAGCATTAAAGGCCAAATTCAATGTTTCATCAAATAATTGTTTTATATCTTTTTTTTTTTATACCTACAGGGTTCCTAAAATTCTAAATCAAATGGATAAATTATCCATTTTATGACCATCATTAAACAATTCCATGTGTTAGTAGATATTGCAAGCTAAGGGCTTAGACCTACAGGGGTTAATGTTGCATGAAGGTTTTCTAAACATTGCTTGTCCAGGGAGTTTATTGGGTGGCTGTAGATGGGTTTGATTTGCACACTCTCCAGTTCGGTTCCAGCACGTCATATGCATGTGAGAGAGAGAGAGCAAGTGAGCGCTATTGAGCGCATGCGCTACAGTTTGACCATAATCCCTAAATCTTTATGAAAATAAATATTGATATACAGAGGTGAGTGATTCCAGCAACATCATAGCACAGCACCTCCCAGACCCCATTGACTCATAATCTCTCATTGCTCAATGTAACTGGGATCTTCTGAGATTATGGATTGGGCCAGGTTTAATTGACACTAGTAATCTGATTTCGAGGATGGTGGGGGAGAACGCGTGCCATGTGGATTAAATGTGTAGCAACAACACAGACACAGGATAAAGAGGCAGTTTGGCTGCAGAGGGGAGAGGGACAATGAGGCGTGTTTAGATGGAGCATGGCAGCTAATCCAGAATAGGCTCAGCCGGCTTGGGCACAGTAATATTGTGGCTCAGTCTGTAATGAATTGTGCTGTCAGGGCCCCGCTAAACACAGTAATAAAGTCCACACAGGCAGCCAGGCAGCGCTCACTGTGATGTAATAAGATAGCAATAATGATAACTGTGAGTGGTCTGGATGGAGGAATCATATTGGAGGCTGGCTGGCTGCTGTCCTTATCTGACGTTGCGAGTAGGGCTGGGTTGGGAAGAATATGAGAGGAATGGGAATTGTTCATAGCCTAGTGCTAAAAATTATTATTATACTGCAATAATCACTCGTTATCACTGCTATATAAACAAATAGGGTTATACTGTCTTGTTTTAATGTCCCTACAGGCAAAGTATGATGATTGGATTTTGCATTATGTGTCTGTTATGCAACTAGAGACAACACCAGCGAATATAATGATGAAAATATGTTTTGTAATTGAGAGAATATGCAATGGGAGCATTCGGTTGTGAGATCGTGTTGATGCCAGACACAATCTGTCAGTATTTGGCATCAATCACCCAGCAGTCTTTGTGTCGCTGTACTCTGTGTGTCTGTCTGTCTCTCCCTGCATCTCCCCTGGAGTATAAACACTGGGACTGGCAACACTACAAACTATTTTTCCAGGGCAGGCAGTCAGGCACCCACCCTGCAGTTTGCTTTGCCATTTTTTCTCCAGGAGCATCGGTCTGGTAAAAGTGACATCTCCATCCTCCCCCACTCTTCCATATCCCCCCCCACACACACACACACCTTTTTCCTCTCCTCTCTTCCTCCCCCCCCATGCTCTATTCTCTCTTTTTCATCTCCCTTGATTTGATTTTGTACACCTCCCGGCAACAGATACATATACCAAAACTGTTGAGGATCTGAACACAATAAAGTCAAAGACTTGTTTAAAAATGTTATCCTTTTTAGATAAAGCTATACTACAGTAAATATATTCACATGTCACCAAATAACTTATTAAAACACACTGTTTTGCATTGAAGGTCTACAATAGCCTCAATAGCACTCTGTAGGGTAACACCATGGTGTAGCCGGAGGACAGCTGTTTTCCGTCCTCTTCTGGGTACTTTGACTTCAATACAAAACCTAGGAGACTCCCTTCCGTAGACTTACACAGTAATTATGAGTGACGACAATAGTTGACAAGTTCATGTCTTAGAAAATGAAGCAGAAGCAGCAGAGAGAGGGAGAGAGAACCAGCTATATTTTGTTGCATTTACATTTTTACCTTTCACTTACTTCGCTAATGCAGCTAATTTTGCCTACTCAATAACCTGACCCATACAGAGAGGAAGACTATTTATGTTATCTAGCTGGCCAAGTCAAGGTACAGCGCCTTCAGAAAGTATTCACACTACTTGACTTTTTCCACATTTTGATGTGTTACAGTCTGAATTTTAAATGGATTAAATTGAGATTGTGTGTCACTGGCCTACACACAATACTCCAAAGTGGAATTATGTTTTTAAAATAGTTTACACATTTTATGAAAAATGATCAACTTAAATGTCATGAGTCAAGTATTCAACTCCTTTGTTATGGCAAGCCTAAATAAGTTCAGGAGTAACCATTTGCTTAACAAGTCACGTAATAAAATCACGCGCAATGAAAATCCTTTCACATCCTGAAAATGTTACAAGTGAGTCAGGAAATAAAATAAAATAGGTTGCTAAGAGAATCCCCAGAGACCATCTGTTCTACACAGATGATCCTAATGCTTGGTAAACAGCTCTCCACAACACCAACAATTAACTTAAAATAATGAGACATTGATACCACCCCCAAATGTTACTTAAATATCTGTAATTACAGCACTGCGATGGTTCAAGGTTTGGAAGCCAGTCTGGGTAAATTTGTCCACTACCACGACCAAATAAAACCTTCTGTTGCTGTCTACTACCTATAACAGCCTCCACTCCCTCTGTGCCCCAGTATGTAGTCCCCAGTGTCCCCCTCCCTCCTTCGCCTGCAGCAGACACAGCCCTGAGCATGCCTCTCCCACACGTGACACCTGCAGTACCACAGCATCTTATAGAGGAGGAGATCCGCCTGGTGCTTCAGCATAGGGAGGAGAACCAGGAGCTGCAGTGTGCAATGAAAAATGTTGAGGAGGACAACCAGGCTCTCAGGATGGAAGTTTGCAGACTTAGAGAAGGACTGTCCAGCAGAGTCGACACCAGCCACATGCAGAACCTGCAGAAGGAGCTACATGAGTAAAGGCAGGAATTTCTCAGCCACTCCCATCCACTCTACAAAGATTACCACAAAAACCCAGGACCAAGTCAACAGCTGAGTCAGAACCCACAAATCAGACGCTCCTTTAGACCTGCATCTGTTGGCCCTTCACAGAGACTGGAGAACAGCCAGCAACATTGCCCCCCACAACACCCTCCACCACTTCTCTCCCAGGAACTGCATGCAGATACACTGTGCTATAACAAAAAAGTGTGCAGTAAAAGAGGCCCTACGCAGAGTCGCCTGCCACACTGCCCTCCACACCACCCTCTTCAATTCCCCCTAAAACCTCCCTCCCATGCTACCAGACCCGGCCCACCTCAGTACAGTTCAACCTGGCCCACCTCAGCACAGCACAGCTCTACCAGACCCGGCCCATCACAACTCTACCAGATGAGGCCCACCTCAACTCAGCCCAGCTCTACACAGCAACAACCACTACCCTAGGGTCTGGCAAAACACTGTTGAGGGTGCAGTCCACACCATGTATCATTCACACCAGCAGCCTACATTTGCTGAGAGTTTGGCGCTTTGCCAGCCACATTGCCCTCCACAAGCTCCCTCCCAGGCTAGTTTTGGTTACCCTCCCTACTCCCATCCCCAGGACAGGCCTGGGACACTCCTGCCCCCCATGGAAGCCCCAACCCTCCAACAGGAGCCACTCCAAAACCTACTGTGCAAACCAAGAATGTAGCATTGGCAACCACCATGGTCCCCTGCAGCAGCTCCACTCTTTTGGCGGGAGCTTCATCTGGGCGGACTGAGCTCTGCCAACAGTGCTCTCCCAGTTTTTGCCCCTGCATCCAGTGACTTGAGGGAGGTCTGTCAAATGCTCAGTCTGCTCTGCTCTCACGTAGTTGGCCAGGGACCTTGGCAAAGTCTCATCTCTCTCAACAAATAGCTGCAGATGACCCGATGCATGTTCACTCTTATGGGAATGAGCTTAATAACCCCTTTGACTTTAAATGGTGCCGCCCTGTGTGGTCGCCTGTTAAGCAGCTCACATTGTTCGTGCGTTAGTTGTTGTTTTAGTATGTTTTTCGTGAGTTTTGTTGCAACAATTTAACTATAATAGTTTAGGATTATCGAGTGCTACTGTTTTAGCGGTCCTTTTTATCACTGAGATGCTTTTTCTTACATTTAGCAGCCCCGAACGTACACACGAGTCCTCAATTATTTACAACAGAGCCCAGCTATTGGATTTAGCACTCTCAGCACTGCTACACTCCAGAGAAAAATGAGTTATTCCGGAGTTGAAAAAGCGACAGCGTGGACACAAGGCGGGATTGAAGTGTAAAGCAAAGCTTAGGAAATACAAGCTGGCTATACCTTCTCTCATTATAGGCAACGTGAGATCGCTGCATAACAAGGTGGAAGAACTTGAGGGTCTTGTCCATGGACAAAGGGAGTACAGAGAAGCTAGTCTAGTGGGTTTGACTGAGACATGGCTGAATGATAACATCCCCACAGGGAACGTCACTATCGGTGGTTTCCAGACCATCAGAGCGGACAGGGATAGCACTTCTTCCGGTAAGAGTAAGGGAGGGGGGCTGGCTTTATTAGTTAACAACTGATGGTGTAATCCAAGCCATATTACTGTTAAGGAACAGTTTTGTGGCCCGGACATTAAGTTCACGGTGGCCATTTCTGTTATTGTTTACATGCCGCCTTCCGCTGACGCAAACACAGTGTGTGACGTCATCCACTCTGTTATCGTGAGGTTACAGACAACGCATCCCAGTGCCTTCTTTACCATTTCTGGGGATTTTAATCATGCCTCTCTCTTTTCAACGCTGCTCACGTTCAAAAAGTTTGTGAAGTGCCCAAATAGGAATAATACAACTCTGGACTTGCTATATGCTAATGGTAAGGATGCATACAACTCCACTGCACTCCCTCCCCTCGGTAGATTGGACCACAACCTTGTCCACCTCACCCCACTCTACAGGCCTATGGTCCAACAGCAGCCTGCGACCACTAGGACCAATGATGCCCTACAGGACTGCTTTGAGACAACAGACTGGGATGTGCTCTGTGAGGCTCATGGGGAGGACATTGATGGACTTACAGACTGCATAACAGACTATATTAATTGTTGTGTAGACAACACCGTACCCACCAGGAAGGTACGCTGTTTTCCAAATAATAAACCCTGGGTCACCAGTGACCTGAAGGCCCTGCTGAATGAGAAGAAGAGGGCCTTCAAAGAGGGGGACAGGGACAAATTGAAATGCGTCCAGAGGGAGCTGAAGTTGCGGATTGCTGAGGGGAAGAGAGTGTATAAGGGGAAGATGGAGGACAAGCTGAGGCAGAGCCAGGTGAGAGAGGTGTGGAAGGGTTTGAGAAACATCACTGGCTTCAAAAAGTCAAACAGTGGGCAGGCGGAGGGGACCCAGGACAGAGCCAATGAGCTGAACCAAATTTTTAACAGGTACGATATTAGCTCTGTCCACCTCCCCTCCAGCTCTCCAGGCCACACACCCTCACGGCTGCCCCCCCCCTTTGCACACGACATCTCCATTGAGACAATCAGCAACCCCCTCCCCGCCCCCTCTGGACTGTTCTGCAACACCTCCCTTCCCCCCACCTCTGGACTGATTTTCAACACCCCCCGTCCCCCCACCTCCCCACCTGGGCTGGCTTCACCACCAACCAAGTGAAGAGAGAGCTGGAGAGACTACATCAGTGGAAAGCCACGGGCCCTGATGGGATCAGCCCAAGGGTGCTTAGGGTCTGTGCTGACCAACTGTGTGGAATACTTCAGCGCTGCTTCAACCTTAGCTTGAGCCTGGAAAGGGTCCCTGTGCTGTGGAAAACATCCTGCCTGGTCCCAGTGCCCAAGAAGGCGCACCCTACTGTCCTGAATGACTTCAGACCTGTAGCGCTAACATCCCACATCATGAAGACCCTGGAAAGGTTAGTCCTCGTTCACCTCACCTCAGACCCCTGGTGTGTACATCACTGCACCCCCTGCAGTTCGCATACCAGCGCAACATCGGGGTGGATGATGCAATCATCTACCTTCTGCAGAGAGCCTACTCGCACCTGGACAACGCAGGTTGCACTGTGAGGGTTATGTTTTTTGACTTCTCCAGTGCCTTCAACACCATTCAGCCCCTGCTACTGGGTGGGAGGATGAGGAGGATGAAAGTGGAAGCACCCTTAGTCTCTTGGGTTACGAACTACCCGACCGGTAGACCATAATGTGTGCGTGCACAGAGCTGTGTGTCAGAACGGGCAGTGAGCAACACAGGGGCCCCCCAGGGAATGGTCCTGCCCCCTTTCCTGTTCACACTCTCCACCTCAGATATAACTCTGAAACATGCCACCTACAGAAGTTCTCGGATGACTCCGCAATTGTAGGGTGCATCAGGGGTGGGCAGGAGGAGTAGTACAGGAGCACAATCAATGACTTTGTGTTTTAGTGAGCAGAACCACCTTCAGCTCAACATCAGCAAAACAAAGTAGATGGTGGTGGATGTGGAAATGGTTGGGTCATACAAGTTCCTGGGAGTCCATATGGACAACAGGCTGGAATGGGCTGGTACCACCGGGGCTCTGTACAAAAAGGGCCAGCGCCGACTCTACTTTCTGAGGAGGCTCAGGTCCTTCAACGTGTGCAGTAAACTACTGCATACTTTCTATGAGTCTGTGGTGTCAAGTGCCATTTTTTTTGCAGTGGTGCTGGGTGGTGCTGTGGTGCTGGGGAACCAACATAAAGGCCGGTGATGCTTCTCGGGTAAATAAGCTGATCAGGAAGGGTCGCTCTGTTCTGGGGATTAACCTTGACACTAGAGGAGGTAGTGGAGAGAAAGATCCTGGCCAAACTGCTGGCCATCATGGACAATGTCACCCACCCTCTGCATGCCATGGTTATGTGGCAGAGGAGCACCTTCAGTCACAGACTGATCCCACCACGGTGTGCCAGAGTGCGCTACAGGAGGTCCTTCCTGCCGGCGGCTATTAGACTATTTAAGGCCTCATTGGACTGCCAATGCTGTCGGCAACATAGACCTGGAACTGTTGGGCTGTTAGGACCTAGTTTAACAATTAGAAATCCATCCATCCGTGAGTAACTCTCTGGTCTGTAATCACTCATTCACTCAGGACTTATTCATTCAGGACTGTATGTACATATTCATGTACAGTTGTTATATAATATCATGTGCAATATTGTAAGTAATTCTTCGACTGAACTTACGTAGTCATTCACTCAGGACTGTATACTAGTATCCTGTCAGTAGTATCTTCTTTTTTTTCATTGCATTTAGTATATTGAATGTGCAATACGTGTATTTATCTGTAATTAAACCCTATTCTAAGGACTGTATTTTAAGTTAATTAGTATTATTACCCTAAATTATATCATACTCACATTTATCTATTTAAGTATCTCTTCCTGTCATTTACCTGTACAGTTAATTTAACCATGCAAATATTAATTTACCTGTACATTTATCCAGATTGTATATTAAGTAAACTATTATTACCCTCACTTATATCATATGCGCGTTTAGCTATTTAAGTATCTTTCTCAGCCATCGACCTGTATAGTTAACCATGCAAATGTATTTTTATTTATTTATATCAACGTCCAATAATTGTATAATTTTTTCACCTAACACTATAACAATGTATAGTGTACATATTCAGTCATTTACTCATACTATTCCTCTGGCAGATAAAGAGTAGATCGAACTCTTGGTTTTCTTCTGAATTATCTGAGCTTCTTTAGAGGAGAAATCAGGCCTGGGCCAAAGCAAGGAAAACTGTAGTGGACTGGCAATCTTTCTGTCAAGAAACAGATGTACTATCTCGATTAAGAAAGCTAAATCAAGCTACTTTTTAAGCTCTGACTCTGCTGGTGATACTTCAACATTTTGGAAAACAGTAAATGCACTGAAGTGTACAAATTCTTCCCTACCTAAGCAAGTTCTGTCTAACTCTGGCAATGGGATAAGTAATGCTTTTAATAATAATTGTATCTCTTTTATTTCAGAGAAATGGTGGTGTAGTTGACCCTGGTCAGTCAATCGACTGCTCTTCCCTCTAGCTGACTCGACGGTTAACCCGTCAACTTCTAGTGAATCTGTTTTAATTTCAACAATTTACTCTGTGATGTGCTAGAAGCCGTGCTTAAGATTGATGTAAAAATATATATATATACAGCGGGTGAAATAAGTATTGAACACGTCACCATTTTTCTCAGTAAATATATTTCCAAAGGTGCTATTGACATGAAATGTTCACCAGATGTTGGTAACAACCCAAGTAATCCATACATACAAAGAAACCAAAACAAATAAGTTCAGAAATTAAGTTATGTGTAATAATGTGAAATGACACCTGGTCGAGGCAAATTTATAGTGAAATGATTGTCTTTCCACTTCCATATTATGGCCCCAACAGTGCTCACTGGAACATTCAGAAGCTTAGAAATGCCCCTATAACCAATGCCATCATTATGTTTTGCAACAATTAGGTTGTGAATGTCTTGAGACAGCTCTTTGCTTTTACCCATCATGAGATGTGTCTTGTGTGACACCTTGGCAATGAGACCTTTTTGTAGGCCATCAGTTGGGACTGAACCAGCTGATATTAATTTGCACTGACAGGGGGCTGGATTGCTTTTTAATTACTGATAGTTTTCAGCTGTTGTCTTGGCTTTCCATGCCTTTTTGAACCTCCCTTTCTTCATGTGTTCAATACTTTTTCCCTGTGTCATTTCACATTATTACACATAACTTAATTTCTGAACTTATTTGTTTTGGTTTCTTTGTATGTATGGATTACTTGGGTTGTTACCAACATCTGGTGAAACTTTCATGTCAATAGCACCTTTGGAAATATATTTACTGAGAAAAATGGTGACGTGTTCAATACTTATTTCATCCGCTGTATACAGTGGGGAGAACAAGTATTTGATACACTGCCGATTTTGCAGGTTTTCCTACTTACAAAGCATGTAGAGGTCTGTAATTTTTGTCATAGGTATACTTCAACTGTGAGAGACGGAATCTAAAACAAAAATCCAGAAAATCACACTGTATGATTTTTAAACAATTAATTTGCATTTTATTGCATGACATAAGTATTTGATCACCTACCAACCAGTAAGAATTCCGGCTCTCACAGACCTGTTAGTTTTTCTTTAAGAAGCCCTCCTGTTCTCCACTCATTACCTGTATTAACTGCACCTGTTTGAACTCGTTACCTGTATAAAAGACACCTGTCCACACACTCAATCAAACAGACTCCAACCTCTCCACAATGGCCAAGACCAGAGAGCTGTGTAAGGACATCAGGGATAAAATTGTAGACCTGCACAAGGCTGGGATGGGCTACAGGACAATAGGCAAGCAGCTTGGTGAGAAGGCAACAACTGTTGGCGCAATTGTTAGAAAATGGAAGAAGTTCAAGATGACGGTCAATCTCCCTCGGTCTGGGGCACCATGCAAGATCTCACCTCGTGGGGCATCAATGATCATGAGGAAGGTGAGGGATCAGCCCAGAACCACACGGCAGGACCTGGTCAATGACCTGAAGAGAGCTGGGACCACAGTCTCAAAGAAAACCATTAGTAACACACTACGCCGTCATGGATTAAAATCCTGCAGCGCACGCAAGGTCCCCCTACTCAAGCCAGCGCATGTCCAGGCCCGTCTGAAGTTTGCCAATGACCATCTGGATGATCCAGAGGAGTAATGGGAGAAGTTAATGTGGTCTGATGAGACAAAAATAAAGCTTTTTAGTCTAAACTCCACTCGCCATGTTTGGAGGAAGAAGAAGGATGAGTACAACCCCAAGAACACCATCCCAACCGTGAAGCATGGAGGTGGAAACATCATTCTTTGGGGATGCTTTTCTGCAAAGGGGACAGGACGACTGCACCGTATTGAGGGGAGGATGGATGGGGCCATGTATCGCGAGATCTTGGCCAACAACCTCCTTCCCTCAGTAAGAGCATTGAAGATGGGTCGTGGCTGGGTCTTCCAGCATGACAACGACCCGAAACACACAGCCAGGGCAACTAAGGAGTGGCTCCGTAAGAAGCATCTCAAGGTCCTGGAGTGGCCTAGCCAGTCTCCAGACCTGAACCAAATAGAAAATCTTTGGAGGGAGCTGAAAGTCCGTATTGCCCAGCGACAGCCCGAAACCTGAAGGATCTGTATGGAGGAGTGGGCCAAAATCCCTGCTGCAGTGTGTGAAAACCTGGTCAAGAACTACAGGAAACGTATGATCTCTGTAATTGCAAACAAAGGTTTCTGTACCAAATATTAAGTTCTGCTTTTCTGATGTATCAAATACTTATGTCATGCAATAAAATGCAAATTAATTTCTTAAAAATCATACAATGTGATTTTCTGGAATTTTGTTTTAGATTCCGTCACTCACAGTTGAAGAGTACCTATGATAAAAATTACAGACTTCTACATGCTTTGTACGTGGGAAAATCTGCAAAATCGGCAGTGTATCAAATACTTGTTCTCCCCACTGTATAACTGGAGCTGATATGCTTGATATATTCTTGCTGCTGCTTTCTGCACCCATGATTGCTTAATAATTAACCCATATTTTAACCTGACGATTATATCTGGTGGTGGCCCTTGTGACCTAAATAATTATCGGCCTATTTCTAAACTTTCTTACCTAGCTAAAATATTTGAATTTTTGATTAATTCTCAGCTAAGATCGTTCTTATCTTTGAAATGTAATTTAAATGTACATCCGGGGTTTTAGACCTGGTCATGGCACTATCTCTGCTTCATCCCTAGTTATAAATTATGTGGTTAACTTTATGGACAAAAGGCAACATTGTGCTGCCCTCTTCATTGACCTATCAAGGCTTTCGATACTGTTAATCACTCTGCTAATTCATAGGCTTTCCTCAATTGGCCTAGACCAGGCTGCATATAACTGGTTTAAATATTACTTAACAGATAGAACTCAATGCATATCTACTTATGATGTTAAATCGTAAGGTTTCCTGGATATTACGAAAGGTGTCCAGCAGGGGTAGATTCTGGGTCCTGTACTCTTTACAACAATATCAACTTCTAAATTATGATGATGATACTGTTGTGTATGCTATTGTCCCCACAGTTGAGCAGGCTTTATCTGAACTACATTCTGCCTTGATTGTATTACAGAAAAACTTTATTGACATTAATTTAGTACTGAATGCAGGTAAAACTAAATATATGATGTTCTCTAGAGCACATAAAAATAAGTATGATGATTTAAGCATATGTACTTTGGATGGTATCCGTATTGATTGTGTCCGTGCTTACAAATATCTGGGCATCTGGATAGATTAAAAGCTGTCTTTTAAAAAGCATATTGATGAGTTAGTTAAGAAGCTGAGAATAAAAATGGGCTTCTTATATTAAAAAAAAGGTCCTGCCTCTCGCTAAATAGTAGAAAGCAGATTAGTCAGTCTATGTTCCTATTATACAGTATATACCGTGTTTTTCTTTCTGCTTGGATTTTGTATTTATATTTTTTGATGTGTGTATTTTCTGATTCATGTCATTCAGGACTCATCTGTAAAAGAGACCATTGTCTCAGTAATTAAAAGGTTAAATAAAAAATAAGATGCAGGACTCACACTGTGAAATAATAGTTTTTAACTACCTCATCTCTGTATATGAGGTAGTCATATAGGGCACCTATTGGAAGATGTGTAATAAATAAGCAGACATTGAATATCCCTTTGAGCATGGTGAAGTTATTAATTACACTTGGTGTATCAATACAGCCAGTCACTACAAAGATACAGGCGTCCTTCATAACTCAGTTGCCGGAGAGGATGGAAAACTCTCAGGGATTTCACCATGAGGCCATTAGTGACTTTAAAACAGTTACAGAGTTTAATGGCTGTGATATGAGAAAAGGATTGTAGTTATTTCACAATACTAACCTAAAAAAGGACTTAAAGAATGAAAATATTCCAAAGCATCCTGTTTGCAATAAGTAAAAAATTAAATGTATGTCCTGAATACAAAGTGCTATTTTCAACCATGGTGGTGGCTGCATCATGGTATGGGTATGCTTGTCTTCGGCAAGGACCACTTTTTTTTTTAACAAATTAACCTTTCAGCAGGACAATAACCTAAAACAAATATACACTGGAGTTGCTTACCAAGACGACATTGAATGTTCCTGAGTGGCCGAGTTACAATTTTTCAAATCGGCTTGAAGATCTATGGCAAGACTTGAAAATGGCTGTGTAGCAATGATCAACAACCAACTTCACAGAGCTATAATAATATGCAAATATTTACCCAGAAAAACTCACAACTGTAAGCGCTGCTAAAGGTGATTCTAACATGTATTGACTAAAGGTTGTGAATACTTATTTAAATTAGTTTTCTGCATTTAATTTTCAATACATTTTCTAAAATGTCTAAAAACATGTTTTCACTTTGTTATTATGGGGTATTATAAAACGGGTGGGTCTAATCCTGAATGCTGGTTTAAACCACGTTCCTGCCGGTGTATATTCCACAAGTTACCATCAGCTAAATCTATGAAGTTAAAATGTCTATTTACTCTGTTCCATCTGACTGCGCAATCCACTGTCTCAACAGCCCAGCCAAGCAATTATTAAACTTGATCTCCACTATAAAAAGCATCTAGACATTATCTCACATTTCTTTTAGACTAATATTTAGTTTTCAACAGCAGAGATTTGTATAATCCTTGCTGTCTGTCTCTCCGACATTTGCAACATTGTTTCAGTATTCAAATTCGATCTCCAGCTGTCCCATAGTAATGAACGTGTTGGGATGAGACATACAAGCAGGCAGCGTTTCTCAGCCAGTCGAAATCATGAATCAGCTGGCATCATTTTATGGATTTATACAAAGAAATGTAATTGAAAAAAGGTCAAACTAGTTGGTTTGCAGTCTTTCCAGCTTCATTTTGAAGTGATTGTGTTAGCTGTGTTGTTGGCTAGCTCCTCTGAACAACAGTGTCCTGAGAAGTGAGCACATTTTCTATGCCAGGCAAAATCGTACCTCATTAGCACATTGTTATCGATGTATCCAAATAGATGTAATAGAAAACAGCTTAAACAAATGCAAATGCAGCTACTTTGCTGTTATTCTGCTTTTTGACGTGTTGGCTACATAGCAAGCAAGGGATAAGAACGTTGCCAGCAATGGAACATTTAGAACGAACGACTGGGTCACCTCCATAGATACAGAACAAAAAGACTGAATGACTGGGTCAAGTCTCTAACACACCCATGCCAATATATCCTCCAAACACCAGCTTCTCAGGCATTATCACTTAATTGTGTGTTGTGTGAGAAAAAAAGTTGATTTAATAAATTTTGAATTCACACTATAAGTCAAGGAGTATGAATACTTTCTGAAGGCACTGTAAGCTTTCGGTTTCATTCATTCATTGCCACCAGGGCCTGCCGGTGTAACTGCTAAACCGGTTGCTGTACACTGATTGTGGGTTTACTAACGCGTTAGTTCTAGTTTGTTGACTGAAACGTTCATATGGGGACAACAATGTAGGCTGTTTAGCCGTTAGTGGTTATGGTATGAAGGTTTGGATTGGAAGATTTTGCGCCTGGTCACAGACAGCTGTTGTGTTGTGCACTAAAGTCCACCAGCAAAGGGAAAAGATGAGAGGAGGACAGCACGTAGATGCGAGAAGACATTATACGATCAAAGTACTTTTTTTTTTTTTTTTTAACCAGGTAGGCCAGTTGAGAACAAGTTCTCATTTACAACTGCGAACTGGCCAAGATAAAGCAAAGCAGTGCGACAAAAACAACAACACAGAGTTACACATGGGATAAACAAACGTACAGTCAATAACACAATAGAAATATAATTGTAGTAAGATTAGGAAGGTAAGGCAATAAATAGGCCATAGTGGCAAAATAATTACAATTTAGCATTAACACTGGAGTGATAGATGTGCAGATGATGATGTGCAAATAGAGATACTGGGGTGCAAATGAGCAAAAATAACAATATGGGGATGAGGTAGTTGGGTGGGCTATTTACAAATGGGCTGTGTACAGGTGCAGTGATCGGTAAGCTGCTCTGACAGCTTAAAGTTATTGAGAGAGATGGTAGTCTCCAGCTTCAATGATTTTTGCAATTTGTTCCAGTCATTGGCAGCAGAGAACTGGAAGGAATGGCGGCCAAAGGAGGTGTTGACCCTTGAAATATACCTGCTGGAGCGCATGCTATGGGTGGGTGTTGCTATGGTGACCAGCGAGCTGAGATAAGGCGGGGATTTACCTAGCAAAGACTTATAGATGACCTGGAGCCAGTGGTTTGGTGACAAATATGTAGTGAGGGCCAACCAACGAGAGCATACAGGTCGCAGTGGTGGGTAGTATATGGGACTTTGGTAACAAAACGGATGACACTGTGATAGACTACATCCAATTTGCTCAGTAGAGTGTTGGAGGCTATTTCGTAAACGACATTGCCGAAGTCAAGGATCGGTAGGAGAGTCAGTTTTACGAGGGCATGTTTGGCAGCATGAGTGAAGGAGGCTTTGTTGCGAAATAGGAAGCCGATTCTAGATGTAATTTTGGATTGGAGATGCTTAATGTGAGTCTGGAAGGAGAGTTTACAGTCTAACCAGAAACCTAGGTATTTGTAAGTGTCCACATATTCTAAGTCAGACCCGTCGAGAGTAGTGATGCTAGTACGGTGGGTGGGAGCGTTCGATTGAAGAGCATGCATTTAGTTTTACTAGCATTTAAGAGCAGTTGGAGGCCACGGAAGGAATGTCGTATGACATTGAAGCTTGTTTGGAGGTTTGTCCAAAGAAGGACAAACCTCAGAATGGTGTCATGCGTAGAGGTGGATCAGAGAGTCACCAGCAGCAAGAGCGACATCATTGATATATACAGAGAATAGGGTCGGCCCAAGAATTGAACCCTGTGTCACCCCCATAGAGACTGCCAGAGGTCTGGACAACAGGCCCTACGATTTGGCACACTGAACTATATCTGAGAAGTAGTTGGTGAACCAGGCGAGGCAGTCATTTGAGAAACCAAGGCTATTGAGTCTGCCGATAAGAATACGGTGATTGACAGAGTCGAAAGCCTTGGCCAGGTCGATGAAGACAGCTGCACAGTACTGTCTTTTATCGATGGCGGTTATGATATCGTTTAGGACCTTGAGCGTGGCTGAGGTGCACTCATGACCAGCTCGGAAACCAGATTGCATAGCGGAGAAGGTACGGTGGGATTCGAAATGGTCGGTGATCTGTTTGTTAACTTGGTTTTCGAAGACTTTAGAAAGGCAGGGAAGGATGGAGTGTCTCCCCCTTTGAAGAGGGGGATGACCATGGCAGCTTTCCAATCTTTAGGGATCTCAGACGTTACTAAAGAGAAGTCTAGCCCATCTGATTTGTAGGGGTCCAGATTTTGCAGCTCTTTTAGAACATCAGCAATCTGGATTTGGGTGAAGGAGAAGCAGGGGGGGCTTGGCCAAGTTGCTGCGGGGGGTGCAGAGCTGTTGGCCGGGGTAGGGGTAGCCAGGTGGAAAGCATGGCCAGCCATAGCAAAATGCTTATTGAAATTCTCGATTATCGTAGATTTATCGGTGGTGACAGTGTTATCCTAGCAGCTGGGAGGAGGTGCTCTTATTTTCCATGGACTTTACAGTGTCCCAAAATTAGTGCTACAGGATGCAAATTTCTTTTTGAAAAAGCTAGCCTTTGCTTTCCTAACTGACTGTGTATATTGGTTCCTGACTTCCCTGAAAAGTTTCATATCGCGGGGGCTATTCGATGCTAATGCAGTACGCCACAGGATGTTTTTGTGCTGGTCAAGGGCAGTCAAGTCTGGAGTGAACAAAGGGCTATATCTGTTCTTAGTTCTACATTTGTTGAATGGGGCATGCTTATTTAAAATTGTGAGGAAAGCACTTTTAAAGAACAACCAGGCATCCTCTACTGACGGGATGAGGTCAATATCCTTCAAGGATACCCAGGCCAGGTCAATTAGAAAGGCCTGCTCGCTGAAGTGTTTTAGGAAGCGTTTGACAGTGATGAGGGGTGGTTGTTTGACCGCGGACCCATTACAGACGCAGGCAATGAGGCAGTGATCGCTGAGATCCTGGTTGAAGACAGCAGAGGTTTTTGGAGGGCAAGTTAGTCAGGATGATATCTATGAGGGTGCCCATGTTTACGGATTTAGGGTTGTACCTGATGGGTTACTTGATCATTTGTGTGAGATTGATCTTAGATTGAGCCTAGCTTAGATTGTAGGACGGCCAGGGTGTTAAGCATATCCCAGTTTAGGTCACCTAACAGTACAAACTCTGAAGATAGATGGGGGGCAATCAATTCACTTATGGTGTCCAAGGCACAGCTGGGGGCTGAGGGGGGTCTGTAACAAGCGGCAACAGTGAGAGACCTATTTCTGGAAAGATGGATTTTGAAAAGTAGAAGCTCAAACTGTTTGGGCACATACCTGGGTAGTATGACAGAACTCTGCAGGCTGTCTCTGCAGTAGATTGCATCTCCGCCTCCTTTGGCAGTTCTATCTTGACGGAAAATGTTGTAGTTGAGGATGGAAATGTCAGAATTTTTGGTGGCATTCCTAAGCCAGGATTCAGACACGGCTAGGACATCAGGGTTGGCGGCGTGTGCTAAAGCAGTGAATCAATCAAACTTAGGGAGGAGGCTTCTGATGTTAACATGCATGAAACCAAGGCTTTTACAGTTAGGGGAGTAGGTGTAGTACAGTTGGGGAGTAGGTGTAGTACTGGGGGGCTACAGGGTTATGGTAGGATGTGAGTTCAGTGGAAGTAACGATGAAAGAGGTTGCATCTCTCGAGGCACCAGCTAAGCCAGGTGAGGTCTCCGCGTGTGTGAGGGGTGGGACAAAGGAGCAATCTGGGGCATGTTGAGCGGGACTGGGGGCTCTACAGTGAAATAGAACAATAAGAACTAAACAGCAACAGACAAGGCATATTGACATGATAGAGAGGCATAAAGCAAACATTAGGTGTTAATCAAGAGAGCTAAGAGAACAACGGGTAATGGCGATGAATGGCCAGAGAGGGTCAGTTGATGTGCTACAAACAGGACCTGAGTTTGAGGCTGAGGCTTAACAGATAAACAGAATGAGGTACAGTGGTAAGGGAACAGTCCAGCAGGCATAAGCTGTGTAGCCAAGTGATCATAAGGTCCAATGAGCAGCAAGAGGTGAGCCAGGCGAGCGGGAGGCACGGCATTCAGAATGCTAGCGGGCCGGGGCTAGCAGATGGGTCTTCGGCGACATAGCAACAGAAAAACCTGTTGAAACCACGTCGGACGATTACGTCGGCAGACCAGTCGGAGATGGATCGGCGGGGCTCCGTGTTGACAATAGAAGGTCCAGTACCAAGAGGTACTGTAGCCCAGGAATTAGCTAGTACACGTCAGCTAGCCGGGAGATTGGCCTGGCTCGAGGCTAGCTCAAGGCTAACTGGTGCATGCTTCGGGACAGAGGTGTTAGCCAACAACAGCCACTAGGTTGCAGCTAGCTAGTTGCGAAGATCCGGTGTAATGGTCCAGTGATTTTGGCAGAAATCCGGTGATCTGTGTTGGAAGCGCGCTGTGCAGACTGGCCGATATTGTCAGAACTAAAGCTGGCTGGTGCAGGCCAAGGGCAGTGGTGAAGACCGCTAGCAGTGGCTAGCAATGGCTAGTAGCTAGTTAGCAGGCTAGCTTCTGTCGGAGGTCCAGTTATATGGGATAAAGAAAGAAATAAATAGTAGGCGGGTTGCAGGAAAGTATATGAGATTAAGAAATATATACAGAAAAATAGAAAAAACAGACTATTTACACAGGACACGGGACAGGACAAAAAAACATGTCTGCACTGTTACGCCATCTTGGTTTCCTTTAGTGATGATGCTGTATGCGGCTGCAATGAAATTAAACTGTGTTTGTGGGTGATCAGGGGTGTATTCTTTTCTCAGATTCTGTTGCAAAATGTTTCTTTAATCGAAACCTACCGGAATAGGGGAGGGAACTACCTGAATTTGTCCAATAGAAACTCTTGTTTTAGTTGCAAAATGTTCCATTAATGATTACACCCCCAAATCAGCTAGATGCAGGCAAGAGTGTGCAAGGCGGGATCATCTTCATTACTCCAATTTGTCTCTAGACCTGTGCACCTACGTTATACATTTTCATTTGTAGACTAGGTTGTAGACGTCTACCTTACTCTTGTCTTTGTGTGAGACCCCCAGAAATTGACAGGAACAAGCTGATTTCATATTGTTGATATATAATAGTGGGCCCTAAAACACTCCCTTGTGGCATTCCACAGCTGACTAACCTGGCATCAGACAAGGTGCCATTGACATTAACCCTCTGATACCTTCCTGACAGATAAGACTTGAGCCACTCTACTGCCATGCTGCTAAAACCTAGGGTGCTTAGCTTGTAGAGTAGTATCTGGTGGTCTACTGTAGGGCACCCCCCACCACCACCCAATAAAACCACACACATACATGGCACACCTGCATTTGGGGAGATTCTCCCATTCTTCTCTGCAGATCCTCTCAAGCTCTGTCAGGTTGGATGGGGAACGTCACTGCTTAGCTATTTTCATGTCTCTCCAGAGATGTTTGATCGGGTTCAAGTCCGGGCTTTGTCTGAGCCACTCAAGGACAATCAGAGACTTGTCCCAAAGCCAATCCTGTGTTGTCTTGGCTGTGTGCTCAGGGTCGTTGTCCTGTTGGAAGGTGAACCTTCGCCCCAGTCTGAGGTCCTGAGCACTCTGGAGCAGGTTTTCATCAAGGATATCTCTGTACTTTGCTACGTTCATCTTTCCCTCGATCCTGACTAGTCTCCCTGTCCTTGCCACTGAAAAACATTCCCACAGCATGATGCTGCCACCACCATGCTTCAGCGTAGGAATGGTGCCAGATTTCCAGCAGATGTGACGCTTGGCATTCAGGCTTAAGAGTTCAATCTTGGTTTCATCAGACCAGAGAATCTTGTTTCTCATGTTCTGAGAGTCCTTTAGGTGTCTTTTGCCGATTGTTGGAGTGCTGCAGAGATGGTTGTCCTTCTGGAAGGTTCTCCCATCTCCACAGAGGAACTCTGAGGCTCTGTCAGAGTTACCATCGTGTTCTTGGTCACCTCTCTGACCAAGGCCCTTCTCCCCCGATTACTCAGTTTAGCCAGGCGGCCAGCTCCAGGAAGAGTCTTGGTGGTTCCAAACTTCTTCCATTTAAGAATGATTGAGGCCACTGTGTTCTTGGGTACCTTCAATGCTGCAGAAAATATTTGGTACCCTTCCCCAGATCTGTGCCTCGACACAATCCTGTCCCGGAGCTCTAAGGACAATTCCTTCGACCTCATGGCTTGGTTTTTGCTTTGACATGCACTGTCAACTGTGGGACATTATTATATACAGTGGGGAGAACAAGTATTTGATACACTGCCGATTTTGCAGGTTTTCCCACTTACAAAGTATGTAGAAGTCTGTAATTTTTATCATAGGTACTCTTCAACTGTGAGTGACGGAATCTAAAACAAAAATCCAGAAAATCTTAAAAATCTTTGTTTGCAATTACAGAGATCATATGTTTCCTGTAGTTCTTGACCAGGTTTGCACACACTGCAGCAGGGATTTTGGCCCACTCCTCCATACAGATCCTTCAGGTTTCGGGGCTGTCGCTGGGCAATACGGACTTTCAGCTCCCTCCAAAGATTTTCTATTGGGTTCAGGTCTGGAGACTGGCTAGGCCACTCCAGGACCTTGAGATGCTTGTTACGGAGCCACTCCTTAGTTGCCCTGGCTGTGTGTTTCGGGTCGTTGTCATGCTGGAAGACCCAGCCACGACCCATCTTCAATGCTCTTACAGAGGGAAGGAGGTTATTGGCCAAGATCTCGCGATACATGGCCCCATCCATCCTCCCCTCAATACGGTGCAGTCGTCCTGTCCCCTTTGCAGAAAAGCATCCCCAAAGAATGATGTTTCCACCTCCATGCTTCACGGTTGGGATGGTGTTCTTGGGGTTGTACTCATCCTTCTTCTTCCTCCAAACACGGCGAGTGGATTTTAGACCAAAAAGCTCTATTTTTGTCTCATCAGACCACATGACCTTCTCCCATTCCTCCTCTGGATCATCCAGATGGTCATTGGCAAACTTCAGACGGGCCTGGACATGCGCTGGCTTGAGCAGGGGGACCTTGCGGGCGCTGCAGGATTTTAATCCATGACGGCGTAGTGTGTTACTAATGATTTTCTTTGAGACTGTGGTCCCAGCTCTCTTCAGGTCATTGACCAGATCCTGCCGGATAGTTCTGGGCTGATCCCTCACCTTCCTCATGATTATTGATACCCCACGAGGTGAGATCTTGCATGGTGCCCCAGACCGAGGGAGATTGACTGTCATCTTGAACTTCTTCCATTTTCTAATAATTGCGCCAACAGTTGTTGCCTTCTCACCAAGCTGCTTGCCTATTGTCCTGTAGCCCATCCCAGCCTTGTGCAGGTCTACAATTTTATCCCTGATGTCCTTACACAGCTCTCTGGTCTTGGCCATTGTGGAAAGGTTGGAGTCTGTTTGATTGAGTGTGTGGACAGGTGTCTTTTATACAGGTAACAAGTTAAAACAGGTGCAGTTAATAGATAGATAGATAGATAGATAGATAGATAGATAGATAGATAGATAGATAGATAGATAGATAGATAGATAGATAGATAGATAGATAGATAGATAGATAGATAGATAGATAGATAGATAGATAGATAGATAGATAGATAGATAGATAGGTACTTTATTGCTCCCCCGGGGGGGAGAAATTTCATTGTCAAGCAGCTACAACAAAACACAGGGCAGGTGCAAAATGCCACAACGAAAAGTACACAAAAGACAGATACACGGTACATGATACATAGAGCGGCAGTATGAAAAAGTATAGAAATACAAGATATCTGGAGTGCAAAAAAAAAAAAAAAAAAAAAAGCTATAAAAGGACATTGCATAGTATGAGTGGTTGGCTGAATATGTACACTATACATTGGTGGATGTTGGATGGTTAACTATACTATACAGGTCGATGGCAGAGAAATACTTCAGTAGCTAAAAATGCGTATGATATGAGCGAGGGTAATAATAGTTTACTTAATAGACAGACTGGGTAAATTAACAGGTAAGTGAAAATTTTGCATGGTTAAATTAGTTAAATTAGCTGTACAGTTAGGTATACAGTTATATTTACAGATAAGTGAATACTTGCATGTTTACACAAACTGTACAGGTAAATGACAGGAAGAGATACTTTAATAGCTAAATGTGTGTATGATATCATTTGGGGTAATAATAGTAATTCCCTTAAAATACAGTCCTTAGTGCGCAGGGTTTAATTACAGACAACTGCACTTATTGCACATTCGATATACTAAAAGCAATGAGAAAAGGTGCAACTGGCAGGATACTAATATGCATTCCTGAGTGAATGCCTACGTCCAATAATTACTTACTATATTGCATGTGATATAATATAACAACTGTACATGAGTATGTATATACAGACCTGTATGAATAAATAGGTCCTGAGTGGATGAGTGCTGACGGACCAGAGTTACTCACGGATGGATGCATAATTGTTAAACTAGGTCCTAGCACCCCAACAGTTCCAGATCTATGTTGCCGACGGCACGGCACCCCGGTGAGGCATTATATAGTCTCATAGCCGCCGGCAGGAAGGACCTCCTGTAGCGCTCTCTGGCACACCGTGGTGGGATCAGTCTGTGACTGAAAGTGCTCCTCTGCGTCATAACCATAGTGTGCAGAGGGTGGGTGACGTTGTCCATGATGGCCAGCAGTTTGGCCAGGATCCGTCTCTCCGCCACCTCCTCTAGAGTGTCAAGGCTCATCCCCAGGACAGAGCTAGCCTTCCTGATCAGCTTATTTACCCGAGAAGCATCACCGGCTTTGATGTTTGCTCCCCAGCACACCACTGCAAAAAAGATGGCACTGGCCACCACAGACTGGTAGAAGGTATGCAGTAGTTTACTGCACACGTTGAAGGACCTGAGCCTCCTCAGAAAGTAGAGTCGGCTCTGGCCCTTTTTGTACAGGGCCCCGGTGTTACCAGCCCATTCCAGTCTGTTGTCCATATGGACACCCAGGAACTTGTATGACTCAACCATTTCCACATCCGTCCCCTTTATAGGGACTGCAGTCAGTTGTGCCTTGGTTCTCCTGAAGTCCACCACCATCTCCTTAGTTTTGCTGATGTTGAGCTGAAGGTGGTTCTGCTCACACCACAACACAAAGTCACTGATTGTGCTCCTGTACTCCTCCTCCTGCCCACCCCTGATGCACCCTACAATAGCAGAGTCATCCGAGAACTTCTGTAGGTGGCATGTCTCAGAGTTATATCTGAAGTCTGAGGTGTAGAGGGTGAACAGGAAGGGGGACAGGACCGTACCCTGGGGGGCCCCTGTGTTGCTAACAGCCCGTTCTGACACACAGCTCTGTAGTCGCACAAATTGTGGCCTACCGGTCAGGTAGTCCGTGACCCAGGAGACTAAGGGTGCTTCCACTTTCATCCTCCTCATCTTCTCACCCAGTAGCAGGGGCTGAATGGTATTGAAGGCACTGGAGAAGTAAAAAAACATGACCCTCACAGTGCAACCTGCGTTGTCCAGGTGAGAGTAGGCCCTCTGCAGAAGGTAGATGATTGCATCATCCACCCCGATTTTGCGCTGGTATGCAAACTGCAGGGGGTCCATTGATGAACACACCAGGGGTCTGAGGTGAGCGAGGACTAACCTTTCCAGGGTCTTCATGATGTGGGATGTTAGCGCTACAGGTCTGAAGTCATTCAGGACAGTGGGGTGTGCCTTCTTGGGCACTGGGACGAGGCAGGATGTTTTCCACAGCACAGGGACCCTTTCTAGGCTCAGGCTAAGGTTGAAAAGACGCTGGAGTATTCCACACAGTTGGTCAGCACAGACCCTCAGCACCCTTGGGCTGATGCCATCAGGGCCCGCCGCTTTCCACTGGTGTAGTCTCTCCAGCTCTCTCTTCACTTGGTTGGTGGTGAAAGCCAGCCCAGGTGGGGAGGTGGGGGGAAGGGGGGTGTTGAGGATCAGTCCAGGGGGGGCAGGGGCAGAGGTGGGGTCACTGATTGTCTCAGCAGAGGTGCTGTGAGCAAAGTGGGGGTGGGATAGCCGTGAGGGTGTGTGGTCTGGGGAGCTGGAGGGGAGGTGGACAGGGCCAGTATCGAACCTGTTAAAAAATTGGTTCAGCTCATTGGCTCTGTCCTGGGTCCCCTCCGTCTGCCCACTGTTTGACGTTTTGAAGCCAGTGATATTTCTCATACCCTTCCACACCTCTCTCACCTGGCTCTGCCTCAGCTTGTCCTCCATCTTCTCCTTATACACTCTCTTCCCCTCAGCAATCCGCAACTTCAGCTCCCTCTGGACGCATTTCAATTTGTCCTTGTCCTTCTCCTTGAAGGCCCTCTTCTTCTCATTCAGCAGGGCCTTCAGGTCGCTGGTGACCCAGGGTTTATTGTTTGGGAAACAGCGTACCTTCCTGGTGGGTACAGTGTTGTCTACACAAAAATTAATATAGTCTGTTATGCAGTCAGTGAGTCCATCGATGTCCTCCCCATGAGCCTCACAGAGCACATCCCAGTCTGTTGTTTCAAAGCAGTCCTGTAGGGCCTCATTCGCCTCTGGGGACCATCTCCTAATAGTCCTGGTGGTTGCAGGCTGCTGTTGGACCATAGGCCTGTAGAGTGGGGTGAGGTGGACAAGGTTGTGATCCGATCTACCGAGGGGAGGGAGTGCAGTGGAGTTGTATGCATCCTTCACATTAGCATATAACAAGTCCAGAGTTTTATTATTCCTGGTTGGGCACTTCACGAACTGTTTGAACGTGGGCAGCGTTGAAGAGAGAGATGCATGGTTAAAATCCCCCGAAATGGCAAGGAAAGCACTGGGATGCGCTGTCTGTAACCTCGCGATAACAGAGTGGATGACGTCACACGCTGCGTTTGCGTCAGCAGAGGGCGTGATGTAAACAATAACAGCAATGGCCGCCGTGAATTCCCTCGGCAAATAGTAGGGTCTCAGGCTAACGGCTAGCAGTTCAATGTCCGGGCTACAAAACTGTTCCTTAAGAGTAATATGGTTCGGATGACACCATCTGTTGTTAACTAATAAAGCCAGCCCACCACCCTTACTCTTACCGGAAGAGACGCGATCCCTGTCCGCTGTGATGGTCTGGAAACCGTCGATAGTGACGTTCTGTATGGGGATGTTATCGTTCAGCCAAGTCTCAGTAAAACACATTAGGCTCGTTTCCCGATAAATCCTTTGTCCACGAACAAGTCCCGCCAACTCATCCATCTTGTTATGTAGACACCTAACATTGCCCATAATAATAGACGGTATAACCGGCTTGTACTTGAACCTCCTCCGCTTTGCCTTACATTTCAATCCCGCCCTGCATCCACGGCGTCGTCTTTTCAATTCGTCCGGAATATCAAACTTTTCCCTGGGGAGCAGCAGCGCTGTGTGGGCTAAATCCAGGAGCTGGGCTCGGTTGTAAACAATAACAGTTGACGACTCCTGTCGACGTTCAGCTGCGATAAAATCCATAAAATCCATAATCCTGAACTGTTATAGTTCGACTGTAGCAAAATAAAAAAATAATGAGTGGAGAACAGGAGGGCTTCTTAAAGAAAAACTAACAGGTCTGTGAGAGCCCGAGGGAGATTGACCGTCATCTTGAACTTCTTCCATTTTCTAATAATTGCGCCAACAGTTGTTGCCTTCTCACCAAGCTGCTTGCCTATTGTCCTGTAGCCCATCCCAGCCTTGTGCAGGTCTACAATTTTATCCCTGATGTCCTTACACAGCTCTCTGGTCTTGGCCATTGTGGAAAGGTTGGAGTCTGTTTGATTGAGTGTGTGGACAGGTGTCTTTTATACAGGTAACAAGTTAAAACAGGTGCAGTTAATAGATAGATAGATAGATAGATAGATAGATAGATAGATAGATAGATAGATAGATAGATAGATAGATAGATAGATAGATAGATAGATAGATAGATAGATAGATAGATAGATAGATAGATAGGTACTTTATTGCTCCCCCGGGGGGGAGAAATTTCATTGTCAAGCAGCTACAACAAAACACAGGGCAGGTGCAAAATGCCACAACGAAAAGTACACAAAAGACAGATACACGGTACATGATACATAGAGCGGCAGTATGAAAAAGTATAGAAATACAAGATATCTGGAGTGCAAAAAAAAAAAAAAAAAAAAAAGCTATAAAAGGACATTGCATAGTATGAGTGGTTGGCTGAATATGTACACTATACATTGGTGGATGTTGGATGGTTAACTATACTATACAGGTCGATGGCAGAGAAATACTTCAGTAGCTAAAAATGCGTATGATATGAGCGAGGGTAATAATAGTTTACTTAATAGACAGACTGGGTAAATTAACAGGTAAGTGAAAATTTTGCATGGTTAAATTAGTTAAATTAGCTGTACAGTTAGGTATACAGTTATATTTACAGATAAGTGAATACTTGCATGTTTACACAAACTGTACAGGTAAATGACAGGAAGAGATACTTTAATAGCTAAATGTGTGTATGATATCATTTGGGGTAATAATAGTAATTCCCTTAAAATACAGTCCTTAGTGCGCAGGGTTTAATTACAGACAACTGCACTTATTGCACATTCGATATACTAAAAGCAATGAGAAAAGGTGCAACTGGCAGGATACTAATATGCATTCCTGAGTGAATGCCTACGTCCAATAATTACTTACTATATTGCATGTGATATAATATAACAACTGTACATGAGTATGTATATACAGACCTGTATGAATAAATAGGTCCTGAGTGGATGAGTGCTGACGGACCAGAGTTACTCACGGATGGATGCATAATTGTTAAACTAGGTCCTAGCACCCCAACAGTTCCAGATCTATGTTGCCGACGGCACGGCACCCCGGTGAGGCATTATATAGTCTCATAGCCGCCGGCAGGAAGGACCTCCTGTAGCGCTCTCTGGCACACCGTGGTGGGATCAGTCTGTGACTGAAAGTGCTCCTCTGCGTCATAACCATAGTGTGCAGAGGGTGGGTGACGTTGTCCATGATGGCCAGCAGTTTGGCCAGGATCCGTCTCTCCGCCACCTCCTCTAGAGTGTCAAGGCTCATCCCCAGGACAGAGCTAGCCTTCCTGATCAGCTTATTTACCCGAGAAGCATCACCGGCTTTGATGTTTGCTCCCCAGCACACCACTGCAAAAAAGATGGCACTGGCCACCACAGACTGGTAGAAGGTATGCAGTAGTTTACTGCACACGTTGAAGGACCTGAGCCTCCTCAGAAAGTAGAGTCGGCTCTGGCCCTTTTTGTACAGGGCCCCGGTGTTACCAGCCCATTCCAGTCTGTTGTCCATATGGACACCCAGGAACTTGTATGACTCAACCATTTCCACATCCGTCCCCTTTATAGGGACTGCAGTCAGTTGTGCCTTGGTTCTCCTGAAGTCCACCACCATCTCCTTAGTTTTGCTGATGTTGAGCTGAAGGTGGTTCTGCTCACACCACAACACAAAGTCACTGATTGTGCTCCTGTACTCCTCCTCCTGCCCACCCCTGATGCACCCTACAATAGCAGAGTCATCCGAGAACTTCTGTAGGTGGCATGTCTCAGAGTTATATCTGAAGTCTGAGGTGTAGAGGGTGAACAGGAAGGGGGACAGGACCGTACCCTGGGGGGCCCCTGTGTTGCTAACAGCCCGTTCTGACACACAGCTCTGTAGTCGCACAAATTGTGGCCTACCGGTCAGGTAGTCCGTGACCCAGGAGACTAAGGGTGCTTCCACTTTCATCCTCCTCATCTTCTCACCCAGTAGCAGGGGCTGAATGGTATTGAAGGCACTGGAGAAGTAAAAAAACATGACCCTCACAGTGCAACCTGCGTTGTCCAGGTGAGAGTAGGCCCTCTGCAGAAGGTAGATGATTGCATCATCCACCCCGATTTTGCGCTGGTATGCAAACTGCAGGGGGTCCATTGATGAACACACCAGGGGTCTGAGGTGAGCGAGGACTAACCTTTCCAGGGTCTTCATGATGTGGGATGTTAGCGCTACAGGTCTGAAGTCATTCAGGACAGTGGGGTGTGCCTTCTTGGGCACTGGGACGAGGCAGGATGTTTTCCACAGCACAGGGACCCTTTCTAGGCTCAGGCTAAGGTTGAAAAGACGCTGGAGTATTCCACACAGTTGGTCAGCACAGACCCTCAGCACCCTTGGGCTGATGCCATCAGGGCCCGCCGCTTTCCACTGGTGTAGTCTCTCCAGCTCTCTCTTCACTTGGTTGGTGGTGAAAGCCAGCCCAGGTGGGGAGGTGGGGGGAAGGGGGGTGTTGAGGATCAGTCCAGGGGGGGCAGGGGCAGAGGTGGGGTCACTGATTGTCTCAGCAGAGGTGCTGTGAGCAAAGTGGGGGTGGGATAGCCGTGAGGGTGTGTGGTCTGGGGAGCTGGAGGGGAGGTGGACAGGGCCAGTATCGAACCTGTTAAAAAATTGGTTCAGCTCATTGGCTCTGTCCTGGGTCCCCTCCGTCTGCCCACTGTTTGACGTTTTGAAGCCAGTGATATTTCTCATACCCTTCCACACCTCTCTCACCTGGCTCTGCCTCAGCTTGTCCTCCATCTTCTCCTTATACACTCTCTTCCCCTCAGCAATCCGCAACTTCAGCTCCCTCTGGACGCATTTCAATTTGTCCTTGTCCTTCTCCTTGAAGGCCCTCTTCTTCTCATTCAGCAGGGCCTTCAGGTCGCTGGTGACCCAGGGTTTATTGTTTGGGAAACAGCGTACCTTCCTGGTGGGTACAGTGTTGTCTACACAAAAATTAATATAGTCTGTTATGCAGTCAGTGAGTCCATCGATGTCCTCCCCATGAGCCTCACAGAGCACATCCCAGTCTGTTGTTTCAAAGCAGTCCTGTAGGGCCTCATTCGCCTCTGGGGACCATCTCCTAATAGTCCTGGTGGTTGCAGGCTGCTGTTGGACCATAGGCCTGTAGAGTGGGGTGAGGTGGACAAGGTTGTGATCCGATCTACCGAGGGGAGGGAGTGCAGTGGAGTTGTATGCATCCTTCACATTAGCATATAACAAGTCCAGAGTTTTATTATTCCTGGTTGGGCACTTCACGAACTGTTTGAACGTGGGCAGCGTTGAAGAGAGAGATGCATGGTTAAAATCCCCCGAAATGGCAAGGAAAGCACTGGGATGCGCTGTCTGTAACCTCGCGATAACAGAGTGGATGACGTCACACGCTGCGTTTGCGTCAGCAGAGGGCGTGATGTAAACAATAACAGCAATGGCCGCCGTGAATTCCCTCGGCAAATAGTAGGGTCTCAGGCTAACGGCTAGCAGTTCAATGTCCGGGCTACAAAACTGTTCCTTAAGAGTAATATGGTTCGGATGACACCATCTGTTGTTAACTAATAAAGCCAGCCCACCACCCTTACTCTTACCGGAAGAGACGCGATCCCTGTCCGCTGTGATGGTCTGGAAACCGTCGATAGTGACGTTCTGTATGGGGATGTTATCGTTCAGCCAAGTCTCAGTAAAACACATTAGGCTCGTTTCCCGATAAATCCTTTGTCCACGAACAAGTCCCGCCAACTCATCCATCTTGTTATGTAGACACCTAACATTGCCCATAATAATAGACGGTATAACCGGCTTGTACTTGAACCTCCTCCGCTTTGCCTTACATTTCAATCCCGCCCTGCATCCACGGCGTCGTCTTTTCAATTCGTCCGGAATATCAAACTTTTCCCTGGGGAGCAGCAGCGCTGTGTGGGCTAAATCCAGGAGCTGGGCTCGGTTGTAAACAATAACAGTTGACGACTCCTGTCGACGTTCAGCTGCGATAAAATCCATAAAATCCATAATCCTGAACTGTTATAGTTCGACTGTAGCAAAATAAAAAAATAATGAGTGGAGAACAGGAGGGCTTCTTAAAGAAAAACTAACAGGTCTGTGAGAGCCCGAATTCTTACTGGTTGGTAGGTGATCAAATACTTATGTCATGCAATAAAATGCAAATTATTTATTAAAAAATCATACAATGTGATTTTCTGGATTTTTGTTTTAGATTCCGTCACTCACAGTTGAAGAGTACCTATGATTAAAATTACAGACTTCTACATGCTTTGTAAGTAGGAAAACCTGCAAAATCGGCAGTGTATCAAATACTTGTTCTCCCCACTGTAGATAGGTGTGTGCCTTTCCAAATCATGTTCAATCAATTTAATTTACCACAGGTGGACTCCAATCAAGTTGTAAAAACATCTCACGGATGATCAATGGAAACAGGATGCACCTGAGCTCAATTTCGAGTCTTATGTCAAATGGTCTGAATACTTATGTAAATAAGGTATTACATTTTTTTATTTGTAATACATTTGCCAAATTTTCTAAAAACCTGTTTTTGCTTTGCCATTATGCAGTGTTGTGTGTAGATTGATGAGTAATAATTTGTATTTAATCCATTTGAAGGCTGTAACGTAACAAAATATATAGTGCCTGTCAAAAGTTTGAACACACCTATTCATTCCAGGGTTTTCCTTTATTTTGATTATTTTCAAAATAAATGCCAAGAGTTTGCAAAGCTGCCATCAAGGCAAAGGGTGGCTACTTTGAAGAATCTAACATCTAAAATATATATTTAATACTTTTGGTTACTACATGATTCCATATGTGTTATTTCATAGTTTTGATGTCTTCACTATTATTCTACAATGTAGAAAATAGTAAAAAGAAAAGAAAAACCCAGTAGGTCTGTCCAAACCTTTGACTGGTACTATATATATATTATTAATAATTATAATTATAGATTTTTTTTTTTTTTATGGAACTCAGTCCTGCTTTAAACTTACTCTTGAAAGCTGTAATAGTAGAATGCACAGGGTGCAATTTTGAAATTGGGTTGTGCGTCATCAGTTCCTCTTGTCATGTTAGTCATTGTATACCCTAGAGAGCTACTTATAACTTTCAGAATTGGCCAGATTTACTAGCCCATGGTAGCCCATAGATACTGGATGAGACAGATGTTTTATTTAATGTAGTGTCTATTAAAAGTCCAAACGCTTGCCTGCTTTCCCACTCTATATTGCTATAGAATTTCCACAAATGCCTTACGGAACAAAACTATAAACCGAACATACAACAATTTCAACGGATTTACTGCATTACAGTTCATATGACACCTTTTAAAGAAATGTCCCCCTCAGGGATTATTAGTATCTATCTATCTATCTATCTATCTATCTATCTATCTATCTATCTATCTATCTATCTATCTATCTATCTATCTATCTATCTATCTATCTATCTATAAGGAAATCATTCAATTGAAATGGGCCCGAATCTATGGATTTCACATGACTAGGTAGGGGCGCAGCCATGGGTGGGCCTGGGAGGTGGAAGCCCAACCGCTTGGGAGCCAGGCCCACCCACTGGGGAGCCAGGGCCTGCCAATCAGAATGAGTTTTTCCCCACAAAAGGGCTTTATTACAGTCAGAAATGCTCCTCAGTTTCATCAGCTGTCCGGGTGGCTGGTCTCAGACGATCCCGCAGGTGAAGATGCTGGATTTGAGGTCCTGGGCTGGCATGGTTACACGTTGTCATGTTGAGGCCGGTTGGACCTACTGCCAAATTCTCTAAAACGACATTGGAGGTGGCTTATGGTAGAGAAATGAACATTCAATTCTCAGGCAACTGCTCTGATGGACATTCCTGCAGTCAGCATGTCAATTGCACGCTCCCTCATCTGTGGCATTGTGTTGTGTGTCAAAACTGCACATTTTCTAGTGGCCTTTTATTTTCTCCAGCACAAGGTGCACCTGTGTATTGATCATGCTGTTTAGTCAGCATGATCAATGCTTTTTGTGCATATGGAACATTTCTGGGATGTTTTATTTCAGCTCATGAAACATGGGACCAACTTTACATGTTGCGTTTATATTTTTGTTCAGTATAATTCCCAAACATTCTAGAATTTATGAAAACGTGAAAATAACCATATCTAAGTGCTTGATTGTCAGAATTTCTTTTGAAAAAGTGTCATATTCTTCATGGGGGTGTATATGATCAGATTTTAATACGATTTCATATTGCTAAAATGCTGTCAGTTCCACTTTAAGTGTTTATAAACATATTTCATTCTTATTTACAATAAAAATAACACAATACAGTATTTACCATTAATTTCTATTGTGCATGCTGTGTCTGGGCAACTGAAAGAAAAGCAACAGACAGAATTACATACATTTCTTAATGCTCATTACTAGATGAACAATGGTCCCTAAAATAATTATGTCTCGCAAACAATTCAGTCAACATGTTCTCCGAATTAACAAAACATACATAGCACTCCCGGGGAGATGGAGAATCAGCATGAATCTCACTGTTAATGTCACACTACTAAACTAGTAGATGCTCATTAGGAACATTTCAACATCGAGCATCTCTCCTACATCTGTGCTACACATCTGGAAGCATATGTTGCCCTTTACAGGGCTCACACATAGGCGTCACTATGCTGTCACGTTACACCGAGACTACACACATCATCGTGACAACAACAGTATGTGCGTCATTCTCTGGGTGGTTTGCTCCTCTTTCAGGGTTGGGTAAACATGTTTTTCCACATCATATCCATCAAGAAATATGAAAGCTAGCCTAGCTCTATTGATTTGACTGCACTGTGATTTTCAGTTATACTGCATGGGCAATTGGGAACCGCTAGTGAGGTGAATAGGAGGGTTGGAGCAATGCTTTCACATCCCTTCCATCAAGACTCGAAAGCTTAGCACCATTGATTTGGCTGCACTGGGATCATCACATCAGTAGAACTGAATCGGAAAAGGAAAGGGGGATACTAGTCAGTTGTACAACTGAATGCATTCAACTGAAATGTGTCTTACATTTAACCCAACCCCTCTGAATCAGAGAGGTGCGGGGGGCTGCCTTTATTGGCACCATTTCGGAGGTTTCTACAGATAGAAGATACATGGTAGTGAACAGGGCTGTCTCCCAGGGCTGTGTGTGTTCATGGCTGTAAGTGTATTCTACACAGTTGTCCTCCTCTATCACCATTTCCCTGAGCAGCCGAGCAGAATCCTTTCCCTGGGCTCACCCACAGGCTTATTCAGGGGCCTTTAGGGGCCCGTGACCTCCGCTGCCCTGTGAGCTGAGTACTAATAGGCCCAGTCAGGGGAGAGAAGAGCAGGGGAAAGGGTGACCAGAGGCTGATCTGGATCTCTTACAGATATGTAACAGTGTGACAGGGAGAGACGACCACTCATAACATCACCAGTCAGTTTAATGGAGCCTGAACCGAGAGAGGCAGAGGGAGAGCAGGGAAAGATAGGGAGAGAAATAGAGATGGAGTGGAAGCTGAAGAGAGGGAGAGAGAAAAAGAGGGCGAAAGAGAGAGAGAGAGAGAGGATTTGTATGTGGAAAGAAGATGAGGGAACTGGGCAAAAGGAAGGGGGAGGGCTGGTTGCAAGTACAACTCAGCTATCGTATTGACAATTTGTAAATGACAGGGCCTTTATTTATGTCTAGAGGGATTACAATTACATAGAAGGGCAAGGTCTCAGGGTCAAAGTGTCTCACCATCACATATTACCATTATATCCTCGTCACTGAGGCTATAATGGTAACTGAGACTAGCTCTGCCTTTTAGCCCCTGAGCCTTTACATCATATTCCACCATTGACCACTTGACTGGACAACTTACTTAACTGAACCAATCAAAACTACTTGTCAATTGCCTTATTGGATTCAACCAGTAGCCTACTGCTAAGAAAAATCCATATATCCTCAACTAAACCTGTATACCCTATCCATATACAGTGAGCTCCAAAAGTATTGGGACAGTGACACATTTCTTGTTGTTTTGGCTCTGTACTCCACCGCTTTGGATTTGAAATGATACAATGACTATGAGGTTAAAGTGCAGACTGTCAGCTTTAATTGGAGGTTATTTTCATCCAAGTAGTGTGAAACAATTTCTTATACATTGTTTGTCTGTCTACATGGTATGTGAAATATGATACCATATGTGTTGTGTCTGACCCTGATGTCTCTCCCCCCTCCATTACTCCCCCCCTCACTCTTTCTCTCTCTCATCTCTTCTCTCTCTCATTTCAATTCAAATAACTTTATTGTAATGCAGATTATGCCAAAGCATTGAGTACAAATACATTGTTTCTAAACAATTGATGTTTCTCTCTCACTCTTTCTCATTTAGGATCTGAAGAAGGTGCTGTCTTTCCCCCCGTACCCTGGGGAGTTTCTGCACCCGGTCGTGTATGCCTGTACGGCCGTCATGTTGCTCTGCCTCTTCACCTCCATCATCACCTATATCGTGCACCACAGGTAAAAACCCTTGGAATACTGTGTCTGTGTGTGCATGTGTCTGTGTTCAAAGGATTTGAAGTGAGTTCTCACCTAACTAAGCTTAGTAAAAACCAAACACATCTAGGTCATGTATCCATCACACAACACACCACTTCTCCTACTGTTTGGGAATGTTTTATTTTCCTCTGTCATGCTTTTGGGCTGTGAGTCAGCCACTGTAGGCCTGCATGAAGCGCTGCAGTCTGTCTGACTCAGACATCTGAAGTGGAGGATTTATGTGTATGTGTGTGTGTCTCTTTGTGAGTTGGGGGGATGCGTGTGTGAGCCAAACACTCCCACTAACCCACTACCGCCTGCCTCAAAGAGATGGCTCAATCTGATGTCTAAAAGATCCAGACCACCTCAGTCACCTCTCTCCATAGGTCTTTCAATCCCTGAGGGCTGTGCTATCTTTCAGTTCATCTAGTTGTCTTCTACTGATGATCCAGTGTGGGCTCCAGGCAACCTGGATAGCTTGTTATTTGTTTGGGCCTCATCTTCCCTTTGAGTCTTTGTTAGGCACTCACTAGATTGCGAACAGTAGAGTTAGTGACTGAAACTGAATGTGATCAATCATTAAGTCCTTTTATACTTTCACTAGGCTGAGAATAAAATAACAAAAAGAAAATGATTCAATGTCTCTGAAATGACAGATGAAATAAATTATCCATTTTTGATACTGCCTTTTGGTTCTGGTGGAAAGTAGATGAATAGATTAGATAAACTGTAATGAAGCATGAAGATGTATGAGCAAATGTTAAGGTTGGCATCAGTGTGAGGCAACTCTAAGAAAGAGAGAGAAAGAGACAGGAGGAATGGCTATAGGGATAGTGGGTTTATGAAGACACAGGTAGCTGTAGTTTTGGAGGAAGGGCTGTAGGGATAGAGGGTTTATGAAGACACAGGTAACTGTAGTCTGGGAGGAAGGGCTGTAGGGATAGAGGGTTTATGAAGACACAGGTAACTGTAGTCTGGGAGGAAGGGCTGTAGGGATAGATGGTTTATGAAGACACAGGTAACTGTAGTCTGGGAGGAGTGGCGGTGTTGGTGGCTCCACGATTGCAGTCAGGAGAAACTCTGTACAACCATCCAACCGATTGGCTCCCCCATGCAGGACTATGGTAGATGAAGGAATCAACCTATCTTTTCAGACTGTTAAAGAGTATTTATCTGGTCGAAATGTCAGTGTATTATGTCTGTTTGTAACAGTGTGTTATGTGAAAATGTGATCATATTATAAATTGTATTTTCATGTTTAAGGACTCTTGGAAGATTAGTCTAAATGAGGACTAAAAAGAGATCCTAATAAAATCTAATCAAATCAATCCCCAAAGCTGTGTCTTCTTTACAGTATAAATGCTCTGAATTGAGATCTGTGCACACTAGTCTCCCATTGATATCAATGAATGATTTACGTGAAAGTCTGAGTTGTGCAAACAGATCTCAAATCAGAATAACGTCCTAAATATGTACATAACGTTAGTGTATTCCAAGACAAGGGAGTGTGTAATATGAGTTTACACTAGGGCTAATTCCACTGGGGCTAAGTTAACCCTTCAAAAGGTTACCCTTCAAAAGGTTCCCTCGGCCAAGGAGAACAAGTAAGAGGTCAGTTTTGCCACACATGTAGAAGTAATTTCACCGCTTCACTGACTAACAGAACGTTAGGGAGTGTGTATACTGAATAGCGATGCTGGTGAGCCTATTATCAAGATCCCATTCTATTCGGACTCCAAGTTCACCCCTCAGAACATTCCTTCTCCGTCGGCCAAGGAGAACAAGCAGGAGGTCAGTTTAGCCACATGCTCTCCCGTGGGAACGAGGAGGTGGAGAGGTGCCAGGTTAAAGCACTTGACCCAGTGAGAGCCCATTGCCAAGCCCATGAAATACTCTGGGAGGCAGGTAGAGGCTGCAGTGATTTATGGGCCTCTCCTGGAGCCTCCTGGGTGGAGTTCAGCATCTGAACAGCAGCTCTTCCTCTCCTCTCTGGCACATAACACTGCACACGCCTCGTAGGTTATTGCTGCTCTCTCTCTCTCTCTCTCTCTCTCTCATTTGTTATCTCATTATTTCTCTATTTTTCTTTATCAATCTCTCTCTGTCTGTCTGCCTGTCTCTCTCTTGTTCCCGCTTGTTTTCACTCATTCTCTCTCTCCCTGGTCTCTCTCTCTATGTCTGTTATCTCACTCTCTGGTCTCTCTCTCACTCTCTGGTCTCCCTCTCACTCTCTGGTCTCTCTCTCTCTCTCTCTCTCTCTCTCTCTCTCTCTCTCTCTCTCTCACTCTCTGGTCTCTCTCTCTCACTATCTGGTCTCTCTCTCTCTCTCTCTCTCTCTCTCTGCAAGTTTGTTTCTCACATACAACAGAGGTTCTTACGCTTTTTCCCCCTGATGTATAATAATCACACTGGTGAAAATGATGAGGATAATGCTGATGTAGAATACTGGATAGATGTCAGGATAATTGTATATGCTGTTTGTTTCTATCTAGTTTATTTGCCCTGGATACTGCATCTGGATTGGCTGATCCACATAGTCTAACACTAGTTCATTTAATATTTCACAATAAAGGATGTATTGTGTTGCGTATCAATTGACTCAGTCTACTGTAATAAAATCTGTTTATATTTTTTGGTTTACTGTTGAATGGGCCCAATGGTTTGTGTGTGTGACCGGACTTTCACCTAATTTTCTCTCATTTATCATCCCCCTATGTTCTCTTTATCCCTGATCTGAACGATGAATTGTATGACATGGTTGTGCTTTGAAGTCTGTACATTAATGTAATCAAAAGGGATATGTAGATTACGAAATGTAATTAGCAAACAATGCAATGCATTTCACCAGATTTATACCTCATCCCCTTGTATCCTACTAAATGATCTGAACTGGGTATTTTTTTTAAACTCAATTTCAACATCCTCTGCATCAGTTTAATACATTCCCCTGATATTATGTGCTATTCATATTTATTTGACTGACTGCTTATTCTGTGTGGGTTTCTCTTCTTTTGGCCAGCACAATCCGTATAAGTCGGGAGGGATGGCACATGCTCCTCAACTTCTGTTTCCACACGGCTCTGACCTTCACTGTGTTCGCCGGAGGCATCAATCGAATCAAATACCCCGTCATCTGTCAAGCAGTAAGTGCACTGCCTTTTCATTCCTGCCTTCTTAAAGCTCTCCGGGGGAATTGATTATGAATGTCTATTGAGGTACGCTGTGGCGGTGTTTGTGAGGCTCTGCGTGCACAGTGTAGTGCTCATAGCACTCCTCCTCTCTCGATCTCCCTCGCTCGCCCTCTCTCGCTATTGTCCTTCTTTGATGCTGTGATGAATAGGCTACACCAAAGCTTCGGATAATAAGAAAAGATGATCAGTATTTATCTGGGTAAAAGAAAAGAAATATAATATCTATTGTTGACAGGAAACTCATTCAACAATTTTTGATGAAGTTTTGTGGAAAAAGCACTGGAGGGGGGGGGGAGAAATATATTTCTCCCATGGGCAAAGAAATTCAAAGGGGGTGATGATATTAATTAACAGTAATTTCGATCCAAATGTGCAAATTGTCCTTACAGATCCTAAAGGTAGATGGATGATTTTAAATATGTTATTGGACCATAAACAGATAAGGCTTATTAACCTATATGGTCCAAATAATGATGATCCACTCTTTTTTGAAAATATATACAGTGGGGAGAACAAGTATTTGATACACTGCCGATTTTGCAGGTTTTCCTACTTACAAAGCATGTAGAGGTCTGTAATTTTTATCATAGGTTCACTTCAACTGTGAGAGACGGAATCTAAAACAAAAATCCAGAAAATCACATTGTATGATTTTTAAATAATTAATTTGCATTTTATTGCATGACATAAGTATTTGATCACCTACCAACCAGTAAGAATTCCGGCTCTCACAGACCTGTTAGTTTTTCTTTAAGAAGCCCTCCTGTTCTCCACTCATTACCTGTATTAACTGCACCTGTTTGAACTCGTTACCTGTATAAAAGACACCTGTCCACACACTCAATCAAACAGACTCCAACCTCTCCACAATGGCCAAGACCAGAGAGCTGTGTAAGGACATCAGGGATAAAATTGTAGACCTGCACAAGGCTGGGATGGGCTACAGGACAATAGGCAAGCAGCTTGGTGAGAATGCAACAACTGTTGGCGCAATTATTAGAAAATGGAAGAAGTTCAAGATGACGGTCAATCTCCCTCGGTCTAGGGCACCATGCAAGATCTCACCTCGTGGGGCATCAATGGTCATGAGGAAGGTGAGGGATCAGCCCAGAACTACACTGCAGGACCTGGTCAATGACCTGAAGAGAGCTGGGACCACAGTCTCAAAGAAAACCATTAGTAACACACTACGCCGTCATGGATTAAAATCCTGCAGCGCCCGCAAGGTCCCCCTGCTCAAGCCAGCGCATGTCCAGGCCCGTCTGAAGTTTGCCAATGACCATCTGGATGATCCAGAGGAGGAATGGGAGAAGGTCATGTGGTCTGATGAGACAAAAATAGAGCTTTTTGGTCTAAACTCCACTCGCCGTGTTTGGAGGAAGAAGAAGGATGAGTACAACCCCAAGAACACCATCCCAACTGTGAAGCATGGAGGTGGAAACATCATTCTTTGGGGATGCTTTTCTGCAAAGGGGACAGGACGACTGCACCGTATTGAGGGGAGGATGGATGGGGCCATGTATCGCGAGATCTTGGCCAACAACCTCCTTCCCTCAGTAAGAGCATTGAAGATGGGTCGTGGCTGGGTCTTCCAGCATGACAACAACCAGAAACACACAGCCAGGGCAACTAAGGAGTGGCTCCGTAAGTAGCATCTCAAGGTCCTGGAGTGGCCTAGCCCGTCTCCAGACCTGAACCCAATAGAAAATCTTTGGAGGGAGCTGAAAGTCCGTATTGCCCAGCGACAGCCCCGAAACCTGAAGGATCTGGAGAAGGTCTGGATGGAGGAGTGGGCCAAAATCCCTGCTGCAGTGTGTGAAAACCTGGTCAAGAACTACAGGAAACGTATGATCTCTGTAATTGCAAACAAAGGTTTCTGTACCAAATATTAAGTTCTGCTTTTCTGATGTATCAAATACTTATGTCATGCAATAAAATGCAAATTAATTAATCATACAATGTGATTTTCTGGATTTTTGTTTTAGATTCCGTCTCTCACAGTTGAAGTGTACCTATGATAAAAAATTACAGACCTCTACATGCTTTGTAAGTAGGAAAACCTGCAAAATCGGCAGTGTATCAAATACGTTTTCTCCCCACTGTATGCGGGGATACAATCTTACATTACAGTAGATCATTTATTTTGGTATTGTCCATATGTAGCTCATTTTTTGTTTTGGTCACAGGTCCAGGAATGGCTGAAGAATTGCACCATTTACCTAGAGCTAACGCTCCAGATAGCAATACTGGGTGACTTGAAAAGTCATAGTCAATCGATCAATAATATAATAATTATTTTAGCAAAAATGTTTATCTTTAATTTACAAAGGTTCTGTACTTTTGTGAAGCATCACAGCACAGTTGAAAAATATATGTCAAATAGAAACGATTTAGCTATCTAGCTGTCTTCCTGTGTTTTAAAGCATCTGGTTGTCTCAATGGTTGACCGTACATATGCTGTGATGTTACCTGTCCCTCCTGGTTTCCCGCACTGGCCACCAGGGGCTTTTTTACCTAGCATTTTGTTGTCCTAAGGAGGGTTTTGTTTTGTCGTCATCTCAGGGGGAGTAGGAGTATGGCTGCCGTTACTGCTGTTGCCTACCGGTCGACTCTGGCTGGCACCTCCATCTCTTAGCCTGAGGCTGTGGGTGAAAGAGAGAAAGACAGAGTGAGGGCAAGATAGAGAGAGAGATAAAATAGTGAGGGAGAGCGAAAAGGAGTGGGAGAGAGACACAGGCACCAGCCAGCGCTTCAAGGCCTGTGCTTTCTCTCCTGCTGGGTGCAATAACGCTTGGCTCTGAGACATTCGAAAGCAGAAGAGATCAGGGGAGATGTGTCACTGTGGGAGGATCCTGCCATAGATACTGTTTTTAGAGGAGAGCCTGCAGGCAGCAAGGGCAGGATAACGTTGGGTTGGCTAATTGGGGCATGTCATGACCTGAGGGGTGTCCTTGAGTCCTTACTTAGATAAAGCAGCTCATTGGAGACATCAGGTAAAAGATGTTTCAGCTTTTAAATACATCCAGAGATGCTAACCTCTTTGTCAATAGTTGGCTTAACTGAAGCTGAAGTCTTAAGAAAACCAGACTCCGGAATGCATGCAAAGTTAGACATCTTCTTGTTCTAAAACATCATGAGTCCACCTCAATATGGAGCTGCACAGATTGCTGTAGCTTTCTGTATCTTATGGAAGCCAACAGTACCTGGCGTGCTTTGGCTGCCTGTCAGGAAGCTTGGCTTCACAGAGAGACAGCTAGCTAGGCTAGGCGCCTCTGGTTCATGTAACGCCCGTCAAGCGAGTGTCGACAACTACCAGTGACAAATCTTGGCCGGTGTAATGGCATGAAATGCGCCCCCCCATTGACCCACCTGTTCCCCCGCTGTGTAATGGCGTATTATTACAGCACAATTAGCATATTCCCCATCAGATTCGCTATCCACATGGATGCATTAGCGGCATTCTTACCGAGTGACAAGCAGCCATCTTGCCGAGATGCCACCGCTTGAGAGATGCCTGTAAAGAAACGACTGCAATCGATCAAATCTCCATGCTGCTCACACACTTGTAAATATTACCCATCTCTCAATGTCATCATCACAGCAGGTGTTTATTCCACACTGTGTCTCTGGTGCTCCTCACCACTGGCTATTTATTTGATTTATTTGTGTTGTCTAATGTAGAAACACTGCATTTTAAATGGGTAACAGCCTAACTTGAGTATTTGGGTCCACCCCTCCACTCATTCTGATGGGTTTGAGGCTGTTCCCCTGTTCCCAGCAGTGGTGGCAGTACCTGGGATGATTACATGGTTGTTCGCTGGAGGAGCTGGCTGTAAGGATATGTGTGATCACACACACCCCACCACCCTCCTCCATCCCTCCACCCTCCGCCCCGCCTGCGGATAGATCCCTCTCAGGCCCAGCAGGGAGCCACTTCCCACATGGGAACTGCTACACAGGCAAACTTCAAGGAGCACTGGACTCAACTCTGGAAGCCTCAGTCAGCACTTAAAGCAAATGCAAAACCCCTTCCTCCACCAATTCTATCCCCTGCCCCTCTCCATCTCTCTCCCCCATACCTCTCTCTCTCTCTATCTCTCTCTCTTCTCTCTCTATGTCTCCTCCTCCTTTCTCGCTCCCTTCCTCCACCCACTGTTAGTGCTGTGGTGGTCATGGAATGTTGGATGATGGTAATTGGCCAGAGAAATGTAATAACCGTTTGAATAGCATTTCTTTATTTTTTCTCCTCTCTTCCGCTTCTGGCTGTATGTGATGCCATAGACATAGGATTAATAGAACAGGTGTCCCCATTCAACTCTTACTACATAGATTTTCTATTGTGTTATTGATTGTACGTTTGTTTATCCCATGTGTAACTCTGTGTTTTTGTCGCACTGCTTTGCTTTATTCTGGCCAGGTCGCAGTTGTAAATGAGAACTTGTTCTCAACTGGCCTACCTGGTTAAATAAAGGTTAAATACAAAATTAAATAAAAATGATGGCATAATGACGCCCATTGCGAGTGTACCCATAGATAAGGTGTTAAGGGGGTAAAGTAAATATAACTTTTTGAGCTGAACTGAGCAAATGAACATAGGCCTTACCATTGCTGAGATATTATAATTTCTGTGTCCGAATTCTGGGTCAAAAGGATGTGGGAGATAATGCATATGTCAATGGCATAGCCTTTTCCAAAAATAGCACCAAAATGACACAGGTCGACTCAGATTAATGTCCTATCCGCCCCCCAAAAAAAACGTAAAAACCTTTGAGCTAAAGACACCAAACTAACATTAGACAACTTCAAACTAGATTACCTGAGAAAATACTAGCAATATATGCATACTATTCAATCCAATGGCCAAGTTTCCATTAGCAACTCCTCCCACACCTTCTATGCTAGACTCACCAAACATTTACCCCTTCCTTGAGAGAGAGAGAGAGAGAGAGAGAGAGAGAGAGAGATTTGATGGTTCATATGTAGACTGTGATGAGAGTTTAAGCTCTGAGCATAATATTCATGGGCTCACATCACCTTGACATCTGCTCCAAGCTAATTTTTCACCATAAAAATGCACCTTAATAATAAAGCATTCCATGCATCATCACATTTGCAGACTTATGTTAGATAGCCTACTATTCCTAATGTGATGAGTAGATTGGATAGTCATAATCTAGGCTAATAATATAACTCAATTACTGTTCACAAAAAATACCGTTCAATGCTTGGCTGAGCGCATAGTGGCGTAAAGTAGGCTTAGGATATGGGTCGTTATCAATAAAACGTCACAATAATGTGCAGAGCGTTCGATTTGCCTGCTGGGGAGCAAAGAGACCCATAGCTCCACTAAAACCATTGAAAACTGCGTGCCCTTTTCAAGGAATTGTTAAATAAATGTTAATTATTTGGTTGTAATATCATCACCTCTTGAAAAGCATAGTCAGAAATACACATTTCCAATTATTCCATTCAAAACAACTGCGCACATTTAGCTCATGCTTTTCATGATCATTAAACATCAATTGATTATGTATTTTCAGATATGTGAGGGTAGCCTCACGATATATATCAATATTGGCCACCATTAATTGGATATTTGAGTGTTATAAAGTAAAAGTGAACTATACCTGGCAAGTATGATTGGTTTGGTTTAGGTTAATTTCCCATCCTTCGTGGTGTCTGCCTGTCAAGCAGCAGAAGTGCGCTTTTGCAGATGTAACGTTACTGTTAGCTCATAATGTTTACTTTTCAAGCTACCGGTAGAAACTTTGTACAGTTGGCTAAACATAGTGGTAAGTAGACCTAATGTACTTTTTTTTTCCAACCAACGTAGGCCTACCTAGCGAAGCCCCCCCAAAAAACAGAATTAAAATAATGATTTTGCCGTTATACAATACAGTGGGGCAAAAAAGTATTTAGTCAGCCACCAATTGTGCAAGTTCTCCCACTTAAAAAGATGAGAGAGACCTGTAATTTTCATTATAGGTACACTTCAACTATGAGAGACAAAATGTGATTTTCTGGATTTTTTTTTCTGATTTTGTCTCTCATAGTTGAAGTGTACCTATGATGAAAATTACAGGCCTCTTTCATCTTTTTAAGTGGGAGAACGTGCACAATTGGTGGCTGACTAAATACTTTTTTGCCCCAATGTACATAGCCTACCGCATATTACGCATGGCAGAAAAAAATAAAGATTTAAAATGTCTTTGGTACAGAATTGGTCTAGCTAGCCTATACTCCAATATTAAACATATTCTAGTCATCACCTTTGACTGTGGACTGTATTATTATGCACAATGTATGGACTGGTTACCTTATACTAAGCTCCAAATGTGTTATCCATGAGTCTGGGAGAGAACGTATAGGCCTAGGCAATGCTGTTGCTTCATTGATTAGCCTACAGAGTTAGCCTACAATTATAGTGAATTTGTATTTGGTTTTGAATAGCCTAGTAAAAGTTTTTTTTTTTTTCATAATTAATAAGCTGAAACATTACCTTTAGCTACAGAGTATCTCACCACATGCGTTTCCATCTCTTCCCCTCTCTCCTTCATTACTTTCCCAAGCACGCAGCGAGAGGGGCTGTAATGTAGGCTACACTGTCCCACCAATGTCCCGCAAAATCATCCTGTTGTCCCGCATTTGGGTATTTTAAATGTGGTTACCCTATTGGCATGAGTGCGAAAAACGAACCAGCAGGAAAATGGCCTCCATCAGCTATTCGAGTGCATACGGATGGCATGTATTTTTTTCCCTGCCCATTTCATAATGGGCCATTCTAAATCTAAAATAATTTTACATATTAGTAAAGACAAGATTAAATTGAGAATAGTCTCATGTAAAAAGTATTTACAATCATTACCTTTTGGGTGGATGGATGTCACTGTCCCTGGCCTGTGCAGCATGAAGCAAGGAACAGAGCACAAGCTTTATTTGCTACTTTCTCAAATCATAATTAGCCTATAGCCCATCATGCAGGCCATATATGTTTTGATTTATAATCAATTCTAAGATTTGTATCATTCACAACCAGAGCCGGTCCTGACCTCCCTGGGGCCCTAAACAAAATTCTGCTAAGGGGCCCTCCTACCTGACCCGTGAGCCATGTAAACCATTTGCCAATGCCACACAGTCACACCTGACACCCCAGTGCTCCCACTACAATCCTCCCTCCTTTAAAACAGTTTGCGCCATCTGTCGGTCTAAGAATTTGTCACACCCTGATCTGTTTCACCTGTCTTTGTGATTGTCTCCACCCCCCTCCAGGTGTTGCCCATCTCCCTCGTTAGCCCCAGTGTATTTATCCCTGTGTTCTATGTTTGGTTGTTGCCAGTTCGTTTTGTTCATCAAGCCTACCAGCGGTTTCCCCCTTTACTTTTCTTAGTTTCCCGGTTTTGACCTTTACTCTGCCTGCCCTGACCCTGAGCCTGCCTGCCGTCTTGTACCTTTGCCCCACTGCTCTGGATTGCCGAACTCTGCTTGCCCCTGACCTATCATTTGCCTGCCCCTGTTGGTATAATAAACATTTGTTATTCCAACGTTGTCTGCTCCTGGGTCTCACCTGTACGCTGATAGAATTAGTAGACCTATACAGAACAGAATGAGTTATAAACAAAAAACATTTATTGAATAGAATATTTTCTATAGTATTTTAAGATAAGTGAATATTAACATTAACATAAATAATAAATTGTTATTAATAGAATAGAAAATATTAAATAATAAAATATAACACTGAGCTTTGGCTCGGCTGCAATTAGTAATTAGTCCAGTCCTCACAATATTATACAATTAGCTTTGTCTATACAATGTAAACATAAGCCTATAGGCTATGGCTGCAGCTATATGTCTTAAAATAGTCAAATAAAACCTATACAGCTGTGTGATTAACTTTGGTTCCCTCTACAGCCTGGGCATTTTCAGCATCAGCATGGGCACCAGCCTATCTGGACTGTCTGGAAGAAATTGAGAAAGTATGTCACATAATTAGTTAAGCAGTCATTTGCACAAATGCACTTCTGCCATACAATCTTAAATGGTACTATGTGTGTGAATGTTTGAATTAAAATCTTACCATCAAAATATTCCTCTTCTGCACTTTCTTGAGGCAAAATCATCAATGATGTCATCAGAGGACATGTGTTTCCCCACGTCATGATTTATGCTCATGATAGCCAGACCACTCAAATGTTCCTGTGACATGGAAGACCTCAGGTAGCTTTTGATGAGCTTTAATTTTTGAAAAACCCCTCTCTGCCGATGCTACTGTTACTGGGAGGGTGACTGCAATTCTTAGGGCCATCCAAAGGTTAGGATAGAGTTACTCCAGGTTTTTCTCACAGAGAAAGGAAAGCAGCTCAAAGGCAGTCATCTTATCTGATGGCAGAGCAGGTAAATTCTGAATCTCGTGTGCCAGATCCATTCCACTGATGTCACAGTCATCTGAAGGTTAGAGTGTTTTCAGCTTCCATGCAGCCTTTAAAGATTAACTGGACATCTGAGAGGCAGTCCTGAAGTTCAGCAGCACTCCATATTTGGTTTTCACCTGGTTGAGTGTTTCAAATCTCTCATCCATGGATGTCACAGCAGAGTCGACCACAATGTTGAAGTAGTTGACTTCAAGGTTTTTCAGTGCATCAGTCACTGGTTCATCAGGAGCCTCATAGCTGAAATGCCTCTTGCTGTTTCTCAGTCTCTTCTCTTTTAGAACAGCCTCCACATTCATTTTTCACAAATGCTTTTGGCTGTTGTCTGGGCCTCAGAGAGTCCAGTTTCCCGGTATGTAGTGAGAGAGGCCTTTGCATTTGAGATTAAATTCACTGCGAACTGCATTGAGGCGGATTGGAGGAGCTTGTTCACCTTGTTTGTCATTGTCAGTATCTCACACCATACGACACAGCAAATCAAGAAGCGGTAGGACCCAACTTCCTCTGCAAGTGCTTGTGCCTCCACTTTGGCCACAGGATTGTTGATCGTCTGTCTGGCTTCCAGTAATGCCTCCCGAACCTCAGAAGCCTGATACCTGATTGCATGAACACTTTGGAGCCTACTCTCCCATCTTGTGTCACTCCATAATTTCACGGTTATGTTCACGTGCTTCTTCAAAACACTCCATCTTTGTGTGCCAGCTGAAAAGAGGTGAAGAGCTTTTGCACATGCCCAAAAAACCCAACTGCATCTTTTGAAGATTTGGCAGCATCTGCAATGACAAGTTTTAGAGTATGTGCTCCACATGGGACGAACACGGCTCTGGGATTTGTTTTGAGCAGTCTGGCTTGTACTCCTTGGTGCTTGCCCTTCATGTTGGCCCCATTATCATAAGCTTGCCCTCTGCAATCTTCAAATGGAATATTCTAATCTAAGATGACAGTGGACAGATTCAAGCCTGTTGTAACCTCAACATTCACAAAGCTGAGGAAGTGCTCCTTGATCTCTGGCTTTCCCTTTAAAGCCACGCTTCTCAGAATAATGGACATTTGCTCCTGGTGTCAGGTGTACAGTCGAAGATAATGGAGAAGTACTTTGAGTCTCTTACTTGAGTCACTATTGCTTCCAGAATCTTGTCACTCACAATCTGTATCAGCTCATTCTGTGTGCGCTTCCCAAGGTAATGAGCATGTGTCTCTCCATCTTTAATTTTGCTGAGTTGATTTTCCATAACGGGGTTAAATTTTGCCAATAATTCAACCTCTTTTAGGAAGTTTCCATTATCTGGTTGGAAGAGTTTGTCTGATGAACCGCTGAATGCTAGGTTTCTTTCAGCCAGAGACTGGGTGATATTTATTAAACGTGCAAGGACATCCCGCCATCTCTTTCTTTCAGCCTCCAAAACTGATCATTGTTGTTTGACATGACAACGAATGAACAAGCCAGGATGGAATTATTGACAGGGTAGAAACCAAATCTAGCCAGCTTACTAACGAGTAGCATTAGCGGCTAACAATATTTATTTTAGCCACAACTTGCTAAGAAAATGTTTGCAGACAGTAAGATACACAAACTACTAGTGTAATTACAGAACGCTTGTGGAAAACAGCATCGTTGTCAGCAACATCTTGTTGCATCTATCTGACCATTCAGACTGCAAAGTGAACCGCAAGAAAGTGTTTGTGACTCCGTGGTCGAGTAAATGCTCTCTCCTTGAACATTTGGAAAGCGGCATGCAGCAGAAGGGAGAAATACGTAGTAAACTATAAAAACTGACATTACACTCGCTGGAGTTGCGTATCACATTTAACAATCTAAACATTGAAATACCGTTATAGAAGGTAAAGTAAAAATCCAAACCAGTCCTTGCATCAGTACCGGTATATAGTAAAATACGGTATACCTCCCAGCCCTATGATCAATTGATGTTTACTGATTGCAGTAAAACTGATGATAGAGCTATATGTTGAATAATCGGAAATGTGTAGTTCTGACTATGCTCTTCAAGAGGTGATGATTTTAAAACAAAATAGCTATAACATTTATTTAACAATCCCTTAAAAACAGCACATAGATGTCAATGGTTTTAGCAGAGCTGGTGTCTCCTTGCCCATCAGCAGCCAAATCGATTTATATTGTGACGTTTTATTGATGACGACCTATAGGGTGTATCAGTTACCTTTCTTCTCCTTTGCACAGTAAAGATTTAGACTTTTTATGCAATTCTACTACACTTTATATGACTGGAGACATTAGCAGAATCTTTTTTAATACGACACAATTTACAGGGTTGTTTACTCTGTTGACACTGACAAACAGATCAATAAAAACAATGTTTTCTGATCCATATAATAGGCGTACGAGAAGGGAAGACACAAATACAATATGACATCCATCTAACCTGGAGGAGGAAATAATAGTCCAAAAATAAACTTTCCAGTGGCACTCACCCAACACTAACCAGGTTTCCATCCAACCTTTTTATGTGATTAAAGTGCATGTTGGATAAAAAATGTCACGACATGCCTGATGGAAACAGCACATTTGGCAGAAAACTTTCCAAATGTCAACAAAACAAAATACGCTAGGTGGGATCTTTTTATGTCTGTTAAATTAATTATGCGAGAAATGGCGGTGTAAACGCTTTTATTCACAAATATTGATATAATAATTATCATATCAAAGTCATCTTGGAGTCACGCGATGAGATGTTGTGTGGTATTCCCTCTACGACTCAGGAAAGCATGCAGTTTATTAGACTACAAATGAAATAAGTTATGATGAAGTTCACAGGGTGGTGAAAGTGCAAGGTGATGGATGAGCTTGAAGCTCCTTTCCAATAAATATAGGGTCTTATTCTGTTGACATGATCATCGATGCTTGGCTGCCATTTGACAAATTAATATACTCTCGCTTAATATACTCTTTTGTCCATAATAATATAATCATGTAGGTAGGCTATACCCGCACTGTACTGTATATGCAAGATGTTGATGAGAGCGCACGTGCCAATACCGGAGTGGGCACATTCACTATATAACGCACCATTTTTTTGTGACAAACCATCAGTGAAGTTGAAAATGCGATGGAAACCCATTTAACTTAAAAAATAATAATAATAATTCAACGCAAAGTTATTTTTATGTGCACTTACGTCATCAAGCACAGACTTTTATCCACAACAAGTCAATTTGATGGAAACTTCTCTGGTGTGAAAATGTTTTATGAAGATTTTAGACTATTCGCATGAAAATCTGTTGCCAATTGGATGGAAACCTAGCTAATGATAAAGAGTGAATGTACTCACTCACCGGGGATATGGCCGATGTTCTCCTCTGGTGCCAATAAGATACTGTTCATTTAAAAATAACTATCCCACATTTAAAAATATTACAGTTTTCTATAGAATACTACAGTACTTACTATAGAATTCTGTAGTAAACTGTATTATACTATAGGAAATACCAATGTAATGTCTGAAAAACACTACAGTCCGCAAAAACACTACACTTTTCAACTATAGTTAATACTACAGTATTTAATTTGCATATACCCTGCCCATTTCCCTCCCCCATATCCCAATTTGTGCCACCCTTAAGTGATAAACCTACAGGCCAAGTATAGACCATATATTGTGTTCCCTATAGGTTATAGAAAAGAGCAGAAGCTCTCAACTATCTGTTCAGACCCCAGTCCTACCTACCTACCTACCTACCTACCTACCTACCTACCTACCTACCTACCTACCTACCTACCTACCTACCTACCTACCTACCTACCTACCTACCTACCTACCTACCTACCTACCTACAGGTTATGGAAAATGTGCTATTTTAGTATTTCTCAAGGAGAAAGCCTCTACTTCTATGTCAAAGATAATAAAACAAAAACACTATAGTAAGTACTACAGTAATGTCCGCATAAAAACTACAGTATATAACAATCTGCAAAGACACTACATTAATTACTATAGTATATACTACAGTATTTATACTATAGTTACTATAGATACTGCAGTATACTACAGTGAATAATACAGTAAACTATGCAAAAACACACAAAAAAACATCAGTGAATACTATAGTATTTATACCATAGTATAGTATTTTTTTATGTCTGTAAAAGACAGATTAGAGTATTGTCATTGTCTTCTCTTTACAGCAATAGCAATTTTCCAAACTATGTTTTCCTTCGACTGCCCTTCCAACTGTAGGCAATGCGATTTAAAACAATCCACAGCTTATTCTTTTTAAATAAGCTATTGGTCTTGGTGGCCAAATCATGCTTTCTGGTTTAGTAGCCTATTTGGATTGATTTTATTTATTCCTGTATAGTCAGGAGTAGGCTAATTAGGCTATATTATTTTGGCAATTTAATTAAATTGACTATAGGGGAAGCCGTTAGCCTAATGGAAGAGCGGCTTATGCCCGTCCCTCACATAGACTAGACTACTGTGTGTTTGTGTATACTTACATTATACAGACTAATTGGTCAGAAGCGGGGTAGAAGAGGCCATCTAGACAACCAAGATATCTGTTAAACATGGGAAGAATACAGGCCTATTATTGTGTGTGTGTGTGTGTGGGGGGGGGGGACACAAAATAGGGACAGCCGCCAAGCAACATTCCTCTCTCTCCCCGTCAACTACGTTAGCAGACTTGCTAAAAACAGCTTGTCACCTCTGTGGTTAATATCCAGTTGCATTCTAAATTGCTGCGTATCTAATTTTTCCCAAGAACCTGAGATTTAAGTTTATTACATTTTAGTTTCACCAAATCAAGAGAGCGAGAGAGAGAGGGAGCACGTGAGAGAGGAGAAATCTCTGCCTTAGGCATGCATAATGCCCCTCTCTCTCCTTCAGTTAGCTAATGTTAGCTAGCTAGCTAGCTTAACAGCTTGTTAGCCACCTAGGCTACTCACAGTAAATCTACGATCCCTTCAACAATTCATCATGACATTTTTATAGTAGCATAGCAAAATGTTCCCAAGAAACTGAGCCTTATAGTGATATTTAATGTAATGTATGGTCAAACAGTGTAGATGAAAGCTTGCTTACCTTCTCACTCAGGTAATGTTTTTGCTTGCTCCTCAAAACTCCTTCCAGACGTCAGTCAACTTGTATACTTTGAGTTGATACTCAACTCGTTTATGATTGGACAAGCTAACATCTCCCAAAATGGATGAATGTGAATTCAGTATTTTCAGGAGAGTGTGAAAAGTGGTTGTCAGAAGCTTCAAACCGCTCTGGCCCCTATGATTGAGGGAGCTCCCCTGATATCAGAGAGACATGCTCACAAACAGTTAGTCAAGCAACATTAACATTTACACACTTTATTCACAACTTATTAAAGAAGATATTTATGCAAAACAAATCTATTTAAATCACAGTTTATCAAAATAAGCACCAGTGTTAAACTGTAGAATTCTCACTCAGCATCCAGAGTTTGTCACGTGACCTAACACCAAAGCAGGACCAAAGCAGGAAATAATATTTGTGCTCTGATTTGTTGATTCAACTCAACTGGCATTACAAAAAATACATTCTATTGCATGAGCTATAACATAATCAGTTAACATCATTTACATTAACATTCTACATTACCATGGAAATGATTGCATCACAATATCAGGTAGCCATTGCTAGTGTACCCATGAGTTTAACAGTCAAATTGCAAGGGTTAGAGGTTCCAAGTTTTTTTTTATTTTACCTTTATTTTACTAGGCAAGTCAGTTAAGAACAAATTCTTATTTACAATGACGGCTTAGGAACAGTGGGTTAACTGCCTTGTTCAGGGGCAGAACAACAGATTTATACCTTGTCAGCTCAGGGATTCGATCCAGCAACCTTTCAGTTACGGGCCCAACACTCTAACCACTAGGCTATCTACCGCCCCAAGTCTGTTCTATTAATTTTATTTCTATATGTGCTGTTGCAGCATTTTAGTCACTTCAGTCAGATGTTCGTTCAACAATTATTTTTTTATTTATGTGATTTTATTTTCATGACGGTCTTCATCCATAACCGCTGCTTACATACGGTAATTGTGCCAGCCCTACCCACCGTCACTCTCTTGTGAATGTGCTGTTCATATGTTCTTGAGGTCAAGGACTGGTTTAGTGTGTGGCAATAAAACTCACTACCTGAAATGTTTTTAATTTTGTTCCATTCCATCCTACTGTAGTGGCTGCTTGTCCATTCAGACAGCGTTCCTTTCCGACCAAAGCATGTGGGTTAGAGTTATGATTGAATCACAGACCACCACCTACTCACTGTGAACTTCTTCCACTATTAACCTGCCTCAAGGTTATTTCCAATCAGTATCATGTCTGACTCCTGTATGGTTCCTTTTGTCCCTATAGAGTTGGTTAAGCCTAGCAGACTGGAGCAAGTTATTTGATTGGATGCCTCTTAGTGTTGGACTGGAGCGAGTTATTTGATTGGATGCTTCTTAGTGTTGGACTGGAGCGAGTTATTTGATTGGATGCCTCTTAGTGTTGGACTGGAGTGAGTTATTTGATTGGATGCCTCTTAGAGCCCCCAGTCCTGCTCAACTGGCCTCTGATAGCTCCTTTGTTCCTCCCCCCACACATGCGGAGACCTCACCTGGCTTAACTGGTGTCTCCAGAGATGCAACCTCTCTCTTCATTACCCAACGCCTAGGTTTACCTCCACTGAACTCACATCCTACTATACCCTTGTCTATACATTATGCCCTCAACCTATTCCACCACGCCCAGAAATCTGCTCCTTTTATTCTATGTAGCCAACGTACTAGACGTCCAGTTCTGAAAGCCCTTAGCCGAATACTGATTCTATTACTCCTCTGTTCCTCTGGTGATGTAGAGGTAAACCCAGGTCCTATAACCCCCAGTACTACACTTATTCCCCAGGCGCTCTCATTTGTTGATTTCTGTAACCGTAAAAGCCTTGGTTTCATGCATGTTAACATTAGAAGCCTCCTCCCTAAGTTTGATTTATTCACTGCTTTAGCACACTCCGCCAACCCGGATGTCCTAGCTGTGTCTGAATCCTGGCTTAGGAAGGCCACCAAAAATTTGGAAATTTCCATCCCCAACTACAACATTTCCCGTCAAGATAGAACTGCCAAAGGTGGCGGAGTTGCAATCTACTGCAGAGATAACCTGCAGAGTTCTGTCATACTGTCCAGGTCTGTGCCCAAACAGTTTGAGCTTCTACTCTTAAAAATCCACCTTTCCAGAAATAAGTCTCTCACTGTTGCCGCCTGTTACAGACCCCCCTCAGCCCCCAGCTGTGCCCTGGACTCCATATGTGAATTGATTGCCCCCCATCTATCTTCAGAGTTTGTACTGTTAGGTGACTTAAACTGGGATATGCTTAACACCCCGGCTGTACTTCAATCTAAGATAGATGCCCTCAATCTCACACAAATTATCAAGGAACCCACCAGGTACAACCCAAAATCCGTAAACATGGGTACCATTATTGATATCATCCTGACTAACTTGCCCTCCAAATACACCTCCTCTGTTTTCAACCAGGATCTCAGCGATCACTGCCTCATCGCTTGCGTTCGCAATGGGTCAGCGGTCAAACGACCACCTCTTATCACTGTCAAACGCTCCCTAAAACACTTTTGCGAGCAGGCCTTTCTATTAGATCTGGCCCAGGTATCCTGGAAGGATATTGACCTCATCCCGTCAGTAGAGGACGCCTGGTTGTTCTTTAAAAGTGCTTTCCTCACCATCCTAAATAAGCATGCCCCTTTCAAAAAACGTAGAACTAAGAATAGATATAGCCCTTGGTTCACCCCAGACTTGACTGCACTAGACCAACACAAAAACATCCTGTGGCGCACTGCATTAGCATCGAACAGCCCCCTGCGATATGCAGCTATTCAGGGAAGTCAGGAACAAGTACACACAGTCAGTTAGAAAAGCAAAGGCCAGCTTTTTCAAACAGAAATTTGCTTCCTGTAGCACTAACTCCAAAAAGTTCTGGGACACTGTTAAGTCCATGGAGAATAAGAGCACCTCCTCCCAGTTGCCCACTGCATTGAGGCTCGGAAACACTGTTACCACCGATAAATCCACGATTATCGAAAATTTCAATAAGCATTTTGCTACGGCTGGCCATGCTTTCCACCTGGCTACCCCTACCCCGGCCAACAGCTCTGTACCCCTGGCAGCTACTTGCCCAAGCCCCCCCCGCTTCTCCTTCACCCAAATCCAGACGGCTGATGTTCTGAAAGAGCTGCTAATCTGGACCCCTACAAATCTGCTGGGCTAGATAATCTGGACCCTCTCTTTCTGAAATTATCAGCCAAAATTGTTGCAACACCTATCACTAGCCTGTTCAACCTCTCTTTCGTATCGTCTGAGATCCCTAGAGATTGGAAAGCTGCCGCGGTCATCCCCCTCTTCAAAGGAGGAGACACTCTAGACCCAAACTGTTCTAGACCAATATCCATCCTGCCCTGCCTTTCTAAAGTTTTCGAAAGCCAAGTTAACAAACAGATAACTGACCACTTCGAATCCCACCGTACCTTCTCTGCTATGCAATCTGGTTTCCGAGCTGGTCATGGGTGCACCACAGCTACGCTCAAGGTACTGAACGATATCATAACCGCCATCGATAAAAGACAGTACTGTGCAGCCGTCTTCATCGACCTGGCCAAGGCTTTCGACTGTCAATCACCGCATTCTTATTGGCAGACTCAACAGCCTTGGTTTCTCAAGTGACTGCCTTGCCTGGTTCTCTAACTACTTTGCAGACAGAGTTCAGTGTGTCAAATCGGAGGGCCTATTGTCCGATCCTCTGGCAGTCTCTATGGGGGTGCCACAGGGTTCAATTCTTGGGCCAACCCTTTTCTCTATATACATCAACGATGTCGCTCTCGCTGCTGGTGACTCTCTGATCCATCTCTACGCAGATGACACCATTCTGTATACATCTGGCCCCTCTTTGGACACTGTGTTTACTAACCTTCAAACAAGCTTCAATGCCATACAACACTCCTTCCGTGGCCTCCAACTGCTCTTAAACGCTAGTAAAACTAAGTGCATGCTTTTCTATCGAACGTTGCCAGCACCCGCCCACCGGACTATCATCACTACTCTCGACGGGTCCGAATTAGAATACGTGGACACCTACAAATACCTAGGCATCTGGTTAGACTGTAAACTCAACTTCCAGACTCACATCAACCATCTCCAATCCAAAATTAAATCCAGAATTGGCTTCCTATTTCGCAACAAAGCCTCCTTCACTCATGCTGCCAAACATGCCCTTGTAAAACTGACTATCCTACCGATCCTTGATTTCGGCGATGTCATTTACAAACTAGCCTCCAACACTCTACTTAGCAAATTGGATGTAGTCTATCACAGTGCCATCCGTTTTGTCACCAAAGCCCCATACACTACCCACCACTGCGACCTGTATGCTCTCGTTGGCTGGCCTTCATTATATATTCGTCGCCAAACCCACTGGCTCCAGGTCATCTATAAGTCTTTATTAGGTAAATCCCCGCCCTATCTCAGCTCACTGGTCACGATAGCAACACCCACCCGTAGCATGCGCTCCAGCAGGTATATCTCACTGGTCACCCCCAAAGCCAACACCTCCTTTGGCCGCCATTCCTTCCAGTTCGCTGCTGCCAATGACTGGAACGAATTGCAAAAATCATTGAAGCTAGAGGTTCCTATCTCCCTCACTAACTTTAAGCATCAGTTGTCAAAGCTGCTTATCGATCACTGCACCTGTATATAGCCCTTCTGTAAATAGCCCACACACCTACCTCATCCCCATATTTATATTTATTTTTGTTATTTTCACAAATCTTGCACTCCAGTATATCTATTTGCACATCATAATTTGCACATCCTTCATTCCTGTGTTAATGATGATAATCTGTAATTTATCTCACCACTATGGTCTATTTATTGTCCTACCTCCTAACCTTACTGCATTTTGCACTACATTTTGCACTCTGTATATAGATTTTCTATTGTGTTTTTGACTATGTTTGTTTACTGTGTAACTCTGTGTTGTTTTTGTCGCACTGCTTTGCTTTGTCTTGGCCAGGTCGCAGTTGCAAATGAGAACTTGTTCTCAACTGACCTACCTGGTTAAATAAAGGTGAAATAAAAATAAAAAAATTAGTGTTGGGACTGGAGCAATTTATTTGATTGGATGCCTCTTAGTGTTGGACTGTGTTGGGTATTCTAAGCAAACTGAGGAGTGTGATTGGGAAAAGAAAGAAAGACACCATGAATAATTTATCTTTCCTATTTTCTCACTTTTTTTCTCTCCCCATAGCTGTCTTTATTTCTCCTGATAAAGCCTTAAAACTCTCTCTGTGAGTCAACTGGGTGTGAACAAGTGGAAGTGAGAGGGACTTGAAGAATGTGAAGACAAGTGTTATATGATGTGAAGATAGATACAGTGAGTGACCCATGTCTGTCTGTGTCCCCTGGTGCAGGTTGGTGTGGGGTTACACTACTCGTCCCTCTCCACCATACTGTGGCTGGGGGTGATGGCCCGGAACATTTACAAGCAGGTGACCAAAAAGCCCCTCCAACCCCAGGACAGTGACCCGCCTGCTCACCCCAAACAGCCCATGCTGAGGTAAACACAATCTCTGAGTGACCCCTCTCTCTGTGTGTGTATTTGTGTGTGCGTGTATGTGTGTGTGTCTCTGTCTGTGTGTGTGTATTTGTGTCTGTCTGTCTGTCTGTCTGTCTGTCTGTCTGTCTGTCTGTCTGTCTGTCTGTCTGTCTGTCTGTCTGTCGGTGTGTGGGTGTGGAGTACATGTGTATGCATGCCTGCTTGTCTACTCGTGCAGCTGATCGTGCTTGTTGTAAATGTGCTGTTGTTATCTTTTTGAGGCCAATAATTGGTCCAGGTTGGTATCTTTTTGAGGCCAATGATTGGTCCAGGTTGGTATCTTTTTGAGGCCAATGATTGGTCCAGGTTGGTATCTTTTTGAGGTCAATGATAGGTCCAGGTTGGTATCTTTTTGAGGTCAATGGTTAGTCCAGGTTGGTATCTTTTTGAGGTCAATGATAGGTCCAGGTTGGTATCTTTTTGAGGTCAATGATTGGTCCAGGTTGGTATCTTTTTGAGGTCAATGATTGGTCCAGTGCACAATTTCATTTATTTCCCTGCTATACTGTATGCCTTGTGCGGAGATGCTTGTGCGAATCTGTACACAATAGTGTTGGCCTGCTCTTCTGCCAGTGCTTATTAAATCCTCATTCCCACTTAATCCAAGCCTTTGGATCCTGCTTCTCTGTTATTAGAGGGTGTGGATTTGAAACCATTGTCCAAACCTCTCTGTAATGTTCTGTTTCTGAAACGCTGTTAGCTACAGAGAGAATGATCATTGGGCTTGTAGTTGAGTAGGTTCAAGTTTTATTGTAAAATGCACAAGTACAGTGAAATGCTTAACTTGCAAGCCATACCCAACAGTGCAGTAAGCAATATCAAAGTAGTATAGCTAATAAATAAATATATAGCAAAGAAAACTCAAGAAATAAGAAATGAGAGAGGAAGATATATACAGATTCACTGCCAATACCAATTTTACAATGTGTGTCAGGGTTTTTTTTAGGGTCTTGCGTCTTGGTCTGCCTACATACCGCATCGTGACAATGTGCAGGGATACTGGAGTATTTGAGGTAGATATGTATATGAAGGCAGGGATTAGGAGAATGTGACTGGTAGAAGGATATATAATAATAATAGTTAACAGCATGGCAACAGCATAAGTGTGTGTGTGTGTGCAAGAGTGTCAGGCGTGATAGGTGGATATACATGTAAACAGGGCTGTAAATTGACTAGTAGCATGAGTATGTAAATACGTATGGTAATATACTAGTGGTAAAAGACAGTATACATGTAAACAGGAGTAATAGTGACCAGTAGCAGGATGAATAGATACGTTTGAAGTCGGAAGTTTACATACACCTTAGCCAACTGCTTTTTATGGGCGGTGTCACTCTGATGCCTTTGGAGGGCTCTTTTGGTTCAGGAGACGGAGAAACAAATGTTGGACAAGAACAGATTTGAGGAAGTCTCACTGGTGAATTTTGTGATTGCACTAGCAGTAAGAATTGTTAAAGGGACACTTCACCACCATCACTTACAGTATATATTCAGTTGAAGTCGGAGGTTTACATACACCTTGGCGAAATACATTTAAACTCAGTTTTTCACAATTCCTGACATTTAATCCTAGTAAAAATTCCCTGTCTTAGGTCAGTTAGGATCACCACTTTATTTTAAGAATGTGAAATGTCAGAATAATAGTAGAGAGTGATTTATTTCAGCTTTTATTTCTTTCATGACATTCCCAGTGGGTCAGAAGTTCACATACACTCAATTAGTATTTGGTAGCATTGCCTTTAAATTGTTTAACATGGGTCAAGCGTTTCGGGTAGCCTTCCACAAGCTTCCCACAATAAGTTGGGTGAATTTTGGCCCATTCCTCCTGACAGAAATGGTGTAACTGAGTCAGGTTTGTAGGCATCCTTGCTCGCACATGCTTTTTCAGTTCTGCCCACAAATCTTCCATAGGATTGAGGTCAGGGCTTTGTGATGGCCACTCAAATACCTTGACTTTGTTGTCCTTAAGCCATTTTGTCACAACTTTGGAAGAATGCTTGGGGTCATTGTCCATTTGGAAGACCCATTTGCGACCAAGCTTTAACTTCCTGACTGATGTCTTGAGATGTTGCTTCAATATATCCACATCATTTTCCTTCCTCATGATGCCACCTATTTTGTGAAGTGCATCAGTCCCTCCTGCAGCAAAGCACCCCCACAACATGATGCTGCCACGCCCGTGCTTCACGGTTGGGATGGTGTTCTTCGGCTTGCAAGCCTCCCCCTTTTTCCTCCAAACATAACGATGGTCATCAACTTCACCCAACCATCCAAGAACAGTTTGGTGTCGACCAATGCCTTTTCCAGCATGATGGAGCACCTTGCCATAAGGCAAAAGTGATAACTAAGTGGCTCAGGGAACAAAACATTGACATTTTGGGTCCATGGCCAGGAAACTCCCCAGACCTTAATCCCATTGAGAACTTGTGGTCGATCCTCAAGAGGCAGGTGGACAAACAAAAACCCACAACTTCTGACAAACTCCAAGCATTGATTATGCAAGAATGGCCTGCCATCAGTCAGGATGTGGCCTTGAAGATAATTGACAGCATGCCAGGGTGGATTGCAGAGGTCTTGAAAAAGAAGGGTCAACACCGCAAATAATGACTCTTTACATAAACTGAATGTCATTGTCAATGAAAGCCTTTGACACTTATGGAATACTTGTAATTATACTTCAGTGTACCATAGTAACTACTGACGTAAAGATCTAAGAACATTGAAACAGCAAACTTTGTGGAGACCAATACTTCTGTCATTCTCAACTTTTGGACACGACTGTACTAATGTCAGGAAATAAAATGTTGAACTTGAGTCACTCTCTGCTTTAGGGAAGAACTTTTAGTTTGAATAATATGACACACCATTTGGTTAGGGAAGAACTTTTAGTTTGAATAATATGACACACCATTTGGAAATGGCTCGGATAAATACCCTAGATTGCTGGGAGCCGAGGATATTCTTTTTAATCAAACACATTTCAAAAATGGGGCCTATTCAATTTAGAGACTCCTGTTAGTGCGGTAGAGATGACATTCAACGAACTGTCTGCTGCTTAGCAACTATCGCTAAGCAGGGAGGAAAGCAGGGAGAAGATACTGACATCTGTCCAGGGAGCATGTGATTATTAACATCATCATCATCTCTTGGTCATTATCAATATAACCTTAGAAAATGGAGGGGAAGCCACTGTGGAAATCTCACAGGACTTGTTGGTTCGTTGGCAGGATAGCAAATTACGGTGAATGTGCGAGGATGGTTTGCAAACTGACATGTTACACATGACAATTAATTATATTCAAAACTCAAATATAGAGAAAGAGTCTGAGAATCTGTGCCAAGTAGTACAGTAGGTGACTGGTGCGTCAGAGTAAAAACTATAGAGGTACTCATACTCACCCTCCCTGTTTTTTTCTTCTTATGGTTGGAGTCCAAGTACCTATTGAAGAGGCCCTCTCTCTCTGTTGCCTATGAGGTAGACAGAGGAAGTTGTTTGGTTTCGATGACGATAAATGGGTTTTATTTGTGAGTTGGCTGAATCCTCTGGCTGAGACTACTTTAGTGGAGAGAGAGAGAGAGAAGAGGAAATAGTGTTGATCCTGCTGAAAGAGAGAGAGGAGACTTAAACAATTACCTGTTACCATGGTGCCCACCCAAGGCTCTACCCAATTACCTCAATCACCTGTGCGCCTGCTGAGCCTGCATTGGATTTCAGCTTTCAGAGCTGTGACCTTATCATCAATCACAGTCTATTTAACGTTTGATCTTGGCTTTAATTCATATCCGCTTAAGTGCACACATCAGATTTAACGTCACTTCCGGTGTTATAATTATTTACTTATTTATATTTCTGCATATGCTGGCTTCACATGGTTGTGGGAAATTAGAAACTGGGAACTAAGAAGTGGTAGGTCCGACATGATTGTGTACAAGTGCTTTTGAATTTGGAACAATTCTTCAACTAATCAGATTTTAGCTAGCTTGATAAGCTTGCTAACATTGCTATTAATAAAGTTAGCTACAGGTAACTGCCAAAATAAAGATAACACTTGAGTAAATTAGGGATACAAAGCAGGTACTGTACTTTCACACAGGTGTGGTTCCTGAGTTAATTAAGCAATTAATATTCCATCATGCTTAGGGTCATGTATTAAAATGCTCAGTTTCCCATTATCTTGGCCTATTATAAAGTGTGTGTGTGTTTGTGTAAAATTCCATCACCAAATTATGGAATTTCTCATGGAAGAATGGTGTCACATCCCTCCAATAGAATTCCAGACACTTGTAGAATCTATGCCAAGGCGCATTGAAGCTGTCACAGTGCGCAGTAGTTAAGGGACGATATACGGAGCGCTGGTGAAGTGTCATCCTTTTTATTTGAAATGAGATGTTCTCACGAAGCATTTACAAAATAAAAAGGAGAGTGAAAAAACAAAAACACGATTACAAACAAAACACAGTGATTTACTTTGTGGCTGCATGCAGTGCAGACAAACACAAACGAACAATGATCCACACACAGGTGGATTTGGGTAGATCCTAAATACTATCCCCAATCAGAGACAACGCTAGACAGCTGTCTCTGATTGGGGATCATAATCTCCCTAATTAGGGTGTGAGGACTTGGTTGTGTGCCTCTCTCCTCAACCTAGGTGGGAGTAAGAGGCCTTACCACAACCAAGCCCTCACAGTTCTGGCTCGTGGTGGCCCAACGCTCTATTAAGACACGTTATGTCGGTGTGTCCTTTATCTTGTAACATTTTCTCAGTTTCCCATTTTCTCAGAGCTTCTGATAACTCCGATAGCACCTGAACGCGACATTACTCATTATGCTTGGCACATTTAAGCTGATCAGCTTTGGGACTTAGAGACAATCTTTGCTCTCTGGAGGAAGGTGCTGTGTGCGCTTTGCCGATCGCTGTGTAACTCAATTTGAGCAAATCCTACAGGAAAGCCTATTGGACTAAGAGAGGTTGACACGTGGTGATGGAGACAGACAGACAGATAACACACCAACACCAGGTTTACCATAGAATCTCGAAGATGGCAATGTCATTGTATTGTTACAGATATTTTGCCTCAGGCTTTGACACTTTACTCAAGACACTTTGCTCAAGACAACTTTTGAATATTTGAAGTCACAACAGTTGTAAATAAATAAACAAAGACAGAATACAGTTCATTCAGAAAGTATTCTAACCCCTTGAATATTTCCACATTTTGTTACGTTACAGCCTTATTCTAAAATTGATTAAATAGTTTTTTTCCCCTCATCAATCTCCAAACAATACCCCATAACCACGAAGCAAAAACAGGTTTTGAGAAATGTTTGCTAATTTATTTAAAATAAAAACGGAAATATCACATTTACATAAGTATTCAGACCCTTTACTCTTGGGTATGACGCTACAAGCTTCGCACACCTGTATTTGGGAAGTTTCTCTCTTTCTTCTCTGCAGATCCTTTCATGCTCTGTCAGGTTGGATGGGGAGCATTGCTGCACAGCTATTTTCGTGTCTCTCCAGAGATGTTCGATCGGGTTCAAGTCCGGGCTCTGGATGGGCCACTAAAGGACATTCAGAGACTTGTCCCAAAGCCACTCTTGTGTTGTCTTGGCTGTGTGCTTAGGGTCGTTGTCCTGTTGGAAGGTGAACCTGAGGTCTGGAGCAGGTTTTCATGGATCTCTCTGTACTTTGCTCCGTTCATCTTTCACTCGATCCTGACTAGTCTCCCAGTCCCTGACAATGAAAAACAGTGCCATATTTCCTCCAGACATGACACTTGGCATTTATGCCAAAGAGTTCATTCTTGTTTTCATCAGACCAGAGAATCTTCTTTCTCATGGTCTGAGAGTCCTTTAGGTGTATTTTGGCTAATTCCAAGTGGCCTGTCATGTGCCTTTTACTGAGGAATGGCTTCCGTCTGGCCACTCTACCATAAACGCCTGATTGGTGGTGCTGCAGAAATGGTGGTCCTTCTGGAAGGTTCTCTCATCTCCACAGAGGAACTCTGTAGCTCTGTTAGTGACCATTGGGTTCTTGTTCACCTCCCTGACCAAGACCCTTCTCCCCCAGTTTGGCCAGGTGGCCAGCTCTAGGAAGAGTCTTGGTGCTTCCAAACTTCTTCCGTTTAAGAATGATGGAGGCCACTTTGTTCTTGGGGACTTTCAATGCTGCAGACATTTCGTACCCTTCCCCAGATCTGTGCCTCGACACAATCCTGTCTCGGAGCTCTACGGACAAATTCTTTGACCTCATGGCTAGGTTTTTGCTCTGACATGCGCTGTCAACTGTGGGACCTTATATAGACAGGTGTGTGCCTTTCCAAATCATCTCCAATCTATTGAATTTACCACTGGTGGACTCCAATCAAGTTGTAGAAACATTTCAAGGATTATCAATGGAAACAGGATGCACCTGAGCTCAATTTCGAGTCTCATATCAAAGGGTCTGTTTTTGCTTTGTCGTTATGGTTTATTGTGTGTATACTGATGAGGGGGGAAAACTATATAATACATTTTTGAATAAGGCTGTAACGAAACAAAATGTGGAAAAAGTCAAGGGGTCTTAATACTTTCGAAATGCACTGTAAATGGAAAGTGCTGTAGTAACTTCCAAATTAGCACATTGCGTTCTCTGGATGTTCATCTGTTTATGATATCAGTTTGGTTCAGGGAACCTTCCTCTTGCATTGTTCTTTCTTTTGAAGAAGCTTCATGGACCATCTTGAATAAAGAGTTGATTACTCCCTCCTTTAAATTATTGTATGGTACAATATATTAAATACAGGTAGCCTGTAATATCAACATTAGGTATTCAGTGCACATTCCTACATGAACCGTCTGCAGCTGGATGCCAGTGAAAGTCATTGAGGACAAGGACCCTCAGCCTCTCTTCACACTCTTCAACCACCTGCGCAGCACAGGGAGGGGACTTTATGGAATTTTCTGGAGGTGTGAGTGTGTGTGTGTGTGTGTGTGTGTGTGTGTGTGTGTGTGTGTGTGTGTGTGTGTGTGTCTAATGCTTGCTGCCGCTGGAGACAAATCCATTTTCCTTCTCCTTCTCCTATCCCCCTTCTCCTCAGCCCAGAAACAGCCCGACGACAGAATCTGATGGCAGCGGTTTATTGGGCCGTCAGCTAATCCAGCATCCTGTCGCGGTGACCCTTGTCCAATTGACCGCTGTGTGTGCTGTGTTGGCCCCACTGTTTAAATGCTTCAGGTGCAAATGAGTACATAATCATTGCCACCCGTAATAGAGGAGATAGGCTACTCACTGGACCCTCACTTCACGTTGTTATAAATAGCAGTGAAACTGGCCAATATTCTTAGATTTTTTTGCAATACAGTAATAACATCAGTGGTGCTGTGTCTGTGTCAGTATGCAGTGTCTGCATCAGTATTCTGTGCCCCAAAATAGAACGAGTTATGGTAAGCGGAACAGCAACCAATTACACAATGCAGCTTTATTCACCCGTTTTTGCACCAGTTTCCTCCATCATCAGTAAATGTCACAACATGTGCACTGGCCTGAGTGCTCCACTCCCCATAGTATATCCAGGGCCAGACAGAGAGACAGAGGGCAGTACATAGACAGAGCGGGAGGAGGCCCTTCTCGCTCCAGGGGCTTTGGGTGTCTATTTATAACGGTTGATGATTGCTGCTGCTCCCCAAAACTTAACTCAAAAGCGCCCGCGCTCTGCACTGTCTGCCATTTTGTGTTGTGAGTTTGAATGCCTCTTTAATGGAGAGTACTGCGGTGAGAGAGAGAACGACAGCAAGACAGAGCGAGAGAGGGAATAAGAGAGAAAGCCCCACAGTAGTGATGTGTTCATGTGTATGCGTAATTGTGTGTGTGTGTGTCGGCCTGGCATGGAAGGCTGGGGTTGTGGACTGGTGACTGGTTGAGATAGAGAGGGGGAATGGGGCCATAAAGCACTAGGTTTGAACATCCCGTGGTCCTCTCGTCTTTATGCTTATCTCCTGGTCGTGTGTGTCGATGACTTTCTGTTGGAGGAGTGTCCTGAGGGAATCACTCCACTCAGACACTGACAGCCCCGGTAATGCTCCTGCTTCCACCTGCCTGCACAAACATCTTGATTGTAATTGAATTTTGGGATGGGTGCAGTGTACGGGCAGAGGGAGGGAGGTGGGGACAGAAGGGGTTGGGTAAAGGGGAGAGAGTGAGAGCAAGGCAGACAGAGAGAGAGAAAGGGTGAGGACTGCATGTTCCTGATTTGTGTTTTATCCCGGGCTGAAGCAGTGAGAGGAGAATATGAATGTACCAAGCTGTGTGTTATATGTTATGTGTCATGTGTTATACTGTGTCTCAGAGCTGTTTTCATGTGTTTTATCCAGGGCTGAAGCAGTGAGAGGAGAATATCTCAAGCAGTAATAGAGACATCTCCGATTTGATACCAAGCTGTGTGAAACGTGCTCCAGCACAAATACATCTGTTTGCCTACTTGTCATGTGTTATACTGTGTCTCGGAGCTGTTTTCGTGTTGAAGAGCAGTAAAGTTGTTTATACTGTGTAGAACAGGAGAGAGTAGAGGAGGTCGATTTTTACCTCTTCCTCTCTCTCATGCTGTCTCTCATTCGCTCTCTTTTCTCTCTCCCTCTCTTTTTCTCTGTCCCTTCATCTCCAGTCTACAACCCAAGCCGGCACACAGAGAGAAGCACATCCTCAGGTCTTTTCTTTTTCTTATTTTACTCTCTCTCTCAGTGACTGACTGACTATCTCACTCTCTCACTCTCTCTCTCTGGCTCACTACTATTGATTGCTGGAAGTACAGCCCAGAATACAGGATATAGGTGTTGTAAAGTGACTTTTACATGTCACACATTTTATAATCTCTCTCTCTCTTTCTTCAGGTTTTATTTAGTCAGTGGTGGAGTGCCCTTCATCATCTGTGGAATCACAGCAGGCGTCAATATTGACAACTATGGCAGTGGGGAGACGTCACCCTAGTAAGTCACCCTGCAGTCCCCTATTCTCAAGGTCACAGTCAGTTTTACGCACATACGCACACATACAGGTAGGATCTTAATTTTAGCTGGTTTGCTACAGCAGGGAAATAATCCTGCAGCAACAGGAGATGTGGATTAAAATGAAAATAAATAATTTTATAGGGGTTGATATATTTCTTGTTAGGGCAAATCAAGTCTGACATTTTAAAGTGGAAATTACAAACTTTAGACACCTCATCAACAACTGTGTCTAGTCTCCATGCACCGATATCCTGCAACAACTATTTACCTCCAAAATGGATTTGATGCTGGTAGATCTGATGATAGATATCAGTCACACTTCAGTGTATGTTGCCCAACCCCCACCCCCCTTCATTTTCTTTAACACTTAAGGTAATTTATCGCTTCAAGATGCCTATGGCTCTTCTCTATGTTTATGTATTTCAGTGTTTATTAAAGCAAACACACTAAGGTTATACACTGATATTAATGTAGCCTACTGTGTGTGTGTGTGTGTGTGTGTGTGTGTGTGTGTGTGTGTGTGTGTGTGTGTATTGCAGCTGCTGGATGGCATGGGAGCCCAGCCTGGGAGCCTTCTATGGCCCTGTGGCCTTCATCGTCCTGGTCACCTGCGTCTACTTCCTGTGTACCTTCATCCAGCTGAGGCGCCACCCAGAGAAGAAGTACGAACTGAAAGCCCTGACTCCGGAGCAGCAGAGACTGGCTTCTGTCACCAGCTTGGGCGGGCACTGCCACCAGGGAGGAGGAGGAGAGCCCGGAGCACTGCCACCACCGCCCAACAGAGGGCAGTGCCACGCGGGATGCCGCTCAGCCATTGCCATCAATCCCTCTCTGCTGGCCAACGAGCATTCGTTCAAGGCCCAGCTGAGGACAGTGGCCTTCACCCTCTTCTTGTTCGTGGCCACGTGGGCCTTCGGGGCGCTGGCTGTGTCACAGGGCCACTTCCTGGATATGATCTTCAGCTGCCTGTATGGTGCCTTCTCAGTCACACTGGGCCTCTTCGTGCTCATCCACCACTGTGCAAAGCGGGACGACGTGTGGCACTGCTGGTGCGCCTGCTGCCCTGGGAGACGCTCCAGCCACGGTTGCCATGGTCATGGTCACGGCCACTCGTGTCCAAAGGTTAATGTCAATGGGGATACAAAAGGGCACGGGCACTGCCACCTGGATTCGCCGTGCCCGGGTAAGGCCCTGTTGGGAGGACACGCCAAAAGTGGCAACTTGGGTCACTGTAAGCATGGCAGCCTGGTGCCGGCGCAGAACCATGTGACGTGCCTGTCCCCTGTGGCGCCCTGCTGCGCCGCCCTGCACAGCCAGCAGCTGATGGAGGAGGAGCCTCCGGCGCACGTGCTCCTGCACACTGACCCAGAGGGATACCGGCCGGGCATCCAACTGCATCGGTGCCTGAAGGGTAGCACTAGGACTAAGCCTCGCCACTTTAGTCGCCACCGGCAAGCTGGACCAGGAGGGGAAGGAGGGTTGGCAGAGAGGGAGTACGCCTACCACATCCCCTCTAGCGTAGACGGAGGCTCTATCCACAGCTCCCACACAGACAGCCCTCACAGTACGCACGAGCGCCACGGACACATTTGCCACCTGGCTGCTTCCGCCCACGAAGTCGGCCACCACACGTGCCAAGCGTCGGCAGCGGTGGTGGCTCACGAGGCGGCGCTGGCGTGCCATGCCCCCTGCCACCGGCACGTGCCTTGCTGTGCCAAGGCGGACCCGTTCCCCACTCTGTGCCAAGCGGAGGCGGGCGACACGGGCACCTTTCTGTGCGGCTGTGGCAAAAAAGCCAATGAAGAGGATCTGATCGTGCCGCATCACCACCTGGAGATGCACCCGCGCAGACAATCCTACCCCCAGAACCCAACGCCCAATCAGAATGGGATCCTTAAAGGTGGCCTGCACGAGGGTTGCCTGTACGCATCAGACAGCACAGGGAATATACGCACTGGACCCTGGAGAAATGAAACTACTGTGTAGTCTCTAGACTGGGGGAAGAGAGAAATAGCCCTAGCCTCCCTCCATCCCTCCCTCTAAACCTCACCTCACTCCCTTTCTAGGAATTACAACAAATAATAATGAATAACTCAATCCCATCATGACCTGTGTGTTTATTTTTAACTTTCATAATTTCATGTGTTCTACTTCACTGTACAGATTATCTGACATCATCGTATAAAGCCCCCCCAATGAGCAGCCATACACACAACCGATTTTTCTCTCCTTCAATAGAGGAATGTGAGTCCCACACCCCGTGATACAGTACCTTTTGTTGAAGGTATTTTTACCGCTATAGTATGGTATTATTATTACATATCTAAACAATATGGATGTGTGTGAACAGAACACGTGTGTTTATTCTCGCTCAAAGCAAATGCTCTAAGAGATTTCTTTCTCACTAAATCCATCGACTACTCTCTGATGTGTACCTTCAGTGCTTCAAGAAGCTCAGTACTAGTGTTTTAGGCAAACACACCAGCAATTTAGAGTCATTAGTATTTTTTCCATTTTGAACAACAAGCATACTTACTATAATATACTGTGATTATCAGCTAGAGATTTCTTAGTAATATACAAAGATATCTGCTCTCGTCAGAGTTCTGTGGATGCCGATACGTTGTGATTTTTTTTTTCCAACAACCGAAAACAAAACAAAACTACATTAAGTATTCTGTTCCAGGTTGATATTGAATGTTCTTGTCTGTATGATGTCTTACTGTTGTGTTTTTGGGAGAGAAGTGTACAACAACAACAACAATCACATTGTCATTGTGTATATTTGCAGTGTTGCCATTCATGTCGTTGTATACCATGACCGAGCCAACAAGTGTATGTTGAAGTTGCCCCCAGACACTGATCTTTGGTCAGTTTTGCATTTCCCCCACTAATGGTTAAGGTTAAGATTGTGGGAGGGCAAGCTGATCCTAGATCTCTAACTAGGAGAAACTTTGCCCCGGTGCCAAGCATCAGCATTGCCAGGCTGAACAACATCCTCTAAATAACCCAAGCCAACATCTCCCATCTCTGGCAAGGATCCACAAAATGGTGAGAGGTCATATCACAGACCAATGCTAAAACGCAAACATTTATTTTTCTAGGCAACAGAGCATGCAGGCCTTGTATGTAGCTATGTGTGTTTTTGCCTTGTATATCAATGCACATCAATGAAAAACGCCATCACTGTTTGTCTATGGAGCAGATCAAGCTGCATTCGCTATAGCAAACAAACAATAATATTTGTACTCAATTTTAGTATCCATTATTGTAGATAGTCCTGAAACCATGTTCTGTTGAGGGACAGAGGACAGGGCTGAGATTCAGTGTTGCTATTATTGTCACCAAGTTGGCCATCGTCATGTTGAAGTGTTGGCTGAGAACATGCAGGAAGTTAATTGAGTTTAATATTTATTAGTGATAGTGGTATTATGTACGGTGGCCCTAAGGGGCAAATCAACTTTTTAAAATCTGCTTTGCCCTTTAGGGGCCACCGTAGTTATGTTTCGGTATGGAAACCAGTCATTCCCTAGTGAGAGAGAACAGACCAGGTTAAGAGAGAAACAATCACTACCTACAAGAATACAGCAACTCCTGCCTGGCCAAAACACCTTGGCATGTCACACCATCTATCCATCTTGTGCACTGTTGTCGATGTACATAGAATTGGTTCCGATGAATTATTTTATAAAAGATATTTAGATATTTAATAGTAAATAAATCTATATGTAAAGAAAATGTATGGGAAAGACTGACCTCAATGTCAATGCTCAGTATCTGAGTTTTGTTGTTCTGTTTACTTTTGCTCTGATCTTTCATAAGGTATGCAGACTGGCCATATGTTTCGTTATAGTTGACACACAAATGCACCGACAGCTAAGGGATACCAGGACTTGATGTCACACATGTCGACTGTGTTTGAATTGTGGATTGAATTTCAAAGTGCATCTCCTCAACAAGCGACTTGATTCCAGAAAGAAATGTTTGGATATGAAATATTTTAGCATTTCTGAAAAGAGAGCATTCTTAGAGATACATGCGTAATAGTAATGAGCCCCCATGAGACTTCAAGACTATGTCAGATGAAGCTTGACATCATAGCTATGTTGTCTGTATCGATGAGCTTTGTAACAGTTTCGCTAAAAAACACCTAACATCCTTGGTATCTCTTTTTAAAATCCTCCTGCATTAAACTTGTCTATCCGAGAGTATTTTGCTTTGGTCTAATTTCTGTACTTGTTGTACATCGACATATGTCTTAGAAGAAAAAACAGCTCTCCATGTGTGTGAACCTCTGGGTTTAGTACCATAGGCCTCTATCTACCACCAGTTTCAACATTCAGCAGAAGGGTTGCACATTTTGGGGAATATTCGGAGTTGGAAGCTTTCCGTGGGAATTAACGGGAATATATGGGAATTAACAGGAATATATGGGAATTATATGGAAATATATGCTAATTAATATTAATACCATTAAAATGTACTGAAGATGTTTTTTGCATTGGATATATTTACCATATCATATGGAGACAGAAACATAAACCATTTACCTCATCATATGTAGACATAATTGCAAATGATTAAATCCTTCCAATAGAAATGAAAAACAATTTAGTTACGAATTCAACTTTAATTAAATGAGTTGACTCTTCACATGGGATGATTTCACTGAACAACAAAAGAAAGGGAATATTGAATGATCCCCAATGATACATCGCATCTCCCAAAAAACGTTTTCAACATACATCTGTAAAATGATAGTCTAGAAACTAAAGCTTTGGTTGTCTTCCTCTCAGGCTTCCATGTCTTCTCCCTGGACCTCCTCAATGTCCACCTCTTGAACATCAGACTCTGAGGCCTCATCTTCACTGTCACTTTCCAACCTTGGCTCGTTGTCAGGCTCAAAAAGCCTCAAATTTGCCCGGATGGCCACCAATTTTTCAACCCTTGTATTAGGGTTGCATGCTTTGGTGTGTGTGCTCCCAAAAAACAGGAGAAATAGCCTCAGATCCACAAAGTCCCTTCCACCAGGTGGCTGATGAGATATGTTAGCACGACTGCTATATTGCATCTCCATCCCGATGCCCTTGCTTGGAAGTGTACTTCGCCAGACTGCCAAGAACCTTGCCCTCATCCAGGACAAGGTGGCGAGACACGGTAGTGATGACACCATAGGACTTGTTGATCTCTGCACCAGACAGGATGCTCTTGCCAACATTCTTGGGGTCCAACATATGCTGCGGCGTGTATGGGCTTCAGGCAGAAGTCTTCACGCTTTTTGATGTATTTCAGAACTGCAGTTTTCTCTGCTTGGAGTAACAGTGAAATGGGCAGGGCAGTACGGATTTCTTCTCTTACATCTGGAAGCAGAGTCTGAACATCAGACAGGATGGCATTGTCTCACTCAATCCGTGCAATGGCTACTGCTATAGGTTTCAGGAGTTTCAGGCTGCTTACCACTCTCTCCCAAAATACATCATCCAGGAGGATCCTCTTGATGGGGCTGTCCATATCGGCAGACTGTGATATGGCCATTTCTTGGAGAGACTCCTTTCCCTCCAGGAGACTGTCAAACATGATGACAACACCACCCCAACGAGTGTTGCTGGGCAGCTTCAATGAGGTGCTCTTATTCTTCTCACTTTGCTTGGTGAGGTAGATTGCTGCTATAACTTGATGACCCTTCACATACCTAACCATTTCCTTGGCTCTCTTGTAGAGTGTTTCCATTATTTTCAGTGCCATGATGTCCTTGAGGAGCAGATTCAATGCATGAGCAGCACAGCCAATGGGTGTGATGTGAGGGTAGGACTCCTCCACTTTAGACCAAGCAGCCTTCATGTTCGCAGCATTGTCTGTCACCAGTGCAAATACCTTCTGTGGTCCAAGGTCATTGATGACTGCCTTCAGCCCAACTGCAATGTAGAGACCGGTGTGTCTGTTGTCACTTGTGTCTGTGCTCTTGTAGAATACTGGATGAGGGGTGAATATGATGTAGTTAATTATTCCTTGCCCACGAACATTCGACCACCCATCAGAGATGATTGCAATACAGTCTGCTTTCTCTATGATTTGCTTGACCTTCACTTGAACTCTGTTGAACTCTGCATCCAGCAAATTAGTAGATAAAGCATGTCTGGTTGGGTGGGTGTATGCTGGGCGAAGAACATTCAGAAATCTCCCCCAATACACATTGCCTGTGAGCATCAGAGGTGAACCAGTTGCATACACAGCTCGAGCAAGACATTCTTCAGCATTTCTCTGACTACGTTCCTCCATTGAGTAAAAAAACGTCTGATTCCAGGAGGACGATGAGCTGTTTCTATCGATAAGGTGTCTGATTCATCATTTTCACCTCGAATAGAAGAGGTTGCTTGTTGTGAGCTCTGAGGGAACTTTATGCCCTTGGCCAGATGATTCTGCATCTTTGTTGCATTCTTCACATATGATTTGGCACAGTATTTGCAAATGTACACAGCTTTTCCTTTTACATTAGCTGCAGTGAAATGTCTCCACACATCAGATAGTGCCCGTGGCATTTTCCTGTAAAGATTTGAAAAAACCTTGTAAAAAAAAACAAAAAAAAAACAATTCCATGTACAGATTAATAGTTAAGCAGTTAGAATAAACAACTCCTTTGTAAGATACATGTTTTAAAATGAAACGTATGGAAGCAGATGGATTAACACTCCTCAGTTAGCTAGCAAGCTAAAACCCACATGGTAGCAAAAACTAACTAGCAGAAATTGTTAACAAGTTAGAAATTATTTAAACACAATTTGCTGTAGGCTACTATTTACTAGTTAACAAAATATGATGTATGTCATATAAAATATATTCACCCCACCCAGTATTGTAATCAAAGCTTACCAGAAAGCATGTAGTCCTTAGCTCAGACAGTGTATTAGTGTGGGCTCAATAGCATCTCATTACTGAGATCTTGAGAATCAGCTGCACATGTGATGGGGATAGTTTAAGCAAAATATGCCACAAGACCTAGAATTACCTAATGTGTATCCCACAAAAAAGGTTCACTGCTATAAGCTAACTTTTTTATGAATTTAAGCAAAATTCCACAAATTCCAGGGCTTATCTTCCCATGGAAAATTTCCGGAAATTTACCAGAAAGTGTCCGACCCTTTGCAACCCTATTCAGCTGTAGTACTGCCAATTTAGCCAGCTGGATTAGCCTGCCAGATCTCTGCCAGTATTTTCACCTTTTTCTACATCAACAACACGGATACCAATAAATTATTTTTTTCACATACAATGTACAACATATTTTATTGTGTGTGTGTTTGCACGTGTGTGCTCTCACGTTCCTGCCTGCGTGTGTCTATGTGTGCATTAGTGCGTGCGCTTGTGCATGACTGAATGTGTGTATTAGCATGAATGTGTGTATATGTACGGTATGTGAGTGAGTGCGAGTAAATGAGACTGTGTGTCTTTTGTGCATCACAAAGCAGGCCAGGGCTGACAGGCCATGAAACGCCTGAGCACATTTAATATGCAGCTAGAGGCCACTCAGCCCACTCCATATCATCAGATTATTCCTGTAACTTCGAGCAAGTAAAAACCCAGGCCTTGCCTTTATATTCAGCTGTGAAGACAGACTCTGACAGAGACAGAGATTTCTGTGTGACCTTGTGGGATGCTTTCAAGGTCGATCACTGGTGTATATGGTGAGTCATATTTAGAGAGGTGATCTGATTCACCCAAGGTCGATCAAGGGTGTGTATGGTGAGTCAAATCTAGAGATATGATCTGATTCACCCAAGAGGGAACATACAGTACTGTAAATATTTGTTGTGCGATGTTGATGACAGGGTGGTGTGTGTGTTGATGTCTGGGTGGTGTGTGTGTTGATGACAGGGTGGTGTGTGTGTGTGTGTGTGTGTGTGTGTGTTGATGACAGGGTGGTGTGTGTGTGTTGATGACAGGGTGGTATGTGTGTGTGTGTGTGTGTGTGTGTGTGTGTGTGTGTGTGTGTGTGTGTGTGTGTGTGTGTGTGTGTGTGTGTGTGTGTGTGTGTGTGTGTGTGTGTGTGTGTGTTGATGACACGGTGGTGTGTATGTGTGTATGTTGATGACAGGGTGGTGTGTGTGTGTGTGTGTGTGTGTAGGTAGGTAGGTAGGTAGGTAGGTAGGTAGGTAGGTAGGTAGGTAGGTAGGTAGGTAGGTAGGTAGGTAGGTAGGTAGGTAGGTAGGTAGGTAGATAGGTAGATACTTTATTGATCCCCGTGGGGAAATTACTTTATCAAGCAGCTATGAAAACACAGGGCAGGGCAAAATGCCAGAACGAAATACACAAAAGACAGATACACGATACATGATACATAGTGCGGCAGTATGAAAAAGTATTAAAATACACAAAGTCTGGAGTGCAAAAAGCTATAGAAACGCATTGCATAGTATGAGTGAAAGACTGAATATGTACACTATACATTGTTATAGTGTTAGGTGAAAAAATTATACAATTATTGCACGTTGATATAAATAAAAAAATATTTGCATGGTTAACTATACAGGTCGATGGCAGAGAAAGATACTTAAATAGCTAAATGCGCTTATGATCTAAGTGGGGTAATAATAGTTTACTTAATATACAGTCTGGTTAAATGTACAGGTAAATTAATATTTGCATGGTTAAATTAACTGTACAGGTAAATTACAGGAAGAGATACTTAAATAGCTAAATGGGCGTATGATATAATTTAGGGTAATAATACTAATTCCCTTAAAATACAGTCCTTAGAACAGGGTTAATTACAGATAAATGCACGTATTGCACATTCAATATATTAAATGCAATGAATGAATGAATGAGTGAGTGCTGAATGAATAAGTCCTGAGTGAATGAGTGATTACAGACCAGAGAGTTACTCACGGATGGATGGATACCTAATTGTTAAACTAGGTCCTTACATCCCAACAGTTCCAGGTCTATGTTGCCGACGGCATGGCACCCCGGTGAGGCGTTAAATAGTCTAATAGCCGCCGGCAGGAAGGACCTCCTGTAGCGTACTCTGGCACACCGTGGTGGGATCAGTCTGTGACTGAAGGTGCTCCTCTGTGTCATAACCATGGCATGCAGAGGGTGGGTGACGTTGTCCATGATGGCCAGCAGTTTGGCCAGGATCCTTCTCTCCACCACCTCCTCTAGAGTGTCAAGGTTAATCCCCAGAATAGAGCTAGCCTTCCTGATCAGCTTATTTACCCAAGAAGCATCACCGGCCTTTATTTTGTCGCTCCAGCACACCACTGCAAAAACAGACTGTTGGAAAGTATGCAGTAGTTTACTGCACATGTTGAAGTACCTGTGCCTCTGCTTTGGCCCTTTTTGTACAGAGCCCCGGTGTTACCAGCCCATTCCAGCCTGTTGTCCATATGGACTCCCAGGAACTTGTATGACCCAACCCTTTCCACATCCATCCCCTGTATAGGGACTGCAGTCGGTTGGGCCTTGGTTCTCCTAAAGTCCACCACCATCTCCTTTGTTTTGCTGTTGTTGAGCTGAAGGTTGGTCTGCTCACACCACACCACAAAAGTAATTGATTGTGCTCCTGTACTCCTCCTCCTGCCCGCCCCTGATGCACCCTACAATAGCGGAGTCATCTGAGAACTTCTGTAGGTGGCATGTCTCAGAGTTATATCTGAAGTCCGAGGTGTAGAGGGTGAACAGGAAGGGGGACAGGACCGTTCCCTGGGGGGCCCCTGTGTTGCTCACTCCCCGTTCTGACACACAGCTCTGTAGCCGCACAGATTGTGGCCTAACGGTCAGGTAGTCCGTAACCCAGGAGACTAAGGGGACTTCCACTTTCATCCTCCTAATTTTCTCACCCAGTAGCAGGGGCTGAATGATGCTGAAGGCACTGGAGAAGTAAAAAAACACAGTAAAACCTGCGTTGTCCAGGTGAGAGTAGGCCCTCTGCAGAAGGTAGATGATTGCATCATCCACCCCAATGTTGCGCTGGTATGTGAACTGCAGGGGGTCCAGTGATGTACACACCAGGGGTCTGAGCGAGGACTAACCTTTCCAGGGTCTTCATGATGTGGGATGTTAGCGCTACAGGTCTGAAGTCATTCAGGACAATGGGGTGCGCCTTCTTGGGCACTGGGACGAGGCAGGATGTTTTCCACAGCACAGGGACCCTTTCCCGGCTCAGGCTAAGGTTGAAGCGTCGCTGGAGTATTCCACACAGTTGGTCAGCACAGACCCTAAGCACCCTTGGGCTGATGCCATCAGGGCCAGCCGCTTTCCAATGATGTAGTCTCTCCAGCTCTCTCTTCACTTAGTTGCTGGTGAAAGCCAGCCCAGGTGGGGAGGTGGGGCAAAGGGGTGTGTTGGGGATCAGTCCAGAGGTGGGGGGAAGGGAGGTGTTGCAGAACAGTCCAGAGGGAGCGGGGAGGGGGTCGCTGATTGTCTCAACGGAGGTGTCGTGTGCAAAGGGGTGTGTGTGGCCTGGAGAGCTGGAGGGGAAGTGGACAGAGCTAATGGCTCATTGGCTCTGTCCTGGGTCCCTTCTATCTGCTCACAGTTTGACTTTTTGAAGCCAGTGATATTTCTCATACCCTTCCACACCTCTCTCACCTGACTCTGCCTCAGCTTGTCCTCCATCTTTTCCTTATACACTCTCTTCCCCTCAGCACTCCGCAACTTCAGCTCCCTCTGGACGCATTTCAATTTATCCGTTCCCCTCCTTGAAGGCCCTCTTCTTCTCATTAAGCAGGGCCTTCAGGTTGCTGGTGACCCAGGGTTTATTGTTTGGAAAACAGCGTACCTTCCTGGTGGGTACGGTGCTGTCTACACAAAACTTTATATAGTTATTTAGTCTGTAAGTCCTCCCCATGAGCCTCACAGAGCACATCCCAGTCCTGTAGGGCCTCAGTCGCCTCCGGGGACCATCTCCTAACGGTCCTAGTGGTCGCAGGCTGCTGTTGGACCATAGGTCTGTAGAGTGGGGTGAGGTGGACAAGGTTGTGTGCATCCTTCACATTAGCATATAACAAGTCCAGAGTTTTATTATTCCTAGTTGGGCACTTCACAAACTCTTTCAACGTGGGCAGCGTTGAAAGATGCGCTGTCTGTAACCTCGCGATAACAGAGTGGATGACGTCCAATGCTGTGTTTGCGTCAGTGGAGGGCGGGATGTAAACAGTAACATCAATGGCCACCGTGAATTCCCTTTGCAAATAGTAGGGTCTCAGGCTGACGGCTAACGGCTACAAAACTCGATGTCAGCTCTATGTCCGGACTAAAAAACTGTTCCTTAACAGTAATATGTATCGGATTACACCATCTGTTGTTAACTAATAAAGCCAGCCCCCCTCCCTTACTCTTACCGGAAGAAGTGATATCCCTGTCCGCTCTGATGGTCTGGAAACCGCCGATAGTGACGTTCCCTGTGGGGATGTTATCATTCAGCCATGTCTCGGTAAAAAACACTAGACTAGCTTCTCTGAACTCTCTTTGTCCACGGACAAGACCCTCTAGTTCCTCCAACTTGTTATGCAGCGATCTCAAGTTGCCCATAATGATAGACGGTATAGCCGGCTTGTATTTCCTAAGCTTTGCTTTACACTTCAATCCCGCCCTGCGTCTACTCCGTCGCCTTTTCAACTCTTCCGGAATAACAAACTTTTCCCTGGGGGGCAGCAGCGCTGAGTGTGCTAAATCCAGTAGCTGGGCTCTGTTGTAAATAATTGAGGACTCGCGTGTACGTTCAGCGCTGCTAAACGTAATAAAAAGTGCCTCAGTGATAAAAAGGACCGCTAAAACCTTAGCACTCCATAACTGTTCAAAATAAAAACTCATGAAAAACATACTAAAACAACAATTAACGCACGAACATGGGAGCTGCTTAACAGGGCGGTGACAACTATAAAAAAATATATACAGTGGGGCAAAAAAGTATTTAGTTAGCCACCAATTGTGCAAGTTCTCCCACTTAAAAAGATGAGAGAGGCCTGTAATTTTCATCATAGGTACACTTCAACTATGAGAGACAAAATGAGAAAAATAAATCCAGAGAATCACATTGTAGGATTTTTAATGAATTTATTTGCAAATTATGGTGGAAAATAAGTATTTGGTCACCCACAAACAAGCAAGATTTCTGGCTCTCACAGACCTGTAACTTCTTCTTTAAGAGGCTCCTCTGTCCTCCACTCGTTACCTGTATTAATGGCACCTGTTTGAACTTGTTATCAGTATAAAATACACCTGTCCACAACCTCAAACAGTCACACTCCAAACTCCACTATGGCCAAGACCAAAGAGATGTCAAAGGACACCAGAAACAAAATTGTAGACCTGCACCAGGCTGGGAAGACTGAATCTGCAATAGGTAAGCAGCTTGGTGTGAAGAAATCAACTGTGGGAGCAATTATTAGGAAATGGAAGACATACAAGACCACTGATAATCTCCCTCGATCTGGGGCTCCACGCAAGATCTCACCCCGTGGGGCAAAATGATCACAAGAACGGTGAGCAAAAATCCCAGAACCACACAGGGGGACCTAGTGAATGACCTGCAGAGAGCTGGGACCAAAGTAACAAAGGCTACCATCAGTAACACACTACGCCGCCAGGGACTCAAATCCTGCAGTGCCAGACGTGTCCCCCTGCTTAAGCCAGTACATGTCCAGGCCCGTCAAAGTTTGCTAGAGAGCATTTGGATGATCCAAAAGAGGATTGGGAGAATGTCATATGGTCAGATGAAACCAAAATAGAACTTTTTGGTAAAAACTCAACTCGTCGTGTTTGGAGGAGAAAGAATGCTGAGTTGCATCCAAAGAACACCATACCTACTGTGAAGCATGGGGGTGGAAACATCATGCTTTGGGGCTGTTTTTCTGCAAAGGGACCAGGACGACTGATCCGTGTAAAGGAAAGAATGAATGGGGCCACGTATCGTGAGATTTTGAGTGAAAACCTCCTTCCATCAGCAAGGGCATTGAAGATGAAACGTGGCTGGGTCTTTCAGCATGACAATGATCCCAAATACACCGCCCGGGCAACGAAGGAGTGGCTTCGTAAGAAGCATTTCAAGGTCCTGGAGTGGCCTAGCCAGTCTCCAGATCTCAACCCCATAGAAAATCTTTGGAGGGAGTTGAAAGTCCGTGTTGCCCAGCGACAGCCCCGAAACATCACTGCTCTAGAGGAGATCTGCATGGAGAAATGGGCCAAAATACCAGCAACAGTGTGTGAAAACCTTGTGAAGACTTACAGAAAACGTTTGACCTCTGTCATTGCCAACAAAGGGTATATAACAAAGTATTGAGATAAACTTTTGTTATTGACCAAATACTTATTTTCCACCATAATTTGCAAATAAATTCATTAAAAATCCTACAATGTGATTTTCTGGATTTATTTTTCTCATTTTGTCTCTCATAGTTGAAGTGTACCTATGATGAAAATTACAGGCCTCTCTCATCTTTTTAAGTGGGAGAACTTGCACAATTGGTGGCTGACTAAATACTTTTTTGCCCCACTGTATATAATAAAAAAATAATGTGTGTGTGTGTTGATGACAGGGTGGTATGCGGTTCACTGCCAGATGAGTCGAGTGTTGATGACTATTGAGATACTGAATGCAGGGCATTAGGGGAAGGGATTTGCTGGTAGGAGACTTCCTGAATCTGCTTTTGATGGAACCTCAGACTGGAGTACCCCAATCCGTCAGTCTGAGATGGAGAGCAACAGGCAGAATATGAAGGATGCATTTCAACCCACAGGAAAACATGCAGTGGTGCCCCTCCACTCCAAGACATTTACTTCTGTTTAATACAAAAATGCATCTGAATAAAGAAACGACAAATGTGATGTTTATGATACAATATGGCATTTTGTATTGTCCTGGTTTGGCATCGGCTCCTGATTAATGCTGTCAAGTGCTCAACAACAACAGCCAGGTTTGCTGGGGATACTACTGTATACAAGCTTTATGTATGTTCATATCTCACTGTAACTACTGTATCACTTCTCACATATCTCTCCACAGGGATTTGGCGTCATGTAGACTCAAAGCATAATTTTTTAGTCTCTCTAACAGAGGAGGCTGGTGGGAGGAGCTATAGGAGGATGGACTCATTGTATAGGCTGGAATGGTATCATTGGAATGGAGTCAAACTCATTTCCATGTGTTTGAAGTGTTTGGTACCATTCCATTGATTCCATTCCAGCCATTGCAACGAGCCTGTCCTCCTATAGCTCATCCCACCAGCCCTCCTCTGCTTTGTAGGTTTACCTCATGATACTATAGACATGTTTCTGAAAGACTCTTGACAGTACACTGTGATCACCATACTAATGTCATCCTTGACTCAACGTCCACACACCTGAAAGTGAGGGAGAGAGGGTGGCAGGCAATATGTAGAGAGAGATGGGAAATGTAGGAGTGATTTTGAAGTAGGATGAGAGAGAGGATAGTGATGGGAAGACTTCATTATGTTAATGAGAGAGAGGATAGTGATGGGAAGACTTAATTCTGTTGATGAAAGAGAGGATAGTGATGGGAAGACTTCATTCTGTCAATGAGAGAGAGGATAGTGATGGGAAGACTTAATTATGTTGATGAGAGAGAGGATAGTGATGGGAAGACTTCATTATGTTAATGAGAGAGAGGATAGTGATGGGAAGACTTAATTCTGTTGATGAGAGAGGGGATAGTGATGGGAAGACTTCATTCTGTCAATGAGAGAGAGGGTAGTGATGGGAAGACTTAATTATGTTGATGAGAGAGAGGATAGTGATGGGAAGACTTAATTATGTTGATGAGAGAGAGGATAGTGATGGGAAGACTTCATTCTGTCAATGAGAGAGAGGATAGTGATGGGAAGACTTAATTATGTTGATGAGAGAGAATAGTGATGGGAAGACTTCATTCTGTGGATGAGAGAGAGGATAGTGATGGGAAGACTTAATTCTGTTGATTAGAGAGAGGATAGTGATGGGAAGACTTCATTCTGTTGATGAGAGAGAGGATAGTGATGGAAAGACTTCATTCTGTTGATGAGAGAGAGGATAGTGATGGAAAGACTTCATTCTGTTAATGAGAGAGAGGATAGTGATGGGAAGACTTAATTATGTTGATGAGAGAGAGGATAGTGATGGGAAGACTTCATTCTGTGGATGAGAGAGATGATAGTGATGGGAAGACTTAATTCTGTTGATGAGAGAGAGAAAGAGAATGACCCTGCTGTCATGACGACAGTTCATCAGCTCCAGAGAGTAACAGTGAAGCGGGAGAAAACTCAACATGTGTGACTCTGCCTTTGTGTGTATAGCATGTCACACACTGTATCTGCATGTGTGTGCATATGAATGATCATTAGTGCTGCGATCTAACTGTGTTTGTACTGCTCTTGCTGCTCTGCTACTGCTAATGATGGTGGTAATAAGCATGAGGCACATTGCTATTTCATGCTTTTGTGCTTCCTACCGATTTGAGAGGAGTAGGTTGTTTATTTTCCCTACTGAGCTGTACAGTACAGTAGCTATCAGCCTGTGAGGGGGTTGGAGGATTGGAGGCTGTGTTAATGCAACACACAGGCCCGGACAGGGAATGTATTGGTTTATTTACTGGTCATTAGCTAGGTTTCCATCCAATTGGCAACATATTTTCATATGAATATTCTAAAACCTGCATAAAGAAAGTATGCACATTTTCCCACCAGTGGTGTGTTTCCACCAAACTGACTTGTTTTGGAATAAATTAATATGCTAAAAACTGTTCAACTATTGTCTTTCTCTCTCTTTGAGCCAACTACTCACCACATTTTATGCACTGCAGTGCTAGCCAGCTGTAGCTTATGCTTTCAGTACTAGGTTAATTCACTGATCCTTTGATTGGGTGGACAACATGTCAGTTAATGCTGCAAGAGCTCTGATAGGTTGGAGGATGTCCTCCAGAAGTTGTCATAATTACTGTGTAAGTCTATGGAATGGGTGAGAACCATGAGCCTCCTAGGTTTTGTATTGAAGTCAATGTACCCAGAGGAGGACAGAAGCTAGCTGTCCTCCCGCTACACCATGGGGCTTCTGAGGCTACTGTAGACCTTCATGGCAAAACATTGTGTATTAATCAATTATTTGGTGACATGTGGATATATATAGTATAGTTTTATCTAAAAATTAAAAAGTTTCACTATTTAAATTTTTATGAAATTCAATGAGGAGGAATGGTCCTCCCCTTCCTCCTGTAAGGATCCTCCACTGGTAGGGTGTGTGGGTAGGCTACTCTACAGGATGAGATTACTATGGATAAGAGTGAGAACATTTTTATTTGTCAAACGGCAGTCAGGCTTCGATCATCATGTCACCGAATAAGGCCCTTGATATTAATTGGAAATGAGCATCAAGCTCATCACTGTGCACTTTCACCACCCTTGTGAAGTTCATCACTTATTTCATCTGTAGCCTAATAAACTGCATGGTTTTCCGAGTCATAGTGGGAGGAACACACACCATGTCATCGCATGACTCCAATATGATGGTTATTTCTCGCATGAATACTTTTACAGACACAAAAAGATCCCCTACTGAAGCCCTGAAGCCCAACACACGAACAAAAAAAACGTAGACTCTTGGAATTATCGCGTTTGAACAACTTAGTATCTTGTTTGAACAAACAAAGATCACCTACGGAAGCCCTGAAGCCCAAGACAACAACAACTAAAAACGTAGACTCTTATCGTGTTTGAACGACTTAGCTAGAGTGCACATTTGCTATTTAACGCAACAGTTTTTGTGACAAAACTATAGGTAGAGTTGAAAATGGGTTCGATCCCAGGCTGTGTTACAATTGGCACAGCGTTGTCCGGGTTAGGGGAGGGTTTGGCCGGGAGGGCTTTACTTGGCTCATCGCGCTCTTTGTGGCGGGCCGGGCGCCTGCAGTCTGACTTCAGTCGCCAGTTGAGCAGTGTGTCCTCTGACACATTGGTGCAGCTGGCTTCCGGGTTAAGCGGGTGGGTGTTAGGAAGCGCAGTTTGGCAGGTCATGTTTCGGAGGGACGCATGACTCGACCTTTGCCTCTCCCAAGCCTGTTGTGGAGAAGCAGCAATGAGATCGTAATTCGATCGCAATTGGATATCACAAAAAGGGGTAAAACATTTTTTTATTATTTTAAATATAAATGCGATGGAAACACATAGAATTTCAGATTTAAAACGACATACTATCTCGTTTGAACGACTTGGTAAAAAAAACTACATTGTTCAAAGAAGATTTTTAAGTCGTTCAAACGAGATACTAAGTTGTTTGAACGACTTATCTAATTTCAACAACTTAATTGTCATTTTGTCTAATTATACCTCATTTGTTATGCAGCTTCCCAGAGTGTGCTGCTGCCATTCATTCACTGATTCCATCCATTGATATGATTATTCAATGACAGTTATTTGATAGCCTAAAGCAGGGCTGCTTTTGAATGCTAGAGCATGTAAGTGGGCGAGTGTGGAGCGAGGAGCAGAGCATTATTCGAGCAGAGGTTCATCGGCTGTCCCAATAGGAGAACCCTTTGAAGAACCCTTTTTGGTTCCAGGCAGAACCTTTTTGGTTCCAGACAGAACCTTTTTGAGTTCCATGTAGGCAATACATAGGCTACTGTAAAATGTATTTTAGTTTTTCTTGGAATAGAAACACCATAATATAAATCAATTTAATTAGTCTAAAATATCTGAAATAAATAAATATAATAAATGGAATAAATAATCTCAAACTGCAGCAGTCAAATGATTTGCACACAGAAGCAAGCACCAACAAGATTCCCACTGGGCACAGATGTCAATTCAATGTCTATTCCATGTTGGGTCATAGACATTACCAAAGACCCCTTCAATTAGACATTAGTTAAACTTCTTCCTGCTAATAGAAACGACTCAACACAACAATATTGTCCATATAATCCGTGCGCACTTCAGACATTTCTGCCCAGTAGGTGACTTTTGACTTCTGGTAGCTTGAAGTGCTTGAAATAGCCTAATCGGTCTGCGTCAGCCTGCCGAGAATAGTAAGGTAGTATTCATTTATTATTATTATTGCTACTACTAAATGAGGCTTTAAAACTGCCACAGCATAAAACTGCCACAGAAAGTTGATCCCTGCAAATGTGAGGATTTATTTTGCAACCCGTATGCCAAATCTTCCTGTCAAGCGCTTCTTCTCGTATATACGGTATGACTTTATGCGAGTAAAGTCATACCTTATATATAAAAAAAATCCCAACAGCTGTGATGGAAACAAACAGAAGCCCATTACACGTTCTGACAAGCTCCATAACAAATGAGGCCTAATTAGACAAAATAACAATTACGTCAATCAAACGAGATACTAAGTCGTTCAAACGTCTTAGTATCCCGTTTGAATGACTTAGTATCTCGTTTGAGCTATACTAAGTCATTCAAACAAGATCCTTAGTTGTTCAAACAAGATAATGGCAAGAGTTTAAGTTAGTGTTTTTTTTATATATATGGTATTTCCAAATTCTGAATTCTATCCAACCTATTTTATTTTACATTGCTGGCTTACCCTTCACTGTTGTGTCAGATTTTACTTCTTTTCTGTGTCGGTTTTGCAATGCATTACCTTATGATTCTATGACATAACAATGTGACTTTTGTTAACACTTTTGTTAAAGCAAAGTTTGGTGCCTCAATAAGTAATAAGTTCAAATGTTCTTTACCATGGCTGTTTTTCAATGCATTACCTTGTCTTTTTATTATATGACATAACAAGGTGACTAACTTCACTTCGGATGAAGGGGAGATTGGCGTCTCAAACGTTCTCTCTTGGTGCTTCTTGCTGTGCTATTGTATTATATAGACAGTTAGTATATCAAATGCACTGTGAATACTGCTATATAACTGTTGTGTAAGCCAAACCTATATGCACATGTGAATACTGCTATGTAAGCCTATGCAAATGCATGCACATGTGAATACTGCTATCTTACCTAAAACCTGTGAGCAGGGTTACCGCTGAACCAATTGTCTGCCAGTCTCTGCTGTACTGTCTGAGCCGTAGCCCCTCCCCCCCTTCCTCACCCCTCCTTCCCTCCCTCCCTCATCCTACCCATGTTATTTATAGCTATATGGTGATGCAACACATGGTACAACTGGAATGGAGCAAATAATCATGCAGTGTGTTTTAGTACACAATAATATCCAGTGGACACCAGGGCCAGCCAGGGCCATGCCACTGAGGGGACCCTGGAGAGCTGGGAACCGTGTGGTGGGGGTCAACGCACAGGAGATTTCTACTCTAGTGCGTTAGCAGTGCAGAGAAAATCTGACAGCATTGCCATGGACAGGTGTCCACCCTCTCTGTCTCTCACTATCCATTTCTCCTTGACTCTATTAATTTCTCTCAAACTGTCAATCTCTCCCTCTCCCTCTCCCTCTCTCGCTCATTCTCACTACCCATTTCTCTCTGACTGACTCTTTCCTTCACTCTCAATCTTACTGGTGGTTTTAAAAGATGTACACGTCAACACAGCTGCATTTTTGGAGACAGTGATGGCCAAAGAAGCTGATATCCTTTTGGTCTGTTCCTTTATAAGAATCATAGAACAAACACAGTCTTTGATTCATATTATCAGTAAAAATTAGGAAATTACCAACGATGTAAGAAAATATTGGTTTTAAATAGTTACAAAATCAAACACATTGCAGAAAAACCCTGTATATTTGGTTAAACATGTCTGTGAAAGTAAAAGCTGTGACATGCTACCCTCTGGTGGTGAAGAGGCACAATAACATGCTGGTACAGTATATTATTGAGACTGCTTTCAAGGGGGATGTAAATTATTTTTTATAGCATTTGGTCACTTATTCATCAGCAGCAATGGGTTTGAATTGAGATTAACAGGCAGGGCACAAGACAAGGGTTGGGTATAACTTGTGGTGGGACTCGGGACAGCTTACAATAATATATGACCAGCCACAGCAAGAAAATAATACACTTGTTTTCTTGTTTTATATAAGTGTATGCAATAACCATATAAATCAGAAAAATCTCTAGTTACATTTGGGTTACATGGGTTAACAGTAAAAAGTGGACACACTACACAGGTCATAATACACAGTGGGCCATTCCATGTAATTTCAACAAGCCATGACACCCACCATCTCAGATTCTTCTGAAATCATTTCTGTAGTTTGAAACAGATTAGCATTCCTCAAACATTATTTTGTTGAAATGTAATTTGATTTCTGAGAACTTAAGCTAATTGATTGCACCCAAGTTGTCCCTTTTAATTGATAGGATTCACATAAGTAGTAGTATGGCGCTGCGGCTTGGAGTAGTACTTCTTCACCCATTGTCTTCCCTGGGAATATGGTGATGTTTTATTCCCCCTGTTCATGCCACTGTTCCTGCTACTGCTTTTATCCATTTTGCTGGTCTCTTGTGGTCTCTTGTGTTTATTAAATTAATCACAACAATTTCTTTGTAACTTTGGGTAGAAAACCAATAGTTTTTGCACATGACAAAAATAAATTGTGTAGTCAACTGTGTGGTCAAGCCAGTCCTTCATGCAAGCAATTCAGTCTGTCCTTCTCTTTAAGGCCTCCCGAGTGCACAGTGGTCTAAGGCACTGTATCACAACTGGCCGTGATCGGGCGGCGCACAATTGGTCCAGCGTCATCCGGGTTAGGGGAGGGTTTGGCCAGGGAAGGCCATCATTGTAAATAAGAATTTATTCTTAACTGACTTGCCTAGTTAAACAAAGGTTAAATCTTAGCAACTTAATGCTTCAACCCAACTCTCCTTGAATAGTAAAAAATAAATGGCATCTCTCTGAGAAGGCTATCCGTATGGTGCAATTGCCATATAAAGCATTTCCTACAAGCCCTAAACTTTGATGGAGAAATGGGCTTAGTGACAACAATGTGGCAACACTAATAAAATAATATGATTATAAACTATTGCATAGCAGTCACATGTTTTGTGTAGTGTGATTAGTGACATTTACCATTAAATCCAACCCAACCTGATACCATTACCATTGCAAAACACTATACAGTGTGTGTTTGGGACTTTTACCATTGAAGACCATTAGAGACCATAACATTGAAACCATTATAACTGCTCTAGCCTAATGGTTTACTTGTTCACCAGGAATGGTCTAACCAATCTAGACCACACACGGAGGGGCTGTTTCCTGGACACATATTAATTCTAAGAGAAGGACAATTTTAATTTATTTAATGGAGGACTGGCTTGAGTTATGAGGATGACCATAGAGTTTATTTTCATCATGAGCAAAAGCTATTGGTTTTCTACCCAAAGTTACAAAGAAAATGATATGATCCATTTAATAAACTGACCTACCTGGTTAAATAAAGGTGAAAAAAAAACAAACAAAAAAAAAACACAAGAGATCAGCAACATGGATAAAAGGGTGTGGTGGCACTAGCAGGAAACAGCGGCATCTAGTGGAAAAGACGTGGTACTTTCACATTCATTTATGGTAAATAATGCAAGCAACTTCAATGGTTAATTTCTCTGAACAGGGTGAAAAAACATCCCCAGATTCACAGGAAATACACTACAAAGGATGAAGAAGGATTGCTCCAAGCATCAGCTCCATACTGCTTGTCAGACATAGAAAACAGATACTATATACTGGTTGTTAGGGTGGGATTGGCGTGAGGTGTTGGGGGTCTGCAGGTGGCTTTTGATATTTTATTATTTTGATCATGTCTTACTCATTGTTAGGAAGAATTATGGTCCAAATACTATATTTATTTTATTTATTGAATATGATATGAATCCTATACATTAAAATGGCCAATTTGGGTGCAATCAATTAGCTTAATATTAATATTTCAACAAAGTAATGTTTCAGGAATGCTAATCTTATCTGTTTCTAACTACAGAAATTATTTCAGAACAATTTGAGATGGTGGTTGTCAAAACCCTCTAGTGCTTTTTGAGGTGGAATGACTCCAGTGGCAAATGCAGCAGCTACTAGAACACATTAAATATTTCTTGGCCAAGCGTGGCAGAAAAACCAGGGCAGTGCTCCATTTCTCTAAATCACTGCTCACTAACGACACTGACAGCCTAATTTAATAGATTTTATTAAGTGAAAGATTGGCTAGCTAGAGTAATTAAGTGTTCAGATGAATGTGAAACATTTGGGACCCAAACAAACTCCAGCGGCTGCTGCTGAGACTCACTCAGCCCCTCCCCTCCCCTCCCCTCCCCTCCCCTCCCTCCTTCTCCCCCTCCCCTCCCTCTCCCACTCCTCCCACGTTACATTGGGGCTGGGGCATTCTAGGGCATGCCACAAAACAACATGTTTGTCCCCATGTAAAATATCCCCAATCTGAGGCAGTTTGCAGTTGGTTGCATCTCATTGCAGTCATTAGCAGATGCTCTTATACAGAGCAACTTACAGGAGCAATTAGGGTTAAGTGTCTTGCTCAAGGGCACATTGACAGATTTCTCTGGAAGGCCTGATGAATATGTAGCCTTGTTCTCTGTTTTTTCTTCTGCCTGCATGCTAGCATGACTTTAAAGCTGTAAACATGCCCTAGAGGAAAACACACACAGACACAAAATATACTCACACACATCTAACATCAGCACACCTGATCTAAACAGAGCAAAACATCCGTAGTACTGAATTAAACAGAGAAGCTATCATGCTCATACACTATCTGTGGTTTATTAGAGGGTATACAATAGTTATTGGGAATATGCCATCCCCAGTTACTACTACAGTCTGATATGATGGATGTACAGATGGGAGGGGGGTCTGTGTTCATTGATCCTCACCATCTTATGTCAGCCAGAACCCAGAAGCAAGATATGATTTGACCTGAATTTCACATTTGAGAGCTAATTCCCAGAATAATCAAGTCTGGCAGATGTAATTGTTTTAATTAGTTTCAACAGTTGTAATTATGTAATACCCAAGATGTTACCCAGAGCTATCTCATCACAGTGAGTGAAAGTTGGATCCCTGCAAGTTTATAGTCATAGCTCAGTATACAGTATAAAACATTATGTAGCCTCAAGACTTTGGCTGTAGAGCAAGATCCCACCACAGAGCTAGCAGTAAAGAAAGCAGAATGGATGTTCATTCACATTGTCCTTGTTTACGTAAACCAGATGTTTGGAAACCAGATCTTTTTGTATGGTTTGATTTGTGAACTAGATTACATGTCCTAACTCACAGCACATATTTTCAAGGAGAGGAAATAGTGTTAGTTCTGGTCTGGATGTCATTGCTTGTTTTTTTCCCCAAATACCTGAGAATTCTGTTCAGCTAATCACTTACCTACTTCAATTGTATCTGCTCTTCTCCTTCTGGTTCAATAGATTTGTGTGCGTATGCAAACGCAGGGTGCATGCATGCGTGCCCGTGTATTACCCTGTATCTATGCATAACCACAAAAACACAACATTTTCACTGGCTCATCTTTTGTGTTTTGGATGTGGTGTATATATTCCTGGTTAGGATATCAGAAAGGTCACCATAGACTGCCTCAGTGTTATCAGATGCCTCCAGCTGCCATTGTTGAGCTCAGGCCTGCCAAGTATTGGCTCATTTGTATACTGTGGCTCCCATAGGGAGCAGCAGAGCAGCTGAAGCATTTCCTGGGTTCACAGCCATAATCCCTATGAGGAAATATCCTGTGAATATGAGACTGAGTTTGTTGCCAGAGGGGTGCCAGCTATGATAAAATATGAATTACCCAGTTAGTGTAATGCTATAGTCATTGTGCGGCTGTGTGTGTTCCCATTAATTGTCTGGCAGCTAACCTCATAAAAAGTGTTGCCCCAATATCTCAACATGCCAGAGTGCTGAACAGTCAACAAATCTAATAGTGTTTTCCCCGGTCCTACATCACTGCTGAGCAGCTTCAGGGCACTGCCAACACAATAGCAATCTCATTCCCTGCCACCCGCCCTGCCACCCCCATCTCGGAAGGCAACGGACTCGACTTCAATCCACTAGAACAGGCACGGGATTATGCTCAAATGGATTTTGTAAGGATGTTGGCTGTCATGATCTGCGAAAGGCATTTTATCTCTACAATGTATGCCATGCAGATCGGTGACCACCTCAATGGATTGGGCAACAATGCACCACTGGTTAGATATAGAGGGTGAATCATGGTGTCAGGTGCGTTGGTATGTACTGGTTCTCTAACGAGAATTTGTTGTGATGTCTGGTTCCGCAAGACTACTATATGAGTGAGTAATGAATCCACACTGCCAGGCTCAGATCTGCTTCAGAGCCATGACCCATATTTAAAAGGCAGTGTTCTAAAGAGGGCTTGGTGTGTTTGTTTAGTGCAACGTGAGGGTGAGCCATGACTGACAGGATGAGTTACTCAGAGAGGCAGTTGGCAGAGCTGATTAGATAGAGAGGGAAGATGTGTGAGAGAAGGGGAGTGAGAGAGAAAGAAGGAGACAAATAGGAAGAGAGAGATCGAGACAATAAAGAGGACGAGAGAGAGGGAGAGGAGGGAGGGAGGAAGTTATCCTACCACATGTTCTGATGATAGGTCGTCATGGCATAATGAAGACTTTTGATGTAGGCTACTGTATCAGTGAGGTGACAGCTGTGTCAGCAGTTATATAAGTTAATTGGTAACACTTTACTTGACACCCAGTGTCATAACATGCTATGACACGGTCATAACATGTCATAATATGTCATAACAGCTAACATAACATGTCATAACCTTTGATAATATGGTCATAACACTTTCATGACACATATTTAGACCTGTTGTGACATATATTGCTTTATTTTATGGCTGGTTATGACATCTACATAAGAGTGTAAATACCCACAAATCATACCACAGAAGGCAAAACATTCCATTACACCATATCCTATGTGTCAACAGTATGTTATGTTGTATACATTTTTTATTTATTTACCATATTCAATTATCATTGTAATTGCAGACATGTCCCTACCCCAATGCTCAGTGTCATAAAATGTATTTTCTTAGTCCAAGTAAAGTGACACAGGATGGTCATAATGCTTCTTGACAGTGTCATAAAGTGTATTTTCTTAGTCCAAGTAAAGTGACACAGGATGGTCATGATGCTTCTTGACACTGTCATAAAGTGTATTTTCTTAGTCCAAGTAAAGTGACACAGGATGGTCATAATGCTTCTTGACAGTGTCATAAAGTGTATTTTCTTAGTCCAAGTAAAGTGACACAGGATGGTTATAATGCTTCTTGACAGTGTCATAAAGTGTATTTTCTTAGTCCAAGTAAAGTGACACAGGATGGTCATAATGCTTCTTGACAGTGTCATAAAGTGTATTTTCTTAGTCCAAGTAAAGTGACACAGGATGGTCATAATACTTCTTGACAGTGTCATAAAGTGTATTTTCTTAGTCCAAGTAAAGTGACACAGGATGGTTATAATTTTGCGTTCGTAAATTAAATCAGGCTATTTACTCTGATTTCAGAGGACTCTTGTCAGTGTGTGCCAGAGCGCAGAATAACTGATGTATTTACGAATCCGCAAGACCTGTTGAATATGACCGGTGTCAGTAAACATCTGCAAAAAAGCGTAATTAAATTATGGACAGCAGCACAGTTACCCTTCTCACCCTCAATTCGAGAGGCTTCCCTCTGGCCGGCGTTTCAGAATGTCCAAGGCCAAGAAGAACGTGTTCAAACATTCATTAATTCCTTGTGCTGTTGGACTACTAAATGCAAAGTAAAATGTATCAGTATATGTACTTATCTATCCAGTGCAGTTGGGACAGCGGTCATTTGTGAATGAATGTATTAATGTCCTCTATGTTGTTAGTGTATGCAACATGATGGACTGACTGGTTTAAATGTGTATGATGTGAGAATGTATGTATATGTGATACTTTTAATGGAAGGTGATACCGAAGAAAAATGTTCATCCTGGATGGACAATAAAGTTTTATTCTATTCTGTTCTATTGTATCACCAACACTCTAGATAATGTGAAAACAGCCTAACCAGCTCAGCTTGGGCGAGTAAAATGGTCAGAGTGAGGTGTTCTCTAATTTGTGCCTGGAAGTAGCTAGCAAGCTAGCCAACTTTAGCCAGTTAGCTTGGGTGCTTGACTGCCGTTGTGAGGTCAGAACGCTCAGATCAACCCTACTCCACGGCCAGAGCGTCCAGTGTGCGCTCTGAACTCTCCCAGAGCCAAACGCTCTGGATTTAAGAAAGGACGGTCTGACAAAGCCCTGAATTTACAACAAAAACAAAGGATTTAAGAAACTTTCAAACTTCTTGTCAGGGAAAACAATTATTTGAATAAATGTAGGTTTTGACACTCTTATGTAGGTGTCATAACCAGCCATAAAATAACGCAATTAATGTCACAGCAGGTGTAAATATATTGGTTATGACAAGTTATGTCAGCTGTTATGTAATATTATGGCATGGTATATACAGATACACGATGCATGCCAAAATGCATATTCTAAACATAGCAGTGTACTCTTAACATAACCCACAGGGCATGCATTTGCAAAAACTGCAAGTCAATGTATACTGTAAAAGGCATTTTTTACTCAAATACTTCTAGTAAGTTTAAATCATTATTACTTAATAATTTATGCGGTACTAACTCAAAACTAAATTAGAAGTCACATCAACTCCATTTTTATAATAACAAATGAACTTTTTTCTCAACAATTTTTTGGAATTGTTTTTAATATCTGTGTTTTTGCATGTACATTGAGTGATTGATTAATTAATATTATGCTACACAAAGATAAATAACATAAATTTTTCTAAACTAATCCAATAATTTAGTTAGATTTTTTTGCAACCGTTACTGAAATTGTTGTTTCAGTTCAAATTGTTTAGGAAGTCTCCTCACACTCTTCCTAACTCTGGCAGTAATTATGAATGCAGGTTGCGAGTGAATTAAAATGTCAACTGTTGGAACTGGCTGGATTCCAAAAGGAATTACACATCACTTTGCAAGCCATCATAATGTGACTTACAAGTAGGGTTGCAAACTGTAATGGGGAAATTATGTCTAAAATAGGTTCGTTACTGTAGGTTTTTATCAACTCAATGTACACTAGTGGCACCTGCTGGTAAAAATAATTTAGAGCAGCCAAATTATTATAGATGATGATGTAGCGAGTGCGCAGGGTACCCTTTTTGTCTTCTACCAAACCAATGCAAAACCAATCAGGGGGATGTTCCACGAAATGAAGCTTCGTATGTCATTGATCACGTGATTCTGATAAAGGCATCGGCACACTGCTTTGAAGTAAACTGCTTAGCGATTTCGAGCTCCGGTATAAAACGTGACATCACTAGTTGCTATAGTGAACAAAAATGTAAACATGACATGCAACAATTTCAAATATTTTACTGAGTTACTGTTCATATAAGGAAATAAGTCAATTCAAATAAATTCATTAGGCCCTAATCTATGGATTTCACATGACTGGGCATATAGATATGCATCTGTTGGTCACAGATACCTTAAATTAAAGAAGGGGTTGTATCAGAACACCAGTCAGTATCTGGTGTGACCACCTTTTGCCTCATTCAGCACAACACATCTCCTTGGCATAGAGTTGATCAGGCTGGTGATTGTGGCCTGTGGAATGTTGTCCCACTCCTCTTCAGTGGTTGTTCAAAGTTGCTGGATATTGGTGGGAACTGGAACACGCTGTCGTACACGTTGATCCAAAGCATCCCGAACATGCTCAATGGGTGACGTCTGGTGAGTATGCAGGCCATGGACCAACTGGGACATTTTCAGCTTCCAGGAATTGTGTACAGATCCTTAAGACATGGGGCCATGCATTATCATGCTGAAACATGAGGTGATGGCGGCGGATGAATGGCACGACAGTGGGCCTCAGGATCTCATCACGGTATCTCTGTGCATTCAAATTGCCATCGATAAAATGCAATTGTGTTTATTGTCCGTAGCTTATGCCTGAACATACCATAACCCCACTGCCAACATGGGGCACTCTTTTCACAACGTTGACATCAGCATTGACATCAGCAAACCACTCACCCACATGATGCCATACATGTGGTCTTTTTATTGTCCCCAGCACAAGGTGGACCTGTGTGATGAGCCTGTTGTTTAATTAGCTTCTTGATATGCCACACCTGTCAGGTAGATGGATTATATTGGAGAAATGCTCACTAACAGGGATGTAAACAAATGTGTGTACACAATTTGAGAGAAATAATCTTTTTGTGTGTATGGAACATTTCTGGGATCTTTTATTTCAGCTCATGAAACATGGGACCAACACTTTACATGTTGCATTTATATTTTTGTTTTGTGTACATACAGTGGGGAGAACAAGTATTTGATACACTGCCGATTTTGCAGGTTTTCCCACTTACAAAGCATGTAGAAGTCTGTAATTTTTATCATAGGTACTCTTCAACTGTGAGTGACGGAATCTAAAACAAAAATCCAGAAAATCACATTGTATGATTTTTAAGTAATTAATTTGCATTTTATTGCATGACATAAGTATTTGATACATCAGAAAAGCAGAACTTAATATTTGGTACAGAAACCTTTGTTTGCAATTACAGAGATCATACGTTTCCTGTAGTTCTTGACCAGGTTTGCACACACTGCAGCAGGGATTTTGGCCCACTCCTCCATACAGACCTTCTCCAGATCCTTCAGGTTTCAGGGCTGTCGCTGGGCAATACAGACTTTCAGCTCCCTCCAAAGATTTTCTATTGGGTTCAGGTCTGGAGACTGGCTAGGCCACTCCAGGACCTTGAGATGCTTCTTACGGAGCCACTCCTTAGTTGCCCTGGCTGTGTGTTTCGGGTCGTTGTCATGCTGGAAGACCCAGCCACGACCCATCTTCAATGCTCTTACTGAGGGAAGGAGGTTGTTGGCCAAGATCTCGCGATACATGGCCCCATCCATCCTCCCCTCAATACGGTACAGTCGTCCTGTCCCCTTTGCAGAAAAGCATCCCCAAAGAATTATGTTTCCACCTCCATGTTTCATGGTTGGGATGGTGTTCTTGGGGTTGTACTCATCCTTCTTCTTCCTCCAAACACGGCGAGTGGAGTTTAGACCAAAAAGCTCTATTTTTGTCTCATCAGACCACATGACCTTCTCCCAGTCCTCCTCTGGATCATCCAGATGGTCATTGGCAAACTTCAAACGGGCCTGGACATGCGCTGGCTTGAGCAGGGGGACCTTGTGTGCGCTGCAGGATTTTAATCCATGACGGCGTAGTGTGTTACTAATGGTTTTCTTTGAGACTGTGGTCCCAGCTCTCTTCAGGTCATTGACCAGGTCCTGCCGTGTAGTTCTGGGCTGATCCCTCACCTTCCTCATGATCATTGATGCCCCACGAGGTGAGATCTTGCATGGTGCCCCAGACCGAGGGAGATTGACCGTCATCTTGAACTTCTTCCATTTTCTAATAATTGCGCCAACAGTTGTTGCCTTCTCACCAAGCTGCTTGCCTATTGTCCTGTAGCCCATCCCAGCCTTGTGCAGGTCTACAATTTTATCCCTGATGTCCTTACACAGCTCTCTGGTCTTGGCCATTGTGGAGAGGTTGGAGTCTGTTTGATTGAGTGTGTGGACAGGTGTCTTTTATACAGGTAACAAGTTCAAACAGGTGCAGTTAATACAGGTAATGAGTGGAGAACAGGAGGGCTTCTTAAAGAAAAACTAACAGGTCTGTGAGAGCCGGAATTCTTACTGGTTGGTAGGTGATCAAATACTTATGTCATGCAATAAAATGCAAATTAATTATTTAAAAATCATACAATGTGATTTTCTGGATTTTTGTTTTAGATTCCGTCTCTCACAGTTGAAGTGTACCTATGATAAAAATTACAGACCTCTACATGCTTTGTAAGTAGGAAAACCTGCTAAATCGGCAGTGTATCAAATACTTGTTCTCCCCACTGTATAGCTACGAAAAAACACAGGGCAGGTGCAAAATGCCATAACGAAATACACAAAAGACAGATACACGATACATGATACATAGTGCGGCAGTATGAAAAAGTATAAAAATACAAGAAGTCTGGAGTGCAAAAAGTTATAAAAAGTAATTGCATAATATGGGTGGATGGCTGAATATGTACACTATACATTGTTACAGAGTGGTAGGTGAAGTATAAAAATATTGCAAGTTGATATAGATAAATAAGGAATATTTGCATGGTTAACTATACTATACAGGTCGATGGCAGAGAAAAACTTAAATAGCTAAATGTGCGTATGATATAAGTGAGGGTAATAATAGTTTACTTAATATACATTCTGGTTAAATGAACAGGTAAGTGAATATTTGCATGGTTAAATTAACTGTACAGGTAAATGTGTACCACTGTACACTGTAAATGCGCCACTATGACCTATTTATTGTCTTCCTAACCTTACTGCATTTTGCACTACATTTGCACTCTGTATATAGATTTTCTATTGTGTTATTGACTGTACGTTTGTTTATTTCACGTGTAACTCTGTGTTGTTTTTTGTCGCACTGCTTTCCTTTTTCTTGGCCAGGTCGCAGTTGTAAATGAGAACTTGTTCTCAACTGACCTACCTGGTTAAATAAAGGTGAAATATTTTTTTATTTTTTTTAAACAGTTAAATGTACAGGTAAGTGAATATTTGCATGGTTGCATCAACTGTACAGGTAAATGACAGGAAGAGATACTTAAATAGCTAAATGTGCGTATGATATAATTTAGGGTAATAATAATAATTAAATACAGTCCTTAGTACAGGGTTTAATTACAGATAAATGCACGTATTGCACATTCGATATACTAAAAACAATGAAAAAAGATACAACTGACAGGATACAAAATATGCAGTCCTGAGTGAATGACTACGTAAGTTCAGTCCAAGAATTACTTACAATATTGCATTTGATATGATATAACTGTGATATTGCGAGGAGTGAAAGTGAGTGATGAGGCTAAGAATGAGAGAGAGAGAGAGAAAATGAAAGTAACGAGGATTTTAATAGAGAACGAACAGACAGCAATACACAATGAAACAATAACCCGCAAGGGTTGAACAGAAAACACATGGATTAAATAGTGACCCTGATGACCGATGAGGAACAGGTGTGGGTCATCGGGGTGTTGCTACCATCTTCCCCCGACCGCCGGTTAGAACGCCGGCGAGGATGATCGCTGAAGAGGAGGAGGGACCGGTGCTCTGCGCGGGGCATTCGTTACAGTACCCCCCTCCCTAGGCGCGGCTCCCGACGTCGCCACTCGCCGCCGCCCTGGACGACCCCGAGGGCGAGGTGCTGGTCGATCCAGACGGCGAGCATGGAACTCTGTGGTAAGCGATGGATCGCAGATGTCCGCCACCCGAACCCAGCTACGCTCCTCAGGGCCGTATCCCGCCCAGTCCACCAGGTACTGGATCCGACCCTGCCGTAGCCGAGAGTCCAGCACCTTGTCCACTCGATATGCCAGACCCCCAGCTACCTCCGTTGGTGGTGGAGGCGCCACTGCAGGTCCGGACCCCCCTAGTGGACCAGGAACCACCGGTCTGAGGAGAGAGACATGGAAAGAGGGAGACAAGTTGTTATAAGGTGGTGTGAGTCTCAACCTATAGGTGACCTCGTTCACTCTCCGAAGGATCTTGAATTGTCCTACATACCGGGGTTCTAGCTTATGACTGGGTAACCGGAGCTGGAGGTTCCTCGTGGACAGCCAGGCTTTATCCCCTGGGTGGAACACTGGAGCCTCACTCCGCCGCCTTTCCGCCTGTGTCTTTTGCTGTTGGACCGCCTGCTGCAGACGGACCCTAGCGGTGGACCAGACTCCCTCAGCCCTCCCAACAGCCCGCTGAGGTACTGGTAGGGGATGGAGCTTTCCTGTTGGAGCCGTTCTCTGCGCCTTGGACTGTGCGCACACCACACAAGACAGTACATAATGACGCACAGTCCTCCCCATGCCCGGCCACCAATATTTTTCCCGGAGCGCCTCCAGGGTCCGACTGATACCCGGGTGCCCGGTGGCTGGTGTTGTGTGTGCCCAGGCTAACAGCCTTCCCCGCACTCTCCTCGGAACGTAAACCTTCCCCGGAGGGCAGGTTGCTGGGGTAGAATCCCGTCTCCGTGTTGATGTCCCAGGAGACGGGTCCCACAATACATGATGGAGGCAGGATCGGGACGTCCTGCCTCGCCTCTGCCCCCCGGTCGTGGATGCGGGAGAGTGCGTCCGCCCTGCCGTTTTTTGTTCCCGGGCGATAGGTCAGGGTGAACTGGAAGTGCTCAAAAAACAAAGTCCAGCGGGCCTGTCAGGGGTTAAGGTGCCGAGCTGCCCTGACGTACTCCAGGTTCCGATGATCCATTAGGACAGTGAACGGCTCATGAGCGCCCTCTAGCCAGTGTCTTCACTCCTCCAATGCCAACTTTACCGCCAGTAGCTCTCGGTCACCCAAGTCGTAGTTCCTCTCCGTAAGCACAGGGGTATAGCAGGGGAGGGTTCCCCTGCTGCTGGGAGAGGACCGCCCCTACCCCGACCTCCGATGCGTCTACCTCGACCGTGAAGGGCTTAAGCGGGTCTGGATGGCGTAGCAGAGGAGCGGTGGTGAATCGGCTCTTCAGGTCGAGAAATGCCTTCTCGGCACTCGGGGTCCAGATGGCGTTGAGGGTTTCCTTTCAACAACGACGTGAGTGGCGCTGCGATGGAGCTATAGCCCTAGATAAACCGGCGGTAAAAGTTGGCAAAACCAAGGAAGCTTTGGAGTCCTTTTATGTCCCGAGGGACTGGCCATGACCTGACTGCCTCCACCTTCAACTCCTCCATCTTCACCCCCTCCGCAGAAATACGGTACCCAAGGAAAGAGACGGCCGTCTGGTGGAAGGCGCATTTTTCCTCCTTGACATACAGCTGATTCTGTAGTAAAGGCCGGAGGACAGCAGGAACGTGCGTCACGTGTTCTGAGAACGTAAAGGAGTACACTAGAATATCATCGATATATACGACTACATACCTCCCCGACATATCCCGAAATACCTCATTCAGAAAAGACTGGAATACCGCTGGGGCATTGGCGAGTTCATATGGCATCACTAGGTATTCATAGTGACCTGACGCCGTGCTAAATGCGGTCTTCCACTCATCTCCCTCCCGGATTCGTATAAGGTTGTATGCACTGCGGAGGTCTAGCTTGGTGAAGAAACGCGCTCCCCGTAGCTGCTCTATGGGCGCAGGAACGAGGGGCATTGGATATCGGAACTTCGTTGTCACCTCATTCAGTCCGCGATAATCAATGCACGGCCTTAATCCCCCGTCCCTCTTTTTCACAAAGAAAAAGCTAGCTGAAGCAGCGGACGTAGAATGGCGAACATGCCCCTGCTCCAGCGCCTCTCGGATATACGTCTCCATATTATCCGTTTCGACCATAGAGAGCGGATAGATACGTTTTCGGGGAGTAACGCCACCAGGCATCAGGTCGATGGCAAAGTCCAATACACGGTGTGGAGGGAGACTTTTTCTTTGGAGAACACCCCGCGTAGATCTTCATATTCGGGCGGAATGCTCCCCGTGAGGGCGCTCTCCGGACTCTCCACTGATGTAGCCCCTACCCTCGTTGTAATACATGTCTTCCTACATTTATCCGACCATCCCAGAATCCTCCGTGCGCTCCAGCTGATGGTAGGGTTGTGCTGCTGGAGCCAGAGAAGGGTGACTGGACGGGTGAGGGTGACTGGACGGGTAACGTGGGTAATGGAACCGGAACCCACCGGCCGACCATCCAGAGCTTGAACTGGCAGGGAGGACCTCAAACGGCGCAACGGCAGCCGGAGAGCGTCAACTAAAGTCCGGTCAATGAAACTCCCCGCCGCTCCGGAGTCAATCAGGGCTGTGGACACATGATCGGGGAAGTTACCAGACAGCACAACTGAGCAGCAGAAAGGTCTGGCGATTTTCTCAGCCCGTAGAACACTTACTGTGCCCACCTGGGCCATCTGTTCACTTACCCCTTTCCTGCGTCCTGCTGGCACAGAGGGGCATGCCCTCCTGACATGACCCCTCTCTCCGCAGTACAGACAAAGCCCCTGACGACTCCGTCGCTCTCTCTCCTCCGCGGAGAGTCTCGTGATCCCCACCTCCATCGGCTCATGTTCCGGCTCTGATCGAGGAAAGGGAGAATGCGCGCGGCGCGCCAGTTGGTCACGTCTCGGAGCTGACCGTCGATGGCAATGGCCCGGGCGATGTAGGCGTCCAGGGTCATGGACTGACTCACACAGGCCAGCTCCATTTTGAACTCCATGACAGAGCATACTCCGAGGCCGTGCCCTTCCCTTGGGCAAGGCGCATAATCCGCTCGCCCGCATCTCTCCCCTCCGCTGGATGGTCAAATACAGCTCGGAATTGAGCGACGAAATTAGGAATCAACCCTTCGGCTCCGCTCTCCCACAGTGACGTTGCCCATTCGAGTGCACGCCCCGTGAGGAGAGTGATCATCGTGTGAACCTTCTCCGAGTCTGGCACTGGCTGATCGCCCAAATACAGCTCGCACTGAAGAAGGAACCCACGACAACCCTCCGGATTGCCATCGTACTTATCTGGGGTGGCTCTCCGGAGTTCTCCTCTCGGGACGTGTCGACACTCCACACGATCGGGTGCCGGGGGCGCAGTGACTCCCTGTGAAGTCACCGGGGGTTCCCCGCTCGATCATGCCGCCATGAGAGACATCATATCCCCGAGGGCAGTAACCAACCCGGCTACCTGTGCCTCCATGGCTTGGAGCCTCTCCTCCAGCTCTGGTGACCTGCCAGGTGCTCCAGCTCCCCCTCCGTGCCCGTCCATGGAGACCTAGGGATATGAGTGAGAAAAGAAAAGAGAGTTAACGGTGAAGACGACAGGTAGGTGAGAGAAAAAATAAATAAAAGGTGCCTCTGGTTGGGCGGGTTATTCTGTGATATTGCGAGGAGTGAAAGTGAGTGATGAGGATAAGAATGAGAGAGAGAGAGAGAGAGAGAGAGAGAGAGAGAGAGAGAGAGAGAGAAAATGAAAGCAACAAGGATTTTAATAGAGAACGAACAGACAGCAATACACAATGAAACAATAACCCGCAAGGGTTGAACAGAAAACACATGGATTAAATAGTGACCCTGATGACCGATGAGGAACAGGTGTGAGTCCAAATGTGAGAATTTTGGTTCCAACCCTGTGTCTTTGTGAGACGCAGAGTAGATGAATGGATGATTTCCGCATGTGTGGTTCCCACCATGAAGCATGGAGGACGAGGTGTGATGGTGTGAGGTTGCTTTGCTGGTGAAACTGTCAGTGATTTATTTAGAATTCAAGGCACACTTAACCAGCATGGCTACCACAGCATTCTGCATCGATACGCCATCCCATCTGGTTTACACTTAGTGGGACTATCATTTGTTTTTCAACACGACAATGACCCAAAACACACCTCCAGACTGTGTAAGGGCTATTTGACCAAGAAGGAGAGTGATGGAGTGCTGCATCAGATGACCTGGCCTCCAAAATCACCTGACATCAACCCTATTAAGATGGTTTGGGATTAGTTGGACCGCAGAGTGAAGGAAAAGCAGCCAACAAGTGCTCACCATATGTGGGAACTCCTTCAAGACTGTTGGAAAAGCATTCCTCATGAAGCTGGTTGAGAGAATGCCAAGAGTGTGCAAAGCTGACATCAAGGCAGTTAATCAAATCAATATAAGTTGATTTGATTAACACTTTTTTGGTTACTACATGATTCCATATGTGTTATTTTATAGTTTTGATGTCTTCACTATTATTCTACAATGTAGAAAATAGTAAAAAATAAAGATAAACCAAACCAAAAACCAAGCAGGTGTGTCCAAACTTTTGACTGGTTCTGTATATATATGGTAACTCTTCAACTCACTGGAAAAGGCACAATTATTTTGTAGGAGTGGCTTAGCGGGGGCATTACTCAAAATGTTCAATCTTATACAACTAAAATCTGGAACCTCACAGTGACTCTATCGGTTTGAGTAATGACTACATCACTGTATGTAACTGTGCTCAGGTATATTAAGTGCAACGGGTTTCATAAAACGTTTTGAGTAATTACAGTACACTGGGGTTTACAGTGGTGCGTGTATCCCAATATTTCACTTAGGCCTATTATATTTATTTATATTGACATAGCCTATAATTCGTCAATTAAATGTTAAAGAATATCAGTGCAGCATATGAGTAACCAGTGCAAGCAGGTGGGATTTTGCACATGGTAATACATGAGTAACACCTTAACAACGCAGCTTGCAATTAATGTCACTCATGAGAATGAGTGCAAAAAATGTAGGACAGACTTCGCAGCGAAAGCTACAGATCGAGGAGCCGTACGTGGATGGAATCTTGTAAATAGGCTACCCCTCTTCAAACCAAATTGTAGTACATAGTGTACCCTCGTAGCCCTTACTAGGAGGACTTGGGAACTGCAGTTCATTATCTCAATGTCAGTTATTTTTGTGGAGGTGTGGCAGTCGTTGCCATGACAGCATATAGTTGGAAAACTCCGCTGTTGCCATTGATTATTGGCAGTAAACATTCAAACGCTGTCTTTCGCGTGTTTTGGAATGAAAATAACTGCAGTGACACCGACCGTTTTGTGGAATGACGCATCATGTTGCTGGTTGTAGTGGAAGGACGGGGAACATTCTAAAAAAGTAGCCCGCACTGTTCGTGTTTGGAACAAGTATTCAGGCATGTAATCTTTCCTGACTCGACACAGTGTTGCCAGGACACCAAGGGAGAGGGAAAGCTTTAAGATACAGTAGGTTAAAGGCTATGGGTGTGAAACTGCACTCACTCAATTCTACAAATATCGACAGTCTTCTTTAAAACTAAATACAATGGGGACATCTGGAACTGGTGCAGTTGAATTCTTAGGAGAAGAGGAGGAAGAAGAGGAGGAATACTATGAATTTGAGCATCTAACGCCACTCCTTGAAGATGAGGTGAGAGTGAATATTTATGTTTAATTATTATAATCATAAATATTACTGTTCTCTCATTGGCATATGCCAGAATAATGTAGGCTACCAACAATATTGTGGACAGAGGGTCCCCAAGGGACAGACTTTATTGGCTGTGACATATATGCATCTGGGCTATGTTACTTGTGCAGTCCCAATATATACCCTTGATATTAGGTCATTAGGTACACCTTTCAACTGCTCGTTAACTCAAATATCTAATCAGCCAATCACGTGGCAGCAACTCAATGCATTTAGGCATGTAGACATGGTCAAGACAATCTGCTGAAGTTCAAACCAAGCATCAGAATGGGGAAGATAGGTGATAAAGTGACTTTGATTGTGGCTTGGTTGTTGGTGCCAGAAGGGCTGGTTTGAGTATTTCAGAAAGTGCTGATCTACTGGGATTTTCCCGCACAACCATCTCTAGGGTTTACAGAGAATGGTCAGAAAATGAGAAAATATCCAGTGAGCGGCAGTTCTCTGGGCGAAAATGCCTTGTTGATGGCAGAGGTCAGAGGAGAATGGCCAGACTGGTTCGAGCTGATAGAAAGGCAACAGTAACTCAAATAATCACTAGTTACAACCAAGGTATGCAGAAGAGCATCTCTGAACGCACAACTCGCCGAACTTTGAAGTAGATGGGCGGCAGGTAGCCTACTGGTCAGAGCGTTGGGATCGGATCCCCAAGCCGAGCCCGAGTCGACAAGGTGAAAACCTGTTGATGTGTCATTGAGCAAGGCACTTAACCGTAATTTGCTCCAGGGGCACTGCACTACTATGGCTGTCCCTGTAGGTCGTCATTGTAAATAAGAATTTGTTCTTAACTGACTTGCCTAGTTAAATAAAGATTAAATTAAAAAAAATTAAAAAAAGATGGCCTACAGCAGAAGACCACACCGGGTGCCACACCTGTCAGCTAAGAATAGGAAACTGAGGCTACAATTTGCACGGGCCCACCAAAATTGGACAATAGAAGATTGGAAAAATGTTGCATGGTCTGATGAGTCCCGATTTCTACTGAGACATTCAGATGGTAGGGTCAGAATTTGACGTAAACAACATGAAAGCATAGATCCATCCTGCCTTGTATCAACGGTTCAGCCTGGTGGTGGTGGTGGTGTAATGGTGTGGGGGATATTTTCTTGGCACGCTTTGGGCCCCTTAGTACCGATTGAGCATTGTTTAAATGCCACAGCCTACCTGAGTATTGTTGCTGACCATGTCCATCCCTTTAGGACCACAGTGTACCCATCTTCTAATGGCTACTTCCAGCAGGAGAACGCTCCCTGTCACAAAGCTCACATAATCTCAAACTGGTTTCTTGAACATGACAATGAGTTCACTGTACTCAAATGGCCTCCACAGTCACCAGATCTCAATCCAATAGAGCACCTTTGGGATGTGGTGGAACGGGAGATTCGCATCATGGATGTGCAGCCGACAAATCTGCAGCAACTGCGTGATGCTATAATGTCAATATGGACCAATATCTCTGAGGAATGTTTCCAGCACCTTGTTGAATCTATGCCATGAAGAATTAAGGCAATTCTGATGGCAAAAGGGGGTCGAACCCGGTACTAGCAAGGTTTACCTATTGATGTGGCCGGTGAGTGTATGTCCACACCGTTCTGTTGTTGGGGTACGCCCACACCATTACAACACAGAAAAGCTGCCTTTCACTCAAATTGTAAGTAATTATAGTTTCAATGTTAAACAATGTACAGTGGGCAATATGATTCAGTGCAGAACAGTTATTCACAGTTATTCACTCTGGAAGTTTTGAGCTGCAGGGGCCAATGCAAGTGTGGCGGCTCCGGAGAGACTGCAGGGTAATCTTGAGTGGAGGGCGGTATGTGTGGGTTCAGCCTGCCAGATGCATTCAACTGTAGCCTACACACAAGGGGAACAAGTGTAAACTTAATCACATTTGACCTTTCAATACTATGGGATTAATTAAACCACTTTGTCTGATCAGTAGCCTAACCAGAAATAAATCACTCACTACTTCACTCTTCTTTTCTTTCCCTCTTATTCTCTCTCCTTCTGTAAGCCAGATTTGGTCTCATTTTGAGCTCTTGAAGTGAGAGGGAAAGTTATGTAGGCCTGCACATTTAACTTGGAAGAGAGAGGGAGAGACTCAATGCTTCTCTGCACTGTTCTCAAGGGAAATAGTCTATTTATGGGCTTATGCTGCTGCTTAAAGTGACAGTTTTCTGCCATGTTATTGTGCTGCATTCTACAGCATTGTAGGTTGGCTTTATTGAACTTCCGCAACAAATATTTTGTAACAAACAGACAACCGTCTTTTAGATCTCTCTCAGATCAATTGAAGAGGTACTTTAAAGAGGAATATTCTGTCTTCACCCCAGTTCCATCTTTGTTAGAAAAAAGGGTAAAAAAAAAAAAAAGGGTTCTTCGGCTGTCCCATAGGAGAACCCTTTTGGGACAGCTAGATAGCACTTTTTCTTCTAAGAGTTTTTAAAATTACAACAACTGAAGGCCTTTTGTGAAAGGACAGTGGTCTGTAACACTGTTCAGTCACATGCTTGTAATGGAAATGCAGAGTATTGGACACCTCATCACAATGGAGTCTCTCAGTGTCATCAAAGACGGGCTTTTGTGCTCATGTGCAAAGCCAACAAAAGATCCTGTCTTCTTCACACACAAGTCCGGCACTGAAAATGTAAAACATGCCATGAGATGTTTCGTATTCATTGATGCAATAAGGCGTCTTCATAAGACGAAATGTGCTTACTTGGCATTGCACAGTTTGCAGCATTACATTACGAGGGAGTGGGTGTAAGCATTGCTGCATGATACATACCGCATGAATTGTGTGTGTGTGTGTGCATGTGTGTTACTCTTGTGTGTTTGTGTGCATATGTCTCTTTGTGTGTGTGTGTGTGTGTGTGTGTGTGTGTGTGTGTGTGCCTGTGTGTGTGTGTCCACAGGAGAACGTGTCCCTGGCAGATATCCTGTCATTGCGGGACACCTGTCTGATGGAGCAGGAGGTGTGGGCGGTGTGTGTGGAGTGTGTCCTGGCCCTACAGAGTATCGCCCCATCGCCCCTCTTCCACACCCTGTGCATCACCCCCGACACCCTGGCCTTCAACGCCCATGGCAATGTGTGCTTTATGGAGCAGCTCAGTGGTGAGTCAACACAGCCCAACACAGCCCTCTCTACCTCAGAGATTATCCAGTTTCCCTGTCCATTCAGGGTCACGTTCATTAGGGCACACAAAAACGTTTAAAAAAGTTTTGCAACAAGCCATCCTTTTTGCAAGTATTCCATGTATCGTTTCCTGTTTCACTTCATTTTCTTCCATTTAGTGCATATAGGTCTATCAGTTGTTTAGTGGATTCTATGGTGTTTTGTCTCATACAGTTAATCTGTTAGTCAGTGCTGTCTGCTATTGTAAAAGACTGAGGCAGCACTCTTTCCACTGATCAATCGGTCTGATCTGATCCACCATGGTTCCCCGAGGTCACAGGTCAGTCTGTCCTCCCTATGGGAAGTCAAAGGGTCATAAAGATCAGGGCCCGTATTCAGGTGCCCCCTTGTATTTATTATGACTTAAAAGGTCAAACTGATCTTAGATCAGCACTGCTACTCTGAGACACTTCATGAATAGGGCCTCAGATTCTCCTCCCCATGAAAAGATTCTTTACCCCATCATGTTCTTTTTTGGTCAGCAGTATACGTTTCAAACTAGAATGTTCCACCTGTTCCCAAAATAATAAAAATTCTAAACGGCTGCATTTGCAAAAGAGGGATGTATCTTAATTAAATGTGTGATTACATCTGTGTGATGTGATTTTGCAGTCGTCTGCAGCTCCTCGTCTCATTTGGATGGAGAGGATCAGTCACATCCTCCATGTTCAGAATACTATGCCTCTGTCTCACCTTGTCCCTCAGACATACTGAGAAATCCTCTCTGCCAACAGACTAGCTTCTCCTCCTCTCAGGGAACCGCAATCATCTGTCTTTTACCAAACAAGGTTATGTCACCGCCTGTCACACTCACCCCTGTTGTCCCTTCCGCACAAACGTACACAGGAAGGCAGGCACGCAAAAACAAACGCGTATGCATGGATGCACAGACATACATGGGTACCGGACGCTCACACACACATACGCAGGCACACACAGAACCATTCAGGGAAAGCCTCCCATTTTCTCCCTGGCAACATCAGTAATTGATAAGCATTGATGAGATCAACAGTGGCTGCGTTGCCAAGGGGATTGTTGCCCGGGTAACCACGATTCTGGCGGTCAGCTGGCTATCAGTGCCTTTGACTCACCCAGGATTCACATTGGAATCTATTGCTGAACACTAATTGAGTTCATTTGTTTAAGACACTTTAAGATGTGCAGTCACATGTCCCTTGTTGTGCACATGTTGGTATACTAACCAGCGCTTATACCCCAATACTACTTTTCTCCCCTGCATTGATTAGGTTTAATTGAGCTGTTTATTAAAGACTGATGCGTGTGGGACATCATCACCTGTCCCCTTAGGCATTCAGAGTGACCTTAAGTGACCAATTAATGACCAGTATGCAGCAGTGTTATTACTAATGGGGCGGTATCCATTCACTGGTAGAAAATGTCATTACACATTGTCATACATTTTAATATAAGCTCTCTCCAGTCCCATCTGAGAGAATATGAGAGCCTTAATGTAGGTTGTTTTTCCACAATCACAGTGTTAGCAGGGAGCACATTCCTTCACTCGGTGAGTTCACTGTAGTCTCCTCCCTACAGTATGTATGTGTTTGCCTCTCTTGTTATATCATAGAGTCAGCTAACTTATGATCTGGCCTTAGCCTATAGCTGTTGAACCTCCTGGAATAGAGTTATGCGCTGTATTCAGAATGAGTGAATTTGCAGTTGCCATTATTCAATAAAACATTTTGTATAACCAAATAATGAACAGCATATTTCCCTCCTTTCGGATGGATTACTCGTTTTGCAGTAGGACAATCCACTCGTATTTCCATTGCTTTCCTTCCTCTTTCTTACCTTCTCCCTTTCTCATCCTTTTCTCCTCTTTCTTTCTCTCTACAATTCCCTCCTGACTCTCCTCTCTTCTCCTCTCTCTGTCTTTGCCTCTACCCAGTAGTGAGCCCCTCTCCATGGCCGTTCGTTCTAACACTCTGTAGTGTCTCTGGTATGGCCTCCACCTGGGCTGGGAGCACCTCAGTCATAACTCCAGTAGTCATAGACGGCACATAGACGGACGATCGGCTTATGTCCTCCATCACGCAGTCTAAAGTCTTGCCTGATCGTGTACCGTATACAAACAACAAGTTATTATGAGAAGTACATTTATTTATTGTAATAATGTGGGGTAGTCATGTAATCCGATGTCTTGATTGTTGATCACCTGTGAAAGGAAAGGAACATGGTGTTTGAACGCAGACAAATGGTTCGGCGCTGAAAGCTTTTGCTGTGCGTCTCCAGTGAATATAGCCTTGTTTGAAGCCCTATGTTCTATTTCTGCATTAAGCATGGTTCAGCACTTTGATTGAATTATGTGCTTATGATATGTAGGATCTGAACATGTGTATTGTATTTAATTCATTTTGAATGATAATGGATCATGATGTGAAATTACATCTTGTTCTCATTGGTCATAGGTATAGATAGATAGATAGATAGATAGATAGATAGATAGATAGATAGATAGATAGATAGATAGATAGATAGATAGATAGATAGGTACTTTATTGAACCCCCGATGGGGACTTTTCTTTGTCAAGCAGCTACAACAAAACACAGGGCAGGTGAAAAATGCCACAACGAAAGTACACAAAAGACAGATACACGGTACATGATACATAGAGCGGCAGTATGAAAAAGTATAGAAATACAAGATATCTGGAGTGCAAAAAAAAGCTATAAAAAGACATTGCATAGTATGGGTGGTTGGCTGAATATGTACACTATACATTGGTGGATGTTGGATGGTTAACTATACTATACAGGTCGATGGCAGAGAAATACTTCAGTAGCTAAAAATGCGTATGATATGAGCAAGGGTAATAATAGTTGACTTAATAGACAGACTGGCTAAATGAACAGGTAAGTGAACATTTTGCATGTTTAAATTAGCTGAACAGGTAAGTATACAGTTATATTTACAGATAAGTGAATACTTGCATGGTTACACAAACTGTACAGGTAAATGACAGGAAGAGATACTTTAATAGCTAGATGTGTGTATGATATAATTTGGGGTAATAATAGTAATTCCCTTAAAATACAGTCCTTAGTGCACAGGGTTTAATTACAACTGCACATATTGCACATTCGATATACTAAAAGCAATGAGAAAAGGTGCAACTAACAGGATACTAATATGCATTCCTGAGTGAATTCCTACGTAAGTTAGGTCCAAGAATTACTAGCAATATTGCATGTGATATCATATAACAACTGTACATGAGTATGTATATACAGACCTGCATGAATAAATAGGTCCTGAGTGAATGAGTGCTGACGGACCAGAGTTACTCACGGATGGATGCATAATTGTTAAACTAGGTCCTAGCACCCCAACAGTTCCAGATCTATGTTGCCGACGGCACGGCACCCCGGTGAGGCATTATATAGTCTAATAGCCGCCGGCAGGAAGGACCTCCTGTAGCGCTCTCTGGCATACTGTGGTGGGATCAGTCTGTGACTGAAAGTGCTCCTCTGCGTCATAACCATAGCGTGCAGAGGGTGGGTGACGTTGTCCATGATGGCCAGCAGTTTGGCCAGGATCCGTCTCTCCGCCACCTCCTCTAGAGTGTCAAGGCTCATCCCCAGGACAGAGCTAGCCTTCCTGATCAGCTTATTTACCCGAGAAGCATCACCGGCTTTGATGTTTGCTCCCCAGCACACCACTGCAAAAAAGACCACAGACTGGTAGAAGGTATGCAGTAGTTTACTCCACACATTGAAGGACCTGAGCCTCCTCAGAAAGTAGAGTCGGCTCTGGCCCTTTTTGTACAGAGCCCCAGTGTTACCAGCCCATTCCTGCCTGTTGTCCATATGGACTCCCAGGAACTTGTATGACCCAACCATTTCCACATCCATCCCCAGTATAGGGACTGCAGTCAGTTGTGCCTTGGTTCTCCTGAAGTCCACCACCATCTCCTTTGTTTTGCTGATGTTGAGCTGAAGGTGGTTCTGCTCACACCACAACACAAAGTCACTGATTGTGCTCCTGTACTCCTCCTCCTGCCCACCCCTGATGCACCCTACAATTGCGAAGTCATCCGAGAACTTCTGTAGGTGGCATGTTTCAGAGTTATATCTGAAGTCCGAGGTGTAGAGGCTGAACAGGAAGGGGGACAGGACCGTTCCCTGGGGGGCCCCTGTGTTGCTAACTGCCCGTTCTGACACACAGCTCTGTAGTCACACAAATTGTGGCCTACCGGTCAGGTAGTCCGTGACCCAGGAGACTAAGGGTGCTTCAACTTTCATCCTCCTCATCTTCTCACCCAGTAGCAGGGGCTGAATGGTGTTGAAGGCACTGGAAAAGTAAAAAAACATAACCCTCACAGTGCAACCTGCGTTGTCCAGGTGAGATTAGGCCCTCTGCAGAAGGTAGATGATTGCATCATCCACCCCGATGTTGCGCTGGTTTGCAAACTGCAGGGGGTCCAGTGATGTACACACCAGGGGTCTGAGGTGAGCGAGGTGAGTTCTATTTAAACCCTGAGAGAGATAGGGTAAGGTCGGCATGCTGCCGTTTACAGACGTTATTGAGCCTGGGTTTTCTTTGATATACTGATTCAGTCCCGTTTGGCTTTTATCCACAACCAGTTTGTTCTTTTTGTTTGTAAATACTTGTACAGTCTCGTCGGCTATACTAAGTCTTATCCTCACTTTACTAATAAAAAGTCTCACTCTGGGCAAGAATCATTGTTGCCTCCTCACTGTTAAAATCCAACTGCATGGTCAACTTCACAAGCCCCAAAACTAGACCTGACCTACTAAACTGTCTCTAACTCTGGGAAGAGGAGGCTGATGGCGGGCGGCATTATCCCTGCTTCCAACTCAGCGCAAACAATGGCCTACTTAAGACTGAAAATGCTCTGCATCACGACACCAAGTCTCCGATCAGGAGATAGCTGCAGTCTCATAAGCCTGGGTTTGTCTCTGACCTAATGAATAATATACACTGAGTATACCAAACATTAGGAACACCTTCCTTATATTGAGTTGTGTCTAAATAGTTTGACAGGGATGCTGGCCCATGTTGACTCCAACGCTTCCCACAGTTGTGTCATGTTGGCTGGATGTCCTTTGGGTGGTGGACCATTCTTGATAGACACAGGAAACTGTTGTGCGTGAAAAACTCAGCAGCGTTCCAGTTCTTGACACAAACCGGTGCACCTTGCACCTGCTACCATACCCCGTTGAAAGGCACTTAAATCTTTTGTCTTGCTCACTCACCCTCTATTGTCTCAAGGCTTAAAAATGATTCTTTAACCTGTCTCCTCCCCTTCATTTAAACAAATGACATCAATAAGGGATCATAACGTTCACCTGGATTTACCTGTTCAGTCTACGTCATGGAAAGAGCAGGTGTTCTTAATGTTTTGTGGCTTAGCACAGGGTTTTATAATAGGCCCCATACTGTCAATTAGGACCGATACCAACACCACATGTAATAACACATTTATTACACATTTTAATTAGCTGTATTGTTGTGTGCTAATTTTGCTGGACTGAATGATGTCGATGACTGGTTACAAGTGGTTTTATTGGCTCAGCACCTTATTTCTGTGGGACAGTAGGCCTACCAACACCACATATAATAAAATATTTATTACACATGTTAACTAGATATACTGTTGTATGCTTGTCTTGCAGATGATCCTGAGGGATCGTTTATACCTCCAGAGTTTGACAAGACTGGCAGTACCTTCGAGGTAAGTGGTTTATTTCTCTATGAATGGCTACTTCACAGTCTGAATGTAGCAGATGTTCAAAACAAACATGGTAGAAATCAAAGGAATCTAAATCCTCTTTATGTTTAGCAGCAAACACAGAAGATACCGATGTCTCACTAAGAAAGGATTTCACTCATTCTGTCTCATTATCTCATTACATTTACGTTTACGTTAGAATCATTTAGCAGACGCTCTTATCCAGAACGACTTACAGTTAGTGTAATCACCTTAAGAGAGCTAGGTGGGACAACCACATATCACAGTCATAGTAAGTACATTTTTCCTCAATAAAGTAGCTATAAGCAAAGTCAGAGTTAGTAAAGGGTGAAAATGCATAAATAACGACTTTCTCTTCTCTCTCTTGTCTCTCGTTCACTTATTCTCTTTCAGATCTCTCTAATTTCTCCCTCTGTGTTATCACTCCCTCTGTGTAACCATGTAGACCTATAAATTGATTTCCTGGCTAGACTACATTTATCAGTTGGCCAATTCCAGGTTTAATGTGTGTGCCATTGAGTACTGAATAAACCATTGTGTGTATGTTTGTCTAATTTATCTGGTCTTCCAATGTCTTCCAATGTATGTGCTCCAAGTGGAGCAGCTGAGGCCATAGAAATATAATTAATTCTATTCATTCTATTTCTATCACTGGGACCTGCTTGTACACACAACAGAAACTAAACATGTCCTTACAGCAGCTGGTGGATTTAACATGTTGGCTCTGTTTATGTGAGACAGACATTTTGACTTAGAGAGGCTTCAGCAAACTATTTTTGCTATGTCTCACACTTTGAGATCTGGATCTTCCACCTTTCCCATACCCACCACATAAGTACGGGTCGCATTCCTTTTAATTGTTTGGAATCTTGTAACTCGTCCGAGATTTGGTCTAAAAAACACCTAGTTCAGATTCATTCAGGAGCCAACAAGTAAGTCATAATTGCAACAAAGAGCTCATTCCCCCAAGTAAAGCACAACAAAAAGGAACTCTCACGCCATACAAAATTACCATTTACGCGCTGTAATTTCATCTCCACTGACTCCTGGTATTGCAGGCTATCATCAATTAGATGAGATCCAAGGCAAATATAGAGGGATGATTATGTGTTTGTTAGACAAGGCCCCAGAATACATTGCCTGCCAGACATGAGTGGTCAACTTGGCCCTGGCCTGGCCTGCTGCAGCTTTATTTTATTTTTTAATGGCCTGATGAATTACTTCCTCAACCAAAAGCATGCCAACTAGGCCCAGTTTCAGGCAACTGTTGTTTGGTACACAAGGTGCTGAGATGAGATCATATTTTATGTTTTAAATCCCATATGGTTGAAGGCAAACAGGTCTAAGCAGTGTCAAGATGTCTAAGCAGTGTCTCATAGATTTATTTTATGATAAACAATTGCATGTGCCTGATTCAATGGGTCAGTTTAAGGTCAGTGATGCTCTGTATCTCCTCCAGGGACACATGTACTCTCTGGGCTCCACCCTCTCTGCTGCACTGGACTTTGTCATTGAGCCAGAACTGGAGGCAGAGCTGGGGGAAGAGATTCAGAGACTGCTGGAGCAGATGCAGCAGGAGGGGCCAGAGGACAGGCCACTCCTGCAGGTAAGGTCACCATCATGGATGACTTTTAATGGACTGCTGTCTTTACACTCTTATTATACAAATTATTACAGGTAATATGTTGTAAGAAATATCAGAAGTGATTTTCTCTCAGGTAGTAATGATAGCACCATCAATAGTAGTAGTTGTATTAGTAGTAGTAGTAGGCCTACTATAGGCCCTTTGGCAAACAGATACAAGAGACATGACATACTGATATTCAACTTTAATACTGTTCAGTCGTGGCCAAATGTTTTGAGAATGACACAAGTATTGGTCTCCACAAAGTTTGCTGCCTCAGTGTTGATGATGGCAATTTGCATATACTCCAGAATGTCATGAAGAGTGCTCAGATGAATTGCAATTAATTGCAAAGTCCCTCTTTGCCATGAAAATGAACTTAATCCCCAAAAAACATTTCCACTGCATTTCAGCCCTGCCACAAAAGGACCAGCTGCCATCATGTCAGTAATTGTCTCGTTAACACAGGTGAGAGTGTTGACGAGGACAAGGCTGGAGATCACTCTGTCATGCTGATTGAGTCAGAATAACAGACTGGAAGCTTTAAAAGGAGGGTGGTGCTTGAAATCATTGTTCTTCCTCTGTCAACCATGGTTACTTGCAAGGAAACACGTGCCGTCATCATTGCTTTGCACAAAAAGGTCTTCACAGGCAAGGATATTGCTGCTGGTAAGATTGCACCTAAATCAACCATTTATCGGATCATCAATAACTTCAAGGAGAGAGGTTCAATTGTTGTTAGGAAGGCGTCAGGGCGCCCAAGAAAGTCCAGCAAGCACCAGGACCGTCTCCTAAAGTTGATTCAGCTGCGGGATCGGGGAACCACAAGTGCAGATCTTGCTCAGGAATTCTGCAAAAGGTACAGGGATTGGGCTGCTGAGGACTGGGGTAGAGTCATTTTCTCTGATTAATCCCCTTTCCGATTGTTTGGGCCATCCGGAAAACACCTTGTCCGGAGAAGACAAGGTGAGCGCTACCATCAGTTCTGTGTCATGCCAACAGTAAAGCATCCTCAGACCATTCATGTGTGAGGTTGCTTCTCAGCCAAGGGAGTGGGCTCACTCACAATTTTGCCAAAGAACACAGCCATGAATAAAGAATGGTACCAACACATCCTCCGATAGCAACTTCTCCCAACCATCCAAGAACAGTTTGGTGACGACCAATACCTTCTCCAGCATGATGGAGCACCTTGCCATAAGGCAAAAGTGATAACTAAGTGGCTCGGGGAACAAAACAACAACATTTTGGGTCCATGGCCAGGAAACTCCCCAGACCTTAATCCCATTGAGAACTTGTGGTCGATCCTCAAGAGGCGGGTGGACAAACAAAAACCCACAACTTCTGACAAACTCCAAGCATTGATTATGCAAGAATGTGGCCTAGAAGTTAATTGACAGCATGCCAGGGCGGATTGCAGAGGTCTTGAAAAAGAAGGGTCAACACTGCAAATACTGACATAAAGAACTAAGAACACTGAAGCAGCAAACTTTGTGGAGACCATTACTTGTGTCATTCTCAAAACTTTTGGCCACGACTGTAGATGTACACAGACTGTGAACGTGAGCAGCACCATGTGGAAGAGTAATGACAGTGCAATGCAGATAGGGAAAAGTGTAAACAATGGATGATGTCACAGATGTGAACATTAAGTTTATACCAATTACAGGATATATTTTCTTGAGTGCTCAACGTTGAATCATCAACAATGAAATGGCAGAAACGTAATAAAGACAAGTTGCGTCATAGGTATGTTTGTGTTTGCTGTTAACAGTATTATATGTATCTCCCCCTCAGGACATCCTCTCCCTTGCAGAAGAAAAGCTAGTACATACCTCTTCCACAGCCCTGTGCCGGAAACTCTCTTCTATAGGAAGAAGAGTCCTGTCAATCGAATCTGTTGCAACATTTCAAGGTTTGCTTTTAGGCATGAGTTATCTTTGTGTATTTCTATGTAAACATACATTTCTATTTTAGTCCACTGTGGCCATAACCATACTGCCTGTGTATTCATCCACCATCCACAGATGGGTGGGATGGCTCTTGGGAGGCTCGATGGCAGCTACCCAAACCCAACTGGCAGCTCCACAAGAGCATCAGCTCTGAGGACAGTAGCTTCAAAGACCAGTGCGTTGTCTCAGACACCACTGCTGAGAACCCAAACCCAAACGGACCTCTCCGGCATCATATATGTGGGGCCTGGGACTCCACTCTATGGGCTGACGGTATGGGGGATGTGGAAGAGGATGGATGTGTCATAGAGGAGGACATGTTTGGTTCAAAGTTGGATAGCAGATCTCAGAACAGTTCCCCTGTACGCAGGAGGGCTCAGGAGAGGGCTGGGAGGGTAAGGGGGGTTCTGAATCGTTCCTGCTCTGTCCCAGACTCCAATAATCCCCCCGAACTCCCGCCCACGCCTCACGGGGATATCAGTGTCAATGTATCGGACCTCACAGAGATAGGAGGTGAGGAATGCATGGGGCATGGGTCTGTTTGGAGCAAGAGAGGGGATAGAGAGAAAGCCACTTATGAGTGCAGTGACTCCAAACAACGGGGCTCAGTGAGAGACAATGAGTCAGAAGGGGACAGACATTCTCACCTGCCCATATGTGATGGTGAAACAGATTCAGACGGTCAAAGTGGAGCACATGACGATCCCACTTTGTCCCGCCCCGCTCAAGACCCGGAAGTGTTGGTTGACTCTGCTTGCAACGTGACTTTAACCTCAAACCTTTACACTCCAAATAATCACATGACTAAAAGCATGCTGTGTCTCAATGAAGAATCTCAAGATGAGGTGAGTTCAAGTCTAAATTAGACTAAATTATTTAATTGGTCTGCTTTGAGCATATACAATGCATTCGGAAAGTATTCAGACCCATTGACTTTTCCCACATTTTGTTATGTTACTGCCTTATTTCAAAATGTATTAAATAATTTTTTCCCTCATCAATCTACACACAATGCCCCATAATGACAAAGCGAAAACAGGTTTTTAGAGATTTTTGCAAATGTATAAACATTTAAAAAAGAAATACCTTTATTTAAGTATTCAGACCCTTTGCTATTAGACTTGAAATTGAGCTCAGGAGCACCATGTTTCCATTAATCATCCTTGAGATGTTTCTACAACTTGATTGGAGTCCACCTGTGGTACATTCAATTAATTGGACATGATTTGGAAAGGCACACACCTGTCTATATAAGGTCCCACAGTTGACAGTGCATGTCAGAGCAAAAACCAAGCCATAAGGTTGAAGGAATTGTCCTTAGAGCTCTGGGACAGAATTGTGTCGAAGGCACAGATCTGGGGAAGGGTACCAAAACATTTAGTCCCCAAGAACACAGTGGCCTCCATCATTCTTAAATGGAAGAAGTTTGGAACCACCGAGACTCTTCCTAGAGTTGGCCGACCAGCCAAACTGACTAATCGGGGGAGAAGGGCCTTGGTAAGGCAGGTGACCAAGAACCCAATGGTCACTCTAACAGAGCTCCAGAGTTCCTCTGTGGAGATGGGAGAACCTTCCAGAAGGACAACCATCTCTGCAGCACTCCACTAATCAGGCCTTTATGGTAGAGTGGCCAGACGGAATCCACTCCTCAGTAAAAAGCACATGACAGACCGCTTGGAGTTTGCCAAAAGAGGAAACCTGGCCCCATCCCTATGTTGAAGCATGGTATTGGCAGCATCATGTTGTGGAGATGTTTTTCAGCGGCAGGGACTGGGAGTCTAGTCAGGATCGAGGGAAAGATGAATGGAGCAAAGTACAAAGTGATCCCTGATGAAAACCTCCAGTGCTCAGGAACTCCGAGCCTAAACTTGAACCCGATCAAACATCTCTGGAGAGACCTGAAAATAGCTGTGCAGCGACGCTCCCCATCCGACCTGACAGAGCTTGAGAGGATTGGAGAAGAATTGGAGAAACTCCCCAAATACAGGTGTGCCAAGCTTGTAGCGTCATACCCAAGAAGGCTCAAGGCTGTAATCGCTGCCAAGTTGTTTCAACAAAGTACTGAGTAAAGGGTCTGAATACTTACGTAAATGTGATGTTTCAGTAAAAAAACATTTGCAAACATTTTGAAAAAACTGTTATTGCTTCTTCATTATGGGGTATTTTGTGTAGATTGATGAGGAAAAAATACAATTTAATAAATTTTACAATAAGACTGTAAGGTAACAAAATGTGGAAAAAGTAAATGAGTTTGAATGCATTCCGAATTATAGATTTAAATGACTTAGTTTCAGAAAATGCCTTGCTTACAACTCTTCGGGCTGGTTTCTCAGGCCCAGATTAAGCCTATTCCTGGACTAAAAAGCACTTTCATTGATGATTTTCCATTGAGCATGCTTTTTTGTCCAGGACTAGGCTTAATCTGGGTCCAGGAAACTGGCACTTCTTTTTCTACTGTAGTATGCTCTTTGGGAGGGAGGGAGATGTTAAACAGTGTTTGTGATTGGTTGTGACTTAGTGGATCTCTCTGAGGGATCTACTCACACGGAGTGGGCAGAGATTGTCTGTTAATGAGCTATGGGCCCTGTGTCATACCTGCCTCTCCACACTGCAGACGTACATGGACTACCCAGGTTAGTGACTCATCTGTCTACCAGCCACTCATCTGTCTACCAGACACTCTGCTCTGTGTTAACCAATTACATTATTTATTAAGCAGTAAGCATCCAATCCCTCGCCTTCTCTGGTCTCTGTAAAACACTTTGCTGTTGATTAAATGATTATGAGAAACATCAATATGGCAGTGGCAATAAATCATTTAAAACTTAGTTTAGTTTGACATACATTTTACAAATGTAGCAACTTCTTAGGCCTACTGTTCTTTCTTCTTCCTTCTTTTCTTTATTTCCTCCCTGAAAGCATACTTATGCCTGGACACAATGTACGTGGGTTGTGAGGGAGAAGTTCTCTTCTTAAAACCTAAAAACACAGGTATGGCTCTTTTTGCTTATTCATAGTAGTCAACAATTGTCTCTGTCTGGAATGATAAAGTTGCTTCAGCACTTTCCATATATTATTTGTCTCTGTTTATTTACAACAGTTATGACTTCTAGTATTCGAAAGTGCTCTTGAGCAAAGTGTCTGAGGCAATATTTCTTTGAAATGTTATCACATTCAATAATTCAACATGCATGTTCGTTGTAGGATCCTGTGATACATTTTATCTGGCGCCTGAATTCCAGGAGCATGGAATCGTAACTGAAAAGGTTTGCCTCAACTTCTGACATTCATTTTTTAAAATAAGTAATTTTTTTCAAGAATATGTTTTTTAATAATGATTAAGTGTGTTTCATCTGTCTGTCTGTCTGTCTGTCTGTCTGTCTGTCTGTCTGTCTGTCTGTCTGTCTGTCTGTCTGTCTGTCTGTTCTAGGCCTGTGTCTATGGGGTGGCTGCCGTCCTATGGGCAACGGCCAAGTTCAATCTGTCAGCCAATCAAAAACTGTCTATGCCCAGGAAGTTGAAGAGGCTGCTGCTGGAGATGGCCAAGAGGACGCCATTCGAGAGACCTTCCATTGTAATAGCTAAAAAGGTAGTAAAAAAAGGTAGTTTCAGCTGTCAACCACTCTATTGAAAGCATCCATCTATTCTTCTTTTGATCAATGTGTTAGTAACACTATTTACGTATGTAACATATTTTGCATTTTAATGGACAGCAATCCTAACAAAATATTATATTGTTACCACCTTTTAAATTGTAAAAGTAATTGTTTTGAAACTACTAACAATTCAATTATCTCACTTTGAAATTAAAGTATTTGTAGGAAAGCAGTGGGAATTGTTAATTGTTACTGAGTGGACTATCCTGGTGAATTAAATAAAGTGAATGAATGAACAAATTAGCAAAAGGTCTTTACTAAGTGTGTTGCGATTTTAAATTTGATTTGATGAACAAAGTAGTTGTTACATAGTAAGTGAATGAATGAAGTAGCTTAGGTAACAGATATTCATGTGTTTCTGCTGTTACAGAGCTGTCGTGATTATCTATCACGCCAAGGAACGAACGCTGAGACAGTGTGGACAAAGTTGATCAACAGAGTCCACCCGGTACCACTCCATTGTACTACCCCAGCTAGCACATAATGTTTTGAGCACCATATGTGTCTTAGAGCTTGGTGAGAGTGTGGTTGTGCTATGGTTATTTTGCAGTAACATTCTCAGCACATTTTTTATTTTAACCTTTATTTGACTAGGCAAGTTATTTTTATACAATGATGGCCTAAACCAGCCAATTGTGCACCACCCTATGGGACTCCCAATCACAGCTGTTTGTGTTATAGTCTGGATTTGAACCAGGTTGTTTGTAGTGACACATCTAGCACTGAGATGCAGTGTCTTAGACCACTGCACCACTTGGGAGCCCTATTTAAGGAATTTGACAAATTCATGTAATTTTCTTGGTATTTCATTACTTTAACAGAACGTTTCCTAAAGGTTCTAACCTGGTTACATTTAATTAAATGTTTTGGTAATGTTCTAGGAACATTCTCCAACTTGTTTGACATTGGGAATGTTCTCAAATAGTTCAGAGAACGTTAACAAACAACGTTCTTCTGTGGGAATTTCAGTACTTCAGCATAACATTTCCAAAAGGTTTCCTCATGGTTCTTTTTAAAGTCATGTTTTCAGAACCTTAAGAAAACTTTCCATAAAAACCACAAGAAAACATGACTAACATTCAAAGAACATTCTAAGAATTAAATGAATGAATGAAAACCTATACATACTCTATCTTGTTAAATGTGTTCAGGTGATCTTAATTAGTGCTTGTTCCTTTTAAAATGGGGTCTGTTTGAATAGATAAAAGTTAACAGCGTTGAATGAATAAAAAAGTTCCAACCTGGTGGTGAGGTGGATGAATTCCATGGATAGAGAACAGAAGATCATAGGTTTGAATCTCACTGACACCGTGTGAGATGTGTTTGCATGATTATTGCCTAAGCAAATACATTTTAATGTGTCCTATCTGTTGTTGGAGTTCAAAACAGTTAAACTAAGCTAGCAGTCTTATTATAAGTCTTATTGAAACATTCAGTGAACACTTTAAGGAAGTTATTCAAAAACCTCCAAAGAACATTAACATTTCATTCAAAACATTCACAACATTTAGAGAATGTTCTCATATTATTTAATTACTTTCAAATATCCTGTAAGGTTCATTCTCAGAACGTTAATAAAACCTCCAAGGAAAACTTTCAGGGAACCATAGTAGAATGTTCTCAGAACTCCGATCAAACTCCCTGCAACCTAAAAATGTACGTTCCCAGAACAGGTAAAATTTGCACTTACGTTCTCAGAATATTTAAGAAACTTGAGTAGGTTTTACCGGTTAGGAAACCTATGGTTTCGTTCCCAGAACCAATGGGAAACCAAAACGTATGTTCCCACAACTTCCAAGGAACCCAATTTGCTAGCTGGGACTGTAGCTACTGTTTGAAAGGGGTAGTGAGACACGTACTGCCCCTTGAAAGTGAAAAGGAGGGCACATTGCTATTCCATACTTGTCTGTCGAGGATAACTCCCTTCCTTACCTTTCAGCCACTCACAAAGGACATTGATGCAGAGGATCAGAATGGATTGGACAGTAGAGGAAGCTCAAGTCAGGAATCAACACATATCAAGAGTGGTATGATTCATTCATCTTTTCAGACATTATGCTAAAGTGATTTTGTTGACCTTAATATCAGTACATCTACATACAGATTTGTGATCAAATGGTATTGATGTTGTAACTGGGGTTGTTGTAACTGTGTGTAGGGTTTGTGCCCATGGCTACTGAGAGTCGATTGGCTACTGAGAGCCGATTGGCTCCTGTACCTGGCCCTGTTCCCCATAGCTGTCCAATCAGCAGAGCCTCCCAGCTTCCAGAGGCCTTCACCTCCCCAGCCACACACTTCACCCCCATCGTCCTGATCAGGGAGGGGGACACTGAGGAAGAAACTCCCCTGTCTGCTTCTGACATTGAGGGGTAAGCAGTTTGCTTCCTTTCTATGGAGATAAGGTACCAGTCATGGAATTGATTCAAGCACCATTGATGTCTTTGCAAGGTGGATCCAAACATAGTTTTTTTATTGATTATGGCAGAGATGTCATTCCATTTGTTCAGTGATTTCAAGAATGCGTTTTTAATTATCACATGTTGTGTTGCAGGACTATAAGTGAAGTCACAAGAGGCAGTGACATCCAGGTTGTGCAAGAGGCCAAGGACCCAGAAACCCCCTTACATCTCGAGAACCTACCCCTACCTCAGTCAGATAGAGACCTACAGGACAACGGACAGGACTGCCCTGTCAATCACTCCTCCACCTCCTCTAGCGGCAGGACATTGGTCAACTCTCCACCTCCCGCCTCCCCCGAACTGACCACCCAATTGCCTTTGTCTTCCTCTTGCCAATCGTCATCCTGCTCTCATCTGACTGGTGGTGGTGTTTTCAACAACTTCCTCTTGCGTCATGACCCACTAACAGGGCACCTAACCCTGGTGCCGGTGCAGATAACAGTCGCTGAGTCGCTCCATGGACTGGAGCTCAATTTGCCCCTGACCTTAAGCTCCAGCTTCTTCCAGGGTCAACCTACACATCCAGGGGGCCCTAGAGACCATCTGACCCCTGGTCAGGGAGTGGAACCCCTGCTGGCTTGCCTTAATGGTGGCACCTGCAGCAGACCCTTGGACCCCTTAGTGTCCATGTCCCAACCCCACAATGGAGAGGAGGGTCCAAGGACAGGAGAACGTGAGGATGAACCCCTATCAGAGTCCCATGGACCTCCTCAGGGAGACTCCCATCCTCGACCCTCCCCACTGATGCACCCTTCCCTACAGGAGGTTATTGGTCTGCTCAGGGCAGAGTTTGCCTTTGATGGCTATCTGGAGAATGGCGTGGAGGATCTAGCAATGGGTAAGTAACATGGAGATTAATATTCACTCGCTCTAACATCGCATGTAGCCTATGGCCCCAGATCTGTTTAGGCTGTTTTGCCAACTCCTACGGTTCTTGTCAGTTGGTAAGACAGAACAAACAGATATAGCAGCCACTATCTCTGTTTTTCCCCCTGGTGGATTTGGTTTGGTTAATTGCTTTGTAGAGATACTCCAGTTGTGTACATTAAATGTATGAACTTGTATGACAAACTTTCAATCTATCAAAAACCTGTGTAATTGATGTACCATCTCATGTTTTTGTGTTCAAAGGGGAGTATGTCCTGTCTCTGAAGGACCTACAGTACCAGACGTTCTGCAATGTTGTGAAAGAGAAGTTCTGTGACCTTTACTGGGATGAGGACTTATTGGGAGTGCTACATTGTGTGGTCAACTACAGCCAATTCTCTCTGTGAGTAGGTCAATGATTGCCTGTTTTATTGGTGATACAATGTGGTGGAATTTCTAAATACTATCAAATGAGGAGAGACAAACTAATCACACAAGTCCGAGTTATACTTAAACTTAATCTTTAATCAAATAACTTATCAACAAGGGAGCTGGTCGCCGTACCCACGCAAGGTGGATATAGTGAGCACCCACTGAGTGGAGTTAGTATATAACCCAGAAGCTATCTCAGGATAGGTCAGGATAGGTTCAACCTCAGAGATGACGTACAATGGTTCCAAACACTAACCCCACACATCCCGTGCCAGACCTTAGGCCCCAAAAACAATGTTCAGTACTAAGAACTTAGGACATTTGTTGTTACTTAGTTTCCACCTTGAACTAGGGGAGAGAACAATCTCCCCCTAGGAGGAAGTGACCTGTGGAGACAAGTGATTGGTTCCCATTACTCACGCCATCCCTTCACATGGTTTGCAATAGGTAAAGACACATATTCACATAAGGAAACAATGTTTCCTTCTGACCTCCTTTACCATATTCCTTTCTGATATTCTGCATAGCAACAGGGACATGTTATATACAAGCCTGACTTCTCCCCTCTCTGGGCCCCAGGTGACTGAGGCCTGTATGAGGGAGGAAGTGCAGCTGCCAACACCAGAGCCAGAAACGTGACATTCTAATAATAAGAGTTCGACAGTTCAATAATATAAGCGTATTCTGCAGATAAGACGTCTTAATTATCTATGTTACTTAGCTAATTCTGATTTCTCCACCTCAACAAACACAGGTCTTCTCTCAGTAACAGAAGCTAAACGAAGCTAAAAGAAGATAAACGATGCAAGTGAAAAAGAAAGTCACACTTTTATATAGAAAGAAAGCATTAGCAACCAGTAATCCTGTTCTTTTGGACAACACTTTATCTCTAGTTACACTTTAAGTTACACTCTTGGTTAAACAAACAAACAATAATAAAACTGTCTTTAGCTTGCTGTCAATAGTATCAGAAGGATTTTGGTCTCCTCAAAAGTATTCTCTGTCAACAAGCTTATCCAGTCAACAAGCTTAGTTTGTCTCTATGAGCAGGGGAAAAGCTCAAAATTGGCAGTGTTTGTGTTTAGAATTTTAATTTCTCTCATGTGAGTCCTCAACAACAATAAACCATTTAGATTCCACAACCCCTCCCCCCTTACACACACACACACACGTACGCACACACACACACACAAGCCCAAACACTCCACTCATAATCAGCATTCACAGAAGATTCACTTCAGACACACTCTTCCGGTCGCCCGTTTTTTTTACAGCAAGAAAGGTCCCTATGGTAATAGCTCATCTCGTTTTTTGTTTTGTTTTTGTCTCGAATATTGGCTTGGCACCATTGATGAGCTACTTATGGTTCTTCCTGCCTTGTCTTTAAGAGAATCATACATTTCCTGCAGGAGTGTACATGACTGAAGGAAAAGGTGAAATAAGGACATTTTTGTTCATACGTCTGCAGACAAAGACAGATGGAGGGGCACATGAGAGTGTGTTGAGGAGATGCGCAGCTTGTCCCATGGTTGCCATGCTCTTAACACCTGGGGCAGTGTGTTGAGAGAACCTTTAATCTTCTGTGGTGATGAGACAGACAGAAATCACAGACAGACAGACAAACAGACTGATACTCTCCTCTGAGTGGGTCTTTTAGACTGTACGCTGGAGAAGACAATCACCGCTAGGGTAGCTCATTGGAGAAGTCCTGATGCTGCTGGAACACTCTGCTTTGGATACAAACAGTTCTGGACAACTCAACCTCAGTTGTCAGGAAGCTGCTAAGGAGACGCTAAGGATTGATTGGTTTGTTTTGATTCATTCATATGTGTTGGCCTAATTAACTATTTTAATTATGCCTGTGAGGAGTGTGCTTGTGTCAATTGTCTCTCTAGTTTTCTCATATGATTATTTGTCTGAACTTACAGTATCTGCTGTGTTGTCATATTGACTGAGTTGTTATTCCTACTATTTTGTCTGCGTTGTTTATGTTGTGTCTAATTACTGTCTGATGTTTCAATTACTTTTCAGTCTGAGCTCTTGTAGTCTGTGTTTTGTTTTATTGAATTAGAGTGTTTTGTCAAAGTTCCTTGTGTTTTGTCTAAAAACGTTGTGTGTTTGTCTGAGTTCTTTGTGCTTTTGTCTGTGTTTGTCTAGTTGTCTGTGTGTGGCTGTGATGGTTGTGGCTAGCTGTGACTGGCTGACTGTGTTGTGATCTCTGTCTCTCTCTCTTTCTCTCTTTGGCTGCTGATGTGCCACATGCAGAGGCTCTAATGAAGAGTCACCATCAAAGCCTTGGCAAAGGGCAGCCACCTCATCTCTGAGTGCTGCTGGCTGGAGAGGGGAGGAGAGGGATGCACCGCGGCGTGGTCATATCGACCTGAACGGCAACCTGCACCACAGTGGACCTCTAGCTTCAGATGTGTGGGAGAAATTTGAGAGAGACCAGAGGCCCCTGTCTACACACAGCGTAACAGAGACTAGACCTGAACGTAGAGATACCGTATCAGAGGAAGGTCAACGTAATGGCTGTCCAGGTAGGAAAGGAAATACATTAACCTCACTGGCATCACTGTTACCATTACTTCACAACTGTCATCCTATTTACCATTACTTCACATCTGTCATCACTCCTAGCTAGCACATTTGGTTCCTTGGAAGTTGTGGCAACGTACCTTTTTGGTTTCCTGTTGGTTCTGGGAACGAAGCCACACGTTTCTTGACCGGTAAAACAGAATGTTTTTTAAATGTTCTGAGAACGGACAAGAAAATGTTGCCTGTTCTGGGAATGTTAATATTTAGGTTGCAGGGAGGTTCTGAGGACATTTTATTATGGTTCCCTGAAAGTTTTCTTGGGAGGTTTTTTTTTACCTTCTGAGAACGGAAGTTCTAGGTTATTTGAAGGTAATTAAATAACGTTCTGAAACAATGTTTCAATAAGACTATTAATAACACTGCTAGCTTAGGTTGTGTTTACTGTCATTTGCTTAGGCATTAATCATGCAAAGACAGTTATATTTTATTGTGGCACGGCGTCAGTGAGATTCAAACCTGTGATATTCTGTTCTCTATCCATGGAGTTAGTCCACTGTACAACCAGCATTGAGCTAGCTTGCCATGTTTTTTTTTTTATCTCATTCAAAGCCGTTAATTTTAGTCTATTCAAACAGACACCATTTCAAAGGAAACAAGCACTCATTAAGATCAAGTGTGGCCAATTAGTAAGCACGGCGCACACACCTGAATACACTTAAAATAAAGATTCACCCATTTTGAATGTTGTATTGTTTTTGTGCATATCTGAGTGTTGTTCTATTGATTCCCTGGATCATTTAATGTTTTCACGTATATCTGAGCTATTGCCGTTCAAACATGCAGAAATTCGGCCGGTATGATGTAGCATTGCGATAAAGCCGCTCTCACTGCACCTGAAGTTAATAGGAATACGGCTTTTAGATCGCAAAAACATCTATCATACATGTGAGATTTCAATACTGGCTAATGTCATAACGCGGGAGGTTGTCTTCTCTCGAATGAGCCATTGATAATATTTTTGCGATATTCCTACTTCGAGAAATGTATAATTTAACAGAGGGTCTAACATTTCATATTTGTCTGCCTCTTCCATCCAGGGTGCATTGCATGGTGCAGTTGCGAATGTCACACTGTGAGGCACAATGATCTGCAGGTTAAACATGGTGAAATAGTAGGCTGTTAAATGTATAGTGCAGTTTGTTTAGGCGATTTTACAGCTAGCTACTTCACATGCTGATATTGACTTTGGTATTATTGTGTGTAGCTATGTTTTCTAGCTAGCTAGCTCCCTACCTAGCTACAGTTGAAGTCGGAAGTTTACATACACCTTTAAACTCAGTTTTTCACAATTCCTGATATTTAATCCTAGTAAAAAGTCCCTGTCTTAGGTCAGTTACAATCACCACTTTATTTTAAGGATGTGAAATGTCAGAATAATAATAGAGAGAATGATTTATTTAAGCTTTTATTTCTTTCATCACATTCACAATGGATCAGAAGTTTACATCCACTCAAGTAGTATTTGGTAGCATTGCCTTTAAATCGCTTTTTCAGTTCTGCCTACAAATCTATAGTATTGAGGTCAGGGCTTTATGATGGCCACTCCAATACCTTGAATTTGTTGTCCTTAAGCCATTGCCACAACTTTGGAAGTATGCTTGGGGTCATTGTCCATTTGGAAGACCCATTTGCGACCAAGCTTTAACTTCCTGACTGATGTCTTGAGATGTTGCTTCAATATATCCACAGAATTTTCCTTCCTCATGATGCCATCTACAGTTGAAGTCGGATGTTTACATACAATTAGGTTGAAGTCATTAAAACTCATTTTTAAACCACTCCACAGATTTCATGTTAACAAACTATAGTTTTGGTAAGTTGGTTAGGACATCTACTTTGTGCATGACACAAGTAATTCTTCCAACAATTGTTTAGAGACAGATTATTTCACTAATTCACTATATCACAATTCCAGTGAGTCAGAAGTGCATCTTCACAATGTTCTTTGCTGTTGTTCTGGGATTGATTTGCACTTTTCGCACCAAAGTACGTTAATCTCTAGGAGACAGAACGCGTCTCCTTCCTGAGTGGTATGACGACTGCGTGGTCCCATGGTGTTTATACTTGCGTACAGTTTGTTGTACAGATGATCGTGGAAACTTCAGGGGTTTTGGAAATTGCTCCCAAGGATGAACCAGACTTGTGGAGGTCTACAATTTTTCTTTTGAGGTCTTGGCTGATTTCTTTAGATTTTCCCATGATGTTGAGCAAAGAGGCACTGAGTTTGAAGGTAGGCCTTGAAATACATCCACAGGTACACCTCCAATTGACTCAAATTGTGTCAATTAGACTATCAGAGGCTTCTAAAGTTATGACATCAATTTCTGGAATTTTCCAAGCTGTTTAAAGGCACAGTCAACTTAGTGTATGTAAACTTCTGACCCACTGGATTTGTGATATAGTGAAATAATCTGTCTGTAAACAATTGTTGGAAGAATTACTTGTGTCATGCACCGACTTGCCAAAACTATAGTTTAAGATAATCTGTGGAGTGGTTGAAAAATGAGTTTTAATGACTTCAACCTAAGTGTATGTAAACTTCCGACTTCAACTGTAGCTAGCGAGCCCATAGAGAGATTATTGCAGCTTCAACAGATTTCCAATGTTTTTCACATGTTGCTACCACCCTTATTAAAATTTAACATTTGTTCAAAAAACATATCGTTCTCACATATTAATGTTATGCAACACTGTAAATTATAAAAATGATTGGTTTTAGGTGGATTTTTCCTTTAACAATAGAGGATAGAGTTTTGTTGACGCTGAGAACGGAATGTATATGTTTTTAAATAACATTCTTGGAACATTCTTTGAATGTTACTAATGTTTTCTTGTGGCTTTTATGGAAAGTTTTCTTGATGTTCAGAGAACATTACTTTAAATAGAACCATGACGAAATCTGCAGAAAACGTTATGCTGAAGTACTGAAATTCCCACTGAAGAACGTTGTTTCTTAATGTACTCTGAACGTTCTGAGAACATGATTTTAAATAGAACCATGAGAAAACCTGTAGAAAACGTTATGCCGAAGTAGCAAAATTCCCACTGAAGAACGTTGATTCTTAACATTTTCGGAAGAATTTGTGAACATTACTTTAAACAGAACGACAAGGAAACCTGTTGGAAATGTTGTACTGAATTTTCCACCTAAAAAACATATGGTTCTCAGAACGTTATATGCTAGCTGAGAATCCTGCAATATTCCCAGAATGTTGTTGGAAGGTTGTATGCAAAATTACCATAGGACAACCACGCTCTCACCAAGCTCTAAGAAACATATGGTTCTCAGAATGTTATGTGCTAACTGGGCTGTTACCATTACTTTACAACTGTCACCACTGTTACGGTTATCATGATAAACGTCTGTGAGATGACGTATTTAGATTAAGTTGTATAGGCCTACTGTAGCGAGATGTTGTGACAAATCCAGCTTTGAATGGCAGTTGGATCAAGTTGTTAGGGGAATGACTGGCTGTTGGATTAAATTGTTAAGAGCACAGCTTATTCAAGACAGCCCAAATCATGCTGCGATGTCACAATGATCTCCTCAGTTGGAGAGGGTTGTTGTGGAAACCGACACAGGCACAGTTACTTCCTCTCCATCTACACACACCAATACATACACTTTGCATAATACACACTTACACCCAAAGACACATTGGTAACAAACACTGCACTCTCACATACACACAAACACACCTCTTCAGTTTCACACAAAATACGTTATGTGTGAGCTGATTAATCAGATTAAAAATAGGCTGCTCACATTGGTAGGTGGAGGATGCCTGTGATGCAGAATCTAACAATATAACAAAGTTAACATTTAACTGCTTGCCAACAAACAAATTAAAAAGAGCCTTTTAACAAAAGGAATTCTCTCAAGGCTGAAGCTTTCACCTCTCAAAATCTCTGACCGCGCGCGCACACACACACACACACACACACACACACACACACACACACACACACACACACACAATGCCTGACCCATCCCTTTTTCTCTCTCTCTCTTCCTGATCTGCCTGTTTCCTGGTCCAGGATTGAGAGCTGCTGAGTGTTTGGTTAAGGGGGCTATGGAGAGTGCCGAGCATCCAGTGGGGGTCAGCGATGAAAGCCCCTCTGAAGCTGACTCTCTGTGGGGAACGGACAAGCCACTGAGGGTGGGCTACCTAGGCCAGATGAGCCCTGACTGCTCAGAGGACATGGAGGACACAGAATCTCTGGTGTCTGAGCCTCTCCTCTCCCCCTGCTCCGGAGCAGAGGAGTCTAGCCACAGCCTCAGCCCAACCTGGGGCCTGGCCTTCTATGGAGAAGACTGTTTTAGTCATGATGTGGTGGAATATGCTATAACCCTGGGACAGCACAGTGAGTCACCGTGCCTGGAGCTGAAAACACAGGTGGGTAATCTGTGAGGAAAAGCTATTGAGCTTGAAAAGAATAGACCAGCTGTGAGTCATGACTAACCATACAGTATACCATGCTCTCAATGTTTGGAATAGTGCTTTATTGTAAATTTGTTTATATTATACTCTAATTTTAGAAGACATTTCGCAACAATGTACACTACCGTTCAAAAGTTTGGGATCACTTAGAAATGTCCTTGTTTTTATTCTGAGAAATTAAGGCTATTATTCCATGCGAGAAATTGCCAAGAAACTGAAGATCTCGTACAACGCTGTGTACTACTCCCTTCACAGAACAGCGCAAACTGGCTCTAACCAGAATAGAAAGAGGGGTGGGAGGCCCCGGTGCACAACTGAGTAAGAGGACAAGTACATTAGAGTGACTAGGGAGTAGTACACAGCGTTGTACGAGATCTTCAGTTTCTTGGCAATTTCTCGCATGGAATAGCCTTCATTTCTCAGAACAAGGATAGACTGAGTCTCAGAAGAAAGTTCTTTGTTTCTGGCCATTTTGAGCCTGTAATCGAACCCACAAATGCTGATGCTCCAGATACTCAACTTGCTCCTTTAATCAGCACAACAGTTTTCAGCTGTGCTAACATAATTGGAAAAGGGTTTTCTAATGATCAATTAGCCTTTTAAAATGATAAACTTGGATTAGCTAACACAACGTGCCATTGGAACACAGGAGTGATGGTTGCTGATAATGGGCCTCCATTAAAGATCTGCCATTTCCAGCTACAATAGTCATTTACAACATTAACAATGTCTAAACTGTATTTCTGATCAATTTGATGTTATTTTAATGGACAAAAAAATGTGATTTTCTTTAAAACAAGGACATTTCTAAGTGACCCCAAACTTTTGAACAGTAGTGTATACTGTCTGATATTTCAAAGATTACAACATAATTAGTGATCAAGCTGTATTCATTTCTTATGACGATACACACTTTTGATATAACGGAGTGGCTGCGGATCTGAATTCTCTGCAACCGTCTTCCCGACAGCTAAAGGTCCGAAGCTTCTGCACATGTGCAGGATTCTCTACTTTACACACAGTCTTTGCTACTCGGGTGAATTTCAGTGATGAATGGAGAATGGTGCTCGTTTAATAATAATAATACATTTTTGAAGACACCCAATAAAGTTAAATCAAATAAAGTTAGTTGTTTGTTTAATAAAGTTAGATTAAAGCTGAATAAATGTCTGCAAGATCACATAATTATAATATTCTACATAACAGAATCAAATATAATAGCATAGTATAACGTTATATGTAAGACAAAAAACACCACTTAATTTCATATGGGATTTTTGGATCATTGTGCGAATGGTAGCATTTTCCCAAAACTCAACAGCGTAGTCAAGATATGTGCTTTGTTTGAAACAAAACACAGGTATGCTACAGTATGTTAACATCGTCTGATCTAAAATTCGAACACTGTACATAGTATAAAACAACCCTGTACTTCGAAACAACATACATAACTCAAGAAGATTCCCATGACACTGATTGAGATCAAATGGATGGCATGCAGATGCTGAATGGACGTTTCACCGGTAAAACTTGGAAGAATTATCATTCACGATTGACAGTGAGAAATGTGAAGGGAGGGTGTGTCACGATCGTGTGTAGAGACAGACCAGGGCGCAGCGTAGCGATAGTTCGACATGATTTATTCACAAAGAAACTAAACTTAGTCCGAACTATACAAAACAACAGAGTAAGAAAAACGTGAACATCAACACACTTACTCTTGATGATGACATTGAAATAATGACCCACACAAACGTGTGGGGTTGAGCAACTTAAATAGAATCCCCAATCAGAGACAACGTCTCACAGCTGTCTCCAATTGGGGATTCAACACAAAATGAAAAACATAGATCTAGGTATCTAGATCTGTCAGGCTCTGACCATGGCCAAAAGGTACTCCCTATGGCCAGAGCCTGACAGTACCCCCCCTCTAAGGCGCGGACTCCCGGCTGCGATAATCACAAAAAAAAAAAAAAAAAAAAAAATTGTGACATGGGGGGTGTGAGGAGGGACAATCCACTTCGGTGGCGGCTCAGGCCCCGGCGAAGTGGATAATTTCCTCCCTGACCTGAGTCTGATGACCAGTCCCGGAATGGGACCTAGCATGGCGAACGGCTCCGGCCCTGTAGCGGTACCGACGACCGGACCCGGACTGGGCACCGGTGTGGCAGGACGCTCCGGTTCTGGAGCTGGGCAGACGTTCGGACCCGGACTGGGCACCGGTGGAGCGGGCCGCTCCGGCGCTGGAGTTGAGCAGACGACCGGCCCCGGACTGGGCACCGGTGGAGCGGACTGCTCCGGCGCTGGAGCGTCGCAGACGACCGGCCCCGGACTGGGCACCGGTGGAGCGGACTGCTCCGGCGCTGGAGGCTCCGGGCGGCGGACCGTCGCTGGAGGCTCCGGGCGGCGGACCGTCGCTGGAGACTCCGGGCTGCTGACCGTCGCTGGAGGCTCCGGGCTGCTGACCGTCGCTGGAGGCTCCGGGCTGCTGACCGTCTCTGGAGGCTCCGGGCTGCTGACCGTCGCTGGAGGCTCCGGGCTGCTGACCGTCGCTGGAGACTCCGGGCTGCTGACCGTCGCTGGAGGCTCCGGGCTGCTGACCGTCGCTGGAGGCTCCGGGCTGCTGACCGTCGCTGGAGGCTCCAGCTGCTGACCGTCGCTGGAGGCTCCGGGCTGCTGACCGTCTCTGGAGGCTCCGGGCTGCTGACCGTCTCTGGAGGCTCCGGGCTGCTGACCGTCTCTGGAGGCTCCGGGCTGCTGACCGTCTCTGGAGGCTCCGGGCTGCTGACCGTCTCTGGAGGCACCGGGCTGCTGACCGTCTCTGGAGGCACCGGGCTGCTGACCGTCTCTGGAGGCACCGGGCTGCTGACCGTCTCTGGAGGCTCCGGGCTGCGGACCTTCGCTGGAGGCTCAGAGTTGCTGACCTTCGCTGGAGGCTCAGAGTTGCTGACCTTCGCTGGAGGCTCAGAGTTGCTGACCTTCGCTGGAGGCTCAGAGTTGCTGACCTTCGCTGGAGGCTCAGAGTTGCTGACCTTCGCTGGAGGCTCAGAGTTGCTGACCTTCGCTGGAGGCTCAGAGTTGCTGACCTTCGCTGGAGGCTCAGAGCTGCTGACCTTGGCTGGAGGCTCAGGGCTGCTGACCTTGGCTGGAGGCTCAGGGCTGCTGACCTTGGCTGGAGGCTCAGGGCTGCTGGAGGCTCAGGGCTGCTGACCTTGGCTGGAGGCTCAGGGCTGCTGACCTTGGCTAGTTTAGAAGCCCGCTCCCGCATATCCATCAGCCTGGTAACTAGAGCGTATCGGTGCCCGAAGTCCTCCTCCTCCTCTATCTCTATTAGCAGCGGGTCCGTATGCTGCTCCAATGGAAGAGCCACCCACGCTCTCCACCACCTTATCTGTTCCTCCTTCGGGCGGTCAAAAAACCCCTCGGGTTTTTCTCGATCTTGGATCGTTGGCAGACGAAGTGGTGGGCGATCCTTTTCCTCCATCCTCTCCGTGCTTTGGCTGCGCACTGATGGTGTGGTGCGCAAAGTCGGCACGGATCGTGCCGGGCTGTGGGCCAGCGCTGGAGGCACCGGGTTGGGAACTGGCGTTGGAGGGCTGCTACTGCCCCGATCTTCTTTCCATCGCCAATCCCCTTCCTGTGAGGACTCCTCCGGGAGCCCCCACGAGTGAGGGAACAAAGGCACATAGTCGTCGTCTCCCTCCGACTCCTCTTCGTACCTCTGCTCCCATGGCTGTAGGGGCTCCTCCAGGATCCCCCACGAGTGTAGTGGCCGGGGCTCTTCACCGTCAACCCCCGACCACTCCCATAGCCCCCCCCAAAAAACTGTTTGGGGTTTCTGGGCTCCAGGCTGTTTTCTTATCCGTCGCTTGTTCTTTCCGCTGCGTCTCTTGGTCTCGTTTTGGTGGGTCATTCTGTCACGATCGTGTGTAGAGACAGACCAGGGCGCAGCGTAGCGATAGTTCGACATGATTTATTCACAAAGAAACTAAACTTAGTCCGAACTATACAAAACAACAGAGTAAGAAAAACGTGAACATCAACACACTTACTCTTGATGATGACATTGAAATAATGAAATAATGTGGGGTTGAGCAACTTAAATAGAATCCCCAATCAGAGACAACGTCTCACAGCTGTCTCCAATTGGGGATTCAACACAAAATGAAAAACATAGATCTAGGTATCTAGATCTGTCAGGCTCTGACCATGGCCAAAAGGTACTCCCTATGGCCAGAGCCTGACAGGGTGACCATTAAAAAAATAGAGCGTAAAGTAGATGATTTTGGATCCTCAACTCTGGGGAAGAGGCTTCCAGGGGGGGTGGGATGGGGTCGGAATGGGGCGGTTACCTTCAGATCCTTGGCATGGATATAAAGCATGCAAATTGTATTAATCTCTTCCATTTCATTTAAAATGATTGGATTGAGTAATGGCCAATGATAGAGAATGTACCATTACCTTGCATGTTCAGCATGCACTAAATAACATTATTTTCATAATTTACTATAAATATATGATTACATAGTAATTACACTTTCAGTCAAACTCCAGACTTTCTAATGTCGATTTATGTTTGGATAAGTGCATCCATTTCATGAAAAGCCTATGACGTTATTTGTTTAAAACCAAGCAAAACGACCTTAATAGCTGTAGCAAATCAGGGCATGATCATGATTTAAGGTGAATAGGAAGAAAGGAATTGGGGGTTTTAGGGTAATTGACGCATTATGTTCTCCAAACTGTTATTGAATATTAATATGATATATTTCCGACCTTTGACAGAAAGGTAATTATCATGTGTAATGGAATAACAATGAGCTGTCTCTGTCTGTGTATGCTTTGATGGTAATGATGTGGTCTTTTATCTGTTCCTTCACTGGTACAGTCTGACCGCCCCACTCTCACACCTTAAGAGCTATGGCTCCATATTGGTGTTAGATGTGCCCCATTTCTCACTTCAAAAGACCTATTGATTTCTGTTACCATAGTGAGGGATGCAAGCAGAGAGCCAGCCCTGTACATACATTGGAGACACTCTAAAAGGCTCTTTGTGTACTGTATCTACACCCTTAGATGGGATCTTCGGCTATCCCTATTAGGACAACATTTTCACCCAACAAGATAGCGCTTAAAGAACCCTTTGGTGAAAAGGTTCTACCTGGAACCAAAAATAGTTATATTTTCAAATACTTTCAAATACATATCGATGTATCACTTATGGGATTAAGCGCAGCGATCCACAATGTTAGAAACCAATCACACAGGTCGAATAGGGTGAGCCCTATTATAAGGCGCCACTCGCCCACCGACTAGTCATTCGCGCTCTCTTAGTTGCAAAGAGTCACTATGCTCCTGAAGCTCTCCTCAGCACGACTTGAAACTGTCTTCCTGCTAAACAGTTCCTAAGCGAACCGTGAGGTTAACTCTGCTGAACGTACAACCTCAGCCCTATTCTTTTGTGTTGAAAGACTGAACGTAAGGAACGTTATTTTGCTTTGGGTAGAATTATCACAGCTTTTTCTACTCACTACGTCTCCTGTGGTAGCTAGCGTCACACGGCTAGCTACTGAAACTTTGCTAGCTCTCGCCAGAAGGCTTGGATAACCTAGCTTGCTTGCTTGCTTGTCCCAGACCTGCTGTTTTCATCTCGCTCTCGCTCTACCGCACCTGCGCTCTATTGCACTGAAAAACCAAGTGACATTCACTCTTGATGTATTTACCTGTTGCAACCTCCACAACTACTTTTATTATTATTTGACCCTGCTGGTTATCTATGAACATTTGAACATCTTGGAGAAAGAACTGGCCTTAATGGCCATGAATTGTTATAATCTCCACCCGGCACAGCCAGAAGAGGACTGGCCACCCCTCAGAGCCTGGTTCCTCTCTAGGTTTCTTCCTAGGTTTTGCCTTTCTAGGGAGTTTTTCCTATCCACCGTGCTTCTACATCTGCATTGCTTGCTGTTTGGGGTTTTAGGCTGGGTTTCTGTATAGCACTTTGTGACATCGGCTGATGTAAAAAGCGCTTTATAAATACATTTGATTTGATATACCTCTACAACTGGCTTTTCTACCTGGCAAGGTAGAATTTCTAGCTCACCTCTCTCTTGTTTTAGATTGACCCACGTCCCCTCAGGTCGTGTTCACTAGACTGACTGAGCTTTCTCCGGCTAGCATTGTGCTAACTAGCTAGGCTATTAGCTCACGAGGCGAACGCTAGCTAGCTAGCTTATGCTTTGCATGAGAACTATGGCAAAGCTAATCTCGTAGCCATGGAGCCTGTTACCAGGGACTCCTGCCCCTGCCCCAGCACCGGCACACCTGTGTCCATGCGAGGCTACTATTTCCAGGCAAGTAACCACGGCCTTCTGGGTCTGGCCCGGGAAAAGATTCATCTGAACGCAAAAGGCTTTGAGACTATCCAGAGTGCAAGTGGCGTGTTTTTGAGAAGTGCTGTGACCAGAGGCAGATCATTTCTTACCAATGCTCTCTGTTTTATGCTTTTTGCAAGACCTTTTGGACTTTCTCCACTGTAGAGGTCTATTTAGCAGCTATCTTGGCCTGCCAAATAGGCTTCTACAACAACACAGTAGGGAAGCAACGTCTGTTATGTCATTTCATGAAGGGAGCATGTCGCTTAAAACCCTCTGAATGGCTTGGTGTCTACTTTATATTTTATGCATTACATTTTCTCACTGTAGGAGCTTCAACAGCAGCGCATGATCGAGACGAAGAATCTGAAAAAGACCAGAAATTTCTACCAAAAGCTGCTCCATCAAGAGAGAAAAAACAAAGGTACTAATCAATCCCTCATCACTTTTAGAATTCCCAATGTCTACTATTGGTTGATAAATAGAGAAAGAAATTCAACATTTCAATGTGTTTTTCTTCTGAAGGTTCGGAGGCTAGATTGATGCTGTCCAAACTCAAGGTCCAGCTTGAGGAGTTGAGGTCCAAAGTGGAGTTCCTAGACTGTGTAAAGAAATATCTTGAGGTGCGGACAGGTTGAACAGATTATTTCTTAATCCGGCCTTGTGTCTTGTGAAAGACTCATGTATGGCCTGTGTCAATTGAGAACGGTTGACTAAGTCAGTAGTTCTCAATTCTTTCCTCAGGGACCCCCAACCGTTCCAGAGCTAGCACACCTGATTCAACTAGTGATGGGCATTCCAAGTCTTTTTGGTGATTCAGCTCCACGTAAAAGAGTTGACTCATTTGGCTCTTAGTAAAAACAAAATGCTTAAAAATCTTTTTTTTTACCTGGCCAAATGATTAGATGGCCTGCAAAACAAACACAAACACACTCAAACAATCTACGTGGACCAGATTGATCCGCTCTCCCCACTCCCCATTTCTGCATTGAGGATTTACCCTCTTTAGAGAATAATTTTTTAACTTACCTGGAGAAAAAACGATAGAGGCAGTATACAAATCAGGGAGCCAAATGAACGGCTCTTTCACCGATGCGATTCGCTTCCCGACGTTCACCAAAAAGATCTGTTCAAAAAGAGCCGTTCGTTCGCGAATGACCCATCACTAGATTCAACTTGTTAATAAACACAATAAAACCTATGGAATTTAAACAATATAATATGTCTATTAAACCAGAATAAAAAAACATTTATGGTTCTACAAAGAAAATAACCTTTGAGATTGAGAGGTTCTTTATAGAACCATTCTCCATAAACGTTTTATAAATGACCATATAAAAGGGTTCTATGTAGCCCCAAAATGGGTTGTAACCATAACGGAATATAGAACCTTAATAGAACCTTAAATTATATAAAATTATATAAAATTTTATAGCACCATACAGGTTCCATTTAGAACCTTATACACATGGTTCTTTATAGAACCTTATATATAGCAGTAAAAAGGTTTCTACTATGGTTGAAAAGCCAAAGAACCCTGGTTGTTTTGGTCAGGTTCTGAGTGTGGATCAGTGGGGTATGGATGTGTCCCTCCTCCCCTCCCTGGCAGCCTCTGGTCCAGGGAGCCCTCTGGATCTCCAGCCCTCAGAAGAGCCTGCCGTGCTGGGATTGGTGTCTTTCTCTGGGGCAGGGAGAGGGAAGAGCAGCCTGCAGGCCGCCACACCCCTGGGTCTCATGTCCTACCTCTATGCCAGGTAACACTAATTAACTATATATCAGCTTACAGTAACAGGTTAACAGGTTGCAGTAACACGTTTAGGTTACAGTAATACATCAACTATTAAACCCATGAGTGTGATTAACAGTGTATTAGCAAGTATGGTTTAAAAGGTGGCCCTCTAGTGGTCATTGTGTTAAACTGAGCACCAACGTCTATTGTCCACCATCATGCCTGTGATTGCTGAGAACATTTGATATAATATCCTACATAGGGCACAAACAGACATGTCTGTTTATTTATATCTGTGTTTCATTGTGATTTGTCCTAATTCTTCTAGACATGTTGTGTAGTGAGATCACATTCATCAGATACCAAACTAAACTCTGTGTTCTAACTCTTCTGACAGAAATGCTCCATTGGAGGGCTACATCCAACAGTTCCTATACACGTACCGCTATTTCTGCACCCCTCAAGAACTGCTTCAATTCCTAATGGACAAATTCACCAATGCAGCAGCAGCAGGGTATGTAGGCTACTGTAGCAGAAATAAAGACAGACAGACATAAAACACAATTGAATTTCATGCTCTTTGGAAGGTGTCCGTTCTAGTCATTCTATTTCTATGGCTATTTGATTATGTGGAATTAGAATGTCTGGTCAAGTAATTCTAGAAAAAAATGACAGTACTACTATAACTGTCTTCTATAACATTATAATGAGGTCAAGTAAGAACTGTAAACATGGGTCTGTATAAACAAGGATCACATTTGGCATGAAAGCTGCATTTTAACTGCAGTCTATCATACTTTTCATATTCACTTTACTTTAAGAAAACTGAACATAATTATTTAACATTGATTTAATTGAACCTTTATTTAACTAGGCAAGTAAGTTAAGAACAAATTCTTATTTACAATGACGGCCTACACCGGCCAAACTCGAACGACGCTAGGCCAATTGTGTGCCACCCTATGGGACTCTCAATCACGGCCGACAACATCATTCAGAACCAATAACCTGATCCTGGGATAAGTCCAACATTCTTCCACCATGTTTGAAATGTTAGGAATTTGTTACTCTCTTGAGTGTATGAATCCAAAATGGAAGTCCTTAGTTGCAATAATAGACTGATATTATCAGAGTTTGATTGGGCCATACAATTAAACTAGCCATTCAGCTGGATCCAGCATTTCTTACGACTACAGCACAATTGTCAATGGTTTAAATAAAACTCTGTACTGTTTGATCATTACGTCATCATTAAAATCCAATAAAATCAAACTGTATTTAAATAGGATAGGTCCCGATTTTAAGTACAACTTACAGTATAAGCACTACGTAAATGCTTCACAAATCATCTATAAGTGTATGTCATACTCTATAAATGGTATTTAAACATACAGTACATAATGCGTTATGTCACATGTGGCAATTCACCCTACAGTGGGAATGGTTATGTCACCCTTTATACAACATTTATAGCATATGACATACGCTTCTAGATGATTTGTGAAGCATTTATGTAGTGCTTATAAAGTATTTATTTATGCTATAAAAAGCCTTTATAAGTTGTACATTGTTTAAAACGGTACCGGATATTTTACAGAAGCAAATTTACAATGCAGAGTATTGTCCATATCCTGCCTTTTCCATCTTGACAGAAGACCTTCTTTCCATTTTGTCCTGTTTTCTTTATTTGTTGACAAACAGTAAGTGCCTGTTCAGGATCAAAGCTTTTCCCACAGTCACCACAGATAAATGGTTTCTCTCTTGTGTGAGTCCTAATATTCATATTCACGAACTCCTTGCGAGTTAAGCTTTTTCCACAGTCACCACAGCTAAATGGTTTCTCTCCTGTGTGAGTCCTAATATTCATATTCACAAACTCCTTGCGAGTTAAGCTTTATCCACAGTCACCACAGCTAAACGGTTTCTCTCCTGTGTGAGTCTTAATATTCATATTCATGAACTCCTTGCGAGTTATGCTTTTTCCACAGTCACCACAGCTAAACGGTTTCTCTCCTGTGTGAGTCTTAATATTCATATTCATGAACTCCTTGCGAGTTAAGCTTTTTCCACAGTCACCACAGCTAAATGGTTTCTCTCCTGTGTGAGTCCTTATATGTTTGGTTAGGTTCCCAAATACTTGAAGCTTTTCAGTCACCACAGCTAAATGGTTTGTCCTCTGAGTGAATCCTCAAGTGCGTCTTCAGCCTACCAATCTGAGTGAAGCATTTTATTTTATTTTTTTACTTTTGTTTTAGACGTGGTGCTGGGTTTCCTCAATGGTGTTTTGGGATCCAATGGTAGGTTGGGATACAATGGTGGGTTGGGATCCAATGGTAGGCTGATGTCAACTCCTATTGGGTCACTGCTTATGGCTGAGCTGTGACTGGAGTTATTGTTTTGATTATCTGGAGTGTCACAGGCAATGTCGAGACCAATTAGGGGGCTCACAGTGTGAAATGGTTTGAGAACCAATGGTTTAGAGTCACTCTCTCTGTCCTCCTGATCACATTCCCTTTTCACAAAAGGAGGAGTGAATATGGAGTCTTTGGTGTCAAAAAGCCCTTGAAGCTGCTCTTCTTAATCTGTGTGGGCTCTGGGTCCTCCTGCACCAGACTGGGCTCCACTCCTGCTTACAGTGCTCAGGCGTAACCTCTTCCTCAGAGACAGTGAGAGAGAACTGGAGGGAGTCTATTCCACAGTTTTAAATCCGGTGTGATCCACAACAGTCTCCGTTGCTCCTCTTTAGATCGGGAAAACCCCTCCTGGTACTCCGCAACCACTTTCTCTACTACCTGAAAAAAGTATACGGCAGCCGCTGTTAAAAGCTGGAGTTGAGCCATTTTGAGTGGACCCTTGAGCTTGGTACTCAGTTCAATGGATCTTTAGTCCATTCAAGGAATGTAGAAATTCTCCAATTCTACTTCCATGTTGTCCTTTTCTATGGTTTGAAGCGGGTCTCAAGCCCAGAAACAGAATAGATAAGAACCAAAAAACGTGCACCCCTTGGAATGGATTGAGAAACACTGCTCTAGAGGAAGTTGGGTTCTGGGCTGGATGGATAGTTGGAGAGAGAGTTGCAGGCTCAGGTCTAGCACAGAGAGGGAGGGAGAGAGGCTACAGACATTTCTTTCTTACTACAGTAGCGTTGGTCTCCAAACATGTAATCTTGTCGCAAGAAATTCAGACCCAGTCCCGAATCAATTCCCCGAATATTAGGCCTGACCCAGGCTGAAAATAAACATTTCTGAAAGTTCTGAAAAATAGCTGTCCTAAATTTATTTTACTCTTTTGTAATAATGACTGCTTTTTTTAATCTCTCAAAAACCACAACATTGAGCTATGTCCAAGAGAGTCTAAGTATGCCAAATATTTAAATAAAATAGGCTTGAATATAGCTTTCACCTCATAATCTGTGTAATTAGAATGTCTGGTCTAGTAATTATATTTCTGTGGTTATTTGTGGTTGTCTATGTGATCTTCACATTCCTTTTTCTACCAGAGGTGGTCCAGATGTGTCAGGGGACCATGCTAAGGTGTACCATCGGAGTCTGGATGTGCTGCAAACCTGGCTGACTAACTGCAGACTGGTGGACTTCAGCCCCAAGTCCAGCCTGCTGATGACACTGCAAAACTTCCTCACCAATGAAGTAATGAAAGATCAATCATCAATTAATGACAAAGCAATCAAATGATAAAACCAATCACTCAAACAAGTAAATTCATCATCAGATTAATGTATCAACTAATCAGCTAAATCTGTAGCAGTATAGTTGTTGTTTTTGTTTTTATTTAGAAATACAATACTCTTAAACAATGTTTTTGTAATGATCTGGTTCTTATTTAGGTGTCTTCAGTAGACAGAAGAGGAGAGAGGCTTCTGACCACTCTTCAGAGCTCTCCCAGGAAGAGGTGGAGCCAAGGCTGTGGGAGCCCAATCAGCATGCAGGAGGATGATGACGCACTGTCTGTCCATACCTTATGCAGAAAATCATATATTGAGGACTCTGGAAGGAAGGTCCATATAAGGATTATTATACGTGTACTATTATGTTTTGGTGATGTTGTTTTTCTTACCTGAACCTAAAAGCATCTGATTGGTCCAAAGTACTGGAAGTTTGTCTGGCTCAAAGGAACCCATTTACACTAATATGTATTTCAACTGATGGCAGTGGCTGATTTAGGGATAGGTGACATGGGCATCTTGTAATGGTGACATTTGCGCGAGCGACTTTCTATCACTCATTTGCACGTCACGTCAATGATATCATGTCACCGTGTGGGACTGTGGGTCAATTAACGCCCTGATTCTAGTACAAGATGGGGAGGGGGCGGGGGTAGGTTTACCGATGGGGTCCATCAGAGCTGCGTCGTATTGATTACATTAATGAATATGTGACATTAGCACCAAATCGAAGAAAACAGACTGAATCAAGGAGAGACTACCTGGACCCACTTTTTGTTATAATTTTTAGTATAGTCTGCCCTAATGAGTACTACAATGGTGTGTGTGTGTATAAATGTATGTATATACAGCGGGTGAAATTAGTAAGTATATTTCCAAAGGTGCTATTGACATGACATTTTCACCAGATGTTGGTAACAACCCAAGTAATCCATACATACAAAGAAACCAAAACAAATAAGTTCAGAAATTAAGTTATGTGTAATAAAGTAAAGTATTGAACACATTACTGATATTTATTTAATACTTTGTACAAAAGCCTTTGTCGGTAATGACAGCTTCAAGACGCCTCCTGTATGGAGAAACTGGTCGCATGCATTGCTCTGGTGTGATTTTGCCCCATTCTTCCACACAAACATTCTTCAAATCTTGAAGGTTCCGTGGGCCTCTTCTATGAATCTTGATCTTCAGTTCTTTCCATAGATTTTCAATGGGATTTAAGTCAGGTGATTGGCTGGGCCATTCTAGCAGCTTTATTTTCTTTCTTTGAAACCAATTGAGAGTTTCCTTGGCTGTGTGTTTGGGATCATTGTCTTGCTGAAATGTCCACCCTCATTTTATCTTCATCATCCTGGTAGATGGCAGCAGACTCTTGTCAAGAATGTCTTGGTAAATTTGCCCATTCATCCTTCCTTCAATTATGTGAAGTTTGCCAGTACCATTTGCTGAAAAGCAGCCCCACACCATGATGTTCCCACCTCCAAACTTCACTGTTGGTATGGTGTTTTTAGGGTGATGTGCAGTGCCATTTCTGCTCCAAACATGGTGTGTATTATGACATCCAAACAGTTCAATTTTGCTCTCATCTGACCACACTATATTCTCCCAGTATTTCACTGGCTTTTCCAAATGTTGTGCAGCAAACTTTAAACGAGCTTCAACATGCTTTTTTTTCCAGCAATGGAGTCTTGCGTGGTGAGCGTGCATACAGGCCATGGCGGTGGAGTGCATTACTTACTGTAGACCTGCTAATTGCAGGTCTTTTTGAAGCTCTCCACAAGTGGTCCTTGGCTATTGGACAACTCTTCTGTTATTCTTTTCACTCCTCTGTCAGAAATCTTGCGAGGAGCACCTGGTCGAGGCAAATTTATGGTGAAATGATTGTCTTTCCACTTCCGTATTATGGCCCCAACAGTGCTCACTGGAACATTCAGAAGCTTAGAAATGCGCCTATAACCAATGCCATCATTATGTTTTGCAACAATTAGGTTGCGAAGGTCTTGAGACAGCTCTTTGCTTTTACCCATCATGAGATGTGTATTGTGTGACACCTTGGCAATGAGACCTTTTTGTAGGCCATCAGTTGGGACTGAACCAGCTGATATTAATTTGCACTGACAGGGGGCTGGATTGCTTTTTAATTACTGATAGTTTTCAGCTGTTGTCTTGGCTTTCCATGCCTTTTTGCACCTCCCTTTCTTCATGTGTTCAATACTTTTTCCCTGTGTCATTTCACATTATTACACATAACTTAATTTCTGAACTTATTTGTTTTGGTTTCTTTGTATGTATGGATTACTTGGGTTGTTACCAACATCGGGTGAAAATGTCATGTCAATAGCACCTTTGGAAATATATTTACTGAGAAAAATGGTGACGTGTTCAATACTTATTTCACCCGCTGTGTATATATATACTGTATATATATATATATATAATCTATGTTTTAAAACTGCCTTGTTCAGGGGCAGAATCCAGCAACCTTTCAGTTACGGGCCCAACGCTCTAACCACTCGGCTACACTGAACAAAAATATAAATGCAACATGTAAAGTGCTGAAATCCCAAGTGGCGCAGAGGTGTAAGACACTGCATCTCAGTGCTAGAGGCATCGCTACAGACAACCTGGTTCAAATCCAGACTGTATCACAACCGGCTGTGATTGGGAGTCCAAATAATAAAGCCCTTTTGTGGGGAAAAACTTATTCTGATTGGGTGGGCCCAGTCATGTGAAATCGATAGATTAGGGCCTAATTTATTTATTTAAATTGACTGATTTCCTTATATGAACTGTAACTCAGCAAATTCTTTAAAATTGTTGCATATTGCGTTTATGTTTTTGTTCAGTATATGTATTCATATACAGGACCTTTCTAAGTTGATGTATCTCTGTAGAGTTTCCAGTGGAGGATACCCAGGGTGGTTGAGCCCCAGACGAGCCAGACCATAGACCAGGCCTACTCCATAGCAGCAGCCCTGCCACGGCCCTGCTACACCTCCCTTATGGATGACATCTCTAGTGCCTGTCTCAGAAGCGAGGAGAGACACCCCTTTAGTCAGAGTGAACACAGCGCCCAACATACAGCACAGCAACTCACTCTACTGCAGCAGGTAAACACATGTGCACGAACATGCACACACACTGACATGCACGCACCCGCACACACACACATATTGACGTGCACACACAGCCCACCAAATCATCCTGCAGCAACATGTAAACAGACACACACACCATTTCTCATGCATTCACAAACCACAAACACATTGTTATTTATAAACACTGGGGGGAGACAAATCACTACTTTATGAATTTAAAACAAATTCACAGACCTATATATAAATGTGAAACATGAACATTGGTCTGATTTTTTTTTTCTCCAGGAAAGGTTTCAAGACTGTCACCCCATTCATTTCCTCAACTCTAGAGCTCAAGGAGTCGGGGACAAAGCTTTTAGTGTCACCAAGTGAGTACATATTCCCTTTGGTCCAAATATTTCAGTGGCATTCTCGTCAAATTTGTTTAAAGTACCAAAATTAGTAAACCAGAATGCATAATCTAAAACAAACATCACTTGTTAGATTATGAGACGTTAGTGACAGTCAGACATTGCATCCCTGACAATCTCTGTGACATAAAATCAACCGTTAATTCACAGCTCAATCTCTAGTCTGACTGCCTCTCTCTTCTCCCACAGACATGTGTCACACTCTATACTTCCAGTAGAGGGCAGTAGTTTATTTGTTAATGAGGAGATGCCACAGGACAGCCACCTCCAGCAGCTGCTGAGATATGCTGACAGCGTCTCCAACTGGGTCTCTGCTGAAATCGTCATCTGTGATTCGATAAAGGTGATATCTGCTAGTAATGGGGATACAACTCTGTTGGACATTACTGTTTGATCTCTATATCTATATACATGTAATTTATTCGACAGACACAAACGCACACACACACACAAACACACTAATTCATTTATTTTCAAAGTCAGTCATTGTCCATTAAATCACAAATTACACGATAGCCATCAGATGCACTTCTATGATGTATTCTTTGTTTTCTATAATGATTTGTGTGAATGCTTGACCATAGTATCTCTCCTCTTCTTTTCTTGCTGCAGACCCAAGCAGCTTTACTCACCAAGTTTCTGTTAATAGCCAAACACTGCTATGAATCGAGAGACTTCGCCACGGCGATGCAGGTCCTTGGAGGCCTGGAGAATGTTTTTGTCAGGCAATTACCCGTAAGTCTGCGTGTCTGCATTTGAAATGGCACCCTATTCCCTATATACTGTAGTGCACTACTTTTGACCAGAGCCTTTTCAAATCAAATCGTATTGGTCACGTACACATGTTTAGCAGATGTTATTGCGGGTGTAACGTCATGCTTGTGTTTCTAGCTCCAACAGTGCACTAATACCTAACAATTCACAACAATACATACAAAGTATGTATACAAAGTAAAATAATGGAATTAAGATATATATAAATATTAGGACGAGCAATGTCGGAGTGTCATATACTAAAATACAGTAGAATAGAATACAGTATATACAGTTGAAGTCGGAAGTTGACATACACTTAGGTTGAAGTCATTAAAACTCATTTTTCAACCACTCCACAGATTTCATGTTAACAAACTATAGTTTTGTGCATGACACAAGTCATTCTTCCAACAATTGTTTACAGACAGATTATTTCACTTATAATTCACTAAATCACAATTCCAGTGGGTCAGAAGTTTACATACACTAAGTTGACTGTGCCTTTAAACAGCTTGGACAATTCCAGAAAATGATGTCATGGCTTTAGAAGCTTCTGATAGGCTAATTGACATCATTTGAGTCAACTGGAGGTGTACCTGTGGATGTATTTCAAGGCCGACCTTCAAACTCAGTGCCTCTTTTTCCGACATCATGGGAAAATCAAAATAAATCAGGCTTGAATACTCTTAAATACTCAAAGATTGTAGACCTCCACAAGTCTGGTTCATCCTTGGGAGCAATTTCAATATATGTGGATATATTGAAGCAACATCTCAAGACTAGTCAGGAAGTTAAAGCTTGGTCGCAAATGGGTCTTCCAAATGGACAATGACCCCAAGCATACTTCCAAAGTTGTGGCAAAATGGCTTAAGGACAACAAAGTCAAGGTATTGGAGTGGCCATCACAAACCCCTGACCTCAATCCTATAGAACATTTGTGGGCAGAACTGAAAAAGTGTGTGTGAGCAAGGAGGCCTACAAACCTGACTCAGTTACACCAGTTTTGTCAGGAGGAATGGGCCAAAATTCACCAAACTTATTGTGGGAAGCTTGTGGAAGGCTACCCAAAACGTTTGACCCAAGTTAAACAATTTAAAGGCAACGTTAATACTAATTGAGTGTATGTAAACTTCTGACCCACTGGGAATGTGATGACAGAAATATAAGCTGAAATAAATCATTCTCTCTACTATTATTCTGACATTTCATTCTTAAAATAAAGTGGGGATCCTAACTGACCTAAGACAGGGAATATTTACTAGGATTAAATGTCAAGAATTGTGAAAAACTGACTTTAAATGTATTTGGCTAAGGTGTATGTAAACCTCCGACTTCAACTGTACATATGAGATGAGTAAAGCAAAAATATGTAAACATTATTAAAGTGACTAGTGTCCATTATTAAAGTGGCCAGTGAATTCAAGTCTATGTATATAGGGCAGCAGACTCTAAGGTGCAGGGTTACGTAACCGGGTGTAAGCCACCTAGTGAAAGGCTATTTAACAGTCTGATGGCCTTGCGATAGAAGCTGTTTTTCAGTCTATCGGTCCCAGCTTTAGATACACCTGTACTGACCTCGCCTTCTGGATGATAGCAGGGTGAACAGGCAGTGGCTCGGAGGGTTGTTGTCCTTGATGTGCTTTTTAGCCTTCCTGTGACATCAGGTGCTGTATGTGTCCTGGAGGGCAGGTAGTTTGCCCCCAGTGAGCGTTGGACAGACCGCACCACCCTCTGGAGAGCCCTGCAGTTGCAGGCGGTGTAGTTGCCGTACAAGGCAGTGATACAGCCCGACAGGATGCTCTCAATTGTGCATCTGTAAATGTTTGTGAGGGTTTTAGGTGCCCAGCCACATTTCTTCAGCCTCCTGAGGTTGTTGCGCCTTTTTCACCACTGTGTGGGTGAACCATTTCAGATTGCCAGTGAATTGTACACCGAGGAACTTTAAGCTTTCCACCTGCTCCACTGCAGTCCCGTCGATGTGGATAGGGGCGGACTCCCTCTGCTGTTTCCTGAAGTCCACGATCAGCTCCTTTGTTTTGTTGACATTAAGATTGTCATTATGGGGTATTGTGTGTAGATTGATTGAAGAAAAAACAAAACAATTTAATACATTTTAGAACAAGGCTGTAACGTAACAAAATGTGGAAAAAGTCAAAGGGTTTGAATACTTTCCGAATGCACTGTACATTTTCATTATATAGTTCTCAAAATCTGTAGTAGACAAACCAGTTTACATGTAAAATCTATAAAGTGACTGATTGATTTTGTTTGTTGTACTTAGTTTATTAAAAAATGTGCTTGGAGAGTTTTGAAACAACTGCATTTCTCATGTTTTGAGTTTTGTACTAAGTGAAAGTTGCACCAAAGCGATAAAATAAACTGTAACGGTCGTAAAGCTTCCGTAAGTGCGAGACAGATTTTTTGGGTTCTTGCTAAATGAAACACCTCCTCTCTTGCTGATAGGCTTGGAAACATCTGTCTACCAAGGTGTGTGAGGTCCTAGAGGAGCTGCAAGCCGTGCAGGTAAGGTGTGTGTGTGTGTGTGTGTCTGCTGCTGTACCAGAGACACGTATGGGGCTTCAGGTAAATAAGCCCGAAAGAAAAACACCTTCAAGCAGCACATCTGTGTGTGAAATTCTTTGACACACTCACAGCTGGCCAGCATTTTGTTATGTGCTTTTTCTTGTGCTACTAGACATCACACCGTATTCTCATTTGAGAACGGCTGGAGGCTATATAGAACCATACTTGATGCGAGATATTCTCAAATCACACACATGCCGACTTTGCAAAGATGAGGAAAAGTATTTTGCCAAACTTTATAGCTTGTTTTTTCATGAAAAGTTCAAGGTCTTATAAATCAATGGAAGAGTAAGATGCCAGGTCGCAGTTGTAAATGAGAACTAGCTTACCTGGTTAAATAAAGGTGAACAAAATAAAATAAATAAGACATCTGTTTATGAATGCTATTTCCCATCTCTCTCTATCTCTCCCCCTCTTTCTCTCTCTCTCCCTCTTTTTTTTCTCTCAATTCAATTTAAGGGCTTTATTGACATGGGAAACATATGTTTACATTGCCAAAGCAAGTGAAATAGATAATAAACAAAAGTGAAGTAAACAATAACAAATTTACAGTTAACATTACACTCACAAAAGTTCCAAAAGAATAAAGACATTTCAAATGTCATATGTCTATATACAGTGTTGTAATGATGTGCAAATAGTTCAAAAGTACAAAAGTTAAAATAAATAAACATAAATATAGGTTGTATTTACAATGGTGTTTATTCTTCACTGGTTGCCCTTTTTTGTGGCAACAGGTCACACATCTTGCTGCTGTAGTTGCTCACTGTGGTATTTCACCCAATAGATAAGGGAGTTTATCAAAATTGGATTTGTTTTCAAATTCTTTGTGGGTCTGTGTAATCTGAAGGAAATATGTGTCTCTAATATGGTCATACATTTGGCAGGAAGTTAGGAAGTGCAGCTCAGTTTCAACCTCATTTTGTGGGCAGTGTGCACATAGCCTGTCTTCTCTTGAGAGCCAGGTCTGCCTTCGGCGGCCTTTTTCAATATCAAGGCTATGCTCACTGAGTCTGTACATAGTCAAAGATGTTTTGGGTCAGTCACAGTGGTCAGGTATACTGCCACTGTGTAATCTCTGTTTAGGGCCAAATAGCATTCTAGTTTGCTCTGTTTTTTTTGTAAATTCTTTCCAATGTGTCAAGTAATTATCTTTTTGTTTTCTCATGATTTGGTTGGGTCTAATTGTGTTGCTGTCCTGGGTCTCTGTGGGGTCTGTTTGTGTTTGTGAACAGAGCCCCAGGACCAGCTTGCTTAGGGGGCTCTTCTCCAGGCTCATCTCTCTTTAGGTGATGGCTTTGTTATGGAAGGTTTGGGAATCACTTCCTTTTAGGTGTTGTAAAATTTAACGGCTCTTTTCTGGATTTGGATAATTAGCGGGTATCGGCCTAATTTCTCTCTCTCTCTCCCCTCCCCCTCTCCTCCCTCTTTTGTCAGGTCTTTCTGAAGAGTGATAACCTGTGTCTGATGGGAGGAGAGCATGTGAGGAGGAGACCCACCCTCCCTTCTGCCCACATCCTGGCCATGCACATCCAGCAGCTGGAGATAGGAGCCTTCACTCTGACCAGCGGCGCCTACAAGTGGCCAAAACTTAGGTGAATGACCGTAATGCAACATCTCAGGGACGGTTTCCTGTAAACAGATTAGGTCTAGTCCTGGACTAAAAAACATGTTCTAAGGAGAATCTGAATGGAGAATTGTAAGTGGTCCAGGACTAGTCTTATTCATCAGAGTCTGCGGAAATATAGTAGTAGTGGTAATCTAGGATAAGTTTAGCCTTTTAGATCATAATGAGTAATAATAATAAATGTGACTTACACTATAAATACGAAAGTATGTGGACAACCATTAAATTTGTGGATTTGGCAATTTCAGCCACATCTGTTGCTGACAGGTGTATACAATCGAGCAAACAGCCATGCAATATCCATAGACAAACATTGGCAGTAGAATGGCCTTACTGAAGAGCTCAGTAACTTTCAACGTGGCACCATCATAGGATGCCACCTTTCCAACAAGTCAGTTCGTCAAATGTATGCCCTGCTAGAGCTGACCCGGTCAACTGTAAGTGCTGTTATTGTGAAGTGGAAACATCTCAGCCACGAAGTGGTAGGCCAAACAGGCGCGTAAAAATTGTCTGTCCTCGGTTGCAACGCTCACTACTGAGTTGCAAATTGCCTCTGGAAGCAAGGTCAGCACAATAACTGTTAGTCGGGAGCTTCTTGAAAAGGGTTTCCATGGCCGAGCAGCCTCACACAAGCCTAAGTTCACCATGCGCAATGCCAAGCGTCTGCTGGAGTAATGTAAAGCTCAGCGCTGTTTTAGCTCTGAAGCAGTGGAAATGCCTTCTCTGGAGTGATCAATCACGCTTCACCATCTGGCAGTCCGATGGACAAATCTGGGTTTGGCAGCTGCCAGGAGAACGCTACCTGCCCCAATGCATAGTGCCAACTGTAAAGGCCCCTTAGTTCCAGTGAAGGGAAATCTTAACGCTATAGCATACAATGGCATTCTAGACAATTTTGTGCTTCCAACTTTGTGGCAACAGTTTGGGGAAGGCCCTTCCTGTTTCAACATGACAATACCCCCCTGCACAAAGCGAGGTCCAATCAGAAATGTTTTTTCGAGATCGGTGTGGAAGAACTTGACTGGCCTGCACAGAGCCCTGACCTCAACCCCATCGAACACCTTTGGGATGAATTGGACAGCCGACTGTGAGCCAGGCCTTATCGCCCAATCAGTGACCGACCTCACTAATGCTCTTGTGGCTGAACTGGAACCAAGTCCCCACAGCAATGTTCCAACATCTAGTGGAAAGCCTTCCCAGAAGAGTGGAGGCTGTTATAGCAGCAAAGGGGGGGACCAACTACATATTAATGCCCATGATTTTGGAATGTTGAACAAGCATGTGTTATATGTACAGTCGTGGCCAAAGGTTTTGAGAATGACACAAGTATTGGTCTCCACAAAGTTTGCTGCCTCAGTGTTGATGATGGCAATTTGCATATACTCCAGAATGTCATGAAGAGTGATCAGATGAATTGCAATTAATTGCCAAGTCCCTCTTTGCCATGAAAATGAACTGAAAAACATTTCCACTGCCAGTGCAGAGCTTGCTCAGGAATGGCAGCAGGCAGGTGTGAGTGCATGGCCTGGTGTCAAGAAGGGCAGCAAAGAAGCCACTTCTCTCCAGGAAAAACATCAGGGACAGACTGATATTCTGCAAAGGGTACAGGGATTGGACTGCTGAGAACTGGGGTAGAGTGATTTTCTCTGATGAATCCCCTTTCTGATTGTTTGGGTCTTCCGGAAAACACCTTGTCCGGAGAAGACAAGGTGAGCGCTACCATCAGTCCTGTGTCATGCCAATAGTAAAGCATCCTCAGACCATTCATGTGTAGGGTTGCTTCTCAGCCAAGGGAGTGGGCTCACTCACAATTTTGCCTAAGAACACAGCCATGAATAAAGAATGGTACCAACACATCCTCCGAGAGCAACTTCTCCCAACCATCCAAGAACAGTTTGGTGTCGACCAATGCCTTTTCCAGCATGATGGAGCACCTTGCCATAAGGCAAAAGTGATAACTAAGTGGCTCGGGGAACAAAACATCGCCATTTTGGGTCCATGGCCAGGAAACTCCCCAGACCTTAATCCCATTGAGAACTTGTGGTCGATCCTCAAGAGGCGGGTGGACAAACAAAAACCCACAACTTCTGACAAACTCCAAGCATTGATTATGCAAGAATGGCCTGCCATCAGTCAGGATGTGGCCCAGAAGTTAATTGGCAGCATGCCAGGGTGGATTGCAGAGGTCTTGAAAAAGAAGGGCCAACACTGCAAATATTGACTCTTTGCATAAACTGAATGTCATTGTCAGTGAAAGCCTTTGACACTTATGGAATACTTGTAATTATACTTCAGTGTACCATAGTAACTACTGATATAAAGATCTAAGAACACTGAAGCAGCAAACTTGGAAGCCTGTGGAGATTAATACTTGTGTCATTCTCAAAACCTTTGGCCACGACTGTAGTGTATATAACACTTTTCAAGGAACCAAAGTTGCTTATATGGACAGAGAGAACCTGATCCTAGATCAGTACTCCTACTCTGAGATGTGTTGTGAATACAGGCCCAGGACTAGGCATAATCTGGGTATAGAAAATCTTATGACCTACGCTAGGCCTATAAACTCATCCAGCTACTGGCCTATAGCATTAATTTACATTTATCTGCAATTGAGATTAATGAATCTTCTCTGGCCGCCTTTGCACTGACATGGATATCAACCTGGCACTCATTGTTTAACGGTGTAAACTTGATATTAACTTTGTCCCTTGATGTAATGAAGTGGGCCAAGTTGCCACCAAACGAGTTTCCCTGTGTCCTACCCACTCAAATATGGAGGCCAGATGCTGGGTTCACAGAAAGTTGTGGCGGACGGTTATGACACAGCTGCTCATTCCTTCCAGTCGTGTAGGATTTGGGTTCCTCTACTAAAGCTAGCACACAGCCAGATGGTGTATCGGGATGCTGTGTGATTTTGGGAGATGTGGCATGCCAGGTGCTCCGAGATGCATCGATGTTGACAGCTGCTGGGGTCATAAAGGGTCACGGTGAGAGGCAGTGTCACAGCTGGTTATGATAGACCCTAGGTTCCCCCACTATTCTGGAATTATTTTTTTATTTTTTTATTTAACCTTTATTTAACTAGGCAAGTCAGTTAGGAACAAGTTCTTATTTATAACGGCCTAACCCGGACGACGCTGGGCCAATTGTGCACCGCCCTATGGGATTCCCGATCACGGACGGATGTGATACAGCCCGGGATCGAACCATGGTCTCTAGTGACGCCTCTCGCACTGAGATGCAGTGCCTTAGACCGCTGCGCAACTCGGGAGGAGATCAGGTCACTTACTGTACTGTATACAAGTGTTCAGTAACGTTGTGCCAAATTATGAGTAGGTTCCTGTCACAGATTAACAATAACAAACTCCTATTTCTCATTTTCACTCTCTGTCTAGTCCTCCATCTCCATAGTGGCCCCAACCGCAATCTCTGCCTTTATCCTAATTTAATGTACTTTTTTGTCTCCCCTCTTTACCACTCTGCTTCTTTCCCCCCCTCGATCTATCTTTATCTCTCTCCCGCTCTCTCCTTCCTCACTCTCCAGGACCATAGCGAAGGTGGTGAGTCAGGTGCATGCGTTCCAGGATACAGTGTACTCCTTCACTCCTGACCTGGAGCTGCAGGCCTACCTAAGACTACGAATCGCCCACCTCAGCGGCTGTGACATCCCCCTGCTGGCTGCAGACAACGAGGCCAATTTCCACCACACCCCCACTGACCGACACACCCGCAGGATCCAGGACACACTGAATAGGGTGAAGGCCACCTTCCAATGACCTACAGCCTTGCCTGATCTAGGATCTGTTTTGCCTTTTTAGATCATAATGAATATGATTATATGGACAGAGGTGCCCTGGTCCTAGATCAGTACTCCTAATGCTTTATGAATTCGGGACCTGATCAGATAACTACTCAACAGACCCCAACCCCCCCCCCCCCCCCCCCCCCCCCCCCACCCCCATACCTTACTGAGTTACTTTGGTAGCAGAGACTGGATGGTTGTCTCTATTTACTGGTAATAACTTTGATTAAGACATTATGAGGACAGTCTTTATTTTGACTCAATGACGGAGCCACATGAAGGCATCCAAGGTTCAGCTGACCTCACTCTGATTTTACAGTGAGCAGTCCAGCTCAAATCCCCCACATTGCACCCCATAGCCTGACAACCCACTGCACACCTGATTATCTCCAAAGTAGAGTACAAAGTAATCTGAAACATATCATTGTTTCTTTTGATATTAGAATGAGGAGAGGAGAAACAGTATTGGACTTTTTTTAATCCTTCTGGTAGAGGCATATGGATCACATTTCTCTCTAATGTACACCATTTTGATTGCTGGTCTCTAAGACAACAGAATAATGATAATGTTTCATAATGAGATGACATGTCTTTAATTCACTGAGTGTTGTCATGTATTATAGCTCAATTAGATTTTAAAAGTGAGATATTTTGATACAACCACAGATAGCTAATGACCATTTTCAACTCTACGGAGCACCATCTAAAGACATTGCCAATGGCTACTTGACATGATAATTACAGCATTTCAAGATGCTAAAAATTGATCAAACTCATGATGTAGTATGCTATTACGACTAAATCAGGAATGGGCCAACTGGCGGGTCACGTCTCACCCCTTTTGTAGTCCTGGGGTTCAATTTCCAAATATATATATTTGTATTTTATTTATTTAACCTTTATTTAACTAGGCAAGTCAGTTAAGAACAAATTCTTATTTACAATGACGGCCAAACCCAGACAACGCTGGGCCAATTGTGCGCCGCCCTATAGGACTCCCAATCACAGTGCATTCGGAAAGTATTCGGTGCATTCGGGAAGTATTCAGACCCCTTGACTTTTTCCACATTTTGTTACGTTACAGCCTTATTCTAAAACGGATTCAATTGTTTTTTTTCCCTCATCAATCTACACACAGTAAACATAAAAGAAAAACCCTTGAATGAGTAAGTGTGTCCAAACTTTTTTTTTTTTCTCAGTCACTGACAGTCACTCAATTAGCCCATGTCAGGAAACATTTTTTAATTGGTAAGTAAGTCGAGTGGCCAACTATTTAAACTTGTAGTAATCAAGGTTGAATTACCGACCGGGGGTCCCCCATTGATTTTGTTAGTTACTCTCACTCAAATATATTAAGAACTGCAAAACTTTCTCTCCACCTTACCTTATGGCAAAATGTGTAGAAGACAGCTAAAGACAGCTCTGACTGCATGTGTGGGTATGGATGTGGGTACGCAACTGTGGCCGCTCATGATGAGTTCAGATTATTTGTGGCCCCACCCCCATCAAAGTTGCCCATCCCTGGACAAAACGTATACAAATGCCTGAATAATTGCTAGTTTTTCTAAAACAAACTGTTCGTGTTGGAATGTAACTACAGTATAAGCTACAAACTGCTGCATAGGCATGCTTGCAAAGGTGACATTTTAATTTCTTTTAAACACGTGATTTGCCAATCTTTTGAATTTTTAAATCCTTGAAATTGTGCAAGGAGGCATACATTTGTAACTACTGCACTTACTTAATTACCTTATAGGTTAAATACATAATTTGAATTACAATTAATATAACTTAATAAGATGTCAATGTGCTAAATATGTTAGTATGATTATACCTATTTCTTGTATTTTCCACCATATGTTCATATATTTTCTGACTGAAAAAAAAATATCACGATGTTATATAAATAATCAAACAGGGACAAGGATGTAGCCTACCATGCTCAAAATGTGTAGCAAACTCAATCTATTAAAAATATGTATCGTACATGTGTTGTACTTATGTTGTTGTATGTATTTATAGGAATACAGCATTGTAAGTCTACCTCATCACTGAAGATCGGAGAGGAGAGCATATCACAGTGGCAGACTCACTGTGCACGTGTGTTGGTGTGTGAAAGTTGGTGGTCCAAATTGTCTCTGACTATTAATAGGGCCTTGCCACAGAGATGAGGAAATGCTCTGTATGGAGGCGACTTCCCCGGCGGCATTCCGTGAGGACCAGACAGCTTCCATTGTTATCCAAAGCTTCCATTGTTATCTGACGGTATAAGGGCGCATCTTCAAAGCACACAAGATAAAGAGTCGTAATTGGGAGGCTAAAAACCCAAACCTTCACAGGAACAGTCTATTGCACTGAAAAACCAAGTGACATTCACTCCTGATGTATTTACCTGTTGCAACCTCCACAACTACTTTTCTTATTATTTGACCCTGCTGGTCATCTATGAACATTTGAACATCTTGGAGAAAGAACTGGCCTTAATGGCCATGAATTGTTATAATCTCCATCCGGCTCAGCCAGAAGAGAACTGGCCACCCCTCAGAGCCTGGTTCCTCTCTAGGTTTCGTCCTAGGTTTTGCCTTTCTAGGGAGTTTTTCCTAGCCATCTGCATTGCTTGCTGTTTAGGGTTTTAGGCTGGGTTTCTGTATAGCACTTTGTGACATCGGCTGATGTAAAAAGCGCTTTATAAATAAATGTGATTGATTGATTGAGATAATCGATAAAGGTGACATTCAATATATCCTTATCTACATTGTCATAGCTAAGCGATTCTTTTAGGGTTAGTGTCCGACAGCTGCTGGGAGTATTCCATCTGAAGAGACTGAAACACTTGGAGGGTTTCAGGTACAGAGAAGGGACACCTGGCGACAAGGGCCTGGTTGGATCATTTGGGTTGACCAACTTTCTTCAACGTCCCATTTCTAGATTTCTTTGGACATTCGTTTTAGAGAACATCTCGGTTTAATGCAATTTTGACTAGGCCTATTTGAGGATACTTTGTATGCGAAACCAAAAATGTAGTCAAACCTAATTGTGTTTCTACTGTAATACCTTTTGATCTGAAATGTTTAACCCGACTGCGCCAAATGCTGGTTGTTGGGCCAGTGGTGCCAGTGCTCACCGGGGTATCAAAGAGGTGTTAATACTCAACCATTAGAGCAGTATTGTACTTGCCTTTGTTTTACATTCGATTTTAGTGTCGGGAAGGGGCTGACCTTTAGAAAGGAATTATGCAGATGATCAGACTCCCATACAATGGGGTTATACAAGTATAGCAATGATTTAAAAAATATATATATTTTTAAATGATTATATCAGAACTGTCATTTGTAATAAAATAGTATTTCCTTCCCATCCTAAATCATAGGTAGATAGAGGCTACAGGACAGTCATTGCCTGAAAATTAAGTTTAGGCCAATGATCACAAGGTACACCCTTAGAAAAAATGGTTCCAAAAGGGTTCTATTTGGTTCCAAGTAGAATAATTTTGGGTTCCAAGTAGAAACCTTTTTGCTTCCAGGTAGAACTCTCTGTGAAAAGGATTCCCAATGGGTTCTACCTGGAACCAAAATGGTTCTACCTGGAACCAAATAGGGTTCTCCTATGGGGACAGCCAAAGAACCCTTTTGGAACCAAGTCAGTGTCTACAGATATAGACACTGACTTTGTGTTGCAGCATGATGTTACAAGTTTAGTCATATTTAGGTTTCTGTTTTACTAGGCAGGTTTCTGTGGCAAAACCTGTTATCTTGATTAGAAAGTGGTTTTAATTGGTCTGTTGTTTTCAGTGTGATCGTATTCGTTCTGGAATAGGCTACAACTTAAACGTCAAGTCATTGTAGACCTATATGCGTCAACATATCCTAACCATAGAACTCTGATGCAGAGGTGGACTCTCCGTGTGATGTTTCCGTATTTTTTCAGCTGGGGTGGACAAATCAACGTTGTTTTCCTCGTTGGTTTCACATTGGGTGACAACTCAACCATATGTAAATCAAAACTAGTCGTTGAACTGACGTCTGTGCCCAGTGAGATGAGCTGAACTGGTTCTCACAGACTTAGTGGCTCCAGGCTTTCACACACTCCCAGGATATGTAAAGACTTCAATGAGGACCCATTAGGACCTAATCATTGGGAATCGATCAGGCGTTAACGCGCTTTTGCAAACGCAAATCTTGGAGATGGCCAGGCCTATATATGGAGGGCCATGCCACGTTATCCTCTGACCCTCCTCGGATAGTTTGCTGAGCTCATGGAACCAAACATGGTCAATAACTTCTCTGTCGACTGGTTGGCGAAGAGCCATCACGACACCAACCCGAAAGAAGGACCTGTGGACACTGGACCTGTGGATACTATGCTAACTCACTTCAAACCTCATGTTCCTTGCATGGTCCAGCCTCGACCGCCAACCTCTTATAACAAGGTCTACCTCCAGCCAAAGCCAAAGAACAGGGTTGAATTCACGAATTCCACTGAAAAAACAAAATATCAGGAATCCAGGTTGAGCTCACCTCTGCATCCGACAAGCTGCTCTTCCCCAAGTCGTAAGTAAACATTTGGATACTATACGTAAACATTTAAATTAATATTACATGTAAAAACGTGGTGGTAAGGAGCATTTTATTAACTGATATTTTTTCACAGTTTCAGAAAATAGTGGGTACACCTCGGGGTATGATAGTGAGGCTGCCTCCTCGGAATGTCCCTCGGTGGAAGAGGGGAGCGAGGGAGAGAGAGACGGAGCCCAACGACGTACACGTACTAGGTTCACACCGTCGCAGATTGAAAAGCTGGAGAAGATATTCAACAAGCACAAATATCCAGATGCTGGAAATAGAGTCAAAATGGCAATGAAGTTGAACCTTTCTGAGACTCAGGTAAGACTAGAATACAAAACGCAATGTAATTTACGCACATTATACATTGTGCTGGAGGCCTCTATAATTCGATTATACTGTTGATTTGGTTCTAATGGTTTTTATGTTATGTGTTTCGTGTTTCAGGTGAGAACTTGGTTTCAGAACAGGAGGATGAAACAGAAACGGGAAGTCCAAGACTTACGTGCTGAGTACCTCGCTCCCGTTCAGTCTCAGATGATGATGTTCCAGCCCATGCCCCCATGTCAGTACCCCGGCTTCGGTGGACAGCACCAACCTTACACCGCTGCCAACCACGGGATGTACCCGGCCATGGTGCAACAGATCCCCATGCAACAGATGGTTTCTTATCATCAGCACCCCCACCCAATGATGCCCAACGCATATTTTTACTAAAGACTATATGCTACAGACTAACTTTTGACTCAAACACTTACAAATCCAGTTTTTATCTTTGATGGGATTTTTTGTAAATAATTTGTTTAAAGATGTGCAGAGATTAAAGTCTATTTATCCTTCAAGTATATCTTATATCACAACATGTATTTTTTATTTAGTTGAGAGTTTCAAGTTCCTTGGTGTCCACATCACCAACAAACATCACCAACAGTCGTGAAGAGGGCACGACAAAGCCTATACTCCCTCAGGAGACTGAAAAGATTTGGCATGGGTCCCCAGATCCTCAAAAAGTTATACTGCTGCACCATCAAGAGCATCCTGACTGGTTGCATCACCGCCTGGTATGGCAACTGCTCGGCATCTGACCGTAATGCGCTACAGAGGGTAGTGAGTACAGCCCAGTACAGCACTGCGGCCAAGCTTCCTGCATGCCATCCAGGACCTACAGTATATACCAGGTGGTGTCAGAGGAAGGCCCTAAAAATTGTCAAAGACTCCAGTCACCCGTCATAGACTGTTCTCTCTGATACAGCACGGCAAGCGGTACCGCCCCACCTCCATTTGTTTTTACACTAACCTGTATCCCCGCACATTGACTTGGTACTGGTACCTCCTTTATATAGCCTCGTTATTGTTATTTTAGTGTTACTTTTTATAATTTTTTACTTTAGCTTATTTAGTAAATATTTTCTTAACTCTTTCTTGAACTGCATTGTTGGTTAAGGGCTTGTAAGTAAGCATTTCACGGTAAGGTCTACACCTGTTGTATTCGGCGCATATGACAAATAAAATTTGATTTGATTTGAACACTGTATAATAACTTCCAGCTGAACAATTAGCTTATGCACAACAATTTTGTGGTTTAGATGTAACCTATTGTTTGACAGTATGTAAATCGTCAGTCTTGTCTGTAAGGGCATGGGCATAAATTAGCATAATTTAATTATGCTAAGTGTAAGATAAACCCAAATCAAATCAACGTTTGTTGTTCTCATGCACAGATTTGCAGGTGTTAACTCGGGTGCAGCTCCAACAGTGCAGTAATAGGTTATCCAACAATACAAAACAATACACATAGAATACAAAAAATACAAAGAAAGAAATTAAGATATTTTAGAAGCAATCCAATTAACACAAATAGCACTATAACAGTAATGCAATCTATGCGTATCTACACCAGAATAATTTACACACGATACACTAAGAATGATATGTACAAGACTAGATATATGAAATCAAAACAAAACTAAATGTATTGGTAATATGCCGCCCAATACAACAGGTGTGGACTTTACCGTAAAATTAATACTTATGCGATATCAATAATAAGTGATATCCGTATCGCCGTAGACTACACCACTGCTGTCATCCTTACCTCCAAGCATTTATATAAATTGGATAATCTTTGGATGCCGACAGCTGTTGCACCCTAGCTTGGACTGTAGCCTACAAAAGCCTATTCCTGCTCTTTTCCGCGATCCATCAAACACATTTGGTGTGTCATCATAGTGCTGTCTGACTTGTGGTCAGACTCGCTCAGGTGGAACAAACTTAAATTTGCACCTTTTGTTAATGCTGATTTGAATGTCATTGAGAAAACAGAAGTGTCAAAATATTTTTCTCTGCAAACATCCTTTCTGAATTTGAAAATAATCCTCAAAGTAATCATCTAGGTTTCTGTAATCTGATTACAATATTTTTTCTGGTAACCTAACAGATTACAGTTACCGTTTTTTTTGTAATCTGTTACCCCCCAACCCTGCAGGTGTGGCATATCAAAAAGATGATTAAACAGTCATGATCATTACACAGGTGCACCTTGTGCTGGCAACAATAAAAGGCCACTAAAATGTGCAGTTTTGTCACACAACACAATGCCCCAGATGTCTCAAGTTTTTAAGGAGCGTACAATTGGCATGCTAACTGCAGGAATGTCCACCAGAGCTGTTTCCAGAGAATTTTATGTTAATTTGTCTACCATAAGCCTCCTCCAAATTCATTTTAGAGAATTTGGCAGTACATCCAACCGGCCTCACAACCGCAAACCACATGTAACCACACCAAATGCGGCTTCTTCACCTGCGGGATCATCTAAGACCAGCCACCCGGACAGCTGATAAAACTGTGGGTTTGCAGAACTGAAAAATGTCTGCAGAAACCGTTTCAGGCAAATCACGCTCTCCGTAGCCGATGTGAGTAAGACCTTTAAACATTCACAAGGTTGCAGGGCCAGACGGATTTCTAGGACGTGTAATCCGAGCATGCGCTGACCAACTGGCAAGTGTCTTCACTGACATTTTCAACCTGTCCCTGACCGAGTCTCTAATACGAACATGTTTCAAGCAGACCACCATTGTCCCTGTGCCCAAGAACACTAAGGTAACATGCCTAAATGACTACCGTCCCGTTGCACTCACGTCTATAGCCATGAAGTGCTTTGAAAGGCTGGTCATGGCTCACATCAACACCATTATCCCAGAAACCCTGGACCCACTCCAATTTGCATACCGCCCCAACAGATCAACAGATGATGCAATCTCTATTGCACTCCACACTGCCCTTGCCCACCTGAAAAAAAGGAACACCTTCATGATAATACTATTCAGTGACTACAGCTCAGCATTCAACATCATAGTGCTCTCAAAGCTCATCACTAAGCTAAGGACCCTGGGAATAAACATCTCCCTATGCAACTGGATCCTGGACTTCCTGACGGGCTGCCCCCAGGTGGTAAGGGTAAGTAACAACACATCTGCCATGCTGATCGTCAACACGGGAGCCCCTCAGGGGTGTGTGCTCAGTCCCCTCCTGTACGTTCTGTTCACCCATGACTGCATGGCCAGGTACAACTCTAACACCATCATTAAGTTTGCAGACGATACAACAGTGGTAGGCCTGATCACCAACAACGATGAGACAGCCTATAGGGAGGAGGACAGAGACCTGGCAGTGTGGTGCCAGGATAACAACCTCTCCCTCAATGTGATCAAGACAAAGGAGATGATTGTGGACTACAGGAAAAGGTGGACAGAGCACTCCCCCATTCTCATCGACAGGGCTGTAGTGGAGCAGGTTGAGGGCTTCAGGTTCCTTGGTGTTCACATCATCAACGAACTATCATGGTCCAAACACACCAAGACAGTCGTGAAGAGGGCACGACAACACCTTTTCCCCCTCAGGAGAGGTCCTCAGATCCTCAAAAAGTTCTACAGCTGAACCATCAAGAGCATCGTGACTGGTTGCATCACAGCCTGGTATGGCAACTGCTCAGCCTCCTACCGCAAGGCACTACAGAGAGTAGTACGTATGGCCCAGTAAATCACTGGGGCCAAGCTACCTGCCATCCATAACCTCTATACCAGGCGGTGTCAGAGGAAGACCCTAAAAATTGCCTGAGACTGCAGTCATCCAAGTCATACACTGTTCTCTTTGCTACCGCACGACAAGGGGTACCGGAGTGCCAAGTCTAGGTCCAAAAGGCTTCTTAACAGCATCTACCCCCAAGCCATAAGACTCCTGAACAGCAACCCCCATCCCCACCCCCATTTTTACTCTGCTGCTACTCTCTGTTTATTATATATGCATAGTAACTTTAGCTCTACCTACATGTACAGTACACATTACCTCAATTACCTTGACTAACCTGTGCCCCCGCACATTGACTCTCTACCGGTACCCCCTGCATATAGCCTCGATACTGTTATTTTATTGTTGCTCTTTTAATTATTTGTTATTTTTCTTTTTTTTGTAAGTAAGCATTTCACTGTAAGGTCTACACTTGTTGTATTCGGCGCATGTGACAAATACAATTTGATTTGGAGAAGTGTGCTCTTTAGGGATGAATCCCGGTTTCTACTGTACTGGGCAGGTGGCAGACAACTAGTATGGCGTCGTGTGGGCGAGCGGTTTGCTGATGTCAAAGCTGTGAATAGACTGCCCCATGGTGGCGGTGGGGTTATGGTATGGGTAGGAATTAGCTACGGACAACGAACACAATTGCATTTTAATGATGGCAATTTGAATGCACAGATATACCATGACAAGATCCTGAGGCCCATTGTCGTGCCATTCATCCGCCGTCATTACCTCATGATAATGTACGGCCCCATGTCGCAAGGATCTGTACACAATTCCTAGAAGCTGAAAATGTCCCAGTTCTTCCATGGCCTTCATACTCACCACACATGTCACCCATTGGGCATGTTTGGGATGCTCTGGATTGAAGAGTATGCCAGGGTGTTCCAGACCCCGCCAATATCCAGCAACTTTGCACAGCCACTAAAGAGGAGTGGGACAACCTTCCACAGGCCACAATCAACAGCCTGATCAACTCTATGCGAAGGAGATCTGTCGCGCTGCATGAGGTAAATGGTGGTCACACCAGATACTGACTGGTTTTCTGATCCACGCCCCTTTTTCTTAGGGTATCTGTGACCAACAGATGCATATCTGCACCCCTGCCCAGTCATGTGAAATCCATAGATTAGGGCCTAATTAATTTATTTCAATTGACTGATTTCCTTATATGAACTGTAACTCAGTAAAATCTTTGAAATTGTTGCATGTTGCTTTTATATTTTCTGTTCAGTATATTAAAATGAGATATGTCGAGAATACAGTATATAAATACACAGTATAAAACCCCATAGCAAAATGGTTAGAATTGCAGGAAATTAGCTTATGTCCAGAATATAAATAATATACTGTATATGTATGTGAATGGTGTGTATAGACAGCAGTGGTGTAAAATGCTTAAGTAAAAAATAATTGAAAGTACTACTTAAGTTGTTTTTTGGTGTATCTGTACTTTACTTTACTATTTATATTTTTGACAATGTTTACTTTTACTTCACTACATTCCTAAAGAAAATTATGTACTTTTTACTCCATACATTTTCCCTGACACCCAAAAGAACTCTTTACATTTTGAATGCTTAGCAGGACAGTAAAATTGTATAATTCACTGGTCATCACTACAGCCTCTGATCTGGCGGACTCACTAAACACTTGCTTAGTTTGTAAATATGTGCCGAAATGGAACGTAATTCCCTTTTTATGCACTTTTCTCTCTATGTATTGAATTTAAACATGAGAATACTATGTTTGGTGTGGCAGAGGTGTCTACAGATGCCATATTCCGACCTTGACTTAATTCTCTCATAATTCCTCCACCTTTAGACATAGGGGAACCATGAATAAGGTTGAACAAACCTGCATGTTGCAAATGGGAAAGGCATCTACTTAAAATGTCCTGATAGAAATAATATAATTCTTCATGAACTGTAAATTGTAATTTAATAAGAACTATTGGTAAGAGCTAGGTAAATGGGTAATCCATTTGGAGAAGCGGATTGTAAATACACATAGATAATAGTTTTAGATAATTTTTCCTTATGATCCCTGGTGATGAATGTGAAACCAGTCATATGGAAGCAAACTGAAAATCATATCAATATGATATGTATTGCTACCCATTTTCCACAGTGAAGTAGGCTATTAATAGTTGTGCCATTATTCAGAATTGTCATTGTGTGGCCTCATAATTTGCTAGATGAAATTTGGAGACTAAAGCTATAGGCTTCTGTAGGGCTGAACCTGCCAAATGTATGTTTGTACTTTAGAATGTTTTAATTATATGCCATGGCTTTTCTCTATTTTATTTTACGATTTGTATCATGTTCAATATTAGCCACTATCGGGGCCACCTTCAGTGATACCCACATACATTTATAGCTTTCACTTTAATGTTAGTTTTCTTCATTTTGTAGCTTACATTTGGCATATTTCCATTCTGTTTACCTTTCTTTCCTCTGCCATGGCCGTGTAAGTTGTTCCTATGGGTTACTAACATTAGTGGATCATATTAGGTTAAGTTATATAATAATTTGTAGACTATTTCAGCAATTATGGAACTCAGACCACATGTATCACGTTTCAAGGATAAGAGCAGATTGATAGGACAATTGTTCAAAAATATTGTACACTTTTTTCCATGTTCCAATATTTCATGCATTGAACTTGAATATGACAACTTTCTGGATGTTGTTTTGATTCCTCAATATATTTATTGCATAAAGACTCTCTTTCTTATGATTCATATTGTACTTTCCTAACCCTAAAATTTGCCTAAATAATAAGAATATACAGTGGGGAGAACAAGTATTTGATACACTGCCGATTTTGCAGGTTTTCCCACTTACAAAGCATGTAGAAGTCTGTAATTTTTATCATAGGTACTCTTCAACTGTGAGTGACGGAATCTAAAACAAAAATCCAGAAAATCACATTGTATGATTTTTAAATAATTAATTTGCATTTTATTGCATGACATAAGTATTTGATACATCAGAAAAGCAGAACTTAATATTTGGTACAGAAACCTTTGTTTGCAATTACAGAGATCATACGTTTCCTGTAGTTCTTGACCAGGTTTGCACACACTGCAGCAGGGATTCTGGCCCACTCCTCCATCCAGATCCTTCAGGTTTCGGGGCTGTCGCTGGGCCATATGGACTTTCAGCTCCCTCCAAAGATTTTCTATTGGGTTCAGGTCTGGAGACTGGCTAGGCCACTCCAGGACCTTGAGATGCTTCTTACGGAGCCACTCCTTAGTTGCCCTGGCTGTGTGTTTCGGGTAGTTGTCATGCTGGAAGACCCAGCCACGACCCATCTTCAATGCTCTTACTGAGGGAAGGAGGTTGTTGGCCAAGATCTTGCGATACATGGCCCTATCCATCCTCCCCTCAATACGGTGCAGTCATCCTGTCCCCTTTGCAGAAAAGCATCCCCAAAGAATGATGTTTCCACCTCCATGCTTCACGGTTGAGATGGTGTTCTTGGGGTTGTACTCATCCTTCTTCTTCCTCCAAACACGGAGAGTGGAGTTTAGACCAAAAAGCTCTATTTTTGTCTCATCAGACCACATGACCTTCTCCCATTCCTCCTCTGGATCATCCAGATGGTCATTGGCTCTCTTCAGGTCATTGACCAGGTCCTGCCGTGTAGTTCTGGGCTGATCCCTCACCTTCCTCATGATCATTGATGCCCCACGAGGTGAGATCTTGCATGGTGCCCCAGACCGAGGGAGATTGACAGTCATCTTGAACTTCTTCCATTTTCGAATAATTGCGCCAACAGTTGTTGCCTTCTCACCAAGCTGCTTGCCTATTGTCCTGTAGCCCATCCCAGCCTTGTGCAGGTCTACAATTTTATCCCTGATGTCCTTACACAGCTCTCTGGTCTTGGCCATTGTGGAGAGGTTGGAGTCTGTTTGATTGAGTGTGTGGACAGGTGTCTTTTATACAGGTAACGAGTTCAAACAGGTGCAGTTAATACAGGTAATGAGTGGAGAACAGGAGGGCTTCTTAAAGAAAAACTAACAGGTCTGTGAGAGACGGAATTCTTACTGGTTGGTAGGTGATCAAATACTTATGTCATGCAATAAAATGCTAATTAATTATTTAAAAATCATACAATGTGATTTTCTGGATTTTTGTTTTGGATTCCGTCTCTCACAGTTGAAGTGTACCTATGATAAAAATGACAGACTTCTACATGCTTTGCAAGTAGGAAAACCTGCAAAATCGGCAGTGTATCAAATACTTGTTCTCCCCACTGTACAAGATCCAAGTATTTTTAAATTTCCCAGTTGTTGCTGAAAAGGTGACGAGTATGCATATATTTAGATGGCTTTCTTTCATTGATATCTATGTTCTGAACCCATTCTCTCAATGTATTCTAGTGAGTCTATCGACAAAATTCTAAATAAAAGGTACACCATATTTATAGGGATGGTTTAAGATAAATGTAATGAAAACCCTACAAGCATTTCGCTACACCCGCATTAACATCTGCTAAACATGTGTATGTGACCAATACATTTTGATTTGATTTGAATGAAAACTCCACGAGAAAATCTGATGGCCAGCAAGTGGGAGGGGTTTTCAGCTGTTGAATTAAACGTATTATGCGCGCGCAAGGGAACCACGTCTGCAAAGCCTTTAATGTGCCAAAGCAGAGCTTTGCAAGCTTCCGACCTACCTCATTTCACTGTTAAAATATGAGACACCAAACGCGTTCACTTGGATGGTTAACTCTCGAGGTTCCGCTACTAAATACCGATCTAGGTCAAAACGCCTTCAATTTTAGTGCGCCCCATACATCTTGACTCTCTGGTGTCTTTAGGGCAGTTTAGGACTTAAATGTTGAATGAATTTAATGAGAAATGCAACTGTTTGGATTGAATGTAAATAAATGTATTTGTGATGTTTGAAGCTGTAGTGTTGAATCTGTAATTTGTAGTTTATTTTATTTCTATTAATAATTTTGAACTAGTTGTATTGTTGTCCTCTGGGCACGATTGTAAATGAAACCCTGGTCTCAATGGGTTACCCTGAATTAATAAAAGTGAAATATAAAAATTCTACTTGTGGGATTGTAAAGTGGCTCATATAGGAAGGGTCGTTACAATATGCTTCACATACGTTTATTCTATGCCTATATCGTTAGCAATCATTCACAAATCAATGGAATAGCCTACTAATGTAAGGACCCAATTGTATAGGCCAAAAGTGCGCCTTCCTGACACATACGCAGACAGACCCCCAGAAACTCTGCAGGATGTGGTTGCACCCCCCTCTCGTCCACCACAGCAGTGGCACCCATAAGGTGGTTTGTCTCTTTTGCGGTACTTCAAAGGTTAGCTAACGGGGAGATCATGGTTAACAATTAGTTCTAATTGAGCCGGTCATTAATGAGTTTACACCTACCACATAGGGACCGGCTCCAGAGAGTCTGGGGTTTTGTTTGCTGGAGAGCCAGATCTCAGGTTTGATGTTCAGCCTGAGGTCACACTTTATTTAACTAGGCAAGTCAGTTAAGAACACATTCTAATTTACAATGACGGCCTACCCCGGCCTTCCCTAAACCGGACGACGCTGGGCCAATTGTGCGCTGCCCTATGGGACTCCAGATCACGGCCGGTTGTGATACAGCCCGCGACCGAACCAGGGTCTGTAGGGACACCATTAGCACTTAGTTGCAGTGCCTTGAACCGCTGCGCCACTCTGGAGCCACACTTTGAGCCACAGCCTGGTTCGATTCCAGGCTGTACCACAATGATGATTGGGAGTCCCATAGGGCAGCGCAGAATTGGCCCAATGTTGTCCTGGTTTGTCCAGGGTAGGCCGTCATTGTAAATAAGAAATAATTCTTAAATGACTTGCCTAGTTAAATAATAAAAAATATATATACATGTGAAAACCAGTCACTGTCTAGTTTTTTTTTAGTTTTTTTATTTCACCTTTATTTAACCAGGTAGATCAGTTGAGAACAAGTTCTCATTTGCAACTGCGACCTGGCCAAGACAAAGCAAAGCAGTGCGACAAAAACAACACAGAGTTACACAGTAAACAAACATAGTCAAAAAAGTTGACCATCAATTCAAGGATGATCATTTTAAGGAGGTAGGTTAGGATCACAAAACCACCCATACTGACAGATAGCTAAAATGTGGAGGGCAATATTATGCAATTATGAAAAATTATAGTGATTTTGGTCTGCTGATGAGACCGGCGCGGAATTAAATGTAGGAACTGCAATGAAACCTGCTATGGAACATGGTCACTAGTTTCACCACGCACCAGGGGATGATAGCAAATGCCTATTCAAATTCACAAGTAAACAGAGATCAAACGTGGTTCTCTCACTTTCCGTTTAGGCATGCTGCCAGCAATCACACACACTTTGTCAGACAATTGATCCTCATCAGCAATCAGCTTCACCTTGGCGAGGAGACAGCTGGGCGCATCTGCCTACATCTGGAACAATGATCTCACAAATGATAGTTACAGTAGCCTGGTCCCATAGAATATCAGTCGCAACAGAGAATATAAAGTATAGACAAAGGCCATATGTCAGCATAAGGGTATGTCACATGAATCAATGCAATTTTTTGGTGATATTTGCATTGCATGGGCATATCTTTCCCTATAAAAATAAGGTAAATGTAGGCTATCAATAAATCATGCCAATGCTATTGAAAAAAAAACGTTATTTAACAAGGCAGTTAAGAACAAATTCTTATTTACAATGACGGTCTACACGATCTACACCGGCCAAATTGACGCCTCTAGCACTGAGATACAGCGTCTTAGACCACCGAGCCCTATTGTCGGATATTTTAAGTTAAATTAAATAATGTAATAGAATCATAAATAGCTTTATTCAACCTAGTCTACTCTAATCTCGTATAGGCCTACAATGAAGTCATATTCGTAAATGATTGACATACGAAAAAAGTACGAACATGTATGCACTAACTAAGTGTAAGTCGCTCTGGATAAGAGTGTCTGCTAAATGACTAAAATTACATAGATAAATAATGTAATTCTCAGGTGGGCAACTATGAGGCTATACTTGAAATACAGAGTTTGATAGCCTACTCAGACATGGTGGCGCCGGGACATATGAACGTGTGAAAAAACACAATTGTAACGTCTATTAATTTCAATTACACCGACCATCAAGTTTGTATCGTTCATTTGAGAACCCTTTACATATGCAAATACAGTGGGGTGTCTCCTATATAGAGCGAAGTCCCGAGCCTAGAGGCCTAAAACAGGCCGCCTGCGCCCTAACTAGAGCGCACACCGCACACCATGGCGAAATTCTCAGTAGAATGGCTATCTCAAAGTTTTTACAACACTTCAACGGACCGAGTGGACGTCGAAGAAGGCACACAATATGGCAGACATGTCATAACAAGGTCTCATATGCCTTGTGTAGTTGTTCCTCTGCCTCCATCAACGTATAAAGAAATGTCATTTGAGCCGAAAATACCTACTGAAGTAATACTTCATGTCGACATGGAAGAGCTTGCTAAAGAGGCGACTAAAGACTACACACCATCATCTCCAAATAGTAAGTGTATACTTCCCTTCTCAAAACAATCAATTTGAGCATTTCATGTTGAAGTGTGTTCCATATAGGCACGTGTGATTTCGGGATTATTGACAAAACATTTTTAATAACCTTTCCAGATAGCTGTGGCTACACGACTGGCTCTGAGAGCGAGGTGGGGGACGATAGTGATGGCGAGTCTGCACTACACCGCAGGATGAGAACCAAGTTCACCTCTGATCAGATCTACAGACTAGAACGGACCTTCAACAAACACAAGTACCTCGGTGCAACTCAGAGGAGAAAGAATGCTGAGAAACTGAAACTCTCTGAAACTCAGGTAAAGGCACAAGCTATAGCATAAAAAGCTATGCCATGTCTTCAATAATTTGATTTATTTGTATTTATTTCACCATTATTTAACCAAGTAAGCCAGTTGAGAACTAGTTATCATTTACAACTGCGACCTGGCCTAGATAAAGCAAAGCAGTGCGACAAAAAAGCAACAACACAGAGTTACACATGGGATAAACAAACGTACTGTCAATGACACTATAGAAGATATACTGTATATAGAGTGAGTGCAAATGTAGTTAGATTAGGGAAGTAGGACAATAAATAGGCCACTAACGAAATAGTTACAATTTAGCATTAACACTGGAGTGTTATATGTGCAGATGATTATGTGCAAATATCCCTTTGGTGCGGGCAGAGACACTGGGGTAGAGATATGATATGATCAAGAACAACATTACAAAGTTAGCATTCACTAATGTATCATATTTGTATGCTTTCCTTTCAGGTGAAAACATGGTTTCAAAACAGAAGGATGAAGCTGAAGCGCGAAGTCCAAGACATGCGCCCAGAATTCTTCTCTCCTCCAGCATCTCTGCTGCCACGACTGGTCTACGCAGCTGCTCCGTCATTACAGCACCATGCGCATGGTGGACAGCTCCCTACCCTCTCCCAGAGCACACTAGGGCTGTACTCGCATCATATTCAGAGAGTTGCCATGCAACGGATGGAACATCAACAACCAATCCACCCCATGATGTTGACGCCCTGTTACTACTGATTGGACTGCAATCCCAAAGACTGATTCTAGTAATTGAACGTCTGTTTTACTATTGGACTTCTGTTTAATTATTTGAGTCACATCTGGTTGATTCCCATTGGGGGAATTCGTATCTAGAATCTAGATTTGTTTTCATCATTGTCCTTTTTGAGAGGATTTTAGACATGGCAAAGAACTAAGTTATATTTTTATAAAGATCAATATATGTAAACATTTGAAAATTTGCGTTTTTCACAAATAAAAATGCATATTGTTAGTTGGTTTTTGCTTGTTTTCGCCATTATGCATTGAAATTACACATTAGTTTCGGTTCAGTCCTTGAAATAGCCTAATTGTATTTTTACCAAGAAGACGCTTTTCAATAATCTTCCTTAAACGAAAAAAAAGCTTGCCTGCACCCTGCATTGGTCGTGTATGAAATAACAGAATGGCTTGGTGTTTAATAAACACCTGTCATTACCGCCATGAATAAGGTCAAGCAACAAACAGTATAATTTCAGCATACTTTACTTCTGGCAATGACATATTTGGTGCTGATTTTTTGTATCGCCCATGGCATCTATAGGTTTAGCAAATATATTGTCAGCTGGCATGACTGGGCTCCTCCTCAAAGGGAAGAATGAAGGGGATGGTGGGTGTAAGTGGTGTGTTTCTTCAACCCACCTTTTTAAGACACATTATGAACAGACTAGGCTACATCATGAGCATGATTATCCTAAATGGTAAAGTGTACCTATCAATAACGGATTATATTGATGGATATATTTTTTTATAGTATTATTTTGGTAAATAATTTCAATTTCACTGCTCAAGAAAATAGCAATTTGTTACATGATCTAATGCCCACTTTAAGCGTGGTCTTCCGACAACGTTTGATTTATGACAGTAGGCGGTATAGGTCATTCCGTTTGTCTGGAGCAGCATGTAGCGGCATACAGATGCGTCTGTTCGCCTACTGCTATAGGCAAATATTTCCACATGGCGTCCGGTGTTGTGGCTCCGAGCCTTGACTGCACTCTCCTATCAGGAGATTTGCATCTTCAGAAAGGCTGAAAGAGACCTCAAAGAGGAGGTAACTAGAAGATCATTGAGACCCATTGAGCTCTATTGTCTCTCAATCGGAGGATTCGCACTTACTCGAGAGGTGCCAGGGAATGGCGCCCTAAAGTCTGCAAGAGGTATAGGCCTATATTAACTCACCTTAATGTCATTCGTTGATACCAGCTAAATAGGTGTCTGATTGAGTCATTCAGTCATGAACAATTCTGGAGTTATTTGATTGTCCAAACCACTTACCAATGGGAAAATGCATGTTGAAACTGGTCTCATTATGTGACCTCTGAGTGGAGTTGGTTTTAAACACCCATCTTACACTACACTCAGGGCTCGCAGTGCATCTGAGGTATGTTTAAGCCATGTCCAGGTACAGTGCCTTCGGAAAGTATTCAGACCCCTTGATTTTTTCCCCATTTTGTTACGTTACAGTCTTATTCTAAAATTGATTAAATAAAACAATTTTCTCAGTAATCTACACAATACCCCATAATGAGGGACTCTGGTTGGGCCACTCAAGGACATTGAGACTCACTCCTGCGTTGTCTTGGCTGTGTGCCTAGTATTGTTGTCCTGTTGGAAGATTAACCTTTGGTGCCAGATGCGACGCTTGGCATTCAGGCCAAAGAGTTCAAGAGTTTCATCAGACCAGAGAATCTTGTTTCTCATTGCCTTTTGGCAAACTCCAAGTGGGCTGTCATGTGCCTTTTACTGAGTAGTGGCTTCTGTCTGGCCACTCTACCATAAAAGCCTGATTGGTGGAGTGCTGCAGAGATGGTTGTCCTTCTGGAAGGTTCTCCCATCTCCAGAGGAACTTTGGTGCTCTGTCAGTGTGACCATCGGGTTCTTGGTCACCTCCCTGACCAAGGCCCTTCTCCCAAACTTTATTTATTTTTTATTTTATTTAACCTTTATTTAACTAGGAAAATCAGTTAAGAACAAATTATTATTTACAATGACGGCCTACCTACAGGGACAGCCCCTGGAGAAAATTAGGGTTAAGTGTCTTGCTCAAGGAAACATTGACAGGTATTTTCTTTAAACTTGTCATCTCGGGTATTCAAACCAGCAACCTTTCGGTTACTGGCCCAATGCTCTAAGCGCTAGTTTACCTGCCACCCAAACTACTTCCAGAATGATCGAGGCCACTGTGTTCTTGGTGACCTTCAATGCTGCAGACATTTTTTGGTACCCTTTTGGTACCCAGATCTGTGCCTCAACACAATCCTGTCTCTGAGTTCTACGGACAATTCCTTGAACCTCATGGATTGGTTTTTGCTCTGACATGCACAGTCAACTGTGGGACCTTATATAGACAGGTGTGTGCCTTTCCAAATCATGTCCAATCAATTGAATTTACCACAGGTGGACTCCAATAAAGTTGCAGAAACATCTCAAGGAAGGTCAATGGAAACAGGATGCTTTTGAGCTCAATTTCTAGTCTCATAGCAAAGGGTCTGAATATTTTTAATACATTTGCAAAATTTTCAAAAAACCTGTTTCACTTTGACGTTATGGGCTATTGTGTGAGGATTTTGATGAGGATTTTTGTTTTACTTAATCAATTTTAGAATAAGGCTGTAATATAACAAAATCTGGAAAAAGGGAATGGGTCTGAATACTTTCCAAATGCACTGTACATATCGTAGCCTAAATATTATGGTACGGACAAGTTGGCAGTCCTGCAAAATCACAGCTCTGGTTTTGAATCCCTGACTGTGCACTCAGTTCAACAAAGACACGTTGAGTTTCCAAACAATAAGCCTAAATGGTCATTCTTGCATAATCTATGGCTTATGCAAAATCACAGGGATACTGACACCTATTACTGCTGGATATTGGGCCATTAAAGACAAGACTGGTATTGTTTCTGCAAAAATATCTCATAAACTGTTTTCTATAGTTCCGCTTCTTGCATTGGTTTGGGATGGCACAGATAACAATCAATGATTCAATCTTTTGTTAATTTTCCCTCTTCCCTGTAGACTGACAGTAACTATTTGTGTATATGACTAAAATGGCAATTGTGATCTGCAGATGAGTGTGGCGTTAGGGCACTCAGGGAAAACTGTTTTGCTATTGGAAGTAACTTTAATTGACATTCATTCTCAGCCATAAAATATGATAGTATTGTCTAGGCTAAATGGAAAGTGTTGGCCTTTATGTTAAAATAAGAGTGACTGTATTTGTATTGTTGGTTATTTTATTTCACTTGTTTTGTAAGTGGTACTCATTCATTGTTTGTATGTATACATTAGATGTGTGAGGCATGTACGTTATATGTACGTTATAATATAATGACGTAAATCACAGATACTACAAAACTGCCCTCCACCCCCAAGCAGGGACATGATGACCACAGATGAGCGCACAGCCATACACTGAATAAAATATATGGTAATCCATACTTCCCATCCACATGTATGAAGGCATGCATTGGGCATGTTTGAATAACAACTGTTTCAGTGATCCATAGTTAGGGAGTAATACGATCTTAAATAGAGTTACAATACCACCATTACACCTTTTACTTAAAGCATGCAGTAATTACCTTAAGGTTTTTAACATTCAAAAATGATTTAAGATATCAAGGAATGGCAAGCCTTTTAAGGTCATGTCAGGCTCTGGCCATAGAGAAGCAATAGGCTTCTCTATGTAGCTATGGTCAGAGTCTGACAGTGTCGTTTTTTTCTGTTTCTTTGTTGGTTTTGGGTGGATCTCTAATTAGAGGCAGCTGCTACCCGTTGTCTCTAATTAGGGATCCAATATATGTTGAGTCTGTCCTTCACTTGGGGTGGGTTGTTATCGATGTATGTCGCAGTCACGGTTGAAGTAAGTGTGTTTTTTGAACGTGACGTTAGTCTATTCGTGTTTTCTGTAGTTCGTATTTCGTTGTACTGTATACATAGTATTTAATTTCTTACATAGTATAATAAAGAGACAATGTCGAACTACTATCCCTGCGCTGCGCCTTGGTCATTCCTACACCCACACCGTGACAGGTCAAGGCCTTTACAAAAGATGGTTTAGATCCCAGTAAAGTCCCCCAGTTGTTATTCAAACATGCCTAATGCACGCCTTCATACATGTGGATGGGAAATACGGATTACTGTACATTTTATTCAGTGAACGGCATGTGAGTGGCAATCAGGTGAGGATGTGCTAACTGCCCTGCTTAAGAGCTCTGTGGTTGAGTGGCTGCAGACAGTGTGGAGCTGACAGGATTTCCATAGCTAAGCTAATGGGGGACTTTACTGGGATCTACAAAGTAAATCTAAACCATCTCTTGCAAAGTCCTTGACCTTAAAAGGGTTGTGATTCTTTGAATCTTGCTCTGTAAAAGGTTCTGTTAACCTTATATCGTAATTTCTGCATGCTTTAAATCCAAGGTCGTATGGTGGTATTTATTTTTAAGTCATAGAAATAACCGCAAAGTAAATCTATTTAAGATGTTATTATCTGATTACTCACTAACTATTCATGGTTATTCCGTTTAAGGGATACATTTGTCCTGTAATAGAAAATAAGACAAACATTTGAAGATCAATAATTGGTTTATTTTTTTTACCACACTTTGTTACTGAACAACAACAGACAGACAATTCCACCTACTAACATTAGTGGACGACAAACACTGCAAAACATGAAGCGATATAAAACTTCAGCGATACAGCAGCAGCTTGGACAGCTACGAAATGTACTACGGTATTATCATCGTGAATAAAGGAGCCATCAGATGACAACAGAATGTTTCAGGACGTTGTAAATCCAGTCTCTCCTTACGACGTATGGTATGGTCTCTCCACTGAGTTCAGGGTGTGGTCTTGTTGTGGTCTTTTTATTCTGGAGTCCTCTAGATCAGGTCAAAGATGGGGAACAGGGAGAACTCAGGGCTGTGGTAGTTGCCCAACCAGGGGTAGTTTAGTCGGTGAAATACCTCTGCAGCCCCATTTTCCCATGCCCTATGCCTCTTTAAAGCTAGATCTCAAAGAGGTATATGCATAGGAAAAAGGAACAGCGAGTGCAGATACCCCTCTCGAATCCACCGCTGTGTGGACCTACAAGGGAGAGACACAGACAAACTCACAGAATTAACTATTTGAATATTAAACCTTATACAATGGTATTTAAAGACAATTTTAAAAAGCAAGTGATTCGTATTTGATCATGTATAGACGATTTTCCACAAGATAACTTATACTTAAGAATACGCCAAAACAATATTTTCAGGACTTCAATCATTGAACAAGACAATAACTGCAATTGACAAATTTAGCAAATGTGAGAAACATTAAAGGGACTTTATATTCTGCATGAGCCTGTTTGAGTTTTTAGTTCTATATCATTTATCAGGTGAAAATCCTTTTAAAAAATTAAAAAGCTGACTTACCCTGTAGAGCACCAGCGCTGTCTCCCTAAAGCAAACACCTCCTCAGGGGCATTTATTCCTCCCCAGAGACCTTGAAGATGTTTGAGAAAGACAGAGTAGCTGTTTTCTCTGCTCCATCAGCACTTGGCCAACCTCCTTGGTTTCAGACCATGGCATAACATAGAGCAACCCTCTAAAAAAAAGAACACATTATAAAGTAAGCAGAAACAAGCATGACAAAGCCTCAGTGTCTCGGCTAAGGTTGATTGGCTGTCATTGCTCACCATTATCGTGTAGGGTGAACTTGCTACATAATAATCTGCTATCTTCTTCTCAGATGTCAACAGCACAACGAAGAAAGAGGGAGAGAGTTAGAACACCTAGTTCCTACTGCTGAAAAGTTTCTTATCAGTTCAGGGTCTCTTTCTCTCCCTCTCCCAGGAGAGGCCCCGTGCTTTAGCCTCCTCAAGGTCTTCAGACAAGGACTCTCAGGGTGTGCTGAAGTTAGACATTCGCACACGAGTGTACCAACGTAGTACACTCAAGCATACACAGGCACACATGCATTGCACACGCGCTGAGACGCTCACACAAGCACACACACACACACACACAGTGGGAGTGTTCTGGCACGTCAAGGCCAGAGGCCAGTACAAACCCTCTCACCAGCTAGAAATTAAACATTCCTCTTCTGATTTTGCACTAAGGGAGGTGGTCATGTATCATAGGAGTTGGTAACAGAAGTCCTGTCATACATGACCATATCCTTACATGATCATATCCTTGCCTAATCAGGCCAGTAAAGTATATCCAAGTTTAGCTTCTGAATAGCAGTGTGGGGAACTTTAGAATTACAGTCGTATGCAAAAGTTTGGGCACACCTCTGAGGCTGCATGGGGGCCTCAAAACAACTCTCAAATGACCTGAAAACAAAGATTGTTCAACATTATGGTTTAGGGGAAGGCTACAAAAAGATATCGCAGAGATGTAAGCTGTCAGTGTCCACTGTGAGGAACATAGTGAGGAAATGGAAGACCACAGGCACACTTCTTGTTAAGGCCAGAAGTGGCAGGCCAAGTAAAATATCGGAGAGGCAAAGGCGAAGGATGGTGAGAACGGTCAAAAACAGCCCACAGACCACCTCCAAAGACCTACAACATCATCTTGCTGCAGATGGTGTCACTGTGCATCGTTCAACAATTCAGCGCACATTGCACAAGGAGAAGCTGTACGAGAGTGATGCGGAAGAAGCCTTTTCTGAACACACGCCACAAACGCACATTTGGACAAGCCAGCTTCATTTTGGAATAAGATGCTGTGGACTGATGAAACAAAGATTGAGCTATTTGGTCATAACAAGGGGCGTTATGCATGGCGGCAAAAGAACACAGCGTTCCAAGAAAAACACTTGCTACCCACAGTAAAATTTGGTGGGGGTTCCATCATGCTGTGGGGCTGTGTGGCCAGTGCCGGTACTGGGAATCTTGTTAAAGTTGAGGGTCGCATGGATTCCACTCAATATCAGCAGATTCTTGGGAATAATGTTGAAGAATCAGTCACAAAGTTGAAGTTACGCCGGGGCTGGATATTTCAACAAGAAAACGACCCAAAACACTGCTCAAAATCTACCCGGGCATTTATGCAGAGGAACAAGTACAATGTTCTGGAATGGCCATCCCAGTCCCCAGACCTGAATATCATTGAGAATCTGTGGGATGATTTGAAGCGGGCTGTCCATGCTCGGCAACCATCAAACCTAACTGAACTGGAGATGTTTTGTAAGGAGGAATAGTCCAAAATACCTTCATCCAGAATCCAGACACTCATTAGAGGCTATAGGAAGCGTCTAGAGGATGTTATTTTAGCAAAAGGAGGCTCTACTAAATATTGATGTGATTTTTCTGTTGGGGTGCCCAAATTTATGCACCTGTCTAATTTCGTTTTGATGCATATTGCACATTTTCTGTTAATCCAATAAACCTCATTTCACTACTGAAATATTACTGTGTCCATCAGTTATTTGATAGATCAAAATGAAATTGCTTATCCAAACACCCAATTATTTATAAATGGAAATCATAGAAATTGTCAGGGGTGCCCAAACTTTTGCATACGACTGTAACTCTGTCAGACTACGAACAGGGTTCAAACAGTTATGGGCATACCCTGTCTTGGAGTCAATATATTAAAGCCTATTGTAGTGATGTATAGATGTATTCGATTTCACCGTGGACATTTGTGTGTATAATGACAAGCTAGGAAAATATCCCCATGTAGAAATAATACATTAACATTTTATCTGAATACCTTTTTCAGATATGAATGTGTCTTCTCATGCACCTATTAGGACCCTTGATGAGACACATACAGTATACCATGTTGTGAAAACCATTGGGCTGAACTCAATCTCCACGATCCGTCATGTTCAAACCTTGATGCCGCTTTCCACGATCACCACTGGGGGGCAGCAGTTTAAAGCCCTGGATAACAGCTCTTATACCGGGTTCTATATTCTAGGGAAAAATTGCAGCGTTAATAGAAACTGGCTCCCGTCTCAGAAGCGTGCAACAAAAGCTGTTTGTTCATCTAAATAGACTTGCCATATCATGAACTATTTGCGGCAATTCAGAGGCATATTTTGAATGAAGTAACAGTTTGAGATTATTAGGTTGGTGACATTAACTTACTAGCTACACAGCGTAAACATGTATCTCTGTATTTGAATAGCCCTTTCAAAGTGTTTGTTGTGCTCAAATGAACAATGATTAGAAACGTGTTTTTCTGCCTGGTACATGTCTTGTGACTGGACCACTGACAATATATCTTTAATTTCTTCAACTTGTGTTGACTTTGGGCTTTACAAATAATTTGGTTTATGGCTGACACTTTGACACATTCACTGTATGTTTTCTTGGTTGCATTGCGTTTTTACATCACATACCATTTCCAATTCCAATGTGAAGTATTTCTCTTTAATTACTAACAGCGAATGATATCGCAAACAATAACTCAGGCAGGCCCAAGGCTGAAGAATACAATTAATCTGGGATATTGGAGCTATACCGCACCACAATGTTCTAGAGCACACCTCTAGCTCCTGTATCCCTGTGAGTGCGTCTTCCCCTCTTCACCAGGTTGTATGTGTTTTAACTTCTCCCTCTGCTTCCTACCCAGTCTGACAGCTCATGTAGGGGCCAATCTGCATCAGGCAGGGGGGCTGACAGAATGAGGCCAGAATGTGGTGGGTGGGGGGGGCAGCAGAGATACACACCTTACCCTGTGTGCTCTGGGGAGTGAGCCACCAGGTAGCCACCCGGTGGGTGGGTGGGGGGGTCAAACCTGGTGAAACATTGTTTTTCTTGGAGTCTTGTTCAGAGAGAGAGAGAGAGAGAGAGAGAGAGAGAGAGAGAGAGAAATTGTACTTTTAAAATAGGTTAAAAGATCAATAGGAGAATATGTCAACCTCTAACTTAAGGCTAAGCTTCAGTGTTTAAGCTGAAACTCATGACCTCATGAAATGAACTAAATTAAGGGGGAGGGGTGGTAATGGGTTATATAGTACAGTGTTCTCATAGCTCGGTCTATTGAGTGAACAGTTCTTAAACTCATTATACAGTATGATGAATGTGTCACTGACTTCATATAGTAATAATGTAGCTGCTTTCTTGTAAATGCGTGTCCTTTTTCATGTCCCTTCTCTGTTGGCCTCATTGTAGTTCACTGAATTTACACCGCTAGCAGAAGTTTTTATCCAAAGCTACTTCCAGGCAAGTACATTTTTATTTTGTTATGTGATCCCTGTGGGAATTGAATCGACAACCTTGCTAGGCCATGCTCTTACCAACTGAGCCACATTGTCTAACCCCCGGCTGTGTTCATGATATCAGCAACAATATGATACTGTATACTCCCCTTGCTAACATTGTGGACAAGACTTTCTCTCTCCCTGGCTGAGGTAATGTTATTACTTCTTGACCACAATACCCCTATTCTTCTTTTTCCTTCTCTTCTTCCTGTCCTCTCTTTCCTTAGTTAACAGACATTGTTACCTAAGACTGAAAGACACATTACATCTAATATTAATTTAACCAAAGGCCTTGCCTGAGGGCAAAATCTTTGCAGGCCCTCATTAAGACAGGTCACGGTCAAGTTTGGATTCTGGCTCATTCACTTGACCTTGGTCCTCACCACCATTACCAGACTAAACCAGTTCCCTGTCTGTATGTAGCCTACTGGTCCAACCGTGTTCAATTTGGTGGAGGATGTTGGGATTTGAGAAATCAGCTCGGCAGCTGGCTTCTCTCCTACTTCCTGCCCAAAGGTGGTTCAGACAGACAAAGCCTGTCAGTCACCCGTCAGACATTTAAATTTAGCCACCTCCCTCCGGGGAAAATTATTATTTCAAAGGCAGCGGGTCCCCAGGTTTCCCCTGGAGCACCAGGCTCCCCCACAATGCTTAGGAGTGCCTTGGCACCCCAGTCGGTGCCCATCCAAAACAAAAAACTCTCAGATGGGAACAGGAGCACACTGTATTATTCTGCATGAATTTAATAACAACTCAATTGTACTGTAACGGATGAAATATTTCTGACGTTTAAAAAATTATTAGGTGATTGATAGCTGTGATTGCTGTATAAAAGTCACATGTTGAACTTGAAATACTTGAGGTTTAAGTCTCTTATCTAATGTATTATTCAATCAAAACCTGTAACACAATTTCTGGAAGAAGTTAATAGCATTGTCCTTCCTGTGCAGTGAGAAATAATATTTTTGAAGTTACATGACAGTATTTGTCAGCTGTATTTTTGAGGAGATGAATTCCAACATGTCTTCTTGCTATTGAACAAGGGCCGCCTATGCTATAGTGTGAGCGAGATGGGAACTACCTTTCCATGAGTGTATTTTTAATTTTTTTATTCAACCTTTATTTATCCGGGAAAGTCAGTTAAGAACAAATTCTTATTTACAATGACGGCCTACACCGGCTAAACTCGGACGACGCTAGGCCAATTGTGCGCCGCCCTATGGGACTCCCAATTACAGCCGTTGTGATACAGCCTGGATTCGAACCAGGGTGTCTGTAGTGACACCTCTAGCACTGAGATGCAGTGCCTCAGACTGCTGTGCCACTTGGGAGTGTAGTGAAGTGTGAACATGTGACCGCTTGGTTTAAAATGATAGACAGTTGGCGTTCTATGCCACCCCTTGGTTTACACAGGAGCAAAGGGAAGCTCCAAAATGCTAATCCATAAGGTTCCCAACACAGGCCTACCAAATGAAAGGAAATGTCAATAACGAGCAATAGTAAACTGCTAATATTTGATTGGGTAATCTTTTTAAAATGACAACTTTATGTTTCAGCACTAAAAAACAAAAAACAGAGGATGGCATTTCACTTCTAAAAAACATTCATTCATTTGACCATTGACAAATGTTTATTAAGAACCATTAGAAAGTTACAAAATACAGATATACCAGTCCCAACATACGGCTTAAGTCATTTCTTAACACCTAGCAAAGGACAAATTAAATACTAATCCTTTACCCTTTGAATAATATAAATTAATCTGTGGGAGGATTGTAGGCCTACCTTCAAGAAGACATTCATTCAACCAATAATTCTTGCACATGGCACCACAGGAGGCTCCCAGGTAAAACGGCTTCTCAAAATGTCTTCTATGGTATTATGGCAGTCCGCAAACATATGTTAGACGTGCATGCCGCCACCTACTGTGTGGGCTGTGTCCGCCTACTGTTCTGGGTCCTGTTACCCATAGCATGGAACTTAAGCTTAGAATAGTTATTTCCTACAATGGCCAGAGAAGCAACGTTTTTGCCAAAGCACAACACAGAGAGAAAGGTCGCTAAGTGCGTCGTTGAAGCATGTGTGATAGGATCAAAATAAGATGTTTTTATGTGTCGCTTGTTTGTATCAATTGTAAAGACATTGGCAACTTTGTTGAAGTTATCAGCGTTCACAGTGAGACGGACAAGTTGTGTACCAACTGACCCTTTATGTTTCAGTACTAAAAACAGTGGCTGGCATTTCACTTCTAAAGATAATAAATAACACATTAAAAAAATAATACATTTGACCATTGTAACTTGCAAATGTTTAAGAATAATTAGAATTTTCACTTACATAATAGGTATTTTTTATAGAAATACCAGTCCCAACATCAGATTTTTTACTAAACAATAAACTAGCCTGGGCAATGCAAAGGACTTGACACAACTACAGCACCAGGCTCACATGGACTGAACAATAAACTAGCCTGAGCAAATGGAAAGTACTAGTGCTTACACCTATACACCATTTCTCATAAAGTAATCTAAAACATAACGGTGTACCAAAATGGATTATGATAATAGCTAATCACATTTGATAAAAGTATGAAAACTCAAATAGTTTGCCATGCATGATTAGCATGTTCACTAACGTTTGCTATTTCAATTGATCGATAGCTGAGCTAGCCTAAATGTTAACTGCTTGTGCGTATGCTTGGTTCATGTCACGATCGGGTGCAGAGACAGACCAAGACGCAGCGCAGGGATTTTAGTTCGACATTCCTTTTATTATACTACGTATATAAATGTACAAATGACGAACTATACAAAACCGAAACATACACTATTGACAAAACGTCACGTTCACATAAACAGACACGAATGAACGGACATAACACTGAAGCACACTTACTTTCACCGTGACTGCGAAATACATCGACAACGACCCACACCAGAGTGAAGGACAGGACAACATATATAGGATCCCTAATTAGAGACAATGCTGTGCAGCTGCCTCTAATTAGGGATCCAACCCAAAACCCACACAGAAACAGAAAAGAAAGACACTGTCAGACTCTGACCATAGCTATATAGAGAAGCAAATAGGCTTCTCTATGGCCAGAGCCTGACAGTACTCCCCCCCCCCCCCCCCCCAAGGCGTGGACTCCCGGACGCCAAAAAAAACACAAAACAAGGGGGGGTTTAATAGGGAGGAAAGACTAGTCCATCGGGGGCGGCTCTGGCTCCGGCGAAGTGGACAGTTTACTCCCATGCCCCTTCTTTATAACCGGGCCCGGACTGGGTACCGGTGGGGCAAACGGCTCCAGCCATGGAGCGGGGCCATTAACCGGGCCCGGACTGGGCACCGGTGGGGTAAACGGCTCCGGCCATGGAGCGGGGAAAACAACCAGGCCCGGACTGGGCATCGGTGGGGCAACCGGCTCCGGCCATGGAGCAGGGAAAACAACCGGGCCCGGACTGGGCACCGGTGGGGCAAACGGCTCCGGCCATGGAGCTGGGCAAATAACCGGGCCCGGACTGGGCACCGGTGGGGTAAACGGCTCCGGCCATGGACCGGGGCAAACAACCGGGCCTGAACTGGGCACCGGTGGGGCAACCGGCTCTGGCCAAGGAGCTGGGAAAACAACCGGGCCTGGACTGGGCACCGGTGGGGCGGACTGCTCAGGCTCTGGAGCGGAGCAGACGGCTGGACCCGGAATGGGCACCGGTGGAGCGGACTGCTCTGTCACTGGGGCGGAGCAGACGGCTGGACCCGGATTGGGTACCGGTGGAGCGGAATGCTCTGGCACTGGGGCGGAGCAGACGGCTGAACCCGGAATGGGTACCGGTGGAGCGGACTGCTCTGGCACTGGGGCGGAGCAGACGGCTGGACCCGGAATGGGCACCGGTGGAGCGGACTGCTCTGGCACTGGGGCGGCGCAGACGGCTGGACCCGGAATGGGCACCGGTGGAGCGGACTGCTCTGGCACTGGGGCGGAGCAGACGGCTGGACCCGGAATGGGCACCGGTGGAGCGGACTGCTCTGGCACTGGGGCGGAGCAGACGGCTGGACCCGGAATGGGCACCGGTGGAGCGGACTGCTCTGGCACTGGGGCGGAGCAGACGGCTGGACCCGGATTGGGTACCGGTGGAGCGGACTGCTCTGGCCCTGGAGCGGAGCAGACGGCTGAACCCGGAATGGGTACCGGTGGAGCGGACTGCTCTGGCACTGGGGCGGAGCAGACGGCTGGACCCGGAATGGGTACCGGTGGAGCGGAATGCTCTGGCACTGGGGCGGAGCAGACGGCTGAACCCGGAATGGGTACCGGTGGAGCGGACTGCTCTGGCACTGGGGCGGAGCTGACGGCTGGACCTGGAATGGGCACCGGTGGAGCGGACTGCTCTGGCACTGGGGCGGAGCTGACGGCTGGACCTGGAATGGGCACCGGTGGAGCGGACTGCTCTGGCACTGGGGCGGAGCAGACGGCTGGACCGGATTGGGTACCGGTGGAGCGGACTGCTCTGGCACTGAGGCGGAGCAGACGGCTGGAGGTTCCGGGCTGCGGACCTTCGCTGGAGGTTCCGGGCTACGGAGGGCCGGCACATAACGTACCGGACTGGGGAGGCGCACCGGAGGTCTGATGCGTGGAGCTGACACAGGACGCACCTGGTTAGGCGCACGCACTGGAGGTCGGGTGCGGGGAGCCGGCACGGGTCGTACCGGACTGGGGAGGCGCACCGGAGGTCGGATGCGTGGAGCTGGCACTGGAAGCACCTGGCTGGGCGCACGCACTGGAGGTCGGGTGCGGGGAGTAGGGCAGAGGTCCGGACCCGGACTGGACATCGGTGAAGCGGACTGCTCTGGCATGGGAGGTACCGGACTGGTAAGGCGGACCGGAGGTCGGGTGCGTGGAGCCGGCACTGGAAGCACCTGGCTGGGCGCACTCACTGAGGATCGGATGCGGGGAGTGGAGCAGAGGTCCGGACCCGGACTAGGCACCGGTGGAGCGGACTGCTCTGGCATGGGGGTGGATTAGACGACCGGACCCGGACTGGGGATGCTCACCTTGGGCACCTTTAATTCCAGCTCCCTCCTCTCGCTCTCACACTCCTCCATATTGCGCCAACATAGCTCCATTATCCTCTCATATTTCTCCCTCTGTCGGTATTCCCCCACGTACTCAGTTTCCTGCCTCGGCAAATGCCACCTGGAAAGTGGGACTGGTGCCTCCTCTTCTACACCCGACCACCCCCATAGCCCCTCCCAAAATTCACCTTGGGGTTGCTTTCGGGCTCCTCTCCGTCTCGCGCCCCGTCTATTTCGCGGCACTCCCTCTCTCTCCATCTCTCCCCAGTTACGCTCCTTGGTCTCGCATTGGTGTGTCGTTCTGTCACGATCGGGTGCAGAGACAGACCAAGACGCAGCGCAGGGATTATAGTTCGACATTCCTTTTATTATACTACGTATATAAATGTACAAATGACGACCTATACAAAACCGAAACAAACACTATTGACAAAACGTCACGTTCACATAAACAGACACGAATGAACGGACATAACACTGAAGCACACTTACTTTCACCGTGACTGCGAAATACATCGACAACGACCCACACCAGAGTGAAGGACAGGACAACATATATAGGATCCCTAATTAGAGACAATGCTGTGCAGCTGCCTCTAATTAGGGATCCAACCCAAAACCCACACAGAAACAGAAAAGAAAGACACTGTCAGACTCTGACCATAGCTATATAGAGAAGCAAATAGGCTTCTCTATGGCCAGAGCCTGACAGTTCAGTATGAACACGCACATAATGCTAGCAATAGCTTAGCTAGCCTAATCGCTAGCAGCTCGTTCTACCTTCACAGCACGTTTGGCTAGATAACTGAGTGTTAATGTCCGATTCTCTCTTTTTAGTTCAGTTTTATACTCTTCACATTCCGTTCTTATCATACGTTATAGCTCCTTTTTAACATGTTGGCGCCCACTGGTGTAGAACGTGAGGTTAGGAGAAGGACTAAGAGAGAATATTGAGATTAGATAGGCTCAAAATAAACTGTTCGTCATGCAGCTTCTGACAGCTGATTTGTAATAATGTCAACTTTTAAACATATCACAATAAAATATGATTAGTTACTGGAATCTCATTAACGATAAGTATTTAACATTAGTTGACCTGTGTTACAAAAGCCTCACGTAATGAACCTATTTTCTACACAATTGGCTGGAAAATCTCAATGCTTCAGGAAGCTTTGTTTCCCCATCGCTATCCTTTACTCTTTCATTAATATATACAGTACCAGTCAAAAGTTGACACACCTACTCATTCCAGGGTTTTTCTTTATTTTTACTATTTTCTACATAGTAGAATCATGTAGTAACCAAAAAAAGTGTTAAATCAAAAATATATTTGATATTCTTCAAAGTAGCCATCCTTTGCCTTGATTACAGCTGACTGCGTGAATCAGGCCTTCATGGTCGAATTGCTGCAAAGAAACCACTACTAAAGGACACCAATAAGAAGAAGAGACTTGCTTGGGCCAAGAAACATGAGCAATGGACATTAGACTTGTGGAAATCTGTCCTTTGGTCTGATGAGCTTTGGTCTGATGAGCTCCCAAGCGGCACAGCGGTATGAGCATATCAGTGCTAGAGGCGTCACTACAGACACCCTGGATCGAATCCAGGCTGTATCACAACCGGCCGCCATGATTGGGAGTCCCATAGGGCGGCTCACAATTGGCCCAGCGTCGTTCGAGTTTGGCCGGTGTAGGCCGTCATTGCAAATAGGAATTTGTTCTTAATTGACTTGCCTAGTTAAATAAAGGTTAAATAAAAAAATTAAATGAGTCCAAATTTGAGATTTTTGGTCCAACCGCCGTGTCTTTGTGAGACGCGGAGTAGGTGAACGGATGATCTCTGCATGAGTGGTTCCCACCGTGAAGCATGGAGGAGGAGGTGTGATGATGCTTTTCTGGGGACACTGACTGTGTTTTATTTAGAATTCAAGGCATACTTAAGCAGCATGGCTATCGACACATTCTGGAGCGATACGCCATCCCATTTGATTTGCGCTTAGTGGGACTATCATTTGTTTTTCAACAGGACAATGACCCAAAACACACCTCCAGGCTGTATAAGGGCTATTTGACCAAGAAGGAGATTATGGAGCGCTGCATCAGATGACCTGACCTCCACAATAACCCGACCTCAACCCAATTGAGATGGTTTGGGATGAGTTGGACCACAGAGTGAAGGAAAAGCATCCAACAAGTGCTCAGCAATATGTGGGCTCCTTTAAGACCGTTGGAAAATCATTCCAGGTGACTACCTCATGAAGCTGGTTGAGAGAATGCCAAGAGTGTGCAAAACTGTCATCAAGGCAGGTGGCTACTTTGAAGAATCTAAAATATATCATATATTTTCATTTGTTTAACACTTTTTTGGTTACTACATGATTCCGTACGTGTTGTAGTTTTGATGTCTTGACTATTATTCTACATTGTAGAAAATAGTAAAAAATAATGAGTAGGTGTCCAAACTTTTGACTGGTACTGTATATATGAATCTGTGGGAGATTTGTAAGCCTACCTTCAAGAAGACACATTCATTCAACAAATAATTCTGGCACATTGAACCACAGGAGGCTCCCAGGTAAAAGGGCTTACTTCCACTTCCCTTATAAAGGCTGGCCCAATACCTGAAACAGTGCCACCACTCTCATGGTTCCACATGCTACATTGGCATACTACGTAACTGTACAATGGATAGTTTTTGAAGGTATCCTATTACATCAGATTTACCATGATGCCTGTGCTGCCTGTGTTTGTTCCTGTTGAACTAGATGAATTGGTTTGATCTCTGCTAATAGCACTATAATGCTACAATTAGAGATAAAACACTGATTAATTAAATATTAAGTGTTCACAAATCCTACAGTCTAGCTTGCTCTTTCCCTCTGTAAGCCTTTGACTAAGCGGCATTATATTGTATACACCCCTGTCCTTTGATCTCGCATTTCCCTCTCCCTACGCAATAGAATTGTAATAGTACATTATTTAAGTGTTTTCTGTTTCAGATGTGTTCAATGCACTAAAGGCATGTGAACTAAGACATGAACAGAACAATCAAGCGGTTGTTGGAAAAATGTATCTCTGCATGTATCCCCCTCTCTCGTTTATCACGCCCTTCCTCTCTCTCCCCTCCTGTGCTGGGCTTGAAGAGGGGAGATGTGAAGGTCACTGGCTGTTTTGACGTTCCTCCAGTTCTGAGCTCTCGCTCTCTCAGCGCAATAAGAGCTCTGTGTAAAAAATACTAAACTTAAGAATATTTTAATACATTATAGGTGAATTTGTACAAAAATATTTATTACTTCTTCTAATGGGGGGACTAGATACATAGTGTTTTCATGTCTAAATGGTTGACATAAAAGTTGACAATCTGTACTGTCGCCACATACTAAACATTTAATCTTAAATCTAAAATGCTAGAGTATAGATGTAAATGTAAATGTTAGCTTCATTGTCAAATACATATTGCGAGGACTGTAGAAATGAAAATGCTTCCTTCATTGACTAGCCTTGATTGGTTATGTAAGTTCTGTCGATGTGCCCTTGAGCAAGGCACTTAACCCTAATTTGCTCCAGGGGCGCTTTACTACTATGGCTGACCCTGTAGAACAATGTAGGCCGTCATTGTAAATAAGAATTTGTTCTTAACTGACTTGCCTAGTTAAATAAAGGTTAAATAAAATAAATAAATAAAATTGGTGGGAACCTGGAGAGGGCAGAGATAAGGTGGTGCGGCTTGGTGGTCTCCAGGGAACTGGGCGTCCTGGGACTCTGATACTGGTGGTGCTGAGAGGTAGGGAGGGAGGCCCGGCAGGGTGGTGACACCATTCCCAAGTTAGTGCTGGTGGTATGAATGTATCAAGTGTGTGTGTGTATGTCTGTGTTTATGCGTGTGGTGACATAACGTTATCAGGGCTGTTTGACAAAATAAAAGAGATCACTCTTACAGTTCAGTTCATTACATTATTCCCTTCACTTTCTGCTGAGCTGCACAGACTTGACATTGCCCATCAAAACTTCCCCCAAAATGTACTTTTTTCCCACATTCATTCAAATCTGCTTTTATATTGAGAATATCAACTGGCGACAACTTGTGAACTTGCATAACCAATCAAGGCTAGTCAAAGCATAGGTCAGGATGACCCTACACAGAGCAACCTCTCAAGGCCGGCCTCAGTGTGACGTTCTCTTTTCGTCTTTCTCAATAGCCTTGTTTATACCTGGCACTAACATGTGTACTGTGTCTTGATCTTGTCCCCATTCTGATTGTGCTCACTTCTACACATCGTGTTAAAATGTCTCATCCATATGCAAATTATGACAGATATTCTTTCAAAATAATATTTATTTATCCTAAGACCCATATTGATGCCATAAATCAGTAGTGCCACCTGTCAATGATTTTGTAGGGCGGGATAAAATGGTTAACTGTCCAAATCCATCTACACTTGTAAGATATCCATACAAAATGGCTGCATTTACACAGGGAGCCCAATTCAGATTTCTTTCCCCAATTATTGTCAAAAGAGCTGATCTGATTGGTCTAAAAACCATATTGATGGAAAAATATCAAAATGTAATTGTCTACACCTGTCTAAATATTTGGCCACAATCAGATTGTGGACAAGATCAGGACAAAGGACACATGTTAGAACCAGGTATAAATGGGGCTAATGTTTAGTCCTTCACTGTGTCCGCTGTGACTTTACCAGCTGCAAGGCATCTGAAAACCTGTCAAAAAACATTACTTTGATTTCAGATGCTTTCTCCCTTTCCAATGTTGTTAATGAGCTGTCAGCCAAATGACCAAGTTTGATCCCCAGACTGCAGTTTCAGGGATGTGTGTGTTACCTCTCTACTACAGGGATCATCAACTAGATTCAGCTGCATGCTGATTTTTCTTTTTCTTTTCCTTGAGCGGATTGTCAGGGGGGTGGAACATAATTAACATCTCTCTCTCCTCCCTCTCTCCCTCTCTCCCTCTCTCCACAGGGCGCTTTAATGAAGTTCTGCAGACTGTTCTAGTGCCCTCACCAATTCGTTGATATATATGTAGAGGCGGTGCACAATTGGCCCAGCATAGTCCGGGTTTGGCTGGCCGGGATGTCCTTGTCCCACTTGTGCCGGGCTGGGCGCATGCATGCTGACACGGTCACCAGGTGTACGGCGTTTCCTCCGACACTTTGGTGCGGCTGGCTTCCAGGTTAAGTGAGCATTGTGTCAAATAAGCAGTGCGGTTGGCGGGGTCGTGCTTCGGAGGGCGCACGGCCCTCGAGTCCGTACCGGGGACTACCAATTGGATATCATGAAATTGGGGAGAAAAAGGGGTACAAAATTATTATTATAGCAGACCCTTAATGCCAAAAGCTTTTTTGAAAGCAACAAAGCATAAGACTTTCCCTTTGTTTTGTTTTGTTTGTCAATTAGGGTGTGCAGGGTGAATACGTGGTCTTTCGAACGATAATTTGGTAAAAAGCCAATTTGACATTTGCTTAGTACATTTTCACTGAGGAAATTAGGAAATGTATGAGTCTGCTGTTAATGATAATGCAGAAGATCTTCCCAAGGTTGCCGTTGACGCATATGCTACGGTTGGTTCCAAATATTGGGGGAGATGCCAGAGCTAAGGATGATATTAAAGAGTTTAAGTATAGCCAATTGGAATTTGTGGTCTGTAGATTTTATCATTTTATTTAGGATACCATCAACACCACAGGCCTTTTTGGGTTGGAGGGTTTGGATTTTGTTCTGTAGTTCATTCAATGTAATTGGAGAATCCAGTGGGTTCGGGTCTTTAATAGTTGATTCTAAGATTAGTATTTGATCATGTATACATTTTTGCTGTTTGTTCTTTGTTATAGGATAAGTGGTTTATCCATACATCTCCATTTTGAATTTTAACTCTTCGTGTTGTTTGTTTAGGGTTTTCCAATTCTCCAAGAAGTGGTTAGATTCTATGGTTTCTTCAGTTACATTGAGCTGATTTCTGACATGATGTTACTTCTTTTTTTGTAGTGTATTTTTCTATTGTTTTAGTGATTCACCACAATGAAGACTCAGGTTTTCTGGGTCTCTATGTTTTTGGTTGAATAGGTTTGTCAATTTCTTTCTTAGGTTTTTGCATTCTTCATCAAACCATTTGTCATTGTTGTTAATTGTCTTAGGTTGTCTGCTTGACATTTTTAGATTTGAGTAGTGAAGCTGAGAGGTCAAATATACTGTTAAGGTTTTCTACTTACACTTCTACTATTACAGTGAAACATTTTCTCCATGAAGTTGTCTAAAAGGGAATTGAATTTGTTGTTTCTTAATTGTTTTTTGGTAGGTTTCCACACTACTTTCCTTCCATCTATAGGATTTCTTAATATTATTCAGTTCCATTGGCTTTTACGGCTCAAGATTGAGTACTGCTCTATTCAAGTAGACTGTGATTTTGCTGTGATCTGATAGGGGTGTCAGTGGGCTGACTGTGATACCTCCTGAGTCCCTTCCCTGTTTCACACCTGGTAGTTTGGTGGATGGGACTACCAGATTTCTGTAACCTAGAGGGCAACAAGTGGGTCCATCTCCTCTATACCATGTTTCTTGTAGGATGACAATGTCTGTATTTCTGATGTATTTGTTAAGTTCAGGTTCCTGCTCTTTAGGCCAAAGGCAGATGTCCCCAGTCCTTGAATATTCAAGGATGAGATAGTGAAGGCTTTGTGTTCCATAAAGTGTCCAATGTTGTTGGTTGTGTGGTTTGGCCTCAGATCAGTAAGTGTGAGCAGAGCCTGCTGAGCATCTGGTACATGCCATTGGCTTGGGCTAGTGTAAGAGTGGGGGTTGGGCCCGTTTGCCTGCTTATGGCCTGGGCGTATGTGTGACTTTCATGTTGAGGCCCTCTTTGCGGGAGTGAGGGGCATAGGTCTGATCTGAGGGGGCCTATATGGGGTATGGGCAAGGTTGGTTTGGGGGGTATTGATTGGTTGGGGTGGGGTGGGGGTTTAGATGTGGCTGGTGCCATTTTCTTGTGGCAACAGGTTGCAAATCTTGCTGCAGTGATGGCACACTGTTGTATTTCACCCAATAGATAGTTTATCAAAATTGCATTTGTTTTAAAGGGTCTGTGTAATCTAAGGGAAATGTGTCTGTAATATGGTCATACATTTGGCAGAAGGTTAGGAAGGGCAGCTCAGTTTCCACCTCATTATCGCTCTCTCTCGTTTTGTTAGTTTTCATTCTGATGATCCAATGTGGAAAATTATATTTTTTAATAATCTCAAAATATGAATAATCTCAAAATATGTATGTGTGTGTGTGTGTGTGTGTGTGCGCACTACATTTAGTAACATAATAGGACATCCTCCTCCTCCTTTGTCTGACAAAACAGGGCAAATCAGTCTGTTTTGACAACACTCCTCAAGTCACTGGACACATTTTGGGCAATGTATTTTGGTCCTGTGTGGCTCAGTTGGTAGAGCATGGTGCTTGCAAAGCTATGGTTGTGGTTTTGATTTCCACAGGGGACCAGTACGAAAAAGTATTAAAAATCTATGCATGAATAGATATCTGAGAGCAGTAGGATAGTAATCTGAAATGCAGTGGAAAAAAGAAAATCATATAACTCACATGAATCAAGTACTCTGTTCTAATAACGAAGCCAGCTCTTAATCACCCTTGATTACTATTCCAACACCAAAGTTAGAGCACCCTTGTGTACAGACTGTAATTGCATCTACTACTGCATAATTAATGCCTGACTGCATAGGAATGGATAGACTTAGTCCAGCAAAATAAAAAAAGGTATCCTCTGAATCCCCTTTACTTTTAATTCTAACTCAAGGATTTTTAACCCGCTAACGTAAGTCACTCTGGATAAGAGTGTCTGCTAAATGACTAAATATTGAAACTATTTTTTGTCAAGGGAATAACAATGGGTGGCTTTGATGGCTACTGGCCCAGTTATAAAAGCAAACTGAGCTCCTTACCTCCCATCAAGCTCAACATGTTATTTTAGATGACCAATGAGGTCAATCAATGCTGGGTTGTGTTGACAGTGAAGCCCACACAGATTCATTGTTGGTAGAAAACAGCACCATTCATGTCTGGGTATGCTTGATGTTTGTCTGATGTAAGGCCATTAATAGCTAGATGTTTAGTGTCTCATGTGCTTCAGTGGTTATGTAGTACAGTGGTCTGCTGCACTGTACTATTCTGTGCTGATCATTGCTTGGACACCCTCTTGTCATTTTAACCCTGAGACATGGCTTGTAGACTCCCATGACTTCTAACAGGAGGGTCCATGGAGTCTACAGCCAGGTGTCAGTATTAGTGTTCTTTATGTCTATAAACTTTTATTTCCCTCCCTTTCTGTGAGAGTATAACCTTTTGTTCACTTGCCAATATCCTGTCTCAAAACATAATTCCATGCCAGCTAGTCCAGTGGATAAGTGACCAACCTAGGAGGAAGGTGGCCTGGAAGGTAGGCGCGTTGGGTCAGTAAGGTTGCTGGATCGAATCCCCGAACTGACGAAGTCAAAATCTGTCGCTCTGCCCCTGAACAAGGTAGTTAACCTACGGTTCCCCGGGGCACCGAAGATGTGGATGTCGATTAAGGCAGCCCCCCGCACCTCTCTGAATCAGAGGGGTTGAGTTAAATGCGGAAGACACATTTCAGATGAATGCATTCAGCTGTACAACTGACTAGCATCCCCCTTTCACTTTCACTGATAGTTCACTTTAAAAAAAGACTACATGGAGCCAAAGATGTTATCATACCATCCAAAAAGCATTGCTTTTCCCTTTGAACATACTTTATCTTGATACGTCTGTACTCCCCTGAAATAATACAAGGGGTCTTATTTGAAATGAATAAACAAGAAGAGGGGTCTAAGTTTCTGGAAAATCGTAGTGATTGAAAAAAACAACCAGACAGAATCAGATATAAAACAGAAAGCCGACCACATCTGACCCCTGAACACCCAAAGACGGTGTAATGTCCAGACAGTGAATAACAAAACGTTGTAAGGATGATCAGAATGAAAAATGGCAAATTAACCCCCACAGGCTTCAACCGAACAACCTTGATTAAAAAAAGGGGAGTAAAAAGAGATGGGAGATGAAAGGGAGGGAGACCTAGGACCGTATGTATCAAGTGTCTCAGAGTAGAAGTGATGAACTAGGATCAGGTACCCCTTGTCCATGTAATCTTATTCATTGTGATCTAAAAGGAAAAACAGATCCTAAATCAGCACTTCTACTCTAAGATACTTGATACATAGGACCCCTGCTCTTTCCCTACCCCTCATCACCCTAGAGGGTGTTTCTCAATATGCATACTACCGTGCTCCACACTCTCATGCTCCGGTGACATTCTCCGACCATGTTCTCTTGAGTACATTCTTGTGAGGCCAAGAGTGTGAAAGGGAAAGGGGGATGCTAGTCAGTTGTACAATTGAATGCATTAAACTGAAATGTTTCTTCAGCATTTAACCCAACCCCTCTGAATCAGAGAGGTGCGTTCAGGGGCAGAACGACTGATTTTTACCTTGTCAGCTCAAGGAGAATGATTCCTATGTTATTGATGTAAAGAATATTTGTTGGTCCGTGGTGTGTAATGAGAAGCAACCAGACGCTGCACTTGAAACATTTATGAAACTGCTTATCCCAGTTAAGCATGCACCTATTAAGAAAATGACTGTAAAAATGGTTAAATCCCTGTGGATTGATGAGTAACTGAAAAATTGTGTGGTTAAGAGGGATGAGGCAAAATACATGGCAAATAAGTCTGGCTTCACAACCAATTGGAAAATGTACTGCAAATTGAGAAATCATGTGACTAAACTAAACAAAAACAAGAAGGAACTACACTATGAAACAAAGATAAATGACATGATAGTAAAAAGCTTTGGAGCACCTTAAATGAAATTTTGGGCAAAAAGGCAAACTCCGCTCCATCCTTAGTTGAATCAGATGGCTCATTAATCACAAAACCCACTGATATTGCCAACTACTTTAATGATTGACACTACACATCCAAGTATATCTGACCAAATTATGAATTACATAAAATAAAGTAAGTGTGGAAAGATTATTGTTTTCTATCAACAATGACAAGCCCCCGGGGTCTGACTTGGATGGAAAATTACTGAGGATAATAGCGGACGATATTGCCACTCCTATTTTCCATATCTTCAATTTAAGTCTACTAGAAAGTGTGTGCCCTCAGGCCTGGGGAGAAGCAAATGTCATTCCACTACCTAAGAATAGTAAAGCCCCCTTTACTGGCTCAAATAGCCGACCAATCAGCCTGTTACCAAGCCTTAGTAAACTTTTGGAAAAAAATGTGTTTGACCAGATACAATGCTATTTTACAGTAAACAAATTGACAACAGGCTTTCAGCACACTTATAGGGAAGGACATTTAACAAGTACAGCACTTTTACAAATGACTGATGATTGGCTGAGAATAAAAATATTGTGGGGACTGTTTTGTTAGACTTCAAGTGCAGCTTTTGACATTATCGATCATAGTCTGCTGCTGGAAAAACGTATGTGTTATGGCTTTACACCACCTGCTATATTGTGGATAAAGAGTTACCTGTCTAACAGAACACAGAAGCCAATCCAACATAATCCAGATAGAATCAGGAATTCCCCAGGGCAGCGGTCTAGGCCCTCTACTTTTTTCAATCTTTACTAACGACATCCCACTGGCTTTTAGTAAAGCCTGTGTGTCTATGTATTTGGATGACTCAACACTATACACGTCAGCTACTACAGCGACTGAAATGACTGCAATACTTAAACTAACTGCAGTTAGTTTCAGAATGGGTGGCAAGGTATTATATTTATTTTATTTATTTAATCTTTATTTAACTAGGCAAGTCAGTTAAGAACAAATTCTTATTTACAATGAATTAGTTAGTCCTAAATATTTCTAAAACTAAAAATATTGTATTTGGGACAAATACACCTCAACTAAATCTTGTGATGAATAATGTGGAAATTGAGCAAGTTGAGGTGACTACATGGAGTAACCTTGGATTGTAAACTGTAATGGTCAAACCATAATGATACAGCAGTAGCTAAGATCAACAAGGCAGGTCCTACAGGCCCTAGTTTTGTCTCACCTGGACTACTGTTCAGTCATGTGGTCAGGTGCCACAAAGAGGGACTTAGGAAAATTGCAATTGGCTCAGAACAGGGCAGCACGGCTGGCCCTTAGATGTACACAGAGAGCTAACATTAATAATATGCATGTCAATTTCTCCTGGCTAAAAGTAAAGGAGAGATTGACTTCATCACTACTGTGAGAGGTATTGACATGTTGAATGCACAGAGCTGTGTTTGAACTACTGGCACACAGCTCAGACACCCATGCATACCCCACAAGACATGCCACCAGCGGTCCCTTCACAGTCCCCAAGTCCAGAACTGACTATGGGAGGCGCACCGTACTACATAGAGCCATGAATACATTAAACTCTATTCCACATTAAGTAACTCATGCAAGCAGTAACATTTTATTTAAAAATTCAAATACACCTTATAGAACAGGGGGGACTGTGAAGCAACACAAACATAGGCATGCATAGACACATGCATTCAAACACACGATAAATACGCACTATACACACATACACATGGATATAGTGTTTTAGATACAGTGGGGAGAACAAGTATTTGATACACTGCCAATTTTGCAGGTTTGTAATCTTTATCTTAGGTACACTTCAACTGTGAGAGACGGAATCTAAAACAAAAATCCAGAAAATCACATTGTATGATTTTTAAATAATTAATTTGCATTTTATTGCATGACATAAGTATTTGATCACCTACCAACCAGTAAGAATTCCGGCTCTCACCGGAAAATCTGTTAGTTTTTCTTTAAGAAGCCCTCCTGTTCTCCACTCATTACCTGTATTAACTGCACCTGTTTGAACTCGTTACCTGTATAAAAGACACCTGTCCACACACTCAATCAAACAGACTCCAACCTCTCCACAATGGCCAAGACCAGAGAGCTGTGTAAGGACATCAGTGATAAAATTGTAGACCTGCACAAGGCTGGGATGGGCTACAGGACAATAGGCAAGCAGCTTGGTGAGAAGGCAACAACTGTTGGAGCAATTATTAGAAAATGGAAGAAGTTCAAGATGACGGTCAATCTCCCTCGGTCTGGGGCACCATGCAAGATCTCACCTCGTGGGGCATCAATGATCATGAGGAAGGTGAGGGATCAGCCCAGAACTACACGGCAGGACCTGGTTAATGACCTGAAGAGAGCTGGGACCACAGTCTAAAAGTAAACCATTAGTAACACACTACGCCGTCATGGATTAAAATCCTGCAGCGCACGCAAGGTCCCCCTGCTCAAGCCAGCGCATGTCTAGGCCCGTCTGAAGTTTGCCAATGACCATCTGGATGATCCAGAGGAGGAATGGGAGAAGGTCATGTGGTCTGATGAGACAAAAATAGAGCTTTTTGGTCTAAACTCCACTCGCCGTGTTTGGAGGAAGAAGAAGGATGAGTACAACCCCAAGAACACCATCCCAACCGTGAAGCATGGAGGTGGAAACATCATTCTTTGGGGATGCTTTTCTGCAAAGGGGACAGGACGACTGCACCGTATTGAGGGGAGGATGGATGGGGCCATGTATCGCGAGATCTTGGCCAACAACCTCCTTCCCTCAGTAAGAGCATTGAAGATGGGTCGTGGCTGGGTCTTCCAGCATGACAACGACCCGAAACACACAGCCAGGGCAACTAAGGAGTGGCTCCGTAAGAAGCATCTCAAGGTCCTGGAGTGGCCTAGCCAGTCTCCAGACCTGAACCCAATAGAAAATCTTTGGAGGGAGCTGAAAGTCCGTATTGCCCAGCGACAGCCCCGAAACCTGAAGGATCTGTATGGAGGAGTGGGCCAAAATCCCTGCTGCAGTGTGTGCAAACCTGGTCAAGAACTACAGGAAACGTATGATCTCTGTAATTGCAAACAAAGGTTTCTGTACCAAATATTAAGTTCTGCTTTTCTGATGTATCAAATACTTATGTCATGCAAAAAAATGCTAATTAATTACTTAAAAATCATACAATGTGATTTTCTGGATTTTTGTTTTAGATTCCGTCCCTCACAGTTGAAGAGTACCTATGATAAAAATTAGACTTCAACATGCTTTGTAAGTGGGAAAACCTGCAAAATCGGCAGTGTAACAAATACTTGTTCTCCCCACTGTATGTGGTAGTACAGTAAGGGCCTGAGGGAACACACTTAAATGTGTTGTGAAATATGTTGTGAATGTATTGTAATGTTTCTAAAACTGAATAACTGCCTTAATTTTGCTGGACCCCAGGAAGAGTAACTGCTGCCTTGGCACCAGCTAATGTGGTGCCAAGGCAGGTGCCCCTGCGCATTGACTCTGTACCGGTACCACATGTATATATGTATTTTGTTACTGTCATTTTACAGTTTTTTTTTTATATCTTTACTTATCTATTGTTTACATAATACTTATTTTTTTTACTGCACTGTTGGTTAGGGTTTGTAAGTAAGCATTTCACTGTAAGGTCTACAACTTTTGTATTCGGCGCATGTGACAAATAAACTTTGATTTGGATCCATAATAAATACAAATGCATAAAACAATATATATTACCTCACACTTCACCTCCCCATTCACAGATTTTTCTTCCAAGATATACACAAAGCAAACGTTTTACTTCATAATTATCAGCTAGATATGTGAATCATAATAATCTAGCTAGCCAGCTAGTTAAACATGCAAAAATTACCTAAAACTAATGTTATGCAAGTAGATGTACATTTTTCGTGGAATAGCTACCAATTCTTCATGGCTATTGACTTACCCATTCACTGAACTTTCTTCCAGCCAGGACAACAATGGCAATAGAGACAAAATAATATATACACAAAGCAACCGTTCTACTTCAAAACTATTATCTAGCTATATGTGAATCGTAATAATGTAGCTAACCAGATAGTTTAAAGGCAAAACTTACCTAAAACTGATATTATGCAAGATAGATGTAAATTCTTTGTGGGTAGCTAGCTAACAATTCTTTGTGGCTATCTTGCTAGCTAACAGTACTAGTAGCTAGCCAGGTAGCCCTACTGACTTATTATGGGCTTGTGATCTATGGTGCATGCTTCAAAATATGTACAAACAGAGTACGTATTCGAGAAGTGCCCTCCATGCTCCATTTTGCATACTTTGATTTGGACTTATACTACGACCCTCCCCTGCTCCAATTTGCGTGCTCGGAGCACGGTAATACACATTTTGAGAAACATCCAGTGTCTATCAACATTCAGACATTATCCTGAGAACATTCAGTATGCATGAGCCCATCCATTCACCATATCCCAGTGAAAACCCATTGGAGCATTTGCCAGTGATCACACGAGGGAACAGTGTGTGAAAGTAGCGCTTGAGTGTACTCTCTTTCACTCATTCAAACAAACACCCACCCACACAGCATCTGTCTGACGCTGTAAAGAAGACGGTATGGTAAAGAATACTTTTTTTTTGCCTAGATATGAAAGGCGTAATTCAGTCACACTGGGTTTTTCACCAGCCAGTCAGGTTTTAGCGCAGCTTTAAAACTGGGTGCCCCTGATTTTACACTACTCTACTGCTCTAACATTGACATCTTCCATTTTCATCTGCTAAATTGATTAATCACAGGGCTTTTATGCTGAGGGCCCAGATGAGCAGAGACAAGCCTCCTTTCCCCTCCCTGTGACCTGAATGCAGCTGCTTTCCCCCACTTAGCAAAGACCGCCATGGGAGCACATCAAAGTCCATGCCCTCTGCACTGTAAAGGCAATGAAAAATCCACAAACAAATGAATAAGTAATCACACACAGCTGTGCTGAAAACCTTATAACGAGATAGTCGTTTCATCATTTTAATATGTGATATGTTTAGAACGGTTCTTCCCTTTCTTTTTTAATCACGTTTGCTGCCCTGTTCGCCTGGGTTTCGTAAACATGAAACGGAAGCTTTGGCTCGGACCAATTCATGTGACCATTGTCTCCATCTGGGTTCAACTTCCATTGGGCGTAGGGCTGACTTTGTGAGAAAGATTGAGGATGCTGGTGAAGGTTCTTCCGGTGAGACGACCTCGGGACTGGGGTTGTCTGAGGTTGGGAGAGAGCAGCAGCGGTGGTCGGAGTTGATAGGGGTCTCATCCTAGCCGAGTGAGTCTCATTCTAGTTTCTCTGGCAGTGTTCGGAGTCATGATATACTATCCTGGTTGGCTCTGGAGGGTTTTCAGAGTGTGAATCGGATGACATCAGTCCGGGACAGCCTAAAACCCCTGCTTTTGATACGGCGGGCGAGAGTGAACCATTGGTGGTTAATGGGCCTTTGATGGAGCTGTGTTAGGGTGGCAGATCTCCTGGGGTGGATTGGCTGTATTCTCCCCCGCAGTGGAGTTCCTCCAGGTTTGGGGAAGGTATTTACCGGTGAAGCATCGCTTACCCCTGTTTAAAGAGTTTGCAGATGAACTAAAGGCAACCTGGGATTCTCATCATTCAGCCAGGCTGGTGCTACAAAGTTATGGCGAGTTCATGAAGGTAGAGGGTAGGGAAGAGTTACTTAGCTCCAAAGGTTAACAAGGGGGCTAATCCAAGCACGGTGCTTCTGAATAAACATTGGTTATAAATTATGAAAAAAAAGATTTTAAGTGCGTATATAGATGGGGACCATTTGCGCCAATAAAACAAGTATATTGCGTCCATTACTCCCACCCACGTTAGCTTTGGGCCAATAGAAACTTTAAAATGATTGTGACACATCAAGTCAATCTGTCATGAATTAATCACTTCACTCAAGCCGCGACGAACCGTTATGGTTGCTGCTTAGCTTGGCTTATGAAGTTATTAGTGAAGCGAGCATGGATAAATATCTGAGGCAGTCAACCTCGTTAAGTGATGCTAGGCCCAAACTAGCCAAATCAAGAAAATATGATGACAGTTATATCCAATTTGGTTTTATTGAGAACAGCGACGGGAGACCAAAATGCGTCATATGTCTTAAGGTGCTAGCTAACGAAGCTATGAAGCCAGCTAAGCTAAAGCGACATTTGATCACAAAGCACAAGGAATATAAGGACAAAACCAAATATTTTTTTAGTAGAAAGAGCGAGGAATACACCCGCCAGAAAACACAGATGGTGACCCTGGCCACAACTTCTGAGAAAGCACAGAAGGCTTCCTATTTGGTGGCTCAACAGATTGCTAAAAGTAAAAAAGGCACACACAATTGGAAAAGAACTCATACTTTCAGCGGCAGTTGAAATCTGTGAAGTTATGCTCAGGACAGAAGCAGCTAATAAACTGAAAGCAGTACCTCTCTCAAATGACACCGTGAGGAGGAGAATCTACAGACATAGCTGGTGCTGCTCAGTTGATCGTTTTGGTTCGCTATCCATGGGAAGGGAACATTTTGGAAGACTTTCTGTTCTGTAAAGAGGTGCCTGGGAGGACAACGGGTGAAGAAATATTCAGACTCCTGGATGCTTTCATGATTGAAGGGGGACTTAGCTGGGAAATATGTGTGGCCATTTGTACGGATGGTGCGGCGGCGATGACGGGCCGAAAGAGTGGGGTTGTTGTGCGGATAAAGGCTGTCAACCCAAAGGTTATGGCTACGCACTGTATGCTGCATCGACAGGCGCTGGCATCAAAAGACATGGAACCAAACCTTCACATTGTTTTGAACACAGCTGTCGCGGCAGTTAATTTTGTGAAGTCAAGGGCACTGCAGACACGTTTGTTTGGACAACTTTGTAGGGAGATGGAGGCTGGGCATGACACACTGCTATATCACTGTGAAGTGCGATGGCTCTCTCGTGGTAAAGTTTTGCAGCGGGTGTTTGAGCTACGCAGTGAGATGGTGGAGTTTATGAGAGAGCACAAACCCGATATCGCAGAGTTTTCTTCTGACCCGGAGTTTGTAGCCAAATTGGCATATCTTGCCGACATATTCAACTTGCTCAACAGCCTCAACCTCTCAATCCAAGGAGGCTATGCATCTATCCTGGAAGTCAGCGACAAAATCACTGCCTTCATGAAGAAAACGGAGCTATGAAGAAAAAGGATACGAGACGGAGTAACAGACATGTTTCCCCAACTGACAGAGTTTCTCCACAAACAACCTGTCTGTGGCTATAGTGAGCGAGGTAGCCACCTCTCACCTTTTTTTTATTTTATTTTTTATTTCACCTTTATTTAACCAGGTAGGTCAGTTGAGAACAAGTTCTCATTTGCAACTGCGACCTGGCCAAGACAAAGCAAAGCAGTGCGACAAAAAACAACAACACAGAGTTACACATTAAACAAACAGTCAAAAACACAATAGAAAATCTATAAACAGAGTGCAAAATGTAGTGCAAAAATGCAGTAAGGTTGGGAGGTAGGACAATAAATAGACTATAGAGTAGAAATAAATTACAGAAAATTATCATCATTAACACAGGAATGAAGGATGTGCAAATTATGATGTGCAAATAGAGATACTGGAGTGCAAGATTAGTGAAAATAAACAAAAATAAATATGGGGATGAGGTAGTAGGGTGGGCTATTTACAGAAGGGCTATATACAGGTGCAGTGATCGATAAGCAGCTTTGACAGCTGATGCTTAAAGTTATTGAGGGAGATAGGAACCTCTAGCTTCAATGATTTTTGCAATTCGTTCCAGTCATTGGCAGCAGCGAACTGGAAGGAATGGCGGCCAAAGGAGGTGTTGGCTTTGGGGGTGACCAGTGAGATATACCTGCTGGAGCGCATGCTACGGGTGGGTGTTGCTATGGTGACCAGTGAGCTGAGATAGGGCGGGGATTTACCTAATAAAGACTTATAGATGACCTGGAGCCAGTGGGTTTGGCGACGAATATATAGTGAAGGCCAGCCAACGAGAGCATACAGGTCGCAGTGGTGGGTAGTGTATGGGGCTTTGGTGACAAAACGGATGGCACTATGATAGACTACATCCAATTTGCTAAGTAGAGTGTTGGAGGCTAGTTTGTAAATGACATCGCCGAAATCAAGGATCGGTAGGATAGTCAGTTTTACAAGGGCATGTTTGGCAGCATGAGTGAAGGAGGCTCTGTTGCGAAATAGGAAGCCAATTCTGGATTTAATTTTGGATTGGAGATGGTTGATGTGAGTCTGGAAGTTGAGTTTATAGTCTAACCAGATGCCTAGGTATTTGTAGGTGTCCACATATTCTAATTCGGATCCGTCGAGAGTAGTGATGATAGTCCGGTGGGCGGGTGCTGGCAGCGTTCGATAGAAAAGCATGCACTTAGTTTTACTAGCGTTTAAGAGCAGTTGTAGGCCACGGAAGGAGTGTTGTATGGCATTGAAGCTTGATTGAAGGTTAGTAAACACAGTATCCAAAGAGGGGCCAGATGTATACAGAATGGTGTCATCTGCATAGAGATGGATCAGAGAGTCACCAGCAGCGAGAGCGACATCGTTGATGTATATAGAGAAAAGGGTTGGCCCAAGAATTGAACCCTGTGGCACCCCCATAGAGACTGCCAGAGGATCGGACAATAGGCCCTCCGATTTGACACACTGAACTCTGTCTGCAAAGTAGTTAGAGAACCAAGCAAGGCAGTCACTTGAGAAACCAAGGCTGTTGAGTCTGCCAATAAGAATGCGGTGATTGACAGAGTCGAAAGCCTTGGCCAGGTCGATGAAAACGGCTGCACAGTACTGTCTTTTATCGATGGCGGTTATGATATCGTTCAGTACCTTGAGCGTAGCTGAGGTGCACCCATGACCAGCTCGGAACCACCTCACTGCACTGAGCGAGCACTTCAACTCATACTTCTCCGATGTGAACACCGATGCCTGGGACTGGGTGCGGGATCCCTTTGCCCCAAGTGCAACAAGTGGCCTTACTGGTAATGCGGAAGAGGAGCTGTTGGACTTATCCTCTGATAGGACATTGAAGGCCCGATTCCAGCAGGTGTCTTTTGCTGATTTTTGGCCCTACCTCTCACGAGTATCCTGAACTCACTTCCGAGGCAATAAGAATATTGCTACTCTTTCCTACCACATACCTCTGTGAGTCATCATTCTCAACTTTGACAGCAATGAAGACTAAGTACAGAGCTCGTTTGCATGTGGAGAACGATCTGAGAGTCTGCCTGTCATCCATCCCTCCAAGAGTGGATGAACTGTGTATCTCATTAGGATGAGCTCATCACGTGAGTTATTGTGAACTGTGTGAAATAAGAATGTGATGTATAGCCCTAATGTACAAAATGTTCTAAAGTAATAGGTGATGTGTTCTGTAACACTGTTGATAACTTCTCTTATGATTTGTTCAGAGCTTTTCGCCAATAATTTGAATAATGAGCAATATTTGTATTATTTTAAAGTTGAAACACTTACTGAAACTCAGCATTTTACTGGTAATTTTAAATGCCAGGCTAGCTACTGTTCATTTTCTGAAAGTTGTTAAGAAAAATGACTTAAAGTATGAATGCTGTCATGTTGAGTGCAAATGCAATTTCAATAAAATTACTCTGTTTAAAAGTATATAAGTGACATTAACATGATTGAAATTGAAATGTGTTTCTGTTTATCACTATGAAACAGGTCTGAATTATTTAGGTTGAAATGTTTTAGAATTCAAATAGTTCCAATGGCATCTAAGACTACAAATGGTAGTAAGCATATGCTTAATCAGTATTTAGATTATAAGGGGGTCCTTGGAAAATGTTCTCCCCTGTATGGGGTCCCTGGCGCAAAAAAGTTTGAAAACCCCTGCTTTAGAGGAACCCATGATAGCTGTTGCAGGGGGTTCTCATGGGCCGGGTAGTATCCCGCAGGGTGATCACGACAGATGCATCCTTACTGGGATGGGGAGCGTTGTGTGCGGGCTACTCGGAAAGAGGGATTTGGTCAACAGAGCAAAGGGCACTGCATATCAATTATCTAGAGCTACTGACTGTTTTGCTAGCCCTGAGGAATTTCCATGTGTGCACTCCTTTAAATCGTTTGGAGAAAATATCCTTTCTATTTCATTAATCTATGTTCAATTGTATTCTTCCTACTATAAAATAATGCTATGGAATTCTAAGCAAATCTTGTCTGATAAATGAACTAGTGTAGCCCACAGCCATATGGCATAGCCAGATCAGTGCCTAACATAAGGACAACTCAAAGTATGCTATTCTGTTCTTCTGAAATAGACTACATTTTCTTCAAATCATGTTTCTTTAGACCGTTCTAAACAATGGATTTTATTGTGATGGTGTAGGCTATATTACATTGCTTTATTAGCCCTTTTTAAAATGTAGAGTGTTCCAAAGGTCTGCATCAGTGGCTTGTAGGCTATGCGTTGAAGACAGGAGATGCTAAATGTGTTTATGTTAATTAATGGTCAATTACCGGCAGTCATTTGCATGACAATCACTGGCTGACAGTTCAGGCTTCTCAGGTGAGTATTAGGGGAAAAGGTGGCTTCTGAAACCCCTTTTTGGAGCCCCGGTATTATAGCCAGGAAGGTGGTACTTCTAAGAGCAGACATAAATTGCCCAGTTGGGCGTGATTTCATTTTTTTCAAGTGAATATGATTGGTTGTTGACTCCCCATAGCATGTTATACCTTGTTTCTTCCTCCAGGAAACAGTAGTTATATTCATAACTGTACGTTTTGTGTTTTACCTTCTCATAGCTCACTCTCTCAAGATGCCTACACTAAATAAGTAAACAAGTGTTTTTTCTGGGAGATCTGTGAGTTGTTTGGCTGCTGTTGTTGGCATATTCAGCTCTTGTTTCATGTCCATTCATAGTTAATCTCTAAAACAATTTGCATGAAAAAGAGGTTGTTTATGGTGATGATCTACAGGGCGTTCATGTCTGCGTGTTGAGCATCATTATCTCCCAACATGCAACAATTGACTGTCCTCCTTGCCTCTGGTGACATCTTTGTTGCAACATGAACAAGCTGATTGATTCATACAGCTGAATATCACTCAGTTAGACAAAGAAAAACGTTTTAGTGCCATAGAGATGTCGCCAGCTTTGTACTGATATGAGCTTTGAGTCCAGTGAAGATGATCACTGCTGTGCCTGTGATATGGTGAAGCAGCTGTCTAGACTTTGGAGTATCAAGACAAGGGGGGGAGGGGTTTCCCGTGCTACAAGGGGCTATATCGGTTCACTAATACAGGCAAGGCAGGCGCTCATTAGAAAGGATTAAGCCTATGGCAGTAGATTGAAGAGGGCGGCATTTTCTGAGCTAAACTAAACCTCCAACAACACATAAAACTTCACATAATTCTGCCCTTCAAAAATTTGCTAAAGTAATTTCAATTTCTCTCAACCAGTGGCATATGGGCTTTTTAGGTGAGCGTTGATGTTGCCCTGTGATAATCAGTGCCCTCGTTGTCAAAGGCAGGGGCGCAAAATACATTATATATACAAAGGTATGTGGAAACCCCTTCAAATTAGTGGATTTGTCTATTTCAGCCACACCCGTTGCTGACAGGTGAACAAAATTGAGCACACCGCCATGGAATCTCCATAGACAAACATTGGCAGTAGAATGGCCTTAGTGAAGAGCTCAGTGACTTTCAAACATGGGGTTGAACCATGCCATTATTCCAAACTTTACAGTTGGACAATATGGAATGGATAACCAGGCTAGCCATAACTGCTGTCCAAGAGTTTCACCCCATGGGCTATATTATCAGTAATTTTAAGTTTGTGTCCACCCATTTTTGACGAGCTGATCATTGCGAAAAAGAAAATACTTACGCATTTCCCACTGTGTAAACACATTTCAAATATGCTCAGGATAACTCCTGATGAAGTTGGGTAGCTGATATTCAGAGCTTAAATAGCCAAATTGATTAGTCATAGGAATCAGGACTAATAAAGCCAATGCAACTGACTTTTTTTTTTACAAACAGTAGGCCTAACATGGATAAAATTCCATTGCTTTTGTTAAAACAAATGTGGTCATATCCGGACCACCATTCATTTTTTGTGCACCGGCCTAATGTCAGAACCTAAATCAAACCGTACGTCTTTTCAACGTAATTCTGCTTACTGGGACAATCATAGTTTTTGTGGGGTGGCAATATTTTTGTCTCAGAATGGCCAGGACTAGCCCTGTATAGATTAAAGGCCCAGTGCACTACTATTGTGAGATATTTTTTTTTTCCTGGCTATATCCGTCCGCTAATACAGGATCTGTAAAGAAAATTGTGTTTACCATGCATTGTCACCCTCGGGCCCAGATTTACCATGCATTGTCACCCTCGGGCCCAGACTTACCAAGCACTGTCACCCTCAGGCCCAGACTTACCAAGCATTGTCACCCTCAGGCCCAGACTTACCAAGCATTGTCACCCTCAGGCCCAGACATACCAAGCATTGTCACCCTCAGGCCCAGACATACCAAGCATTGTCACCCTCAGGCCCAGACTTACAAAGCATTGTCACCCTCGGCCACAGATTTACCAAGCATTTGACACCCTCGGGCCTAGGATTACCAAGCATTTGACACCCTCAGGCCTAGATTTACCAAGCATTTGACACCCTCAGGCCCAGACTTACATGCATTGTCACCCTCGGGCCCAGATTTACCATGCATTGTCACCCTCGTGCCCAGATTTAACAAGCATTGTCACCCTCGGGCCCAGACTTACCAAGCATTGTCAATCTCGGGCCCAGACCTACCAAGCATTGTCACACTCGGGCCCAGACTTATCAAGCATTGTCACACTCGGGCCCAGACTTATCAAGCATTGTCACACTCGGGCCCAGATTTCCTGAGCTTGACACAGTGAGTGTGTGTCTACAGTCAGACATGGGGTTGCTGGGCAGGTGCTGGAAGCGTACGCACGCACGCACGCACGCACGCACACACACACAGCTGAGATGGCTCTGTGGCCTGGACAGGACCTCCCTGTGAGGAAAGACAGGTTTTTCTGCCAGGTGACCAGGCACATGACACACACAGGATGAGGCAGGACTTGGTAAAGGTCATATCCCTGTCACAGCCTCTTCACCTGTATGTACTGATAAGAGGGAACCCTCAAAAGAGCAAGTCCAGACAGATCACCTTATGTTATTCTTGAAGGACCTATATGCCTCCTAGTGAAGACAAAGGGTAATAACAGCCCTGGGCCTGTCATGCCAAATAGTGTCCACTTGCCAAAATGTGTCCACCTCTGCGTCACAATGAGATTCAAATAGTTGTTAGCTTCCATTGCTAGAACTTAGGTGCATGGAGTAACAGGTTATTTACACTATTTATGAGTTGTTTAAGCTTTAAATCTCACTGATTATTGGTGGATAAAGTACTAAACATGATCCATGCGTGGTCATTGATGTTTACTTATAAAACCTTGATTTAGGTAGCACTAGCATGCTGCAAACAATGAAATGCAAACACTACTGCAAGGTAAGACCATATTTTTATTTAGCTAGCTAATTAACTAGATACACTTTATTTTGTATTGTGTTATTTGAAGAAAATCAGTTGAGTTAAATAGCTATGGTCCATTACTGTAATAACATGACTTTTGCAACACTACCATCTTACTTATATTTTCCTGCATATGTAAAATCAGGATTCTGCCTCTATTGCCATTCAATCCAATTAGACTGGTTTGGATTTCTCCTTGACTGCCATTTTCACTACCATTCTGGAACTTTGAGGGTTTATTTGTATGACATAGCCCCTCTAGTAATTAAATAGGATCTCTATGGTCAAAACCCACAAGCACGCCACCCACGAAAAAAGGGCTCAGAAAAGGTGTTGTTTCGGGCCTCCCGAGTGACGCAGCGGTCTAAGGCACGGCGTCGCAGTGCTAGAGGCGTCACTACAGACCCAGGTTTGTTATCAGGCTGTGTCACAACCGGCCGTGATCGGGAGTCCCATAGTGCAGCGCACAATTGGCCCAGCGTCGTCCGGGCAATGAGCTCCGTCGGGTCTTGCCGGGTGGGAAAGCGAAACCTACTGCGCGATAGTGAAAGGGGAGATATGCCATGTGGGGAAACTGAATTTTTCAACCGATCTGTCCAATTTATCACCTAAAGTTATATTCAGAAGTAAACAGCGGCTGTCGCGGCTTTTGAGAGTCATGATGGCTTGCAGTGAAGACGCAAAAAATGAATGTATTCAGTTGTACAATTGACTAGAGTTGAGGTCCAAACACCCTATCTCCTTAGCCCTCAAATTAAGTGGACACTTCTGATATAAACTTGCAGGGCAAGGACCGAAGGAAGGAATTATTTTTAAAATGGACCACCCTTGCCTGGAAATTCGTCACTTGTTCACCCAGCGATGATTGTGTTTTCAGTCAACGGTAGCTTGTGTGTGCTTTATCTGCGCTACAGTCAATTATGATTGCATATTTATTTACATTAACTATATAATTATTATTCTAAACTGGGTGGTTCGAGCTCTGAATGCTGATTGGCTGACAGCCGTGGTATATGAGACCATATACCATGGGTATGACAAAACATTTATTTTTACTGCTCTAATTACTTTAGTAACCAGTTTATAATCGCAATAAGGCACCTCTGGGTTTTGTGGTATATGGCCAATATACCAGGCTGTGCTTAGGCCTAATGCATCTGGCCTAAGAACAGCCCTTAGCCGTGGTATATTGTCCATATACCACACCCCCTCATGCCTTATTGCTTAAATATACACCTACTGTATGAAAGCTAGCAAATTAATTAGCTAACTAAACGTTAGCCTGCTTAGATGGAACTTCTGAAGAAGGAAAATGTTAATTTCTACATTTTCCAAAAGTGAATCAAACAAAAACATAATTACTTTTACGAGACGTGTTTGTGCCACCATATGCATTAGTAGCACAATTTCTAACTTATTTACATTTGTTTTTACATACACTTGTATGTTGACTTCTTCATATTGACGTTGAGGCAGACTTTTCTTAGCGGATGTACAAGCATTGCAAATTGAATTATGGGGCGTTTCAGGCCCCGAAGTGAACACAATTGTACACTTGCAAACTCGACTAAAGACGTCTTACGTTGCAAACTTCCCTTGCTTGGCTAATCATTTGGACCGCCCCCCAAGGGCATAAGGTGAGGGTAAGTGGATGAGGGTGTGTCTTTTAAGTGTTTGGACTGCAGCCTAGGTATCCCCCTTACCCTGTCGCTGTCTATTTATTGTTTTTAAATTTGCGAGGAAAGCGCTACACCTGGTGGAAAGAGGTTGTACGACACAGAATGAGTTGCATAATGCGTGCCGTACGTTACAGAATGACACATCACATTTTACCTTACAGCATCAGAGGGGTAATTTTTTTCAACTTTTCTCCAACACTATTGGCCCATTACCATGCCAAATCAACGCTTGAATAGAAACATAGTTTCAACACAGTCGCTACAGTCCCGTTAGTTTTCATTGCAGCCTTGTTTGAATGCTGCGGTTGCGCAAATGTGTACGAATGGGGTTAGTCACCGTTAGCTGTCAGGACATAGAATGTTTTGAACGCTGTGTTAGCTAGCAAAGTTGTGCTGTCTTTAGTTTGGCTAGCAAGCAAAAGCAAGGATGGCCCTATAAGCAAAATTGAGCTGCCAAAATGTCTTCTATTAACTGAGAAAACCACTACACATGGTTAAAACATATTTCCCATGTTTCGGGGCTCATCTGGAATAATGAAGGACTGAACTTGTTGCTTGAGATAATGCAAGGATGGACATCAACCGCACAAATCGTGTTGTGTTCTATACATCAGTGTACAACAAAAGTAACCAAGGTGAAAGATAGCAACGTTGGAATGTTTATAGGGAAATGACCTAAGATGAGCTGTGATTTCAATGCTAAATATTATGACTTTGATGAAAGATGAAAAAAAATGTATGTGCAACTTTTACAGGTTTGTAATCAGACAGTGTTCAATTATCTACATAATGTTTTTTTTTTTTCTTTTCAGTTCCGTTTTCTGGGTCACAGAACAACACATTTTTGGTGGGTGGCACTTGGACTATTATGTCAGTCATCATAAGTTAAAAGAGGGTGTCTTGTCCTGCTCCTGAAATCTGCTTCTGCATTCATCCCAATCATCAGCAAGAGAGTATTGGGCTAGGTACAAGTCTGACACCAATGTGTGTGCAATTGCAGTGGTAATAATAGGGCTAATGGTTTGCCTTGAGTGGTAGGTTTTGTGAGTTTTGACACCCTTATGTAGGTGTCATAACGAGCCATAAAATAAAGCAATACATGTCACAACATGTCTAAATGTAGGTGTCAGTTATGTCAGCTGTATGACATGGTTCGGACCGTATTAGAAGATGTTATGACAATATAATTAAAGTAAAGTGCTAAACGCTGAGTTTATAGAGTATTCTGATAGCCCGTGCTGGATGGAGTTTGGTTGAATAAACGAACATGACATAACATCAATAAAACACAATACAGTATCTGTAAATAGGCAATATGGATTGTGAAAACATTGCTTGTATCTGACTTCATATTTTAGTGTGGACAGAACAACACACTCCTACTGGCAAGGGATAAAGCCGGCAGCATTGAGGTCTGCCCCCCCCCGGAGAACGGGAGCACTCTTTTAGCCTCTGACAGAAACACCAGACAGAAGGGAGATCACATAAGCGGTCTCTCCAGACAGGCCGCTTTGACTGCTGTTTAAAGCCTAATCAATGAGGAAACATGACCCGTGACAATCTGAAATGTGCTGATTCTCTGTGGCATGGAATGGCAAGTTCTGACCGAATGGTTCTAAGGAAACACAAAATATGCACCCATAATAACCAGAGATAATCATGATGAAAATAGTAATGTGCTATTTATGTTGAATAATCACACTTGTGAAACTGCATACAGCACAACTCCTGTGAGAACTGCTACAATAAGCATTTGATATACTGGCTGCCTCTACAGCCTAATCAAACCGTTGAACACTGAAGTGGTAAAATACAGGAAGAGCTCTTTGACTTCAGTTTGCTGACTCTTGTGATTCGGCCCCTTTTGCTGCAGGCACTACCTTCAACGTCCAAATCCATTAGTGATTTCTGTACTACTAAAGCGGCGCTCGAGGGAAACCATTTCCCTGCATTAATGTCTGCAGTGAATCAAAGGCTTACCCTATTTTGTTTTTATTTCATTTTTTAAATTTAACTAGGCAAGTCAGTTAAGAACAAATTCTTATTTACAATGACAGCCTACTTGTAAAGCACCCCCGGCCAAACCCTCACGACACTGGGCCAATTGTGCACCACCCAATGGGACTCCTGATCACAGCCGGTTGTGATACAGCCAGGGATCGAACCCGGGTCTGTAATGACCCCTCTAGCACTGCCTTAGACTGCTGCGCCACTCGGGCGGCCATAACATGCCTAATGCCTCAGTCTACCTTAGCATGCTCTCTAAATAACTCAGGTTAGGAGCTGAAGGACAGAACACAGAACCAAGGGAGAAAAAGATCCCAATTCACTGTTACATTTTTAAAGCAGAACAATTTATTATCAAGTACAATAATATCAAACAAAGAAGAAAAAAAAAAGTTAAATCAGGTTCACAAATTAGTTTTTCCACAATCTGCATCACTTCACTTTTGGTTGGTACAGTACAGAGAATGACTTCAAGCTTGGGGATTTTCCCATGTTAGTTTGTAAGTTCTTGCTTCGTAAATGTGGAACTGCTCTGCTGACATCAGAGCAGAGTAAAAGGCGATTGACTGGAGTGTTTGGGTGTCAGATTTCGTAAAGTGCTTCTCACCCTACAACACTGTTCAGTCAGTCCTTGAACAGTGGTTCCTAAGTCATATGTGGGCCAGGGGGAACTAGTCCACATAGGTAGAGGGGTGAACTGCCTTACTGCCAGTCAAAGGAGCGCTTCACTAGCCGGTAGAAGTTACGATTGTGCTCCCGGAGGTAGGAGCGTAGCTGCTGCAGCACGGTACCGTTGACGGCCGGGTGGGGACGCCCTTTGGACTCATGTAGGCAGCGCTCTCGCCCTTCACTCCGGATGCAATAGAACCCCTTGGTCTGGTTGAAGTAGAAGTTGGATGACTTTATCCTGGGGGGCAGGTTGAGAAAACGCTCCACCTTCTGTAGCTCAGGCAGTGGGTCCCGGATCAAAGTGTCTCCATCCACGATGTGGATCTGCTCCAGGGGGAAATAGCGCAGCCAGTTGCTCATGTGCATGACGTAGAGGCTCCTCTGGATGGCCTTATAGCGGGTATTGAGGGCACCGCTGCGCACCAGCAGGTTCTCGATAGCCTGCACTGGCTTGTGGTTCTCCAGGCGGTTGAAGTAGACCTGGGTGTAGTCTGAGATGACACGTTCAGTTGGGTCCCGCAAGATCAGCAGCAGCTTGATGGAGGAGTTCATGGCACGGATGCGTTCTGGCGCCAAGGCAGAGGTGAAGTAGCCTGGCGTCTTCTCCACTGTGATCTGGTGCGGGTAGGAATAGGGCATCAGCTCACGGTACCAGTCAAAGCCCTTGGCGTAGTTCTCGTCCCAGTCGAAAAAGTGCACCTCGGTGGCAGCAGCAGCGACCTCAGGATGGATGTCTAGCATTTCCAGAAGGGCGCGCGTGCCCCCCTTGCGCACCCCAATGATGATGCTGTGGGGGGCACGTTTGCTAGTCCCCGGGGGTGGAGACAGAGTGTCATTGGTTGTGAGTCCAGGGCCCAGATCCAGACTCTGAACAAACTCTGGTGGGGCAGCATATGCCTGGAGAACCAGGAGGAACACTGATACCAGAAAGCAGGCCATGGTGAGAAGAGGAAGAGAGGAGAAGATGTTCAGAGAGACAATCAGAGAGGGATGTCCTGTGGTTTAGCTGTGGATCAGAGCCATCTCTCCGAGATCAAAGCTGACAGGAAAGGAGAAGGGAGCGGTTTTCGTCTGCCATTGAGCATGAGAAGGAGGATGAGAAATCACAGCCAGTCCGAAGCACATCTGTAGAGACGGAAGACAAGGAAAAAAGACTTAGAGATTCCCATCTGAATAGCTAACATAGGCCCTAGGCACTTTCGTCTTAAAAAGCTTTCTAGTAATGAATAGAAGGTATGTCTGTCTCAAAGCCTTCTAGCAATGAATAGAAGGTATGTCTGTCTCAAAGCCTTCTAGCAATGAATAGAAGGTATGTCTGTCTCAAAGCCTTCTAGCAATGAATAGAAGGTATGTCTGTCTCAAAGCCTTCTAGCAATGAATAGAAGGTATGTCTGTCTCAAAGCCTTCTAGTAATGAATAGAAGGTATGTCTGTCTCAAAGCCTTCTAGTAATGAATAGAAGGTATGTCTGTCTCAAAGCTTTCTAGCAATGAATAGAAGGTATGTCTGTCTCAAGTGTTTCTTCTCCATGGGTTATCATTATTCATCTCCCTTTGAGTCTCTCATTTTGCTCTTCTATCTCCCTCTTAGATCTCTCCTTTCTATATCAAGAGTCACTTATGTTTAATTCTATGCTGTAATTTCACTGGATTATTTTTTTGGGGCTCATTACAAAATGTGGATCATTTATGTGTGGCTCGGGGCCAAAACACTGAGGTCACACTACTTCATCTTGTTTTACCAGGTCATAATCCTCACTCAAATCAATGCACTTAATATCCGCCCTGGAACATTTCAATCAAGACAGCAGAGGTAGGTGTAAGGACAAAGTGTGGCTGTAGAAATAAGAGTTTTCAGTTCTGGATAATTTAGATTTTCTATACACGTGAAGCAGGATCAAAAGCAAGGCCAAGTGACGGATGTTATGTATTGGGACTAAGTATTTATGTTCTGTGGGTTTCCGTAGCCTTAGTTCTAACGCGAAGTATCAAGGGTATTGAAGTGTGTTTAGAGTAGACTTCCTGAATGTAAGACGCACAACTTTTCAGTAAAGCACTCGTTGCATCTAAAACGGTTCCGCCGTCCCAATTCCTGCATGAGTCTAAAGTTAATCTGAAGAGTCAAGATACAACAAAAAGGTAGGACTAGGACAGGAGGACTAGGATTTAAAAATACTGGATAGACTGAACAGCCATAACAGTAGAATCGTTCTGACCTTAAGTCTTCTCAAATACTTTCATGAGGAAAACAATTCTCCATGGCATTCAAAATAACTGCTCTGCTGCATAAACATCCAACAACACCAAAAGGTCACAGTAAGGCTCTATAAATATGAATTTATTGTTTCCACTTTGCTGTTGCCCAATATTAAAATCAACCACTACCAGGGCTATGATTGAATAGGAAGAAAGCCACAGCTCACTCTGGATGAAGCCTTCCACTCTAAACAGCAGAGGATTACATCTGTTCCCCACTTCCCAGAGGGTTGTCTGTTCCCACAGAGCCACAACCAGACTCCACTCTCTCTAATCAGGTCTTCCAAATGCAGACTAAACATCTTCTAATACGGGAATGATACCTGGCCCGTCATAAAGCTCTAATCTCTGGCCAGGTGGTCCAGGGGGCTGTGGACGCTAGTTATAGGGCTGGGGCTAGGTTTGGGGCTAGGTAGCTGTGGGCATGGGAATAAAGTTGGGGGCTCTGCCTAGATGTGGAGCTTGGGTCAAATATGGGGGCTGGGGCAGGGACTAGGTATGGGGGCTGGGGCTCTAGGGGATGCAACCCTGGGGGATGGATCTTCCCAGAAGCACTGTGGATAAAGATAAGGTGCTCTACTGTGAATGTCTGCGCAGGGAGCCACTTATGCATTGTGACAGGCGCGCCTGCCTGTCAGCGCTTCCATGCCGGAGAGCTGCCAAGTCCAATGCTAACAGCCAGGCGAGCTTCCTGTCTTATCCAATTCCCCTCACTCACTCAGCACACCGCCACCTGGAATGAGCCATTGTTTTTCATCCCGCTGAGCCGCATTGCTTTATTCAAGACTTGATGCATATCTTCAGGTTTTCATTCATCACACAGACGGCCCGGCACACTATCTCAGTATCTGGCAGAGCTTTTAACTAAAACTATTGGACTATTGGAGAGAGAAACTGAATACCGACAGGTTACAGAGAAGAGACTGGCAATATACTTATAGTCCAGAACTAAGTAAGAGGTCACATTGCAGTTGGCTGAATAAAAAAAAACTAAGATATTGAATATACTTGCCATTGCTTAAAAAAAATAAGACATGAAATCAAAGCAGCTATAGGACCTGCATATTTTACATCTGCAATCGTTTAACTATGCCTTCCTACGACAAATGACCCAACTATCACACAAACGGTGCTGCGCTGACCTTCTCTGATCTCATTTTACAGTTTGTCAGTGGCTGCGGAGACTGTGGCTTATTACCTCATAGCATTATCACTGAGAGCCTGAGCCAGCGTAGCTCATGGTTCTACCCTATTATTCATCATCGTAGCAGGCACAGAGGGAGAAGCCACAGGTTTTCTGCAGCAAGGGAACCCAACTCACACCAATTACTCAAACCAGCCAGCCGGCTGTATCTATACATGTCTAAGGACGGATCTAGAAGAGATCCAGACCGATATGCAATTTTTCTGCCGATATATTGTTTTTAGAGGTGGAATGAAAACAACCCTATCCAAAGGTTGTGGATAGGGTTGAGATCAGGGCCATTCGAGTTCTTCCACACCGATCTCGACAAACCATTTCTGTATAGACTTCACTTGGCATTGTCAAGCTGAAACAGGAACGGGCCTTCCCCAAACTGTTGCCACAAAGTTGGAAGCACAGAATTGTCTAGAATGTCATTGTATGCTGTAGCGTTAATATTTCCCTTCACTGGAACTAAGGGGCCTAGCCCGAACCATGAAAAACAGCCCCACACCATTATTCCTCCTCCACCAAACTTTACAGTTGGCACTATGCATTCGGGCAAGTAGCATTCTCCTGGCATCCGCCAAACCCAGATTAGTCCGGCGGACTGCCAGATGGTGAAGCGTGATTCATCACTCCAGAGAACGCCTTTCCACTGCTTGTGAGGCTTGTGTGCGGCTGCTCAGTCACGGAAACCCATTTCATGAAAATCCTGACGAACAGTTATTGTGCTGACATTGCTTCCAGAGGCAGTTTGCAACTCGGTAGTGAGTGGTGCAACAGAGGACAGAAAATTTAGCTATTAAAGTATCTCTTCCTGTCATTTACCTGTACAGTTTGTGTAAACATGCAAGTATTCTCTTATCTGTAAATATAACTGTATACCTAACTGTACAGCTAATTTAACCATGCAAAATTTTCACTTACCTGTTCATTTACCCAGTCTGTCTATTAAGTAAACTATTATTACCCTCGCTCATATCATACGCATTAGCTACTGAAGTATTTCTCTGCTATCAACCTGTATAGTATAGTTAACCATCCAACATCCACCAATGTATAGTGTACATATTCAGCCAACCACTCATACTATGCAATGTCCTTTTATAGCTTTTTTTTTTGCACTCCAGATATCCTGTATTTCTATACTTTTTCATACTGCCGCTCTATGTATCATGTACCGTGTATCTGTCTTTTGTGTACTTTCGTTGTGGCATTTTGCACCTGCCCTGTGTTTTTGTTGTAGCTGCTTGATAATGAAATTTCCCCCCCGGGGGATCAATAAAGTACCTATCTATCTATCTATCTATCTATCTATCTATCTATCTATCTATCTATCTATCTATCTATCTATCTATCTATCTATCTATCTATCTATCTATCTATCTATCTATCTATCTATCTATCTAAATGTGTATGTGCGCTTCAACACTCAGCGGTCCCGTTCTGTGAGTTTGTGTGGCCTACCACTTCACAGCTGAGCCGTTGTTGCTCCTAGACGTATCCACTTCACAATAACAGCACTTACAGTTGACCGGGGCAGCTCCAGCAGGGCAGAAATTTTACGAACTGACTTGTTGGAAAGGTGGTATCCTATGACAGTGCCACATTGAAAGTCACTGAGCTCTTCAGTAAGGCCATTCTACTACCAATGTTTGTCTAGGGAGATTGCATGGCTATGTGCTCGATTTTATACAGCTGTCAGCAATAGGTGTGGTTGAAATAGTAGAATCCACTAATTTGAAGGGGTGTCCACATACTTTTGTATATACAGTGTAGTGTACTCTAAATTATTATTTCTTAACAAAATATAAAAACACATTATTTAAGAACATTTTATTGGTGGTTTACAGGATCTCCACCAAAAATAAACTATATCCTCTAAAAATATGACAGTAAAGGTTTAGTGCACCTTCTTAGGTACAACTTAAAGATGTGCCTATCTATGGCAGTGGTTAAGAAGTACAGTCGTGGCCAAAAGTTTTGCGAATGACACAAGTATTGGTCTCCACAAAGTTTGCTGCTTCAGTGTTCTTAGATCTTTATGTCAGTAGTTACTATGGTACACTGAAGTATATTTACAAGTATTCCAAAAATGTCAAAGGCTTTCATTGACAATGACATTCAGTTTATGGAAAGATTCAATATTTGCAGTGTTGACCCTTTTTCAAGACCTCTGCAATCCACCCTGGCATGCTGTCAACTAACTTCTGGGCCACATCCTGACTGATGGCAGGCCATTCTTGCATAATCAATGCTTGGAGTTTGTCAGAAGTTGTGGGTTTTTGTTTGTCCATCCGCCTCTTGAGGATCGACCACAAGTTCTCAATGGGATTAAGGTCTGGGGAGTTTCCTGGCCATGGACCCAAAATATCGATGTTTTGTTCCCCAAGCCACTTAGTTATCACTTTTGCCTTATGGCAAGGTGCTCCATCATGCTGGAAAAGGCATTGGTCGTCACCAAACTGTTCTTGGATGGTTGGGAGAAGTTGCTCTCGGAGGATGTGTTGGTACCATTCTTTATTCATGGCTGTGTTCTTAGGCAAAATTGTGAGTGAGCCCACTCCCTTGGCTGAGAAGCAACCCCACACATGAATGGTCTCAGGATGCTTTACTGTTGGCATGACACAGGACTGATGGTAGCGCTCACCTAGTCTTCTCCGGACAAGGTGTTTTCTGGACGGCCCAAACAATCGGAAAGGGGATTCTTCAGAGAAAATGACTCTACCCCAGTCCTCAGCAGTCTGTTTCTTTTGCAGAATATCAGTCTGTCCCTGATGTTTTTCCTGGGGAGAAGTGGCTTCTTTGCTACCCTTCTTGACACCAGGCCATCCTCCAAAAGTCTTCGCCTCACTGTGCGTGCAGATGCACCCACACCTGCCTGCTGCCATTCCTGAGCAAGCTCTGCACTGGTGGTGCCCCGATCCCGCAGCTGAATAAAATTTAGGAGACGGTCCTGGCGCTTGCTGGACTTTCTTGGGTGCCCTGACGCCTTCTTCACAACAATTGAACCTCTCTCCTTGAAGTTCTTGATGATCCTATAAAATGGTTGATTTAGGTGCAATCTTACCAGCAGCAATATCCTTTTTGTGCAAAGCAATGATGACGGCTTGTGTTTCCTTGCAGGTAACCATGAGGAAGAACACTGATTTCAAGCACCACCCTCCTTTTAAAGCTTCCAGTCTGTTATTCTGACTCAATCAGCATGACAGAGTGATCTCCAGCCTTGTCCTCGTCAACACTCTCACCTGTGTTAACGAGACAATCACTGACATGATGGCAGCTGGTCCTTTTGTGGCAGGGCTGAAATGCAGTGGAAATTTTTGTTTTGGGATTAAGTTCATTTTCATGGCAAAGAGGGACTTTGCAATTAATTGCAATTCATCTGATCACTATGGCGTTCGTAATAAGTCTCAGCATCAGCATTTGTCTTGAGTAGATTTACTACAGTTTTTAAAAAACAGTCAAAGGTCATGTAAACACATTGATGTGTATTCATGGACCAAGAAAAAAAAAAAAATGTATCTTTCGTCTCTGTATTTAAGCATTCAAGCATTTGGCCTCCCTTGATACATTTTTTTTATAAAATAACAGCCAATCAGCATTGAGCTAAACCGATTGAGCTCAGCTGTAAATGGTCCTGGCGCAACAAAAAAATTAAGTGTCAAGGGAAGCAGTTTGGATCTGGCTTCAGACCAATGACATCACATCAGAAGCCAAACATAATTGACAGAAAAACAACTTTAATTGTTGCATCTCGTTGTGTTGTCCTCCGGTGGCTATCTAACTAAAATCGTCACTTTCCTAAATTAGCCATGGATGGAGATAGGAATTTGGACTTGTGGTTCTACTTAACTCTCCGTACTGGCCAATGATTATAACGGTGATTCTTATCCAACCATAAATTCACCTACTGTGCCCCTGGCCTGAGAGGATGGAAGAGCAACATGAAGCTAGATGTAGTATGCTAACCCCTACCGTAACCTTAACCACAGTGGTGACCCGTCATTCTGGGCAGAGTGGCAGAGCCCCACCTGTTTTGAGACCCACATTTTTAGATAAAAAAAAATGAAACAAAAAAAATTATAATAATAATAGTTTTTGGGCTTGCCTGTTTTGGCATTAATACGTGTAATATATCAGTTTGCAAACAATGTAAAATTTTAGTTAATAAAGCCACATACAAACATACTCATGAAAACAAAAAAGAGACTAAGGCAGCTCCAAAATGCAGGGGTTTCAGCCTAGCTCAGTGCTTTCTGTGGTGGTGGGGTAGCCAGCGGAAAATAAGGAGTGTAGGTAATGTTCTCTAGTTGCGCCTTGATTGGTTCAGTGTTCTGTCACTCATTGGGACACTATGTCACTGCCAAGTCTATGGGTAGAGCTAAAAAATTCAAGCCCCTCAGGTGCTGTCATAGTTACATTAGAAGTGCCCATCCATGAAGGCTGAAGGTCATTGGCCACAGATAAATGACGTAAAATCATGTTAAATCTACAGTAGCTTTGTGATTGGACTGAGGTCAACATCATACTTTCAAAATCTTAGCTAGCAGTCATCATCATGAATCAAGTCGACAGTATACTGGCAAATCCTTTTTAATCCTTGTCATATGAAGAAAAAGAATGAAGAGAAATTATTGATAAAACGTATCGGTGCTCATCGACCATTAGGAATCGCACATTCAACAATGAGTGGTATAGAAGTAATCAGTGGCTAACTGCAAGCATTGCAAAGCAATCACCAGCCAGCTTTTCAGTAGAGTGGCTGTGTGGTCCCTACTCTGGGATTAAGGGTCTCTTTTCCAAGCTTGGCCATAATGTCAATGAAGCATGATTTGTGCTGTGCTCAAAACTGTTAACTCGGAACTGCCAAATCTGACTTCAGTGAGTTCAAGACAACTGGGAACTCGGGAAAAAATGATCTCCGACTGGGAAAATACGTTTTGAACGGTCATCCAACTCGGAATTGTAAATCCGTAACCTCTTTCTACAGCTACGACCTGAAGATCACGGAGTTCCCAGTTGTCTTGAAAGCACCATAAATCCAAAGAATGCCAGACTTTGATGACAAAATTTGCCCACGAAGGACCGCCTCACCACCTTCCTGTTTAAGTGAGCACAGCACAACAAGGTGAGTCCAAAAATGTCTTATATGCTGCTGCATAAATTATATGATATGCCAGAGAGATATGTATACTGTAGCTAAGAAAGTAATACCAAGTGTGTGTTGTGTAGTAAGCTGTTAGTTGCCTCACCCTAATATTTTGGTCTATTTTCCCCTCTTAATTTTGCCTACTGTTATGACTTGTTGGTGCACATGTAGCCTATAACCTGTTTTAGAGAAATTTAATCATTGAATATTGTAAGAGCTTTCATTGTCTGCTTATATGCCCCCTTTATTAATCCTACGATTCTGACTTGGTGTACAGGGAGAACACTAAGAACAGCCCATGTTCTGTTATTCTGTCACTGTACATTTCAAAAGTGCTGAACAAATAAGTTATTGACTTTGTCCGTCCTAGCTCGCTCATTAATGTCTTAATCGAAATTACAGATGCCTCTTATTCGCTTGTTGTCACCTTATGCCATAGTCTCAATTGTCAGTAGAAACCACATTTGTTTAAGCAAGTCAGCCAAATCAGCTATGTTTTTTTAAAAAGGCACTAAATGAGGCTGAATTAACTGTTCTAGCTAGCTAAGATAACGTTAGCTAGCTAGCAAGGTAGTTAACTAAGTGAGAATGTGATGAGGACAGGGCTGCTTGCTTTTACCTATGAAGGTAAAATAGTGCCTTAAGTGTACAAGCATGTAAAGTATGAGTTGCACCTATATAATCACTTTTGTAGGTGCAAAAACATGCATCTTTTGAGAATAAATTCAACAACACTTGCAAGCACATAACGTGATGTGTGAATAAATACAACAACAATTGAGAATGAATGCAACTCATTTACTAAACTTGCCACTGCAAATTAAAACTACTCAGAGTTTCGGCCAAATGTTTTGTAGAATATATAATAGAAAATAATAATATAATAATAACATTTTCAGGAAAGGCCGGGAGGTTAGGGTCAACTTGTCTTATCCAGACCCATATTCACAAAGCGTCTTAGAGAAGGAGTTTTTAATTTCAGATCATACTGAATCAAATGATATTGACTGGTGGGTCCTGACTATAGATCAGCACTCCTACTCGTGGGGCATTTACATCCAGGTTTAACCTCAGTGTTTTACCCAAGAGACTCTGACTTTTCTGTTTCCATCTATGCAGGCCGGCACCCGTGTCTCACTGGGCCATTGCTCCAGCGGACCTGCTCTCATTTGGGGCCAAAGTCAAGCCACTGGTACTTTTCAGCTGGCATTTACATAACAATGGCTAACTTTGAACTTTAATATCTTCTCACAAAGCAGCTGTTTCAAGCAATCTTGATTATGCTGAGGTTGATGATTGCTCTTCACAAGTCCTTACTGCCAGCCCTAGCTATGGGAACATTTTCCCTAGTACCACTTTCGTAATGAACACACCTCAGTCTGTTGTACATGGAACAACATTTTCTATGTATTTATGATTAATATTCCCTTTAGTCAATAACACTTCTACACATCATGGCAACATGACTGCCCATACGTAAAAGTTCTCATTTAGGAAGATGGTGCTGTTCAAGACTGTTAATGTTCACAGGACTCTACTAATGCTTGAAAGAGCACCATGGATGAAGGAGGGGGAGGAAAACAGCTTCTCTACCCCACCTTCACCAAGTTATCCAATGTTTGCTTCATGAACAATTGTTGCATCTTCTAAAATGAATATAAATACATTTTTTTCCATTGTTTAAAAAAAATGCTGGATGTGAGTAATTTAGGAGGTCTATAGTATACTGTATAGTTTTGAAATGCTAATTAAATACATATAAGACACTCCGATTATTTGATGTTGCCTTTTTAAATATTTTCTAAGATGATGTATGTTTTGTAGTGTTGCTTTGTACATGCTGAAACAGTCATTCGTTTTGGGCTAGACTATGATCTGTAAAATGTCTACTACCGTTTTTAAAAAGTTTAGTGAAATTAGCACTCGTCAACTTCGGATGTGTATTAGGTATGCATGTAAAGTGGACTTGAGTGCGTATAAACTTAACTGACCAGGAGAGATAGTTGACAAACAATTGGATGGGAAGAATCATCACAGACACATGTGTAAAGTATTGTGTTTCTTGTTGAATATTTAATAAAGTGAACAATATTTTATATAGAGTGGGTGAAATAAGTATTGAACACGTCACCATTTTTCTCAGTAAATATATTTCCAAAGGTGCTATTGACATGACATTTTCACCAGATGTTGGTAACAACCAAAGTAATCCATACATAGAAAGAAACCAAAACAAATAAGTTCAGAAATTAAGTTGTGTAATAATGTGAAATGACACAGGGAAAAAGTATTGAACACACTTACTGATATTTATTTAATACTTTGTACAAAAGCCTTTGTTGGTAATGACAGCTTCAAGACGCCTCCTGTATGGAGAAACTAGTCGCATGCATTGCTCTGGTGTGATTTTGGCCCATTCTTCCACACAAACAGTCTTCAAATCTTGAAGGTTCCGTGGGCCTCTTCTATGAATCTTGATCTTCAGTTCTTTCCATAGATTTTCAATGGGATTTAAGTCAGGTGATTGGCTGGGCCATTCTAGCAGCTTTATTTTCTTTCTTTGAAACCAATTGAGAGTTTCCTTGGCTGTGTGTTTGGGATCATTGTCTTGCTGAAATGTTCACCCTCGTTTCATCTTCATCATCCTGGTAAATGGCATCAGACTTTTGTCAAGAATGTCTTGGTAAATTTGCCCATTCATCCTTCCTTCAATTATGTGAAGTTTGCCAGTACCATTTGCTGAAAAGCAGCCCCACACCATGAAGTTCCCACCTCCAAACTTCACTGTTGGTGTTTTTAGGGTGATGTGCAGTGCCATTTCTCCTCCAAACATGGTGTGTATTATGACATCCAAACAGTTCAATTTTTGCTCTCATCTGACCACACTATATTCTCCCAGTATTTCACTGGCTTTTCCAAATGTTGTACAGCAAACTTTAAACGAGCTCCAACATGCTTTTTTTTCAGTACCTGCTAATTGCAGGTCTTTTTGAAGCTCTCCACAAGTGGTGCTTGGCTCTTGGACAACTCTTCTGATTATTCTTTTCACTCTGTCAGAAATCTTGCGAGGAGCACCTGGTCGAGGCAAATTTATGGTGAAATGATTGTCTTTCCACTTCCGTATTATGGCCCCAACAGTGCTCACTGGAACATCCAGAAGCTTAGAAATGCACCTATAACCAATGCCATCACTATGTTTTGCAACAATTAGGTTGCGAAGGTCTTGAGACAGCTCTTTGCTTTTACCCATCATGAGATGTGTCTTGTGTGACACCTTGGCAGAGACCTTTTTGTAGGCCATCAGTTGGGACTGAACCAGCTGATATTAATTTGCACTGACAGGGGGCTGGATTGCTTTTTAATTACTGATAGTTTTTAGCTGTTGTCTTGGCTTTCCATGCCTTTTTGCACCTCCCTTTCTTCATGTGTTCAATACTTTTTCCCTGTGTCATTTCACATTATTACACATAACTTAATTTCTGAACTTATTTGTTTTGGGTTGTTACCAACATCTGGTGAAAAGTTCATGTCAATAGCACCTTTGGAAATATATTTACTGAGAAAAATGGTGACGTGTTCAATACTTATTTCACCCGCTGTATATATATGCTTTAAACTACAGATTTAAGGGCACTGAAGGTGTAAACATAATGGCATAAAAAGGCAAAAAGCAGTAAAGATAAAATACATTTACACTGGTTATTTCTGTATTATTACCATCATAATCCCATTAAAACACCTACAGTGCCTTCAGAAAGTATTCATACCCCTTGACTTATTCTACATTTTGTTGTGTTACAGCCTGAATTGAAAATGTATTAAATATTTGTTCTCACCCATCTATACACAATACCCCATAATGACAAAGTGAAAACATGTTTTTCAACATTTTTTGCAGATTTATTGAATATGAAATACAGGAATATCTAATTTACATAAGTATTCACACCACCTTTGGCAGTGATTACAGCCTTCTGGGTAAGTCTCTAACAGCTTTCCACACCTGGGTTGTGCAACATTTGCCCATTATTCTTTTCAAATTTATTCAAGATCTGTTAAATTGGTTGTTGATCATTGCTAGACAACCATTTTCATGTCTTGCCATAGACTTTCAAGTAGATTTGTCAAAACTGTATCTCGGCCATTCAGGAACATTCACTGTCTTCTTGGTAAGCAGCTCCAGTGTAAATTTGGCCTTGTGTTTAAGGTTATTGTCCTGCGTAAAGGTGAATAAAATCTCCCAGTGACTGGTGGAAAGCAGACTAAACCAGATTTTCCTCTAGGATTTTGCCTGTAATCGAACCAGGGTGGGTGTAGTGAAACCTCTAGCACTGAGACCACTGTGCCACTTGGGAGCACTTCATGGGGAAGTGGTAGAGTAGAGGATGGTAGTAGCCGCACTGATGATCGGCAGCTTGGAGAAGAAGTACTGCACGTAGAAAAACAGGTAGACTGCCATGAAGAGACTGGTCAGGAAGGAATGCCACCACCAGTGAGTCTATACAAAACACAGCACACTCTTTAGGTTCGGCTCAATAATATTTTTGGACACTGTAGTGAAGTCTATGTGCTTGGATCGATGAGCAGAGATAAATTGAGTGATTTCATAAAACTAAAATAGATTTACTGTTGAAACAAAGACACAATACTTGGTAGCTAAACATAACGGCACAGATAATCTGGCAAACTGGAAATGTTAGAAATCCGTTTTACAAATATTACACAAAGCATTTACATACAAAGAGAGAGCACAGTATGACACTATTGTGATAACCAGATCCCTGTATGTATGCCTCCACCCACCTCTGCACACAAGTGGAAGTATCACAGCGGGATGGTGACCTTGGAACAGGTGATGAGGAAAATTATGAACCTCAGGAACCCAAACATGCAGTACATCTGGTAAGATGACATGTTTAGAAAATACTCAATAAAATTCTGTCTCCTTGCATAGAGGCTAAATTGACCTTGGTTCAAAGAAATGTGGTATTTACTTATTCGTTAATGTGTAATCAACATTTACAATCTAATAATTAATTACTTGTTTGTTTCTTTATTAATCATTATACAAGCACCACTAGGCTAATTAAGGCTCATGGTTGAGTGGAAGACTTCTCACCAGATGCTGTTTAGAATGAAGAAGATCTGGATGAAGATGCAGCCGAAGGGCAGGAGGCACAACATTATTTGAATGACAATTCAGTCCACTTGACAATTCAACAAATATTTCAGTATTCTTCATGCTGATGATTTGTAAAATTTGAGACAAACAGCAATACAGTACAATTATATTAAAACATACTATGGAATGTCCGGGTTAGGTGAGGCCGGGGTAGGCGTCATTGTAAATAACAATTTGTTCTTAACTGACTTGCCTAGCTAAAGGTAACACAGATACAGATGATGTGCATGAGGTGGTTTAAAATAATACAATTACCACAGGTAGCTAGCTCTATCCATTTAACAGACACTAGAACAACAACTATCTAGCTATATCAGATAGCCATTTTCAGGAAAAGTAGTTCATGTAGCAAGCCAATAAAATGAATATCATTGCATTGGTTTGACATTGAAATCGCACTAGCTAATCTTTTTTATATTTTTTTATCTCGTTTGGGCACTGCATCAGCAACTGCACATCAAACATTTTGATTCTACAGGGAGCTAGCCTGTTCTCCTCAAAACATGATTAGCAAGTTAGCTAACGTTAGCCAACTTGAGCAGAGATCTAAGCTTGCTAACTAGCAGAACAAACCAACTACACCCAAAATATACACAGAGCAAAAAAATATTTTATAAACTAATGTTAGTCTCAACCAAATGACGAGTACATAGCTAGACCCATTGTCACGAGAGGGTGCATACACAGACCAAGACGCAGCGCAGGGATTGTAGTTGGACATTTGTTTTAATTGACTGAATATTCAATTAAATAAGACCGAACTACACACACACAAATAAAACACGAATAATACAAACGTAAGTTCTAAATGAACACGATATATAAACGTAACGTCGCACACTTACTTCACCGGTGACTTGCGAAATAATGACCCACACCCCAGAGTGGAACATACAAACATATGTAGGATCCCTAATTAGAGACGATGCACGGCAGCTGCCTCTAATTAGGGATCCAACACAAACCACCACCAGAAACAGAGAGAATAGACCTGTCAGACTCTGACCATGGCTACATAGAGAAGCAAATAGGCTTCTCTATGGCCAGAGCCTGACACCCATTGCTCTGTTACACAACATAATTACCACTAGATACAGGCTAGACAGAAAGCTCTAATGCTAACCAGCCACGTAATGTCAATAGAAAGTAGGCAAACTATTTGAATTTTAGCAACCAGGAAATGGCAGACATCATTGTTGTGGTTCCGGAGACATCTTGGAGCAGAGATATGTATAACTTCACTGAATAGTAAAGTTTGTGGACTTGTATTGTGGTGTTTGCAGCAAAGTACAATCTTATTATGGCAGAGGATCCTGTGTTGGACATACAGTGGCTGAACAGAGTGATATGGGGAAACTGTACAGTGTACTGTACATCTTACTTTACTAGCCCTCTGCCTGGCTCCGGGGGCTTGTTACAATGCTACCGTATTGAGCAGTAGCCTAGCGGAGTGGACACCAGCTGAGTGTGGTGATAGATTAAAATGGGAGTAGGGACTAAAGTCCAATCAAGCACACCACTGCTCCTCCTGCAGAGGAGATGGTATGATCAAAACCAACTGCAGCTCACACCCACTGAGGTTAGGCCATGGAGTGATCCTTCTCCCTCTCTCTTTATCTCGTTCATTCTGTCATCTGCATAGGGAGTATTAGTACAAGAACTCAAACCCATTGCCCCTTTACCTACAGTAAAATAAGAAACTCTCATCCTCAACTTTCTCTACAGTATATTTCAAACACCCTTTTTTTCCTCCCTCTCAAATGCCTGATGGCCGGTTAAAACACATATGGAAATCCCACAAACACGCACTCACACAATGCCTTCATCTGAGAGATAAAACACAGTCCTTGACCCTAACCCTCTATTTTCAATTGCTATCGCTCCTTTGATGTCTCCCCTCTTCTCTCCATCTATCCCATACTTTGTTTAACTGCATCATAAAAACTGTGGAACAAATGCGACTCCAGTTATCCCTCCCACACGCATTCACTAAATCTACACTATGGCTTTTAAATAATGGATACATTGAAGTGCACAGAGGGATCACTGGATATAATAAACACATTCCCTATGACTTCCCTTGCTTAAAAGGTATGATGTAGAACACATAATGTCTTCTTTCTCACACACACCAAATGTGAAATGTTCATTGATATGAAACATATATTAAATACAAAAACAACTTACATTGGCAGGCAAAGCTACTTTGTTCTGCCAGTGGTCACAAATTTCTCCTAAACTGGGTACAAAACACTATTCAAAGCACAATTAATAATTCAGGTGTTTTGTTTTCTGGGTTTATGACACATTTTCATTTGGATATGGTAATGTAAGGCAGGATTTTGGAAACTCAATTGAAAAGCACTTCATGAAACATAGGACTTACTCCTATGTACTGTAGGTCCCTCCTCTCCACACTAAAACATTGTTTACACTACAAAAAAATGTATGAGAGTTATCAAAACAATACCTGCGAATACAAATCTCACTGGGCACAGACATAAATTCAACGTCTATTCCACGTTGGTTCAACTAAATTTGATTGAAATTACGTGGAAACAATGTTGATTCAACTAGTGTGTACCCAAGTGGGATGTTAATGTAGTGTTAAGCTGCAAGTTTCACGTTCGTACCACCTAGAGCATACCTCTAGATTTACCCCCCTCCAAGCAGAAGAATGTAAGCAGCTCTGTTTCGCACTCACACTCACACTCTCTATTTCAAAGTAGCCACCCTTTGCCTTGATGACAGCTTTGCACACTTTTGGCAAAGTGAGTGTGCAAAGCGGTCATCAAGGCAAAGGGTGGCTACTTTGAAGAATCTCAAATATAAAATATATTTTGATTTGTTTAACACTTTTTTGGTTACTACATGATTATCATGTGTTATGTCATAGTTTTGATGTCTTCACTTTTATTCTACAATGTAAAAAATAGTGCAAATAAAGAAAAACCCTTGAATGAGAAATATTCCAAACTTTTTTATGTATGTATGTATGTATGTATGTATGTATGTATGTATGTATGTATGTATGTATGTATGTATGTATGTATGTATGTACAGTGGGGAGAACAAGTATTTGATACACTGCCGATTTTGCAGGTTTTCCCACTTACAAAGCATGTAGAAGTCTGTAATTTTTATCATAGGTACTCTTCAACTGTGAGTGACGGAATCTAAAACAAAAATCCAGAAAATCACATTGTATGATTTTTAAATAATTAATTTGCATTTTATTGCATGACATAAGTATTTGATACATCAGAAAAGCAGAACTTAATATTTGGTACAGAAACCTTTGTTTGCAATTACAGAGATCATACGTTTCCTGTAGTTCTTGACCAGGTTTGCACACATTGCAGCAGGGATTTTGGCCCACTCCTCCATTCAGATCCTTCAGGTTTCAGGGCTGTCGCTGGGCAATACAGACTTTCAGCTCCCTCCAAAGATGTTCTATTGGGTTCAGGTCTGGAGACTGGCTAGGCCACTCCAGGACCTTGAGATGCTTCTTACGGAGCCACTCCTTAGTTGCCCTGGCTGTGTGTTTCGGGTCATCTTCAATGCTCTTACTGAGGGAAGGAGGTTGTTGGCCAAGATCTCGCAATACATGGCCCCATCCATTCTCCCCTCAATACGGTGCAGTCGTCCTGTCCCCTTTGCAGAAAAGCATCCCCAAAGAATGATGTTTCCACCTCCATGCTTCACGGTTGGGATGGTGTTCTTGGGGTTGTACTCATCCTTCTTTTTCCTCCAAACACGGCGAGTGGAGTTTAGACCAAAAAGCTCAATTTTTGTCTTATCAGACCACATGACCTTCTCCCATTCCTCCTCTGGATCATCCAGATGGTCATTGGCAAACATCAGACGGGCCTGGACATGCGCTGGCTTGAGCAGGGGGACCTTGCGTGCGCTGCAGGATTTTAATCCATGACGGCGTAGTGTGTTACTAATGGTTTTCTTTGAGACTGTGGTCCCAGCTCTCTTCAGGTCATTGACCAGGTCCTGCCGTGTAGTTCTGGGCTGATCCCTCACCTTCCTCATGATCATTGATGCCCCACGAGGTGAGATCTTGCATGGTGCCCCAGACCGAGGGAGATTGACCATCATCTTGAACTTCTTCCATTTCCATTTTTAAAAAAACACACACATTTATTTGGGGGGGAAATGTTGCCTATTGTCCTGTAGCCCATCCTAGCCTTGTGCAGGTCTACAATTTTATCCCTGATGTCCTTACCCAGCTCTCTGGTCTTGGCCATTGTGGAGAGGTTGGAGTCTGTTTGATTGAGTGTGTGGACAGGTGTCTTTTATACAGGTAACGAGTTCAAACAGGTGCAGTTAATACAGGTAATGAGTGGAGAACAGGAGGGCTTCTTAAAGAAAAACTAACAGGTCTGTGAGAGCCGGAATTCTTACTGGTTGGTAGGTGATCAAATACTTATGTCATGCAATAAAATGCAAATTAATTATTTAAAAAACATACAATGTTATTTTCTGGATTTTTGTTTTAGATTCCGTCTCTCACAGTTGAAGAGTACCTATGATAAAAATTACAGACCTCTACATGCTTTGTAAGTAGTAAAACCTGCAAAATTGGCAGTGTATCAAATACTTGTTCTCCCCACTGTATGTATGTATGTACAGTGGGGCAAAAAAGTATTTAGTCAGCCACCAATTGTGCAAGTTCTCCCACTTAAAAAGATGAGAGAGGCCTGTAATTTTCATCATAGGCACACTTCAACTATGAGAGACAAAATGAGAAAAGAAAATCCAGAAAATCACATTGTAGGATTTTTAATGAATTTATTTGCAAATTATGGTGGAAAATGGGAGGTGACCAAGAACTCAAATGGTCACTCTGACAGAGCTCCAGAGTTCTTCTGTGGAGATTGGAGAACCTTCCAGAAGGACAACCATCTCTACAGCACTCCACCAATCGGGCCTTTATGGTAAAGTGGCCAGACGGAAGCCACTCTTTAGGAAAAGGCAAATGACAGCCCGCTTGGAGTTTGCCAAAAGGCACCTAAAGATTCTCTGGTCTGATGAAACCAACATTGAACTCTTGCCTGAATTCCAAGAGGAAACCTTATGAAGCATGTTGGTGGCAGCATCATGCTGTGGGGATGTTTTTCAGTAACAGGGACTGGGAGACTAGTCAGGATCAAGGGAAGGCTGAACAGAGATCCTTGATGAAAACCTGCTCCAGAGAACTCAGGACCTCAGACGGGTGAGGGTTCACCTTCCAACAGGACAATGACCCTAAGCACACAGCCAAGACAACGCACGAGTGGCTTTGGGACAAGCCTCAATGTCCTTGAATGGCCAAGCCAGAGCCCAGACTTGAGCCCGATCGAACATCTCTGGAGAGACCTGAAAATAGCGGTGCAGCGACACTCCCCAACCAACCTGACAGAGCTTGAGAGGATCTGCAGAGAAGAATGGGACAAACTCCAAAAAATACAGGTGTGCCAAGCTTGTAGCGTCATACCCAAGAAGACTCAAATGTAATCACTGCTAAAGGTGTTTCAACAAAGTAATGAATAAATGGTCTGAATACTTAGTATGTAAATGTGATATTTCAGTTGTTTCTTGCAAAAATGTCTAAAAGCCTGTTTTTGCTTTGTCATTATGGGGTATTGTGTGTAGATTGAGGAGGGGGAAAAAAACAATTTAATACATTTTAGAATACGGCTGTAAAGTATCAAAATGCACTGTATCTTTGTTAGCCTATGTCATTCTAAAATATGGACCTTGTAGCAGTCATGAAATCAAGGTAGAAGGCAAGGCAGGTTGACATGCTCAGAGTAAGAATCTGTTCCTATTTCTATATGCACAAATTCTTACAAAGTAATTATTACATACCAAAAGACCAGTAGGCCTATGCAAGTAAGTGTTACCCCATTGCTGGTGAGCTTGCAAGTAAACAGTTCATATTTTTGATCACCAACATTTTTTGGAGCTGCATATTTAGTTATTATGGCAAATCTCTCCCTAAAATGTGACGTTTGAATCGGAATCACCCAAAATCGATGCATGCCTTGCTGCAACTCAAACCCACAAACAACAAACTTGATCCCAGTCTTAAAGTTTCACCCCTCTGAAACAACCAGTATCCTTAGCCAGTATATCCATCTCTCGATGAAGATGGCACCACAGCACACACATAAATAGAATTAATAGATCATATTTATATGGCACCACATTCAGACTTCCCACACTACTCCATATGCTGATTTCTGAATGATAATGACGATGGAAGAAAATCTCTTTGTTTGGGCTGAAATTGGGGAGGTGTTGGCAGCGCTAGCTAGCAAATCTTTGACTATTTCTGGAGCGCGTGAGTAAGGCGATTACCTAATCTAAACCCACTTGTCAGTCGAGGCATATATTATGTGCTGCTGAGAGGGGGGTAATCTGCTATTAACTGGTACACTCAGATATGCATGTCCTCAGCGCATACACGAATTGTTGAGTTTTAACTCCAAATCTTTTGCTCTGCTCTTTGTTCAGTTCACTGCAATGGACTTCACTCTTGAGAGCAACATCTCCCAATTAGACACCCGTCTACCCACCACCATCTGTAGCTAGCGGCACTTATGGCTGGATCTCAGTATGTGTGTACATGCATGTGTTTAACCGCAACATAGTGGTCCCTTTGGACCATGATCCATGATGATCCATCTAAATGCCAGAATGCAGTTATAGGGGTAGCCTACAGCACTTTAAGATGTACAGTATTCCCAATGAGTATGCCCCCAGTGAGCACTAACCTTTTGTGAGTTTGGAAACTGGCTAGATACCCTGGCAGCCATTATAACCCAACATATTTGATGAGGCCTATCTGATCAATAGTTTGATGAGGGGGTATAGCAGGGCCTGTTTAGTGCTGATAAAGATTTCAAGGCAGCAGGAAATCGCAGAAAAGAGTCAAACAGATCGGAGATTCACAATCATTTAGTGAATGAGGTTTTTTTGTTGTTTATCCTCTATAAAACGCTCTCAGAGTAGGAGTGCTGATCTAGGATCCGTTTTTCCCTTTTAGATCATAATGTATAAGATTATATGGACAGGTGGCAACCTGAGCCTAGATCAGCACTCCTACTCTGTGATAAGGGCCCAGGTCTCTCCTGTCCATATACTGTATATACTTCTTCATTAGGATCAAAATGAAATACTAATCCTAGATCAGTGCTCCTACTTTGACAAGCTTTATGAATACAGGCCCTGAACTCTCCAACTTCGTGGAAGTCCTGGAGTTGCTTCTTCCTTAACACAGCTCGCATGTATCATCCTGGAAAGTAGGCCTCCCAAATTCTCTGGAGGGGTAGCCAGTAACCACAGACGGACATAACTTCTGATCTTCTACAACTTTACAGCTGGTATATGTCGGTCTTCTCTACATATTGGACTCTGTTCCCTGCTCTGGCACAACAGAGTGCTATTGGACGGCACACATAATGCAGTCCCGCCAGTGTTTTCGTCATGACAAATATGTACTTAGCAGGCACTGCAGACAAGACATTTATTGGGTTTGGAGCTGGCCCTTCTGTGATCCAATGCTAAGTGCCAAGCACTAGAGTGCTTCGGCTGCTGCAGCTGGGCACTTCACTGGATCCAAAGCATTTTCCAGTTTCCAACAGAGTTTTAGGTATCTAGTGCAGTGTGTCCTATCTGTAAACCATTCTAGCCTAGACTGTGAGATATGCAGATCATTAGTGGTATTTACAGCAGCACTGGAAGGATATTTGCACACAGTGTGCGACCTTGAACTCATGCAAAAACAATGTTCACGAGGTGATCCCAGTGTTGAGTTCCCAGAAGTAAGTTGTTGCCCTACATGCATGCATGCTGCCTATTGATTGTAACCTAATCACTCGGCTCTGATGATGTAGGTCAAGGTGGCTAAGGTCAAGTCTGTCTGTGCACAACGTAACGTAGCAGGCGTAAAATAAATGCCTGAAACTAGCTCCTCGCATACTAGTCTTGACAAAAAGAAAAACAACTAGTCGGGGGAGGTTCTCTTCTGCACTGTTCAACCGATCCAGTAAATCCGGAGGAGGAGTTAAGATGAAGTGTCGCCTTGTTAACGTTCAAAAGGCTCTCTTTCAATTTCCCTTGAAAACCAGAACATCCGGTTGTTGGGGACTCGGCAGAGGCTAGTCTGGGCATAATGTATGTGTTTTGTTCAGCTGCTGTCTGAACACACTTTGTATCCCTTCGGAAGCTAAACTTCCTGCGGTATCCTTGTAATTTCCCACTCGTAAGCGGAATAGATCGGAGGGGAAATGTTTATCTATAATGGCAATCTCTAGCTCAATTTCCCTACATCACAGCTCTGTCTCTCCAGCAGAGGAGAGGAGTGCTACAGAGATCAGATTGGGCAGATGTAAACAGCTTCTGAGCTTCACCTAGTAGCCTTGGTAGAGAGCTGGGCTAGATTATTCTCAGCATACCCTCCCCCTGCGATGCCGACTACGCTGCACCCCAGTGCCCATCTCTAACAGCTGTCAACGTCGCACCAGAATCTGCCCTCAGCAGAGCGCTCTACCAGTGTTTCACTTCAGAGAGACATTGGCAAAGGTACATGGCAGAGGTGGCTATGTCATCAGTTGAAATTACTACAGGGTGAACCGCAGAAAACCGCTAGTAATTATTTCAGACTCAAAGTAAATGTAATACCCAAGAGGGAAATAGCTATCTGATTTGATTTAAAAGCATAAAAGGCTGTCAGAGGAAATTACAGTGATTCTGTTTGTATAGCTTTTACTGTCTGACAGAATAACATTATGACTGTGTAATCAGGAATTGTTTGGGTGTGTTATCTTTTACAATATCAATGGCCATCTGTTGCTGGTTGTATATTAGGCCAGTGCTACAAGTCCATGTCATAGTCTATGTCATAGTCATCCAAGCCCCAGAACTCTCACTTTCCTCTGTATGCTATTTGAGCAATCCAAAGCAATACAATTGCAAACACACACACACACACACGCGTCCATAATAATTTAGCTTCAGAACAGTGCAAAAGCTCATCATCTGTAAAATTTATGGTAAAGTACATGTGGAGACACAAAAGTTGGCCCGGGGTCAAAGTTGAATCAGCTCACAAGTATTTTTGAGACTTCTCTCTGTCACTTTCATCTGTGCCTCTTGTTCTGCTCTGCCCATGAATATGTAATCAGGGACTTTGGCTTATTGCTCGTTGTTACGCCGCCTCCGTGGCCCTGTAAAACCAACTGAAGTGTTTATGGGAGATAAGAGGCGATGAAGGTCGCACGCCCAATAACGCCTTTTATCACCCCACGTTCTGGAGCGAGAGACATTTTACTTGAGAGAGCCCATACTGAAGATGAATCCTTAATTAGATACGTTTCTGGACCCAATATAAGAGGCATAACGAGGGAATAAATACAGCCATTGAAAGGGCAGCATCTGCGGGATCTCTTGATGGCCTGGTCTGGCGCTGTGCTGTGTCCGCCAGCCTCCATGGAGAGGTAGGAGCATGGTAAGCTTTTCTGCAATGCTTGAATGTCATGGTTGTCTAGACTTCAGAATCATCTCGGAATTAGTTCAGTTAATTTATTTTCTTTAGCTTTATCTGCGCAAGTCATTCTACGTGGTCTGTCAAATTAGTGCCAAAGGCATTCATTTAATCCACTCAAATTTACCGTAAATTGCATACCACCCATGGAGCAGAAAAGCCTTACCAACTGATTTTTTTTTTTTTTTACTGTATGATCAAGGTTACTCTTGACATGAATGTGCCTTGTTGGTCATGGCGACCATACTGAGGACCCAGATGAGATGACAACAACAAATCCCATAACAACTACTCAGATTTCTTGCACACAAACACGTTTACCTAGCCTTGGATCACCACCAACATAACAGCCAAGCCTAGGATTCCATAGATCATTTAATCACCATACTTGGACCAGACAGACACCCTGTACTTCAAGCCAGGCTGCACCAAGTCGTCCCTCTCGACCTCCTATAATACTTTACTAAAACGTTTGATGATATTCAACAGCAATTTGAAAAGGTTGGAATTATAGGCCATTCTATTGCTACTCCATACAAATGTTAACCTTTCAGACATCTGAATAGGAGTCAGTTGAAGTTATAATTAGCAAAGCACACGTTTCACCACTCATATAATGACTGGTGCTCCCATTCCTAGTCGTCTGTATAATCACTGGCGAAAAAAATTGAATTAATTACTCACTCTCCCAGACTGAGGAAGAGCGATTGTGGCTTTGATTGCATCATTTACCAAACTCCATAATTATCTCCACTCCACAGTGAATATCTAATAGTCAAGGGGACTCACATATGGTTTGTATTTGTCCCTTTGACTGTTCAAAGCATGATTATCAACTGTAGAAGACTTCATGACAACAAACATGTTATGAAGGATTAATTGGCTTTGATTTTAACACAACCATCCCAATGTTAGTAAATCATCAAGCAGGCCTATGCCCCATATAACTGCCTAACGTTCAAACCAAAACACAAGTTCAGATGCAGGTTCCACATGCCTAAAACAATAGGAAAGACAGTAATAGCCGGGTGGGAACTGGGGAAAGGGATTGATGTGGTTCTCTTCTTCGCGGACTCTCTTATAAACCCCAAATGAGTCATTCCGCAGGTTACTTTAGGCTCAAAGGATTCTTCCTGGTTCGCCTGATTATATCTATCACGAGCAGGCACCAAATATATATTGGTATTTAACAAAGATTAGCTTTAAATTGATGATTAACCTTTGTAATCCTGTGTGCACATGGAGAATAGCTCTGCTTGTCTTTTGCAAGAGCCACACTAAAAGGAGCTGCATTATCGTTCTAGGAAAATTGAGGCTCAGCAAGCAAATGACGCAGCAGCGTTATCTGTAACTGCCGCTCCGGTGGATAATGAAGACGAACCACTCATCATTTTTTGTCTCGCATTGTGCATTTTTTAATAAAACTTCTACCTCCACTACATCCCTGGACAAAATGGTGTTCCTTATCTCACCAAAGAGCGGAATTAACATTAGGGAATGGATGCCTGGCATTGTTTATACGGCTGTATCAAGGACTAAATCGGACATGAAATGAGTAATTTCTCCATATTTACTGTAACTCAGACTGGGGAGGAGATAGTTTAATTTGCCGGGCAATGAGTTTCCCCTTGTGGTTTGCTTTGCATTATATCACAGGCTGCTGCCTGCCACTGCTACTGCTACAATGTGCTCCCTCTTGTATACAACTTGCTAGACTACATGCTGTACACTGTACACTTCTCTCAACCACAGGACAGAACATGTTGAAGTCTGCATAAACAAGGTACAGCCCTGACATTGAATTTGCAATGATCAAATATAGCAGTGATGCCGGGAGCACAAGTGGTGGAGAGAAAAGCATACACCAAGGCTAAGACGGAGGTGTCCATATAGAACCACAGCAAGTGACTTGAATCTTTCAGGACCAGAGATAGTGCCAAGTCAGGAATTTTAGACTGTAACTTTGGCAAAGGGTATACAGTTTGAAACCACAAAGCCTACAGTTAGATACTTTACAGGATACATTCTCACCTTGTGCAGCTCTATCAACAGGTATCTCTTTAGAGGCCTCTGCCTTGGAACTGACCATTGACCCCTCAGGTACGCAGCCTACTACTCTAACGCAAGCTCCATACACGTTTAAATGATAAAGCACTCATGTTAAAAATCTCCTTAGAGTTAAAATAATGCCTCTGTGCTGAGCCCATTTACATATTTAAATTAAAATAACTTAAATTATTTCTTAAAGTATTCTACTCTGAGGCAGAGAGACAGACAAAATATGGGCATATATTATAAACATAAGAACAGTTAGAGTTAACTAAATAAAAAAATATTATCTTACAGCCTCTAGCACAAGGGTAGAGCATATATGTCTAGAAATTACTCACACACACAAAGAAAGAGACCCCCACACACACACACACACACACACACACACACACTATATGAATAAATTATATATTGACATACACTCACTGGCCAGTTTATTAAGTACTCCACCCCTTTCATGAAAATGGCTCGCTCCTACAGACAGTGAGTCACATGGCCATGGCTTGTATATAAAGCAGGCAGACAGGCATCCAGTTACTGTCCGATTGAACAATAGAATGGACAAAACTAATGACCTATGTGACTTTGAGCGTGGTATGATCGTCGGTGCCAGCACGCCGGATCCAGTATCTCAGAAACGGCCGCCCTCTTGGGCTTTACCCGCAGGGCAGTGTTTAGAACGGTGCGACAAACAAGAAACATCCAGTCAGCGGCAGTCCTATGGGTGAAAACAGCTAGTTGATGAGAGCGGTCGAAGGAGAATGGTGCAAGCTAACAGGCGGGCCTCAAACAGATAAATAACAGCGCAGTACAGCAGTGGTGTGCAGAACGGCATTTCGGAATGCACAACTCGTCAATCCTTGTCACGGATGGGCTATTGCAGCAGATGACCACATCAGCTTCCACTCCTATCAGCTAAAAACAAGATGAAGCGGCTCCAGTGGCCACGCGATCAACCACAATGGACAACTGAAAAACATTGCCTAAAAAATGACAGCGAGTTCAGTTTACTTGAGAAGCCGACGCAGTCCCCAGACTTGATGCGTGATGCCATTGTGTCAGCATGGACCAACATCCATGTGGAACGTTTCCGACGACTTGTAGAATGCCCTGAAGAATTCAGGCTGTTCTGGTGGGAAAGTGGTCCGATCCGGTACTAAATGGGTGTACTGGGCCGTGAGTGTATATTTGATATGTATTTACATAAATGTAAATATCAAAATGTATGTTTATGCCTTATATTTAAATATATTTACAAAAATATATGGACATACAGTATAAACAAAAAAAATGGCAGTTTGGAAATACATTGACAGTACAGTGTGCTGCAGTAGCTAGTAAAACATATTCCAATATATATTTCATAAATAAACCATACCAGTCAAAAGTTCAGACACACCAACTGATTCCAGTGGTTTTCTTTATTTTTACTATTTTCTACATGTACAGTTGAAGTCGGAAGTTTACATACACTTACACATTTTTCAACCACTCCATAGATTTCATGTTAACAAACTATAGTTTTGGCAAGTCAGTTAGGACATCTACTTTGTAAATAATTGTTGGAAGAATTACTTTTGTCATGCACAGACAGATTATTTCACTTATAATTCACTATCTCACAATGCCAGTGGGTCAGAAGTTTATATACACTAAGTTGACTGTGCCTTTAAACAGCTTGAAAAATTCCAGAAAATGATGTCATGGCTTTAGAAGCTTCTGATAGGCTAATTGACATCATTTTAGTCAATTGGAGGTGTACCTGTGGATGTATTTCAAGGCCTACCTTCAAACTCAGTGCCTCTTTGCTCGACATCATGGGAAAATCTAAAGAATTCAACCCAAAAAAATTGTAGACCTCCACAAGTCTGGTTCATCCTTGGGAGCAATTTCCAAATGCCTGAAGGTACCACGTTCATCTGTACAAACAATAGTACGCAAGTATAAACGCCATGGGACCAGCCGTCATACCGCTCAGGAAGGAGACCTGTTCTGTCTCCTAGAGATGAACGTACTTTGGTGCAAAAAGTGCAAAAAAATCCCAGAACAACAGCAAAGGACCTTGTGAAGATGCTGGAGGAAACAGGTACAAAAGTATCTACAGTGGGGAGAACAAGTATTTGATACACTGCCGATTTTGCAGGTTTTCCTACTTACAAAACATGTAGAGGTCTGTAATTTTTATCATAGGTACACTTCAACTGTGAGAGACGGAATCTAAAACAAAAATCCAGAAAATCACATTGTATGATTTTTAAATAATTAATTTGCATTTTATTGCATGACATAAGTATTACTTAAAAATCATACAATGTGATTTTCTGGATACAGACTTCTACATGCTTTGTAAGTGGGAAAACCTGCAAAATCGGCAGTGTATCAAATACTTGTTCTCCCCAATGTATATCCACAGTAAAACGTGACCTATATCGACATAACCTGAAAGGCCGCTCAGCAAGGAAGAAGCCACTGCTCCAAAACCGCCATAAAAAAGCCAGACTACGGTTTGCAACTGCACATGGGGACAAAGATCATACTTTTTGGAGAAATGTCCTCTGGTCTGATGAAACAAAAATAGAACTGTTTGGCCATAATGACCATCGTTATGTTTGGAAGAAAAAGGGGGATGCTTGCAAGGCGAAGAACACCAACCCAACCGTGAATCACAGGGGTGGCAGATCATGTTGTGGGGGTGCTTTGCTGCAGGAGGTACTGGTGCACTTCACAAAATAGATGACATCATGAGGAAGGAAAATGATGTGGATATATTGAAGCAACATCTCAAGACATCAGTCATGAAGTTAAAGCTTGGTCACAAATGGGTCTTCCAAATGGACAACGACAATAAGCATACTTCCAAAGTTGTGGCAAAATGGCTTAAGGACAACAAAGTCAAGGTATTGGAGTGGCCATCACAAAGTCCTGACCTAAATCCTATAGAAAGTTTGTAGGCAGAACTGAAAAAGTGTGTGCGAGCAAGGAGGCCTACAAAACCTGACTCAGTTACATTAGTTCTGCCACAACTTATTGTGGGAAGCTTGTGGAAGGCTACCTGAAACGTTTGACCCAAGTTAAACAATTTAAAGGCAATGCTACCAAAAACAAATTTAGTGTATGTAAACTTCTGATCCACTGGGAATGTGATGAAAGAAATAAAAGCTGAAATAAATCACTCTCTACTATTATTCTGACAAATAAAGTGGTGATCCTAACTGACCTAAGACAGGGAATTTTTACTAGGATTAAATGTCAGGAATTGTGAAAAACTGAGTTTAAATGTATTTGGCTAAGGTGTAAGTAAACTTCCGACTTCAACTATACATACACACACCTACCTATCTACACACACAGTATATGCATATACACAAACAAATCCATCCATCCATCCATCCATCCATATACACACCCATGCAAACACATACAAAATGTTTTATATGATCAATACATTTTACCAATATTTAAATGTATTTATATTTCACTGAATATTCTTCCGTATGACTGACACACACACACACACACACACACACACACACACACACACACACACACACACACACACACACACAGATAGAGAAAATGCACATGAACAAATAACATTTAAACATAAGACCAGAACCCTGCTGAAATCCAAACAACCCCCACATGACAGGGCCAATATTGCTCAAAACTTAACTCCTCCCCTTAACGTGACAGAAAATCACAAGGCATGGCTGCAACATGAAAAGGCCTGTGTGCTACACAATACCCAATAATGAGGGATCTGTTAACATGTGCCTACTCATCTGACGGAGGAAGGTAGGTAGGGAACATAAGGTCATGAATATAAAAGCTGCCAGTCATCAACAAGGGGAATGATACATCTACTTCATAACACATGGAAATGAACTGCCTTTCTCCTCTGAACCTCTGATTGAAAAAAAGCCCATAAAATCTATTCTGATTTAGGTGTCAGAGCCTCTTCCTGTCTACTGCGCTCCCACCCACTCCCCCAATCCCATTATTCTAAAATGACAGCAAATTGAGCAGAACAAAGCTCATCGTCTACCATCGTCTGGATGGTAGAATGTATCTAGGAAACCTCACCAATTTCCTGTGCCTTTAATAAGGCTTTGCTCAGGCAAGAGTTTAGACTCTGGGCTGTTGATGCAATAGCATCGTGGCTTCAATATTGCTTTTTCATATGGTGTTCCCTGGTTACTGATACGAAGGCAGGCAGGTAGGCAGAGTGGGATCAGCTAGCGAGATTTACAGTAGGCTAGGTAACTTTACACGCCACGCAGCCCTGCCATACTCATGAATAATGGAATTCTGTACAAATATGGAAATATGAATTAGCCTAGTTATGCCCCTGTACTGTAACCTACAGTGACTAATCTATTATGTATGAACCCCCGATAGGAAGAAATAATTAAATAAGGCCGGGCAGCTAACTTCATCCAGTAGTCTCCACAGTCACTAGCTAACTCGCCTCATGAAAGGGGGCAGAATTAAAGGGGAGGTGGCTCCCAACATTTTATTTATTTAAAAGGGGAGTCTAACGTCAAACCGCACTTCTTAACACCTGCCCGCCAGCCGCACCAATGTGTTGGAGGAAACACCGTTCAACTGACGACCGATGTCCGCCTGCAGGCGTCCGGCCCGACGCAAGGAGTCGCTAGAGCAAGATGAACCAAGTAAAGCCCGCCTGGCCAAACCCTTCCCTAACCCAGACGATGCTGGGCCAATTGTGCGGCGCCCTATTGAACTCCCAATAACATACAGTTGTGATACAGCCTGGAATCGAACCCAGGTCTGTAGTGACGCCTCTAGCACCGCAATGCAGTGCCTTAGACCGCTGCGCCACTCTGGAGGCCCTAAGGTGGCTCCACATTCTACAGTTGCACCGCTCTAGATCGCTGAAGACGTGAAGGTGACAGGGAGGTGACCAAGAACCCGATGGTCACTCTGACAGAACTCCAGAGTTCCTCTGTGGAGATGGGAGAATCTTCCAGAAGGACAACCATCTCTGCAGCACTCCACCAAATCAGGCTTTTATGGTAGAGTGGCCAGACGGAAGCCACTCCTCAGTAAAAGGCACATGACAGTCCGCTTGGACTTTGCCAAAGGGCACCTAAAGACTCTCAGATCTCCAAGATTGAACTATTTGGCCTGAATGCCAAGGGTCACGTCTGGAGGAAACCTGGCACCATCCCTACGGAGAAGCAGGGTGGTGGCAGCATCAAGTACAGAGAGATCTTTGATGAAAACCTGCTCCAGAGCGCTCAGGACCTCAGACTGGGGTGAAGGTTCACCTTCCAACAGGGCAGCGACCCTAAGCACACAGCCAAGACAGCACAGGAGTGGGGACAAGTCTCCGAATGTCCTTGAGGGGCCAGCCAGAGCCCAGACTTGAACCTGATCGAACATCTCTGGAGTGACCTGAAAATAGCTGTGCAGCAATGCTCCCAATCCAACCTGACAGAGCTTGAGAGGGTCTGCAGAGAAGAGAAACTCCCCAAATACAGGAATACCCAAGGAGACTAACATAATCGCTGCCAAAGGTGCTTCAACAAAGTACTGAGTAAATGGTCTGAATACTTATGTTAACTGTGTGTAGAGCCACAATCAACACAAGGTCCTACTAGTAGTACAGGATGTTACTTGGTCTATGAGAGGTTGAAATCACAAGCTACATGAGGCTACTGCCATATGCACCACAGGTCAAAAGCACAATGAATGAGTCACCATAGCCCTATGATGAGCAACACAAATCATTAGCGTCAATCAAAGTAAATCGTTGAAGACATAATGACAGCTTAGATTTAAAAGAAAACCTATCATAGGATACCTGCCCTCTCACCATGGCAACAGAACAGGCCATGCCCCCACCCCATATCCCTCTTGATTCTATCCCTAAATGGCAAAATTAGGACGATAGGCCTGCTTCTAACTGGAAAATATGAATTAACTCCAGATATTAGGGTTTGGAAATTAAATCTGACTCACATTACTGTCAAAAACGCTGCTGCTTTCATGATAGCTACTCCAGCTCCTGAGGGAGAATCCAAAAATGTTTTCCCATAAAATGTGGAATACATTTACATGTTTAAAAATGTTCCCTCTGCTGGTACGCTTCTTCTTTTAATTGAGCAAACATAACCTCATCTAATATTAATATAATTATTGTGTTGTCTTTTATTGGTGTTGATGAAGAAAACTTGAAAATGATACTGGAAATTCCACTGTAATGGAATTCGAGTTTAGACTCCGATTTTTCATTTAAAATGTATGCCAAAAACCCCCCATTGATTTCAAAGTTTAACAAATCATACAACTCTATGCACAATGACTACTAAGTTTGGTAACCGAATTTGCGTAAAATCTCCTAATGATGGATATGAAGTGTCATTCTCTTCATGGTAATGTATTCTAAATAGGTACACAAAAAGGTAGACATATGCAATATCCTCCATTGCACATTTCTGTAATATTCTACACACAGACTTATTTCAATGAGCTCTGCCACCGAACAAGACCAAATTTGGCTGTCTGGACCGGACCAAATCTAAACAAATCCTAGAACTATACTGTTCTCTCTGTTTCCGCACGGCAAGCGGTACCAGTCTGACATCAACAGGCTCCTGAACAGCTTCTATCCCCAAGCCATAAGACTACTAAATAGCTATACGGACTGAGTTGACCATTTTTATTTTTTGCACACTCACAGGACTCTACACACTCACGCACACTGACACTCTTACAAACACATAACATGCACACTAGTGTCGCGCGGGCCAGCTGTTCGTTTACACACACACCCGCAATTGCCAATAACCCATAAGCAAATACCCGACTATATGTGATAAAGTGAAAATCTGAACCCAGCACCCTGACCCTAACCCTCAAATATAGAAAATGCTCTATAGTCTTTAGTCAAAGACGGTGAATCTTTTTTTTGAAAGGTCTGCATCATTTTTTTGATCATTTAGATAGGTTTCTGCTTTTAATTTCCAACCTTTTGGGCTCCCAAGTGGCACAGCGGTCTAAGGCACTGCATCTCAGTGCTAGAGGCGTCACTACAGACACCCTGGTTCGAATCCAGGCTGTATCACAACCGGCCGTGATTGGGAGTCCCATAGAGCGGCACACAATTGGCCGATCTTAACTGACTTGCCTAGTTAAATAAAGTAAAAAAAAAAAAAAAAAAATCTGGTTTATGGTTGAAATCTACTGACCAGTTATCTAAATGCTACTCAAATAATAGACACCAATCTATGCTGTGCGTTTGTGTGAGAGAGAGGGGGAGAGACCGAGAGAGATGACCACAATAACTTTAGAAAACATTGGCATTTCAACGTGGTGCTGTGTGTGTGTGTGTGAGACATTTAAGCTAGCTTAATTCCTGAAATGTGTCCTCCCCAATATGGATTTGAAGTTTTCCTTGATTCATTTTGGTGTATTTTGTATTTGACTATACATTTAGCCAATCCCTGCTCCCCTTAACAATCCTAACATTACAACTCTCAGCTGCCTTTTTCAATTCTTGATTCTCTGTTTTGCAGGAATCTTCTAGCTTGGAAGGAAGGATGGAGGAGGGAACAAAGGGAACGAGTACAGAAGTTATCCAGCCAGCTGACTAAGAAATGTAAATAGCCTATGTTTAGCTGTCTATCTCTCCATCTATCCCTCTCTGTATGTCTGCCTGACTGCCAGATTGCTGAGGGGCAACATAGTCAATGTACTTTCTAGGCTAAGTCGAACTTTGTGAAGACCTAAGGTAATGGTTAATGATTTGTCTGTCTTTACAGTTCCTGAAACATGTCAATGACCTGATGCATGGCCTCTACAGAACTGCTTGGCCACCCACTCAGTTACCAGTGACCTATTCTGGCACATCCCAGGGAAAGGAGAGAGCATTTTTTTTTTTTCCTCTTCTGTTTGCAACTCTGATCTTCAATGTGTATTGATTCCTACTAGCCAGCTTTGTAAGAGCTAGGTTTGTACTAGCTATGCTGATGATCATTACAGTTCTCTCTGCATCAGGTCTCACTGAGACTGGATTCCCCAAGAGACATGCTATTAAGCTGCCCATGATTTCCTGATTTTACACTCTTAGGGAGTGAATGTTATTTATAATAAGGGTTACATGGAGAAAAATCAGACCTCTGAAATGAAAATGGATGGCCCTCCTTTCAGCAAAATATATTTTACCTAATCCCTCCCTGTTCTTGGACAGACAGACTTCTTGGATAGATATGCAGTTTTATAAACAGTTTTTCGTCCTGTAAGTATTACATGGCAATACAGAAATTTTGATAGCGCAGTGGGGGCGGGCCAGTAGGTTATGGGTTTCCAGACAGCCATACACATGAGTAGGGGTGGAAAGATCTCCTTTATAGTTAAAGCATTGCATGAACCTAACATCATATTTGAATGTTCAACAATTTTTTTTTAAATACCACACAAACTACCAAAATTACAGGTTAGGCCTATGTGTTCATCTTATAATTCTTCTCCAATGCCAAATCATTAAATATGAGAATGGGCTTATAACGCGAACGTCTAGTTCGAATCTCATCACGGACAACTTTAGCATTTTAGCAACTTTTCAACAACTTATTACTTTTTAGCTACTCTGTAACTACTTAGCATGTCAGCTAACCATTCCCCTAACCCTTTTAGCTAACCCTTCCCCTTTAACCTAACTCTTAAACTTAAACTTAACCGTAACCCCTAGCCTAGGTAAAGTTAGCTAGAATTCGTAACATACAGTACTGTGCAAAGGTTTTAGGCTGTAAAATAAGAATGCTTTCAAAAATAGACATGTTAATATATTATATTTATCAATTAACTAAATGCAAAGTGAGTGAACAGAAGAAAAATCTAAATCAAATCCATATTTGGTGTGACCACCCTTTGCCTTCAAAACAGCATCAATTCTTCTAGGTACACTTGCACAAATTCAGGGATTCTGTAGGTACAGTGGGGAGAACAAGTATTTGATACACTGCCGATTTTGCAGGTTTTCCCACTTACAAAGCATGTAGAAGTCTGTAATTTTTATCATAGGTACTCTTCAACTGTGAGTGACGGAATCTAAAACAAAAATCCAGAAAATCACATTGTATGATTTTTAAGTAATTCATTTGCATTTTGTTGCATGACATAAGTATTTGATACATCAGAAAAGCAGAACTTAATATTTGGTACAGAAACCTTTGTTTGCTATTACAGAGATCATATGTTTCCTGTAGTTCTTGACCAGGTTTGCACACACTGCAGCAGGGATTTTGGCCCACTCCTCCATACAGACCTTCTCCAGATCCTTCAGGTTTCGGGGCTGTCGCTGGGCAATACAGACTTTCAGCTCCCTCCAAAGATTTTCTATTGGGTTCAGGTCTGGAGACTGGCTAGGCCACTCCAGGACCGTTTGGTTTTAAAGGGTCGTTGTCATGCTGGAAGACCCAGCCACGACCCATCTTCAATGCTCTTACTGAGGGAAGGAGGTTGTTGGCCAAGATCTCGCGATACATGGCCCCATCCATCCTCCCCTCAATACGGTGCAGTCGTCCTGTCCACTTTGCAGAAAAGCATCCCAAAAGAATGTTTCCACCTCCATGCTTCACGGTTGGGATGGTGTTCTAGGGGTTGTACTCATCCTTCTTCTTCCTCCAAACACGGCGAGTGGAGTTTAGACCAAAAAGCTCTATTTTTGTCTCATCAGACCACATGACCTTCTCCCATTCCTCCTCTGGATCATCCAGATGGTCATTGGCAAACTTCAGACGGGCCTGGACATGCGCTGGCTTGAGCAGGGGGACCTTGCGTGTTCTGCAGGATTTTAATCCATGACGGCGTAGTGTGTTACTAATGGTTTTCTTTGAGAATGTGGTCCCAGCTCTCTTCAGGTCATTGACCAGGTCCTGCCGTGTAGTTCTGGGCTGATCCCTCCCCTTCCTCATGATCATTGATGCCCCACGAGGTGAGATCTTGCATGGTGCCCCAGACCAAGCATCTTGAACTTCTTCCATTTTCTAACAATTGCGCCAACAGTTGTTGCCTTCTCACCAAGCTGCTTGCCTATTGTCCTGTAGCCCATCCCAGCCTTGTGCAGGTCTATAATTTTATCCCTGATGTCCTTACACAGCTCTCTGGTCTTGGCCATTGTGGAGAGGTTGGAGTCTGTTTGATTGAGTGTGTGGACAGGTGTCTTTTATACAGGTAACGAGTTCAGACAGGTGCAGTTAATACAGGTAATGAGTGGAGAACAGGAGGGCTTCTTAAAGAAAAACTAACAGGTCTGTGAGAGACGGAATTCTTACTGGTTGGTAGGTGATCAAATACTTATGTCATGCAATAAAATGCAAATTAATTATTTAAAAATCATACAATGTGATTTTCTGGATTTTTGTTTTAGATTCCGTCTCTCACAGTTGAAGTGTAGCTATGATAAAAATTACAGACCTCTACATGCTTTGTAAGTAGGACAACCTGCAAAATCGGCAGTGTATCAAATACTTGTTCTCCCCACTGTATATAGTCAGGTGTATGATTAAACAATTATACCAAACAGGTGCTAATGATCATCAATTCAATATGTAGGTTGAAACAATCATTAACTGAAACAGAAACAGTTGTGTAGGAGGAATAGAAACTGGATGAGGAACAGCCAAACTTAGCTAACAAGGTTGCTGAAGACAGTTTACAGTCAAACGTCATACACCATGGCAAGACTGACCACAGCAACAAGTCACAAGGTAGTTATACTGCATCAGCAAGGTCTCTCCCAGGCAGAAATTCCAAGGCAGCCAGATGTGCTGTTCAACCTCTTTTGAAGAAGCACAAAGAAACGGGCAAGGTTGAGGACCGTAGACGCAGTGGTCGGCCAAGGAAACTTACTGCAGCAGATGAAAGACACATCATGCTTACTTCCATTCGCAATCGGAAGATGTCCAGCAGTGCCGTCAGCTCAGAATTGGCAGAAAACAGTGGGACCCTAGTACACCCATCTACTGTCCAGAGAAGTCTGGTCAGAAGTGGCCTCCATGGAAGACTTGCGGCCAAAAAGCCATACCTCCGACGTGGAAACAAGGTCAAGCGACTCGGAAACACAAGAGCTGGGGTGAGTCAAAATTTGAAATATTTGGCTGTAGCAAAGTCAGTTTATTCACCGAAGGGCTTTAGAGCGGTACACAAATGAGTGTCTGCAGGCAACAGTGAAGCATGGTGGAGGTTCCTTGCAAGTTTGTGGCTGCATTTCTGCAAATGGAGTTGGGGATTTGGTCAGAATTAATGGTCTCCTCAATACTGAGAACTACAGGCAGATACTTATCCATCATGAAAGATTTTTCTTCTGTTCACTCACTTTGCATTTTATTAATTGTTAAATAAACTATTAACATGTCTATTTTGAAAGCATTCTTACTTTACAGCATTTTTTCACAACTGCCTTAAACCTTTGCACAGTACTGTATATCATTTGTTTTGCAAAATCATAACATATTGTACATTTTGCTAATTCGTCATATGGCAAATTATATATAACATATAATTTGAAATGGGGAATGACAAATTAATACATATCATACTAAATGGAGTGTCTCAGATTTAAGTACAGAATAATACTACATGCTCTGAGACCAGGTTGCTCATACCCCCTCAATTCGAGTCTTGGTTTTAACTTAACAGCCCTTCACTGACACGGAGGTATGCTATTTAAAGAGTGCATGGTGGGTAGAGGAATTGAGCGACAAATCTAAGGATATAGCAGCCAATAGCCACATTTTGTCTGTCAAGCAGGTAGGCCTACCTCTTATTTCTTAAATAGGATGAAATAGGCTCCAGCACAAAGCCCTCTTGTTGTTAATAAAGTCTGATAAAAATGAAGACGGTTGAAATGAATTATGCATATAAGCACCATGAGCTGTCAGATTGATTGTAAGAAGACACAGTGGCAGAATAAATTCAACCACACCTTTGTTTTATCACAAAACCAGATAGCAACATCTGTCCAGTGAAGCATATTGCATGTACAGTAACGGACAGTTCCATGACCTACAGCATGGTCAAGCAAGTTATTGTTTCTGACATTGAGCGCTAAACAACTATTGATTTAGAACCACAGACAGTTACCGCAAGAAAAAAACTAAAACAGGAGCTGCCTGCCACTATTCCTGCACCATTTCCAACTTCAAAATCATCAAATCATCTCTGCGACAACTAAAAGATACCAAAAACAATTTAGTCCAATCAACGTAAGGTAAATATGTGTGGCTGTCCATAGTACATATTTCTGTGTGCGTGTAAGTAGAAAAATATGTTGACTCACCCTACTTGTAGAGAAACACCAATGCCATCCTCTCTTTCATGTTGACGAAACGGTCTATCACTGTCATACCATACACGCTTTTATTTTTTGTTGTGCTAGGCTACCTGGCTAAAATACAAGCTAGCCTAACTTCCATTCATGGGCAACATTAGCTAGTTAACATTAGCCTTCTAAATCTACAGATGTGCTACATATTGAACTTCCATCCTCTCAATGTATGAATTAATGATTGGATCAGAATCGCGGTTATAATCACTGGCCAGTATGGATAATTAAGTATAACCACAAGTCGAAATCCCTATCTCCATCCATGGCTAATTTAGGAAAGGAAACATTTTAGCTAGCTGGCTAACTAGCCACCGGAGGACAACACAACGAGATGTAACAATTCAGGTTTTTCTGTCAATGACGTTTGCTCTCAAATCGGTTTTGACAGGAGTGACGCCAAATCCAAGCTGGCTTCCCTTGACACTTGGTGTGCCAGGACTATTCACAGTTGAGCTCGCTGATTGGCAAATGTTTTATTAAAAAAATTTTGTCAAGGGAGGCCAGATGCTCGCTGGCTTCCTTTGCCTTCAATTCTACGGGCTGCATACTAGTTTGGACCAGACAGCGTCAGATAGATGGCCTAGACAGAGACAGCGGGGTGCTGTTTCGCTCGCTCGGATGCTTTCTCCTGTGAGATACATTCAGCCTCTTGCAAATTGAAGGAAAATTATGAAACAAAGAGTTGAAAGATAAACATTTTGGGGGGGAAGCCTGTCTTCCCTTGGCATCCATGAATAAGATTTTTGCATTTTTTGAACTAGGCCTAATAAAAAAAATTGGGGGGGGGGGAGAAGCCTTTGACTATCCTACTAAACTGCCACAGTAAGCCTACACAGCACAGACATTGGTTAGGCAGCAAACAAAAAAGCTGGGGCCGAGGGTTGGAATATCCATTGCAGTTTATAATGCAACCTAGTTTATATTACACCATCCCAGCAGCTATCTTAGAAATATAAATTTGCTCTGTGCTCTGCTATCATCCTCATCACTTCACCAAATCTTTCCCAAACATTACCTTTCTGGCTCTCCATTCTCTTTATTTTCAACTCTCCTTTCACTGCTTTTCTCTTCTTGAATTAAACGCCAACATTTACCTTTGACGTTACCCCCCCAAAAAAACTCCTATACTGCCCTACCAAGCAAAAAGGCAGTAACTGCTCATTTGGTCGAAAATGAGTGTCATTTTTGCTACATTAAATACATGCTTAATCATGTGGACAAGCCTCTATTGTATTGTGTTTGAGAAAATGGGGGTCATGTCAACAGTAACTGCATAAGGTTACTGTGAAACCAAGGTAAATAAAAGCAATGTTTCTCAGTTCCACACTATGAGCAGTTAATGCCTTTTTGCTTGGTAGGGTAGTATAGAATAAGTGATTTTTCCCAATAGAACCCTATAGGATTCTCACAATTCTATAGGATTTTGTGTTCTCTATCGGAATCTTTTTGGAATACTTTTTTCCTATTGGAAATCAAAAGTAATCATATTGGATCCTACAGGATTCTCTCAGTGTTAAAGGATTTTGTGTCACCTGTATCAGAATCCTTTTGGAATTCTATTGGACTACTTTTGACCTATTGGCAATCAAAGATAATCCTATTGTAAATCAGTCTTGTAGGATTTTGTTACCCCAATCAGAATCCTATTACAAAATATTTGTCTTAATTGAAGCCATTAAATTATTGTTTGTTGTCATTAGTTCCAGTACAACAAAACTACATCAATTACAACATTTTCGCTGATCGGAAACAACAGTTCAACATTCATTTCTGTTTTATTCACCTGTAAGAAAGCCTGTCCGTTTAAAAGTGACGTCAAGGCTAGCATGAGCTAGCAGTGTTAATTAAGTTAAGTTCAAATCAAATGTTATTGGTCACATACACGTGTTTAGCAGATGCTATTGCGGGTGTAGCGAAATGCAGTATATAGATATGAGATGAGTAATGCAAGATATGTAAACATTATTAAAAGTGACTAGTGTTCCAATTCTTAAAGTGGCCAGTGATTTCTAGTCTATGCCTATAGGCAGCAGCCTCTAATGTGCTAGTGATGGTTGTTTAACAGTCTGATGGCCTTGAGATAGAAGCTGTTATTCAGTCTCTCGGTCCCAGCTTTGATGCACCTGTACCGACCTCGCCTTCTGGATGATAGTGGGGTGAACAGGCAGTGGCTCGGGTGGTGGATGTCATTGATGATCTTTTTGGCCTTCCTGTGACAACGGTTGCTTTAGGTGTCCTGGAGGGCGGGTAGTGTGCCCCCGGTAATACGTTGGGCAGACCACAACACCCTCTGGAGACCTTGCGGTTGTGGGAGGTGCAGTTGCCCTACCAGGCGGTAATACAGCCCAACAGGATGCTTTCAATTGTGCATCTGTAAAGGTTTGTGAGGGTTTTAGGTGCCAAGCCAAATTTCTTAGCCTCCTGAGGTTGAAGAGGCTCTGTTGCACCTGCTTCATCACACTGTCTGTGTGGGTGGTCCATTTTAGTTTGCCAGTAATGTGTACGCCAAGGAGCTTGAAGCTTTCCACCTTCTCCACTGCGGCCCTTTGGCTGTGCAGAGAATCTCTGATGTTCTAACATTTTTATTCAAACGGTTTTATCCTTCACTCAATATCTGTGAGAACAGTATTTGTTTCCTGATGTTTGCTGACGAAGTTGTCAATGTTTTAGTCATATTTTCATCATTGCACATCATTTTACGCTAGCTAAGAAACTACTTTAAGCCACATTTAGTATGTCAGCAGACTAGCTAGCTAGCTAATTTGTAGACATTTGTATGTCCTTTTTGAGTCACTATTGTTATAGCAGATACATGTTTTATTGTTTATTTCTAAATATACACAGAGTATAAAGCTCTTTCCATGACAGACTTACCAGGTGAAAGCTATTCTGTTATTGATGTCACTTGTTAAATCCACTTCAAAATCAGTGTAGGCGAAGGGGAGGAGACAGGTTAAAGAACGATTTTTAAGCCTTGAGACAGTTGAGACATTGACTGTTTATGTGTGCCATTCAGAGGGTGAATCGGCAAGACAAAATATTTAAGTGGCTTTGAACAGGGTATAGTAGTAGCAGCTGCACCAGTTCTTCCATTTAAGAATGATGGAGGCCACTGTTCTTGAGGACCTTCAAAGCTGCAGAAATTTTATGGTACCCTTCCCCAGATCTGTACCTCGACACAATCCTGTCTCGGCGCTCTAAGGACAATTCCTTCAACCTCATGGCTTGGTTTTTGCTCTGACATGCACTGTCAACTGTGGGACCTTATATAGACAGGTGTGTGTTCCTTTGCAAATCATGTCCAATCAAATGGATTTACCACAGGTGGACTCCAATCAAGTTGTAGAAACATCAAGGATGATCAATGGAAACAGGACGCACTGGAGTTACATTTAGAGTCTCATTGCAAAGGGACTGAATACTTATGTAAATAAGGTATTTTCAATTTTTTTATTTTTAATAAATAACCTGTTTTCGCTTTGACATCTCAGAATGATGAGGGAAAAACATAATTAGCTATTACATTTTTTTGAAGACCAAATTCGACACTCATTGACCTCAATACAAAAATTCCTCACTTCATGGCTTTATTTTCTTGGGCAGATTTTGGGCAGAGTAAAACCTCTTGCTTAGCCTCTTCCTCTTGGTGTGTATTTCAGGTATTTCATTTTTTTAAAATCTTTTATAAATTAGCAAACATTTTGAGGAACCTGTTTGTTTTCGCTTTGCCATCTCAGATTGATGAGGGAAAAATATATATTTAATCCACTTTAGGCTGTAACGTAATTTTTTTGGGGAAAAAGTCAAGGGGTCTGAATACTTTCTGAATGCACTGTATAGTGTACGTGGGTCTTTGGTAACGGAATGTTGGTAACGCAATGTTTATTAAAAACTCACAGAAGGCAGTAAAAATTATCAAACTATATTTAAGTGTTGATATTAGTTGGCAGGGGTCTTTACTTTGACATTAGTGTTTTGATGTATTTCTAATACCTTTTAAGACTTTTTCCTGGTAGATATTTTCTAAGATCTGTTTGACCAGAAATCAAAGCCATTGCTTATTCCTAATCTTTAGGACGGAAAATGGTTGAAAAATGTACAGTACCAGTCAAAAGTTTGGACACACCTACTCATTCAAGGGATTTTCTTTATTTTTAGTAAATTTCTACATTGTAGAATAATAGTGAAGACATCAAAACTATTAAATAACACATACGGAATCATGTTGTAACCAGAAAAAAAAAAGTGTTAAACTAATCAAAATATGTTGGATATTTTATATTCTTCAAAGCACCCACCCTTTGCCTTGATGACAGCTTTAAACACTCTTGGCATTCTCTCAACCAGCTTCACCTGGAATGCTTTTCCAACAGTCTTGAAGGAGTTCCCACATATGCTGAGCACTTGTTGGCTACTCTGCAGTCCAACTCATCCCAAACGGAGTTGAGGTCAGGTGATTGTGGAGGCCAGGTCATCTGATGCTGCACTCCATCGCTCTCCTTCTTGGTCAAATAGCCCTTACACAGCCTGGAGGTGTGTAAGGTCATTGTCCTTTTGAAAAACAAATGATAGTCCCACTAAGCGCAAACTAGATGGGATGGCGTATAACTGCAGAATGCTGTGGTAGCCTTGATGGTTAAGTGTGCCTTGAATTCTAAGTAAATCACTGATAGTGTCACCATTAAAGCACCCGCACACCATCACACCTCCTCCTCCATGCTTCACGGTGGGAACCACACATGCGGAGATCGTCCATTCACCTACTCTGAATCTCACAAAGACACTGCGATTGGAACCAAATTCTCAAATGTGGACTCATAAGGACATATTTACACTGGTCTATTGTCTATTTCTCGTGTTTCTTGGCCCAAGAAAGTCTCTTCTTCTTATTGGTGTCCTTTAGTAGTGGTTTCTTTGCTATGTAATAGTTGATGTCTTCACTATTATTCTACAATGTACAATGAGTAGGTGTCAACTCCTGACTGGTACACACACACACACACACACACACACACACACACACACACGAAGTCGGAAGTTTACATACACCTTAGCCAAAAACATTTAAACTCAAAATTCCTGACATTTTATCCTAGTAAAAATGTCCTTTCTTAGGTCAGTTAGGATCACCACTTTATTTGTCAGAATAATAGTAGAGAGAATGATTTATTTCAGCTTTTATTTCTTTCATCACATTCCCAGTGGGTCAGAAGTTTACATACACTCAATTAGTTTTTGGTAGCATTGCCTTTAAATTGTTTACCTTGGGTCAAACGTGTGGGGTAACCTTCCCACAATAAGTTGGGTGAATTTTGGTCCATTCCTCCTGACAGAACTAATGTAACTGAGTCAGGTTTGTAGGCCTCCTTGCTCGCACATGCTTTTTCAGTTCTGCCCACAAATTTTCTATAGGATTGAGGTCAGGGCTTTGTGATGGCCACTCCAATACCTTGACTTTGTTGTCCTTAAAACATTTTGCCACAACGTTGGAAGTATGCTTGGGGTCATTGTCCATTTGGAAGACCCATTTGCGACCAAGCTTTAACTTCCTGACTGATGTCTTGAGATGTTGCTTCAATACATCCACAGCAGTTTCCTTCCTCATGATGCCATCTGTTTTGTGAAGTGCACCAGTCCATCCTGCAGCAAAGCACCCCCACAACATGATGCTGCCACCCCCGTGCTTTAGAGTTGGGATGGTGTTCTTCGGCTTGCAAGCCTCCCCGTTTCCTCCAAACATAATGATGGTCATTAAGGCCAAATGGTTCTATTTTTGTTTCATCAGACCAGAGGACATTTCTCCAAAAAGTGCAATCTTTATACCAATGTGCAGTTGCGGTTTCGGAGCAGTGGCTTCTTCCTTGCTGAGCGGCCTTTCAGGTTATGTCGATATAGGACTCGTTTTACTGTGGATATAGATACTTGTGTACCTGTTTCCTCCAGCATCTTCACAAGGTCATTTGCTGTTGTTCTGGGATTTATTTGCACTTTTCGCACCAAAGTACGTTCATCTCTAGGAGACAGAACGCGTCTCCTTCCTGAGCGGTATGAAGGCTGCGTGGTCCCAAGGTGTATATACTTGCGTAATATTATTGGTACAGATGAACGTGGTACCTTCAGGCATTTGGAAATTGCTCCCATTGATGAACCATCTGGAATTTCCCGAGATGTTTAAAAAGGCACAGTCAACTAAGTGTTGGTAAACTTCTGACCCACTGGATATAGTGATATAGTGAATTAGAAGTGAAATAATATGTCTGTAAACAATTGTTGGAAGAATTACTTGTGTCATGCACAAAGTAGATGTCTTAACCGACTTGCCAAAACTATAGTTTGTTAACAGGAAATCTGTGGAGTGGTTGAAAAATGAGTTAATGACTTCAACTGTATATATGCCTTGATTAAAAAATAAATAGACTCAGCTTTCATTTGACATGCTCCAATGAACTTCACATGTTGGTGCTTATGGGTCCTTTTACCTGGAAATTACCATAGTTCAGATCTAGTGAAACGGAATACAGTAACATGGAAAATACTCAATTAAACCCAGAGGTTAATTTTTGTACACCACAGATGCCTTCACTCTCAATATACCCCTCTCTGCAATGCTGGTTATTTGGTAAGTGTTTTATTTTGGCATTGCTCGCTTGCGCATTAGCCAAGTCTCTGTAGACTGCATTTGGCCAACCATGTGTTAATGTGACACCCTGACACTGTGGGCTTTAGGCTGTACCTCGTGTGTTGTAGGCCAGATCACAGTAACTTACTGGTAGTAATAACTGAAATCCAAATAGACCTTAGCCGATCCCATTTGGAATTCAGCATCTGAATCAGTCACCCTCCAGCTATTCTCCCCACTTTCCATTCCCTATTCCCTCTGCTCACCCCTGCCTGCCCTGTCCTTGGCTACTATAGTACAAAGAAAGCAAACAAACAAACGTGACAACAATGATTCAACAATGAACCACTCATGGTAATCAGTGATGTATGAAAATAATGATCTGAACCCTCCCTCTATGGTCCCATCGACCCTCCATCCTGAGGGATTGTCCATGTCCATGAGGTGAAGCCTTGTCTTCTTTGAACTGCTGGAGTTTCAGGGAGCTACTAACAATCCGCTCATAGTAGTTCTATCACAATACCTTGTGTGTTATGCTTCAGCCACAAGCTAGAACTGTTCTGGTTTGCAGTTATGTATCATTGGTTGATGTTTTTATCAAACAGAACTGTGTATTTTACCTTTCCAAAGTCAAGCTGAATTAATTAGTCTACATAAGGGATGGGCAACTGGCAGCTCCTTTTTGTATGCCCACGGATCAATGTTTTATTTTTTTTAAAGAATACTGTATATATTTTTAGGGGAACTCCATCGAGGTCTCAATTACTGATGAGATTTAGGACACTAGAATACTCAAGGTGCAATTTCAAAATGTGTGTATCAGCAGTTTATATCTTGTTAGGTATAGGCACGCCGAGAAATAGGACTGCCGATAGGTACTTAGCACAGTAGGAGGCCGTTCCTTCTCTTGCTGTTTACCAAAGATTGTTTATTATAAGATATTCCATTGTCCTCAACAATGGAAGGCAGGCAGGAGGAGAGCTCAGGTCGGACCATTCTAGCCAATGAGAGGGCAGATATGGGTGTGAACAACAGGCCATAGAGCTAGATAAAGGACTCATCTTTGTATCTGAGGAAAGCCATCAATGTCCATGCTAAATCCTCTCTCTCTATGACAACAGTCATAACACCGATATAAAGTAGTTTTTTTCAAAGTTGCTGAAATGCCACGTGTGTCTACTTATTAAGAAAATTCATAACAACCTAACTTTTATGAAACTTCTATTATATCAAATAAACCACACATTTTTGGGGGACCAAATTCGACACTCATTGACCTCCATACAAACATTCCTCACTTCATGGGCAGAGTAAAACCACTTGCTTCCTCTCGGTGTGTACCGACCTGAGGGTTATCCTACGAAGAAAGCTAGATCTACTCAGGGTTTTCCAAAGCTAACCAGCTTCAGTTAGCTTCACATTCCAGCTCATGCTCGATGTCCACCAGATATATACACCCCCTGTCAAAAGTTTAGAATATTACTCATTCAAGGGTTTTTCTTTATTTGCACTATTTTTTACATTGTAGAATAAAAGTGAAAACATCAAAACTATGACATAACATATATGAAATAATGTAGTAACCAAAAAAAGTGTTAAACAAATCAAAATCTATTTTATATTTGAGATTCTTCAAAGTAGCCACCCTTTGTTTTGATGACAGCTTTGCACACCCATGACATCCAAATTTGAGATTTTGGTTCCAACCTCAACCAAATTTAGATGGTTTGGGATGAGTCGGACCACAGTGAAGGAAAAGCAGCCAACATGTGCTCAACATATGTGGGAACTCCTTCAAGACTGATGGAAAAGCATTCCAGGTGAAGCTGGTTGAAAGAATGCCAAGAGTGTGCGAAGCTGTCATCAAGGCAAAGGGTGGCTATTTGAAAAATCTCAAATATAAAATAAACAAATCAAAATCTAACACTTTTTTTGGTTACTACATGATTTCATATATGTTATGTCATAGTTTTGATGTCTTCACTTTTATTCTACAATGTAAAAAATTGTGCAAATAAAGAAAAACCCTTGAATGAGTAATATTTCCAACTTTTGACCGGGGGTGTACACTCCTAGGAAAAAAAGGGGTTTTCAACTGTCCCCATAGGAGAAATCTTTAAAGAATCCTTTTTGGCTCCAAGTAGAACCATTGTGGGTTCCTTGTAGAACCCTCTGTGGAAATGGTTCTGCATGGAACCCACAATGGTTCTACTTGGAACCAAAAAGGGTTCTACCTGGAACCTAAAAGGGTTCTCCTATGGGGACAGCCGAAGAACCCTTTTAGGTTCTAGATAGCACGGTTTGTTCTAAGAGTGTATGCTTTTTGTTTGCCAGATGTCTATCCCGCATCTTCCGTACTTGGAGCACGTGCTTAGCTTTTTAACTAGCTAAATGTACCACAGCACAGTAAAGCAACGGACGTGTCGAAAATATTGAACAAGCTGAAAATATTGCGGCACCCCCAACGTAGCGTTGCGGACTGCTCCATTGACAATGAAATCCTCCGAAACGTAAAGAGTTTGATAAATCTGGTGGACATGACACCTCATCAGACATGAGACGTCTGGCTTCATCCGTAACACGACGGTGGGTATTACTCAGCCGCCTGCTGCAACTCCAACAGGACTTAACTGTCGAACACTTCACTGAGACAATGCTGAAACATCAATCCATGGGCAAGATGTCACATTTTCTTTTGCCGAAATCAATTGGAGATGTACCTGTGGATGTATTTCAAGGCCTACCTTCAAACTCACTGCCTCTTTGCTCGACATCATGAAAAAAAAAAAAATCAGCCAAGACCTCAGAAAATAAAATGGTACAAAAGTATCTATATCCACAGTATAACGAGTCCTATATCAACATAACCTGAAAGGCCGCTCAGCAAGGAAGAAGCCACTGCTCCAAAACCGCCATAAAAAAAGCCAAACTATGGTTTGCAACTGCACATGGGGACAAAAGATCGTACTTTTTGGAGTCTGGTTCATCCTTGGGAGCAATTTCCAAATGCCTGAAGGTACCACGTTCATCTGTACAAACAATAGTAAGCAATAATAAACACCTTGGGACCACGCAGCCGTCAAATCACTCAGGAATGAGACGTCTTCTGTCTGCTAGAGATGAACGTACTTTGGTGCGAAAAGTGTAAAACAATCCCAGAACAACAGCAAAGCACCTTGTGAAGATGCTGGAGGAAACAGGTACAAAAGTATCTATATCCACAGTAAAACGAGTCCAATATCGACATAACCTGAAAGGCCGCTCAGCAAGGAAGAAGCCACTGCTCCAAAACCGCCATAAAAAAACCAGACTACGGTTTGCAACTGCATATGGGGACAAAGATCATACTTTTTGGAGAAATGTCCTCTGGTCTGATGAAACAAAAATAGAACTGTTTGGCCATAATGACCATTGTTATGTTTGGAGGAAAAAGGGGGAGGCTTGCAAGCCGAAGAACACCATCCCAACTCTGAAGCACAGGGGTGGCAGCATCATGTTGTGGGGGTGCTTTGCTGCAGGAGGGACTGGTGCACTTAACAAAATAAATGGCATCATGAGGAAGGAAAATTATGTGGATATGTTGAAGCAACGTTTCAAGACATCAGTCAGTAAGTTAAAGCTTAAGGACTAATTGTCTTTACAAGGCATCCTGCCAGATTAATTGTGAAAAACTGAGTTTAAATGTATTTGGCTAAGATTTCTGATTTTAACTGTAGATGTTGTAATTATATGCCTCACATAAAAGTAATCTGGCAGGATGGGGGCATATGTCCAAAGCATACTGTAAGCTACAGTTATTGATCCACTTCATGTTCCCGATCAATATTAATGGTAATGCTTATTTTATTCAAAAAGTCTAGAAGATCTACAACTACCGCCACTCAAGAGCCAGAAGAATTTCCGAGAACTGCTTTGGGTCCCTTGAGAAATTCCCTTGACTGCTACAAGATGGAGGAGCCCTTGAGGTTGCCCCAGAGAAAGCTGAGACCATTGTGAAGGCCTACGTGGCCCTCCACAACTATCTTTGCACCACAGACACTGACAACAGAGTCATCAACACTGTATATCCACCCCACGTTTATTGACCACTCCACACCCACTCGGGACCTGCGTCCAGGAGAGTGGAGACAGGTGGTACAAGGGAACACCAGCTTCCTGAACCCAAGAAACATGTCGGCAGACAGGGCATCCAGAGTTTCTATAGCCGACCGCAACAACCTCAAGGACTACTTCCTCACACCAGCTGGTCAAGAGTCTTTCAAGGATGATGCGGTGACGCGTGGCACCCTACCATAAATGTTGAAGTGTGGTTTGGAAAGCATGTGTGTACATACACTACCGTTCAAAAGTTTGGGGTCACTTAGAGATTCTTGTTTTTGAAAGAAAAGCACATGTTTTGTCTATTAAAATAACATCAAATTGATCAGAAATACAGTGTAGACATTGTTAATGTTGTAAATGACTATTGTAGCTGGAAACATAGGCGTATCTACATAGGCGTACAGAGGCCCATTATCACCAACCATCACTCCTGTGTTCCAATGGCACGTTGTGTTAGCTAATCCAAGTTTATCATTTTAAAAGGCTAATTGATCATTAGAAAACCCTTTTGCATTTATTTTACTACAGTTGAAAACTGTTGTGCTGATTAAAGAAGGAATAAAACTGGCCTTCTTTAGACTAAACTAGTTGATTATCTGGAGCATCAGCATTTGTGGGTTTGATTACTTGCTCAAAATGGCCAAAAACAAAGAACTTTCTTCTGAAACTCGTCAATCTATTCTTGTTATGAGAAATGAAGGCTATTCCATGTGAGAAATTGCCATGAAACTGAAGATCTCGTACAACGCTGTGTACTACTCCCTTCACAGAACAGCGCAAACCAGAATAGAAAGAGGAGTGGGAGGCCCCGGTGCACAACTGAGCAAGAGGACAAATACATTAGAGTGTCTAGTTTGAGAAACAGGCGCCTCACATGTCCTCAACTGGCAGCTTCATTAAATAGTACCCGCAAAACACCAGTCTCAACGTCAACAGTGAAGAGGTGACTCCAGGATGCTGGCCTTCCATGCAGTTGCAAAGAAATAGCATATCTCAAACTGGCCAATACAAAGAAAAGATTAAGATGGGCAAAAGGACACGGACACTGGACAGAGGAAGATTGGAAATGTTATGGACAGACTAATCTAAGTTTGAGGTGTTCGTATCACAAAGAAGAACATTCGTGAGACGCAGACCAAATGAAAAGATGCTGGAGGAGTGCTTGACGCCATCTGTAAAGCATGGTGGAGGCAATGTGATGGTATTGGGGTGCTTTGGTGGTGGTAAAGTGGGAGATTTGTACAGGGTAAAAGGGATATTGAAGAAGGAAGGCTATCACTCCATTTTGCAACGCCATGCCATACCCTGTGGACAGTGCTTAATTGGAGCCAATTTCCTCCTACAACAGGACAATGACACAAAGCACAGCTCCAAACTATGCAAGAACTATTCAGAGAAGAAGCAGTCAGCTGGAATTCTGTCTATAAATGGAGTGGCCAGCACAGTCACCGGATCTCAACCCTATTGACCTGTTGTGGGAGCAGCTTGACCGTATGGTTCGTAAGAAGTGCCCATCAAGCAAATCCAACTTGTGGGAGGTGCTTCAGGAAGCATGGAGTGAAATCTCTTCAGATTACCTCAACAAATTGACAACTAGAATGCCAAAGGTCTGCAGGGCTGTAATTGTGGCAAAAGCAAAGTTTTAAGGGCACAATTATTTCAATTAAAAATCATTATTTATAACCTTGTCAACGTCTTGACTATATCTCCTATTCATTTTGCAACTAATTTCATGTTTGTTTTCATGGAAAACAAGGACATTTCTAAGTGACCCCAAACGTTTGAACGGTAGTGTATGTTCTCTTCTTCTAGTTGATGACTGTTTATACTGTATGTCCTATAGTGAGCTATACACTTGGTTTTGCTGTTGGATTCTTTTTTTCTTATTCACACTTTACAAATCACAATAAAGACTACCATAATGACAGTCACTGCAAAGGATCCTCAGCTGTCTTCCTCTTTCGGCCACTGGAGCTGGGTCTGGGAAACGGGGCGGAGGTTGATGAAGTTGCAGGGCATAGAGCAAGGGTGCGCCTGGGTGGTGTGTTGGGCGTTGCGGAGAGAGGGGCCGGGAAGGTGATTAACCACGCCAGGGAAATTATGAACCAAGGGGCGATAAAACACCAGTAGATGGGCGATCGGGACTCAGCTCTGTCTCTGGGCTGTCCAAAACACAACCCCCCTCTATCACCTACAGATGGTGAATACATTAGAATACATTGCAAGCAATCTTAAAACATATTCATAGGCTTAAGTTAAAATGCTTACTCAAAAGAACTGATTTCATAAACATCTCAATCTAATTAGCACACACCACAGGAGTTTGGTGACATTGTAATTGGGGCTTCTGGTAATGGCTGGAGCAGAATAGTATCAAATACAAACACATTCCATTTGCTCTGTTCCAGACATTATTATGAGCCGTGCTCCCTTCAGCAGCCTCCACTTGTGCACACACACAGTGTCTGTTTTCAGATGTTTGAACTAGCCCTGCTAATCATTATAATAACAACACAGGCACTGAATATTTCCCACTCACAGTTTCTCCCATCGAGTAAAGAGCTGAGAACACTTTTTTGGTTACTACATGATTCCATATGTGTTATTTCATAGTTTTGATATAAAAAAAAAGAAAAACCCTGCAATAAGTAGATGTGTCCAAAAATTTGACTGGTACTGTAGACTTCCGTTGCAAAACTCACTCAATACTGTCCCTCAGTCTTCGCAAGATATTATACGTTGGGTCTCAATTTCCAGGTAGAAAAAAAAGGAGCCGCCCCTTTTGTGACAAAAATACTATATTACAACACAGTGCTATGCTCCGTAGGGTCAGTTTCCATAGGGTATAAATTCCGTAGGGTCAGTTTCCATAGGGTATAAATTCACCTTAAACCTTTCCCTAACCCAACCTTATTCCTAAACCTAACCATGACCCCATTCCCGAAATCTAACTTTAACCTCTAAGCAGGGGTGAAAGTAGATTTAATTTATCCCGGGCAGGGTACCGTCTATGGGTGCACACACTTGCGCGAAAACATTTTATGGGCCTAATCATAGAATTACATATAGAATCCCTATTAATTTACATAGGATCTCTATGGGCGTAGTAGCAAAGATTTGTCATTTACATTTTAAAATGTATTATCATTTAATGTGGCTTGTGTGGCATCAACACAATCTGTATACAGCTGTAGCAGTCAACAGGCAATAACATGCTATAGGATATGAATGAATCAATGTTGTTTTAACTCTAACCTTTTTTTCTGGAATTTTTCTTTCAGCAAACCTGCCTCTCCTCCACCAGTACATGATCCAGTAAAACATGGAATGGGCTCTAGAGTCTAGACGATCCTATCTGGCAATCAGGACTATGTATGTAAATATATAAATATTTGCATCAACATGCCCACATGATCAGACTGAGCATTTCAATGACAAAAAGAGGCTTAGGGAAATAAGTCATTTTCATAAAATAAACACAATGATTTATTAGACATACAGTGATGATTTAAAACTACAATTTAAAAAAGACTGCATGGGGGCTTTAAAATGCCAGGATGTCATACTCATTTCGGCTTTTCATTTAGTAGAATTCGCTGCACACTATTGAGGAAGACAAACGTCAGAGTTCCTAAACTCAGAGACCCAGCATTGCAAGACTTCCGGGAATGCTATCGAATGAGACTTGGCATACCAGACCGTGGTGTGGGGTTTGAAAACTATTCCTTAGTTAATTCTCAAAATCTAAAAAGGCACAAACTAGATTCGAGCCAATGTCTTAAGTAGCTGAACATGTTATGATTCAAACCTTGTGAAAGTGATAAACTCACATTGTTGAGTCTTTGTCCAAAACAACTGTATATCGAAGGAGTGCCTTTGATTTGATGGCCTGCAATGCTCAGTTCGGCGTGAGACGACCGTTAGACCCGATGTGTTTCGTTTCTGCGCATGAGCTTAGCTAGCCAACGTCGTCAAGACATCGCTTACAAGCGTGATCAGGGATTTCTATTGGAGAAGCAGGTTTCTACATATCTTCATACTAAACCATGTTTGGAATTGTCTTCCTAGACCAAGGTGTGTTTGAATCAGCCGATAATCAGAGAAGGTGAGGTGTTGTACCAAAATGAACAAATGTCGGGAATCAAGGCAATTGCTCATTAGATGACGCATTCTCATTATGGATGAGCTTAGTACGTTGATATTTGTTGCTTACTGCATTCATTGTTAAATTAACAGAATTTTCTATATAGTGTGTAGTACGATTAGTACACATTATACAGTTCTAGTAAGTAGTAGGCAAGACGGATTTCGGACACGACCAATCACTTCAAAAGGCTACCTTTGCATGTTTGTCAATTCACAAAATAATTCCATCATCCAAACAGTGCTATGTGCACCCGCCATTTGATTAATGTAAAGATACATCTGTTACGAACAGTGGCGACCAGTAATTTCTGTTGTGTTGATGCCTGTTTCGCATGTTATTTTGGCATTAATTCATGTCACATATCAGTTTGCAAACAATGTAAAAACACATTTATTGATTGAATAAAGCCGCATACAAACAAGGTATCTTTTTAGCTTTCTCTGAGTAAGGCAGCTCTAAAATTCAGGTGTTTCAGCCTAGCTTAGTGCTTTCTGTGGTGATGGGGCAGCCAGCGGAAAATACAGAGCGTATGTGTTGGTAATCTCCTCTAGTTGCGCTGTGATTGGCCCAGTGTTCTGTCACTCATGGAGACACTACGTCACCATAGAATCTACAGGGAGAGCTAGGCAGTTCAAGCCCCCTTGGGTGCTGACAGATTTACATTAAAAGTGCCCATCCAAGAAAGTTCAAGGTCATTGGCCACAGATGCAATTACCTAAAATCTTGTTATATCTACCGTAGCTTTGATTGGACTGATCATGTCAACATCATATTTTCAAAATCTTAGCTAGTAAGGTAGACAAGCAGTCATCATGAATCACGTTGACAATCTACTGGCAAATCCATTTCAATCCTTGTCATATGAAGAGAAATTATAGATCAAATGTATCGGTGCTCATCGGCCATAAACATTACACAACAAGTTGGAAATCGCAAATTCAGCAATCAGTGGTTTGGAAGGAATCAGTGGTTAACTGCAAGCGTTGACAAGCAATCACTATTTTGCTTCCCCTGTCTGCTATTCGGTGGAAAGGGTGTGAAGTCTGGGTTTAAGGATTCAAAACATCTGTCGAAAAAGGTCTCTTTTCCAAGCTTTAAAAGATCAACATTCACACACTACACCATGGGCCAGAAAAGGTTGAAAACACTGGCCATGCTGTCAATCCAGCATGACTTCTGTTGTGTTCAAGACAACTGGGAACTTGAAAAAAACAAAAAACAAACAAGCTCCGACTGGAAAATACATTTTGAACAGTCATCCAACTCGGAATTCCAAGTCGGGAACTCAAGCCTCTTTCTAATAGCTCTGACCTGAAGATCACTGACGTCATGATTCAACCTTGTTTCTTTTCAAGTTCCCAGTTGTCTTGGAAGCACCATAAATCCAGAGAATGACAGATTCTGATGACAAAGTTTGAAGACAAAATTTACCCACAAGAAGGACCACCTCGCCACCTTCCTGTCAAAATACAAAAATCTTGTATGCTGCTGCAAAAAGTATTTAATATGCCAGGGAGATATGCATACTTTATCGAAGAAAGTAATACCATGTGTATATTATGTAGTAAGCTGTTAGTAGCCCATCCAAATAATTTGGTCCATTTCCCCCTCAGCCTACTGTTCTGACTTGGTGGTGCGCATGTAGCCAATAGCCTGTTTTAGAGAAATGTAATATTGTAAGAGCTTTCTTTGTCTGCTTATATGCCACCTTTATTTATCCTATGGTTCTGACTTGGTGCGGCCCATGTTCTGAATTGTCACTGTACATTTAAAAAATGCTGAACAAATAGTTATATTGACTACGTCTATCTTAGCTCGCTCATTAATGTCTTAGTCGAAATTACAGATTGCCTCTTATCCGCTCATCGTTCCCTTATGCCATAGTTTGAACATCAATTGTTGTAGGCCTATTACTTATATCTCATTAGTATCTTATTCATCATTTTAGGCAATGTTGGAATGATTTCATTGTATTGCTTACTTGACAAGGAGGAGAAACTATATAATGTTGTTGGGTCTGTAACCGTGTTTGCCAGAGACAGTCTCTTCCCACTCAAATATGCACTGTCTGTGAGTCGGTATATTGTATATAAAAGTTCCAAACAGATTTTTGTTGTTGTTGTTCATGAGAACTGTGTGTAAGATCTCGACTGGCCTGCACAGAGCCCTGACCTCAACCCCATCGAACAGCTAGCCTAATCAACCAACATCAGTCAAACGAAGCATAACATATCAGAAACAATGAAGGGATACAAATGTCCTTTTACTATGTTACGTCAACCCCTGAGCCCAGGTTGCAATTGAGAACAAAAAAGGCCACCCCTCTTGGGTGCGCACAATTGGCCCAGCGTCATCCGGGTTTGGCAGGGGTAGGCCGTCATTGTAAATAAGAATTTGTTCTAAACTGACTTGCCTAGTTAAATAAAAATACCACTTAATGCCCCATTATCGGTGTAAGCACAATATCTAGGGTCTAAGAACTCAGTTTACGTCAACATGTATTACATCCTTTCAATGAAGCCAATATCCACTGTGTAGGATTAAAGTTACACTGTATCATAGGCTATGTGCACTCCAGAATGGCTGGGGTTAAATACAATAAACAGAGAATTAGCCATGGATATAAAATAGTTAATGTGCATAAATGATGTAGTGTATAGAGCTTTCATATTAAAATAATGAATATGCTAATATGGAATATTAAGTTTGCAAACATGTTCTTATCTATGACCATGATAGAAGACAACATTTATCTGGTTTGAATATAGTTTGCTAATGGATCGAAGTCCATTCGAATAATCCAACGAGAAACAATGGTAGATTAGCAGAATATGAGTTCACGTACTTCACAATTAACTAAGAAATACATTGAGCTGGAACTTCTCCTGGCTGATCCAAAAACAAGAAAGCACCCCATTTCAGAATGCAATCACAGAACAATAAGCCTGCGTTCCTTCCCGTCGAAAATGAAGAGAGAAAGAGAAAGAAAGAGATTCGACTAGAATGTACGGTAAAGTAGACTACGTCCTGGGAGACAAAATCGGGTTACCTTGCATGAGGTCGGTGATAGTGATGGAATCTCCGGGAGTCATCGGTCTGGCTTGAGCTCAGTCGCAGATGCACTTTTAAACCCAGCAGCCGACTCTAGGAAATAAAACTGTCTGTCACTCTTTCGTTATCATTGAAGCACACCAGGAGCATCAGCCACTCTCATCGCTCATTTATTTGGAACCAGACATTGTGCAAATAGAGCCCTGATTTTTTTTTCAAAGATCTTGGTTTGACTACATCCCCCCTTCTAAGCAACTACCCCCCACTCTATCCGAACACGGTCAGATTTGTGCCTAGCGCTGTCTTGAGTAGCACTGTGGAAGGAGGAGTCTCGTCAGGTGACCAGGTAAATCGCTGTTGTCGCCTACCAATTCGAAGTTGGTATTTTCCAGAGGAGGCTGGTGGGATGAGCTATAGGAGGACCGGCTCATTGTAATGGCTGGAATGGAGTACATGGGATGGAGTCAAACATGTGGTTTCCATATGTTTGATTCCATTCCAGCCATTACAATGAGTCCTTAGTCCTATAGCTCTTTCTACCACCATCCTCTGTTATCTTCATAAACGTAAACCATTTAGGCTACCATTAGGAGCTCCGAATGCAAACTCATATATTATTTTAGGCTACTTAATAATGGGACTCTACAGTTTTTAGGTTACATTTTTCACTCTAGCCAAAGCCTAGCCCTTACCTTATACAGTATGTTATTTTCAGAGGTAGACTGGCGCTGGCAGCCGAAACAGCCAACTAATCGATTCTCAATTGCGATACGGTTCTAGAAACATAAATCCCTTTATTTTCATATCACTATACTAAACAAAAATATAAATGCAACATGCAACAATTTCAAAGATTTTACTGAGTTACAGTTCATATAAGGAAATCAGTCAATTGATATAAATTAATTAGGCCCTAATATATGGATTTCACATGACTGGGAATGGAGATATGCATATGTTGGTCACAGATACCTTAAATAAAGATAGGGGCATGGATAAGAAAATCAGTCAATATCTGGTTTGACCACAATTTCCCTCATGAAACGCGACACATCTCTTTTGCATAGAGTTGATCAGGCTGTTGACTGTGGCCTGTGGAATGTTGTCCCACTCCTCTTCGAAGGCGAAGTTGCTGGATATTGAAATGAACTGGAACACACTGTCATACACGTCGATCCAGAGCATTCCAAACATGCTCAATAGGTGACATGCCTGATGAGTATGCAGGCCATGGAAGAACTGGGACATTTTCAACTTCCAGGAAATGGGCCTCAGGATCTCGTCACAAGATCTCTTTGCATTCAAATTGCCATTGATAAAATGCAATTGTGTTTGTTGTCCTTAGCTTATGCCTGCCGATACCATAACCCCACCACCACCATGGGGCACTCTGTTAACAACGTTGACATCAGCAAGCCGCTCGCCCATACCATGCCATACACGTGGTCTGCGGTTGTGAAGCCGGTTGGACATACTGCCAAATTCTCTAAAACGATGTTGAAGGCGGCTTATGTTAGAGAATTGAACAATTAACAACAGCTCTCGTGGACATTCCTGGAGTCAGCATGTCAATTGCATGCTCCCTCAAAACTTTAGACATTTGTGGTATTGTGCTGTGTACATTTTAGAGTGGACTTTTATCGTCCCCAGCACAAGGTGCACCTGTGTAATGATAATGTTGTTTAATCAGCTTCTTGATATGCCACACATGTCAGGTGGATGGATTATCTTGGCAAAGGAGAAATGCTCACTAACACAGATGTAAACACATTTGAGAGAAATAAGCTTTTTGGGCCGTATGGAACATTTCTGGGATCTTTTATTTTAGCTCATGAAACATGGGACCAACACTTGTGTTTTTATATTTTTGTTCAGTGTAAATAATTTCACAAATGCAAAATACGCACTTACTGTACACCATTTTACCCGACTTTATCACAGTTGCAGCAGACAGGTTTCTGGCGGTCTTCTTCCGTTACACATACGTACAGTGGGGAGAACAAGTATTTGATACACTGCTGATTTTGCAGGTTTTCCCACTTACAAAGCATGTAGAAGTCTGTAATTTTTATCATAGGTACTCTTCAACTGTGAGTGACGGAATCTAAAACAAAAATCCAGAAAATCACATTGTATGATTTTTAAGTAATTAATTTGCATTTTATTGCATGACATAAGTATTTGATACATCAGAAAAGCAGAACTTAATATTTGGTACAGAAACCTTTGTTTGCAATTACAGAGATCATACGTTTCCTGTAGTTCTTGACCAGGTTTGCACACACTGCAGCAGGGATTTTGGCCCACTCCTCCATACAGATCCTTCAGGTTTCGGGGCTGTCGCTGGGCAATACGGACTTTCAGCTCCCTCCAAAGATTTTCTATTGGGTTCAGGTCTGGAGACTGGCTAGGCCACTCCAGGACCTTGAGATGCTTCTTACGGAGCCACTCCTTAGTTTCCCTGGCTGTGTGTTTCGGGTCGTTGTCATGCTGGAAGACCCAGCCACGACCCATCTTCAATGCTCTTACTGAGGGAAGGAGGTTGTTGGCCAAGATCTCGCGATACATGGCCCCATCCATCCTCCCCTCAATACGGTGCAGTCGTCCTGCCCCCTTTGCAGAAAAGCATCCCCAAAGAATGATGTTTCCACCTCCATGTTTCACGGTTGGGATGGTGTTCTTGGGGTTGTACTCATCCTTCTTCTTCCTCCAAACACGGCGAGTGGCGTTTAGACCAAAAAGCTCTATTTTTGTCTCATCAGACCACATGACCTTCTCCCATTCCTCCTCTGGATCATCCAGATGGTCATTGGCAAACTTCAGACAGGCCTGGACATGTGCTGGCTTGAGCAGGGGGACCTTGCGTGCGCTGCAGGATTTTAATCCACGACGGCGTAGTGTGTTACTAATGGTTTTCTTTGAGACTGTGGTCCCAGCTCTCTTCAGGTCATTGACCAGGTCCTGCCGTGTAGTTCTGGGCTGATCCCTCACCTTCCTCATGATCATTGATGCCCCACGAGGTGAAATCTTGCATGGTGCCCCAGACCGAGGGAGATTGACTTCTTCCATTTTCTAATAATTGTTGCCTTCTCACCAAGCTGCTTGCCTATTGTCCTGTAGCCCATCCCAGCCTTGTGCAGGTCTACAATTTTATCCCTGATGTCCTTACACAGCTCTCTGGTCTTGGCCATTGTGGAGAGGTTGGAGTCTGTTTGATTGAGTGTGTGGACAGGTGTCTTTTATACAGGTAACGAGTTCAAACAGGTGCAGTTAATACAGGTAATGAGTGGAGAACAGGAGGGCTTCTTAAAGAAAAACTAACAGGTCTGTGAGAGCCGGAATTCTTACTGGTTGGTAGGTGATCAAATACTTATGTCATGCAATAAAATGCAAATTAATTATTTAAAAATCATACAATGTGATTTTCTGGATTTTTGTTTTAGATTCCGTCTCTCACAGTTGAAGTGTACCTATGATAAAAATTACAGACCTCTACATGCTTTGTAAGTAGGAAAACCTGCAAAATCGGCAGTGTATCAAATACTTGTTCTCCCCACTGTAGGTGTTCGGAGCGTGCTAGATAGCTAAAAAGCACAGGTGGTCCCTCTGTCTTCCGTGTTTAGTTTTTTGAAAATTGTTTCTCCCTGATATGAAAGATAGGGTCCTTCTGCTTCCAAAACCATACCGCAAGCAATGCATGTTAATGTTCAGACCGAGCATCAGGGCTCTTAACAAAACTCCCCCGTACAGAAGACGCCTTCGTCCAATGACTCTTATGTGTAATGTAATGGAACTGAGAGTCATGATCAAGGGCTAGCCAAAGCCATGCTAGAAACCATTGACATCCCGATTTAATTAAGTGAATATACATATTGGATATTTTACAATATACATTGCAGGCTAGTAGGCCTATGCCCGGAGCTTCATTGATCGAATTGCATCTTTGATAAACATATTTCACACTATGGGCAAGATGTATGTAAGGTGTTAGTCATTTCAACTCTAATGTGATGCGTCTGTTTCATTCAGAGTAGTCTTGCGTTCATCTCATGTGCTTGTTGTTAGAGACAAGTGTTTGTGCAAAATGTGATTCTGTGAAAAATGTTGAATGAGTCATCAAGCATACATTCAAGTGCTGAGATGGTAAGGAAATTATTCATCCCTTCTCAGTTGATAATGAAAGCGTTTCCTTTGAAAACATCTGTAAGCTCTTTCAACAGACGGAGTCAAATACGTCTGGAAGCTATCGCCTGCTGTTATGCTATCCTTTCCACAGACACGGCCTACTACATTCACATTCACTATAGGCTTACTAACTTGAACCTACTAAAAAATGTGTCATAATACTTGACTAGCCCTGTTGCCTCTTCTGAGATACAAAGAGAGGGCAAACAGGGGGCACATATATATTTCAGGAGCTCTGTGCCGGCAGGAGGAGAAAGACTAAAAAAAAACATCCATATAAGTATTTGATTTGTTAAAATTGCATGATGTTTGTAAAGCTAAGACAGACTTCTCTCAGCTGACACTGGTTGATAGTGAGAGCTGTAAGGTATGTGCAGACTCTGATAAAGACATCAAGTGAAATGTTCTTTTGAGCAGTGGTGATTTGCACAGACACCTCTCTGGGTACAGGGGATTCATTCAGCTGAAAATGTGGCTTCCCAAGCTACACTCTTAAAAAAACAGGTTTCCAAAAGGGTTATTCGGTTGTCCCCATAGGGTAACTCTTTTTGTTTCCAGGTAGAACCATTTTGAGTTCTATGTAGAATCCTCTGTAGAAAGGGTTCTACCTGGAACCAAAAGTGTTCTAGCTGCAATCAAAAAGGGTTCTTCAAAGGGTTCTCCTATAGGAACAGCACGAGAACCCTTTAAGGTTCTAGATAGCACCTTTTTTTTCTAAGAGTGTATGATTTAAAGAGGTGACACCTTTTAAAATATTTATTGCAATGTTTCATTCCTGCTCAGTCCCATAGTGGCATGTTTCTAAGTGACCATCAAAGGAATAATATTGTTTTCCAAAAATAATTTTTCAATTCTCTAATATGTCAGCTTTTAGTGCTTCCCATAATTGCATGAATAAAATATTTATATTTATAATTACATATTATTTTGAGTACACACTTATCAAAGTTGACTGTAATCATTGTGTTATCTGATTGGATGAGGTTGTAAGTGTCTCTGTTGTGTGCTGGTGCTGCTGTAATCTCCTTCCCTAGCAGGGCAACAACAGGAGCGTTGTCCTGGGCTGGTGAAGACTCCAGCTGATACATTTCATTAAGCAGACAAAGTCATGCAGAGTTTTAGAATACTTGTAGGAATACATCCGATAGTATTAATTAGAGATGAAACGATATGACATTTTCATATGACGATTACAGTGACCAAAATTATCATGGTTATCAGTATTATCGCGGTATTGTTAAAATGAGCTGGAAATGCTTCAAAAAGTATTGAAAACCAACAAACAACAAATAAAATTAGCAGCACTATGCACTTTTTTTGTGCATAAAGAATAACATTAACATTAAAGATGGCACCATGTGGCCATGAGATGTAAAAGCTTCCTTATTGCAGGTTTTAATGAACACAACCTTAAGTAAGCAAATCAAATATGCATATAAAAGCAACACAAGTAAAGCAATGTGCATGTAAGAATAGAACCATATGTAAACAAATCCAATGTGCAGGTGTTGACATTAAAATACCAACACAATATGTAAACAAATCAAATGAACAGCACTGATTGTATGTCCGTTCTCTCCTTCATAAAGAAATAAGGTGCTGCTGTCCTAACATCCTGTAAGTATGTTTGTTCACTTGAGATTGAAATGTAAAAATGTATCATGTCCTTTGTAATGTAATATGAGAGGACTGTAGTGAGGTCTTGAGCATTTTTGATGTGGGTGCATAAGCAGCCTGCCTTTTAAATGCTTGCTCGAGTGTCTGTGTCACAACTGTAGATGAGGAGGGACCAGTAGCATCACTGGGTTTGCCTGCTGCAAGCCCACTCTGTAAACAAGGGAATAGCAAATGTATTATTATTATTGGTGTTGATACACTATAATTATAATTGTTATTGTTATTATTCACACACACACACACACACACACACACACACACACACACACACACACACACACACACACACACACACACACACACACACACACACACACACACACACACACACACACACACACACACACACACACACACACTATCTTCTGTGTTGCATTTGAGTATACTGTATGTAATGACCCCATGCACAATTTACATAAATACAAATGAGTCTTAAGAAGACAGTGATAGTAATTGCAATGAGCCTAACAATTGACATAAATACAGGAGTCTTGTATAGGAGTCTATAGCGTTTCTCCTGTTGGAACACTTTAACAACCAAGTCGACGACTGCCGTGTGCAATGGGCGAATACAGTCTGAAGGCACACTACGCATACAGTTACAGAACAACGTGAAGTGTTTTTACGAGAGTAGGTAACACTGAAAGCTTCGGTTTACATTATTGACAAGCTATTAGCAAGTTAGACAGACAAACCATGACATTTACCCCCATTCCGAAGTCCCCACATCATGCATTGAGCTAAAAGTTAACTTACCTTGCATTCGCTATAAAGTAGTGGGTGGTGGTCACGAAGATGACTCAAGAGATTTGACTTGTTGCCCCCTTTCGCAGCGTAAATTTTTTTTTGCATGTTCTGCTGACAGGGTGACCATCTTCGATCAAGTTTCCCTCTGCACTCTTGTAAAACCAAAATACGACCACACTTCAGATTTGGTCCTCTTAGAAGGCGCTTCACTGCCTTCCGCCATGTTTTCACACAAAACAAAACCCACGTTGCATGCTCCGCCTGAGTCTGAGACTGTTGCTAACTTTGGTTGATGCTGGACAGTATTTACTGTGAGTTACCACGGTTTTAATGATAATTACAATTTAAAACGCTAATACTAATCGTCAGGAATTTGACCGTGGTTTATTGTGAAACCGGTAACCGTTTCATCCCTAGTATTAATACGGTTCAATCGATATACGGTATGAAAAGGTAAAGATGTCCTTACGGCTGAAGGAACCTTTTAGGTGGACTCTGATTTCCTGAACAGTTACTTTGGTTGTGACATGGCTGATGAGATGCTTTTCTTGAAGTTTGATGCTTGGTTTACAAATTTGTGAACCGTGAATACCAGGGGCATAGTTAGACATTTGTTGGTGGGTGGGCCTGCAGAAAGATAAAGTTCTACGACTGGTCATCCAAGCCAAAAAGTCGGCCCTTTTATATATATATGAGGTCCATCGGATCTACATCAACACTGACATAAGCAGACCTCTACATGAAACTGTCAGGCTCTGGCCATAGAGAAGCCTTAAGCTACTCTATTTTGCCATGGTCAGAGCCTGACAGATCTAGTTATTCTAGCTCTGTGTAGTGTTGTGTTGGTTTGTCACCGTTATAGTCCAATTAATGTATTGTTTAGTATTGTGTTGTTTAGTGGATTTGCTTCTTTTTTTTTTTTAACAAGATTTACATGCCATAATTGTCATTGGTGATATCAATGTGGGCAACATGATATCACGTGTCTATAATCCTTTTATTTTTATTCTCTCATAGAAAGTACAATGAATAATGTTAATAAATTGGTTGAATGAATGTTGAAGAAACATGTTTATAAAAGATAGAGACAAACAAGTATGCTATGTGCGCGAAGACCACAATTATGCATCTTTCAATCATTATTTCCAGCTCTTTGTTGGACAACTATATCAACATTTAATTCATTAACTGAATCCCAAGGTGGAATGTACAAGAAATGTAGCTAGGCCAAATTAACATATTGCCGGAAACAGGTCACGATAAAATTCTTTGTTTTATTGAAAGCGTACTGTCAAATTAGCTATTTTTATCAAAAGTACTCTCGTCAGGATATTTGTACTTTTCCACCTAAAATGATAGCGATTATTTTATATCATTATTTTATGTGGCCAACTGCAATAACAGTGGAGATGGGTAACAACTGTGCATGTGCGCTCTCGTAGGGCAAACTCTATTAAGTATATTTACTTATTTGGAGCTTGACGTGGAAAGACATCACTGGTAGCCTAAAGTTAGTTCTGAAAAGTGGAAATCTGAAGAGATGGCAGCAAGAGCAAGCTGGCATTCGGTGCCTGACTGCACTTTAAATAAGAAATCTAGGGCAGAAGGCACAAAATGTCACTGTTTTCCGTTGAAAGATGCAGAACATGGCTAGTAGCAATATAAAAAACTGCAAATACGATGTAAACACTCCTAAAGCCAGTCTTGCAAATCTACGTGTGTGTAGTAAGCACTTCATAGACAATGACTACTAAAGAGAAATGACCTTACATTGTAATATATAGTAATTGTGTTATCTTACATTGCAGAATAGACAGAATAAAAACAAATGGTGTTGTTGCATTTTTATTATTTAGGATTGGGTCTTCACGCTTTTTTTTCAGAATCATAATCTCCCATGTCTGATGTGTTGGCTAGCCATGGTTTATTTACATGACAGCATTTCATACTTTTAACAACTGTATAGCCTTGTGTGAAATACATGGCCCCAGGAACCACATGGGGTAGGCCTATTTGGAAAATAGTTTCCTTGGGTTAAAAAGTGGCTTTAGTAGCAGATACAGAGGAAAATAAAGCAGAGAGGAGGGAGTGGAAGGATGATAGGTCCTCCGGAAGTTTAGTATTCCTCCATTTTTGCTCAGCTGCCCGCAGTCCTGTTCTGTAATTCAACCACAGAGCAGGAGGGGACGAGCCTGCAGGGAGGAAAGGGGACAGTGCGAGTCATAGGATGCGAAAAGGGAGGAGAGTATGGTTGAAGAACAGGCAGAATTAGGAGACAGGAGGGAATTAGCAGAATGGAGAGAATGGAGAGATTATAGGATAGAAGAGAAGAGAGTAATGGGAGAGAGAGAGTGAAGATTGCAATGGCGCATTCCCATCTGGGTAGGGGCTGAGAGGCTAGGATTGGAGGAAAGGGAGACTGAAAAATAAACAAAGTAGTGATCAGAGACCTGGAGGGGGGTTGCAATGAGATTAGTAGGCGAACAGCCTCTAGTAAAGATGAGGTTAAGTGTATTGCCTTGTGAGTGGGAGGGGACTGGGAAAAGGTGAGGTCAAAAGAGACAAAGAGGAAAACATTTATCGAAGGCAGACGTCGGGAGGTTGAAGTCGCCAAGTACGAAGAGCGGTGAGCCATCATCAGGAAATGAGCTTATCTAGGATTCAAGCTCATTGAGGAACTCTCTAATGGCGCCGACAGACATAGCAGCTCTGTTTCTAGCACCTAAGAAACTTTGCAGTATATAAAAAAAAAGGTTATTTCTTACATTATTCGCCCAGAATGTTTTTTGTGTTATTACATACAGCCGGAAATAACTTTTGGATATGAGAGCGGCGGTAACTAAAGCATTCCAAACAGAGATACAACTTTCCCGAATTGGATCCTTTGTTTGTACCCCCCAAGGCAATTTAACTTATCCCGCCGGTGGAGAAGAGATATTCGGAGTGGACTTCTAGTCCGACTCAGGAGATGTGCACACCATCCACCACTTCCTGTAGTACTCGAGCTTCAAAAACTCTCGACCTCTCCCTTCCGGGATGCTATAAAGCCAGATCACGACTCCGTTCTGCTCCTCTCTTCCTATAGGCAGAAACTCATACTGGAAGTACCCGTGCTAAGGTCTATTCAACGCTGGTCTGACCTACCCAAAACAAAAACGTGGATAGATTGCAGCATTCGTGCAAAACTGAACCACCAAATTTAACCATGGAAAGGTGAGTGGGAATATGGTTGAATACAAACAGTGCAGTTATGCCCTCCGTAAGGCAATCAAACAGGCAAAACATCAGTACAGAGACAAAGTGGAGTCGCAATTCAACGGTTCAGACACGAGATGAGGCAGGGTCTCCAGACAATCATGGATTACAAAAGGAAAATCAGCCACTTCGCGGACACCTACAGTATGTCCCGAGGACTGTGGGCTCCCGTTCTCCGTTGCAGATGTGAGTAAGACCTTTAAGCATGTTAACCCTCGCCGGCCCAGACCTCATCCCTAGCTGCATCCTCAGAGCAGGCACAGACCAGCTGGCTTTAGTGTTTATGGACATATTCAATCTCTCCCTATCCCAGTCTGCTGTTCCCACTTGCTTCAAGATGTCCACCATTGTACCTGTACCCATGAATGCAAAGGTAACTGAACTAAATTACTATCGCCCCGTAGCACTCACTTCGGTCATCATGAAGTGCTTTGAGAGGTTAGTTAAGGATTATATCACCTCCACCTACCTGACACCCTAGACCCACTTCAATTTGCATACAGCCCCAATAGATCCACAGATGATGCAATCGCCACCGCACTGCCCTATCCCATCTGGACAAGAGGAATACCTATGTAAGAATGCTGTTCATTGTCTACAGCCAGCCTTCAACACCATAGTACCCTCCATGCTCATCATTAAGCATGTGGCCCTGTGTCTGAACCCCGCCCTGTGCAACTGGGTACTGGACTTGCTGACGGGCCGCCCGCAGGTGGTCAAGGTGGGAAACAACACCTCCACTACACTGATCCCCAACACAGGGGCCCCACAAGGGTGTGTGCTCATCCCCCTCCTGTACTCCCAGTTCACCCATGACTGCATGGCCACGCACGCCTCCAACTCAATAATTAAGTTTGCGGATGACACAACAGTAGTAGGCCTGATTACCAACAATGATGAGACATCCTACAGGGAGGAGGTGAGGGCCCTGGAGGAGTGGTGCCAGGAAAAAAAACTATCCCTCAATGTCAACAAAACGAAGGAGCTGATCGTGGACTTCAGAAGACAGCAGAGGGAGCACAACCCCATCCACATTGACGGGACCGCAGTGGAGAAGGTGAAAAGTTCCTCAGCGTCCACAGAAATGCTTTGTTTGTTTACATCCCTGTTAGTGAGCATTTCTCATTTTCTAAGATAAGAGTATTACCATTACACAGGTGCACCTTGTGCTGGGGACGATAAAAGGCCAATCGAAAATGTGCAGTTTTGCCACACAACACAATGCCACAGTTGTCTCAAGTTTTGAGGGATCGTGCAATTGGCATGCTGACTGCAGAAATGTCCCCCAGAGCTGTTGCCAGATAATGTCATGTTAATTTCTCTACCATAAGCCGCATCCAATGTTGTTTTAGAGAATTTGGCAGTACGTCCAATCAGCCTCACAAATGCAGACCACGTGTATGGTGTCTTGTGGGTGAGCGATTTGCTGATGTCAACGTTGTGAACAGAGTGCCCATGGTGGCGGTGGAGTTATGGTATGGCTAGGCATAAGCTACTGACAACGAACACAATTTTATCATTGGCACATTTTATGGATGGCAATTTGAATGCACAGACATACTGTGATGAAATCCTGAGGCCCATTGTCGTGCCATTCACCTCATGTTTCAGCGTGATAATGCATGACCCCATGTCGCAAGGATCTGTACACAATTTCTGGAAGCTGAAAATGTCCCAGTTCTTCCATGGCCTGCATACTCACTAGACATGTCACTGATTGAGCACATTTGGGATCCTCTTTGTTTTTACACTGTTGCTACTCACTGTTTATTATCTATCACTGTATCCCTACCTACATTGACTCGGTACCGGTACCCTCTTTATATAGCCTTGTTATTGTTATTTTATTGTGTTACTTTTAATATAATTTTTTACTTTAGTTTATTTAGGAAATATTTTCTAAACTCTGTTTCTTGAAATGTATTGATGGTTATGGGCTTGTAAGTAAGCATTTCACGGTAAGGTCTACACCTGTTGTATTTGGGGCATGTGACGAATACAATTTGATTTGATTTGATTTTTATTAATCAAAACCCAGCCCTTTCGCACACCACGGGCTATAGCGCTCATAATTCCGTCTGTGAAAATAATGCTCTCAATACTCCTAGCTATTTTTTAACTGAAGTGGATGCAATGTGAAGCTGTTATTACACTCTGACATCAGACTTCAGTTAGCATCAGTTTCATTGACATTGTCTAGGTATACTATTACTTACAAAATCATTTTTATTTACCCTTAGGATACTTCTAAAATAGCATTCCATTTCCCTGCTTCACATATTAATGTGACATCTGCAGAGTGCACACAGCCCCATCTCTCCCCTTTAGCCTGAGCCACACACATGCGTGTACATTATGTGCACAAGCACAGACATAATATACCATTTCATGATAGAATCATGCTCATAGGGGGCACAGGCATCATGCTCATAGGGGGCACAGAAAAAAAAAAAAAAAAAAAAAGCAGAGAAGCTTATTTAGTTTCTTAAAAAAAAAAAAAAAAAAATCAACCAGACGGGGATACAGACAGCTCAAGAGGTATGCTTGGATTTGTTGAAAAATTAACATATATTTTTACATAGAATTAAGCATAATGAATATGGCTCTAGGTTGCAGAAAAGAAAATACAGGTGTTTGAAAAATGCAACCCTTACGGACGGGGGGCCCAGACAATTTGCTTCTCACACTTGCTGGACACTTTTGTTGTGATGTCCTTTGAGTAACTCCTTCAAACAGAGCGCTTTCATGGCCTCCAGTCATCATAAAAAAACACAATTTATTTTTACATACACTCTTATCCAGAGTGACTTACAGGAGCAATTAGGGTTAAGTGCCTTGCTCAAGATATTGGCCCAACTCTCTAACCACTAGGCTACCTGCCGCCCACCACAGAAATGCATCAGTGCAAATGCAAGTACCGTTAAACATGGCCTTTCCACACTGTTATCCTGTAGGACGTGTCAAACTCATTCCACGGAGAGCTGAGTGTATGCTGGTTTTCGCTCCACCCTTGAAATTGATTGATTATTAATTAAGGTCACTAATTAGTAAGGTTGGTTGTCTAGGTCTTAATTGAAAGGAAAAACTAAAACCCGGGACACTCGGCTCTCCGTGGAATGAGTTTGACACCCCTGCTGTGGGCCAAAAGTTACAAACTACACCGTAGACTGAATGATCAACCTTGGACATGACCAAAGCTTTAAATTGGACATTAACAAAGCTGTGTTCTTCTAATTCAATATTATATTGCTTAACTGAGTTCAGGATTTATGTTATGTTAGTAATGATATTATTTAGGAATATGAAAGCATAAAGATGTGCGCACTAGCATCTGAAACATACGTACATGGTATACCTATCCTCCTACCCACACACTCACATAGATGGTTCGGCAACACATTGGTTATTGGGTCAAATGCACATTAAAAACACCAAAACGTATGGTAAACAATATAGTACTTTATGCAGAAGATTAATGTGGGAAACATTTATAATAATCAAAATACATAATTATACAATGTCATAAAAATACATTAATAAAGTTAAGCTAATAGGTCTTAGAATTCCCTCTGTCTATTAAGGTGGTAAAGCTTAGCTACAGTTTATTTTAATCGACCACAAATAAAGCACAGGTTAGAATGAAGCATTTGATGGACAGAGTCAGAGACAAAGCAGCAAAATGTAGCAGGCAGACACTTCAATACGGTACAAACTCAGGATTACAGCATTGAGTTGAAGCCGGCGGAAAACTGTACACTATGTGCAAACAAAAATGACAATAACTGGACAGGAACATAAACTGGGAATTAAATAAAATAATAAGTTCAGCTCCAAAGAAACCAGGCCTCAATCAACGCCTGAAAATATAGCGTACAGCCGACACACTGTGATGGCAGCGAGTAGTCAGGATGTGTCGATGGAGGACATGGAGAGAAGGTTGGAGAAGCGACAGCTGCACTGGAATGAGATCAACATGGTTGATAGTTCTGATAATATGAGTCAGAGGATGACAGTCAAGGACCTGAATGGTCTGAAGTGGAATAGGAAAAAGACAGGCTATGCTACTGGTGCCTCTAGTGCAGAGAGCATGAAGAGGGTGAAGGTAGGTAACAAGAGGGATGATGTGTCGGAGTGGAAAGTTGTGATGGAGTTCGATGTGACCACAGGGCCGTATCCACACACTATCCGATTAACCAATGACGTAAAGAAAGGAAATAGACTTGGAGCTCCGGTACCACTTGCCGTGTGGTAGCAGGCTGAGGTCTGACAATTTTTAGGACCTTCTTCTGACACCGCCTGGTATAGAGGTCCTGGATGACAGGAAGCTTGGCCCCAGTGATGTTCTGGGCTGTACGCACTACCCTCTGTAATGCTTTGCGGTCGGAGGACGAGCAATTGCCATACCAGGCAGTGATGCAACCAGTCAGGATGCTCTCGATGGTGCAGCTGTAGAACTTGGAGGATCTGAGGACCCATGCCAAATCATTTCAGTCTCCTGAGGGGGAATAGGCTTTGTCGTGCCCTCTTCACGACTGTCTTGATGTGTTTGGACAATGATAGTTTGTTGGTGATGTGGACCCCAAGGAACTTGAAGCTCTCAACCTGCTCCACTACAGTCGATGAGAATGGGGGCGTGCTCGGTCCTCTTTTTCCTGTAGATCACAATCATCTCCTTTGTCTTGATCACGTTGAGGGAGAGGTTGTTATCCTGGCACCACACGGCCAGGTCTTGGACCTCCTCCCTATACGCTGTCTCACCGTTGTCCATGATCAGGCCTACCACTGTTGTGTCGTCGTCAAACTTCATGATGGTGTTGGATTCGTGCCTAGCCATGCAGTCATGGGTGAACAGCGAGTACAGGAGGGGACTGAGCACGCACCCCTGAGGGGCCCCTGTGTTGAGGATCAGCGTGGCAGATGTGTTGTTACCTACCCTTACCACCTTGGGACGGCCCGTCAGGAAGTCCAGGATCCAGTTGCAGAGGGAGGTGTTTAGTCCCAGGGTCCTTAGCTTAGCGATGAGCTTTGAGAGAACTATGTTGTTGAACGCTGAGCTGTAGTCAATGAATAGCATTCTCATGTACACTGGGGGCCAAAATTTGGAATATTACTCATTCAAGGGTTTTTCTTTATTTGCACTATTTCTTTACATTGTAGAATAAAAGGGTGGCTACTTTGAAGAATCTCAAATATAAAATATATTTTTTGGTTACTACATGATTCTATATGTGTTATGTCTTAGTTTTGAGGTCTTTACTTTTATTCTACAACGTAAAAAATAGTGCAAAAATATTATTATAAGAAAAAAATTGGGGGGACGGGACTCATTGGGCTTCTCAAATTATTGTTGAGAGTTAGAATAGGAGAATACACAAGGTACAAGTTTGAAATTTGGTTGTGCATCAGCAGTCATTTATTCGGTAAATCACTCAAATATCATTAACATGGCATAAGTCATGGCAAAATGTGTAGAACTACAGGAAATTTACTTTAACTGCAAACGTATCTCACCTATGGCAAAATTTGTAGAATTGCATGACATTTGTTATAAAATTGCAACATTTTCTTTGTTGTGTAGTACATTTCTCTACACCGTCAAGAGGGGGACAACTAAGAAAATGTTGACACTTGGTGGGGAGGCTCCGCAACCAAATCTTGCTTAGGGCCCCCAAAAGGGGTGGCTTTTAGTTGTCTTAGCAAAATAAAACATTACTGGGTCCCTATAGATAAATAAAACGTAATTATGCAAGAGTATAGAGAATATAAATGACCTCATAAGCTTATTGCAGTCAGCCCATATAAATGACCTCATAAGCTTATTGCTTATTGTAGTCAGCCCATAAGTCACAACTTACATACCACCAATGCTCTGTGCAAATTACACATATTTGAGAGACTTGTATTTACTTGATATGGATTTGTTATCATCTACATACTACTTTCAATGCTACTTCCCAGTTACCCTGTTGTACAGCAACATCTGCCTAAACACAAAGCCATGGCACCATATTGATAACGCATTGTAAATTGCTGCTGGTATGCAAAACAATTCTTGCAAACATTTCTCTGCATAGGTGATTAAAGACTAAAGCTACCTTTGCAGTCATAATCACTGATGCAATGTGATATCTTCCCAAAGAAAACAAGAAACCCAACATACCTTTTTCAGCTCTGCCCGCATACTATTTTTCCACCTCTTTTTTTCCAGAGACCTTTGATGTTATTTGTGTCCTGAGGCGAAAGAAAAGTACTGAGTGTTATGGCTTTTTATTCACTGTTACTTTCTCCTACATGTTTTTCAGCATTGCAGCACATTTAACGCTGAGGGCAGAGCCACAGGGAGGTAGGCTACAATAGTGTCTCTGTGTGCAAACCACTTAAGAGGCTCACGTTTTAGGGGTGCAGATCAAAATGTAATATCCTCCAAGTTGATGAAACAGAATAAGACCTATGCAAAAAATATTGTGCTTGCTTCAACGTCGCATTTCAACCAAAGGGATGAGACACTTGTAGAAAAGCTCTTACTGTTATTATAGCATAGCTGCTCTGATGAGTGCACATTGGTAGTGAATTAAGTTATGGACCTTGGGACAGTATTCTAGTTACGAAGCATGGTGTAGTACTTGGGAACGCATACTGTATGAGTAACTAGAATCTATTTTACAAGATAATCTCAAATCAAATTTTTATAAACAACAGGTGTAGACTAACAGTGAAATGTGTACTTATGGGCCATTCCAACAATGCAGAGACATTTTTTTGAATTAATAGAAAAATAATAACACAAGGAATAAATACACAATGAGTGAGAGAGAGAGACGTTTCCTGTCCGTTTACAGTTAGCTAGCAGTCTCAAGCCACAGAAGTAGCTAATGTTAACCAAAATGTTAGCTACAAGTACTATAGGCCTAACAGTTTTGCATATATTGTACTGTATGTACATATAGGGAGGGATTACAAAAAATATGTAATTTAAATTTATGTAACTGTAATCCGTTATGTTAACAGCAAAAATATTGTAATCGGATTACAGATACTTTTGAAAAATTAGATGATTACTTTTAAATGGATCGGGGAAAAGAGCAGGAATAGGCTTTTGTAGGCTACAGTCCAAGCTACAGTATGTCTTCAAATTTTGCGACTGCTTTTGGCATCCAAAGATTAACCCATTTGAATATTTCTATTTGAAATATATCAAAGACAGAACAAAAAATAGTGGAAAATACAGGTATTCGTTTCCTGTTTAACAAACTATATCTCTGTGCAAATAACAATGAATATGTAAACATAAAATATAAAACTGGACTACTTGCTCTGAGAAAGTAGTTTAGTTTACTGATCTGAACACTTCAACAAACGACTAAACCTTTCCTTGTGTGTAGCTCTGTAGTTCTCACAGGTTTTGGTCAAGGAACAGTAGCCTATCAACAGACTCAGGCTTGAGAGATTCCCTGTGGCAGGTTAAAATGTTACCACTGCAACTGAAAACCCTCTCAAAAGGTGTGCTGGTGGATGGGACACAAATATACTTCTTTGCCAGGTGGCCCAGTGCTGGAAAGAAAATGTCATATTCCTTCCACCACTTCAGAGGATCTGTATCACTCTCTACACTGACTGACTCTAAGTATCTTGAAAGTTCATTTTCAATAGCCTGCCTCTGTGTCAGGTTGGTGCTGGTGGTGGCTGTGCTCTTCTTAAAGAAGCTTGCGAGTATCTTCTTCGTTACTGCTGGTGACACAAATGCTGCTCCCTCTTGGTCTGCAGGCATGGGCACAGTGGGCACAGCTGTGTCAGGCTGAAAACATCTCTGATCAGCCAGCTGAGACTCCGCCTCCAAGACAGCTTTGTTATTCAACATGTTGATCTTGTCACTTGAGACATACTTGGTTTTGAACCTTGGATCCACACGTGAGGCCATGTCCAATAGGCCACTAGTGGCTGGGTCAGCATACTTTGTGTTGAGATAATCCACAATGGTCTTGATGGATTTAGTCAGCTCACCATCTCCCTCATCATGTGCCAGAAGACTTGTATTGAAAAGATGAAGCACAGGTCTGACATACGAGAGAGTAACATAGTCCTCACCAGACAGAGCATCTGTGAAGTCCTGAAGGGTTTGAGAGCCTTCTGGACCACCTCTAGGACCTCTATATCCTGCCAGGTAAGGACTAGATGCCTGGATTTCTTGTCAGAGGACAAAACCTTGGCAAGGGTGCCCTGCTGCTCCAGAACCCTCTCAATCATTTGCTGCCTTGTTCCCCATCTCGTAGCGGACTCAGTGATTAGCTGGAGAGTGGGCAGACCCAGCTGAATCTGAGCTTTAAAACTGTTATGCAGTCAACTCCTTCAGCATACTCACCAATTGCAAGATGAAGCCGGTGACCAAAGCACTGCATCCTCAGCCACTTAGTCAGTTGCACCACTTTGACAACGTTGGTCCCGTTGTCAGTTGTTATTGCATCCAGTCCCCTTTCGTCAAGTTTCCAGCTTGTAAGGGCATCCTGCAGGGCTTCAGCCATATTATCTCTGATGTGGTCTTGGGGAAAGTAGCTTGTTTGGAGACACGCACTTTTCATCTCCCAATCTTCAATACAATGTAGTTAAGCTCATATATGGCTCGCATGTTCTGCTTACCCATACATCTGTTGTCAGTGCGTAGTGTCACTTTTGCGAGCCGGTAGGATAGTTTTTGTCTGACTTCACTGTACATTTTTGGTAGTGCTTCTCTTGTAAAGTAGTGACGGCTGGGCAAATCGTATCTTTGATCCATTGTTTACAGCAGCTTTTTAAAGCCAGCTTGTTAAACTGTTGCAACAGGGACCATATCTTTAGCAATGTGGTAGGCTACCGCCTCCGTTATATCTCGCCACTTGGCACTTTTCTTTTCATAGGGCACACCCAGAGTAAAATAAGCTTGTAAAGAGGTTTGTTTTGGGGCAGAAGGCTTTCCAGTCTGGCTTGCAACAGCACGACCTCCACGAAGTTTAATACATTCTTCGTACTGTAGTTTATGTCGCTGTTGTAAATGGTGAAAGAGATTTGTAGTGCTTCCAGCACTTGTCGCGACATGTTTATTGCACTCTCTACATATCACGTTGCTCATCCGACATTTTTAAACCCGAACCATCTCCAAATGATTGAGCCATTGTTTCTCTTCTTACAAACCAGCTCCTCGTTGTCATCTTTCCTTGTGGCTGTGTCGTCCTCCATTATTGCGCAAGAAAACGTGAGCGAGTGAGTGGGGGCGGGGATACGTGCGGAGTGTGAGAGCGGAGAGACGCAAAAACTAGCGAGCTGAATAAGCTTAAATAAGTTAATGCAATATATATATACACAGCGGGTGAAATAAGTATTGAACACGTCACCATTTTTCTCAGTAAATATATTTCCAAAGGTGCTATTGACATGACATTTTCACCAGATGTTGTAACAACCCAAGTAATCCATACATACAAAGAAACCAAAACAAATAAGTTCAGAAATTAAGTTGTGTAATAATGTGAAATGACACAGGGAAAAAGTATTGAACACATGAAGAAAGGGAGGTTCAAAAAGGCATGGAAAGCCAAGACAACAGCTGAAAACTATCAGTAATTAAAAAGCAATCCAGCCCCCTGTCAGTGCAAATTAATATCAGCTGGTTCAGTCCCAACTGATGGCCTACAAAAAGGTTTCATTGCCAAGGTGTCACACAAGACACATCTCATGATGGGTAAAAGCAAAGAGCTGTCTCAAGACCTTCGCAACCTAATTGTTGCAAAACATAATGATGGCATTGGTTATAGGCGCATTTCTACGCTTCTGAATGTTCCAGTGAGCACTGTTGGGGCCATAATACGGAAGTGGAAAGACAATCATTTCACCATAAATTTGCCTCGACCAGGTGCTCCTTGCAAGATTTCTGACAGAGGAGTGAAAAGAATAATCAGAAGAGTTGTCCAAGAGCCAAGGACCACTTGTGGAGAGCTTCAAAAAGACCTGCAATTAGCAGGTACTGTTGTCTCAAAGAAAAATAATGCACTCCACCGCCATGGCCAGTATGCACGCTCACCACGCAAGACTCCATTGCTGAAAAAAAAGCATGTTGAAGCTCGTTTAAAGTTTGCTGCACAACATTTGGAAAAGCCAGTGAAATACTGGGAGAATATAGTGTGGTCAGATGAGAGCAAAATTGAACTGTTTGGATGTCATAATACACACCATGTTTAGAGGAGAAATGGCACTGCACATCACCCTAAAAACACCATACCAACAGTGAAGTTTGGAGGTGGGAACATCATGGTGTGGGGCTGCTTTTCAGCAAATGGTACTGGCAAACTTCACATAATTGAAGGAAGGATGAATGGGCAAATTTACAGAGACATTCTTGACAAAAATCTGCTGCCATCTACCAGGATGATGAAGATGAAACGAGGGTGGACATTTCAGCAAGACAATGATCCCAAACACACAGCCAAGGAAACTCTCAATTGGTTTCAAAGAAAGAAAATGAAGCTGCTAGAATGGCCCAGCCAATCACCTGACTTAAATCCCATTGAAAATCTATGGAAAGAACTGAAGATCAAGATTCATAGAAGAGGCCCACGGAACCTTCAAGATTTTAAGACTGTTTGTGTGGAAGAATGGGCCAAAATCACACCAGAGCAATGCATGCGACTAGTTTCTCCATACAGGAGGCGTCCTGAAGCTGTCATTACCAACAAAGGCATTTGTACAAAAGTATTAAATAAATATCAGTAAGTGTGGTTGTTTTGGTTTCTTTGTATGTATGGATTACTTGGGTTGTTACCAACATCTGGTGAACATTTCATGTCAATAGCACCTTTGGAAATATATTTACTGAGAGAAAAGCTTTGCTTCTCTATAGTTCTATGGTCAGAGTCTGGCAGATCTAGTATTTCTACGTCTGTGTGGTGTTGTGTGTGGGATCCCTAATTAGAGGCAGCTGCTATGCATTACCTCTAATTAGGGATCCTACTTATATGTCTGTGTTCCACTCCCTTGGCGTGGTTCATTGTTGTTATATGTTGTCCCGTGTTCGTGCTACGTGTGTTATACTTTTGTTCTATCGCATTTGTTATTTTGTATAGTTCGTCATTTAGTTCAATAAACATGTCGAACTATCGCTACGCTGCGCCTTGGTCTCTCTACACACCCGAACGTGACAGAATGAACCACCACCCGACCAAGCAGCGTAATGAGGGAGCTAAGGAGAGAAAAGGAAGACAGCGCCGTAATCGAGGAAAAGGAGGTAATGGAGCCCGTAGTCAACCCCAGGAAAATTTCGGGGGGGGGGGGCTATGGGGATGGTCTGGTTGTGAAGAGGACAAGCCAGTACCAATCTCCATCTGGGATACGCTGAGGCCTAAATACAAGTTGGGGGCGCAAAGTGTTGAAGAGGAGGAATATTTGGAGAGACATTTTGGAGACGTTCTGGAGGAAATGTGGGAGATAGCGGAAGAGGTAGAAAGGGAAATGTCGGAATGGAATAGTCCGTGTCCAGTCGCCTACTCCACTCCCGTGAAAGAGCAGTCCGCTTTACCGGGGCCCAGTCGGGGTCCGGCCGTCTGCTCTAATCCAGTGCCAGATCAGTTCGCTCCAACGGTGCCCAGTCCGGGTCCGGCCGTCTGCTACACTCCAGTGCCAGAGCAGTCCGCTCCACCGGTGCCCAGTCTGGGTCCGGCCGTCTGCTACACTCCAGTGCCAGAGCAGTCCGCTCCACCGGTGCCCAGTCTGGGTTCGGCCTTCTGCTACACTCCAGTGCGCCTCTCCAGTCCGGCACGTCCTGTGCCTGCTCCCCGCACTCGCCCTGAGGTGCGTGTCATCAGTCCGGTGCCATCAGTGCCGACTCCACGCACCAGGCCTCCAGTGCGCCTCTCCAGTCCGGTACGTTCTGTGCCTGCTCCCCGCACTCGCCCCAAGGTGCGTGTCATCAGTCCGGTGCCATCAGTGCCGACTCCACGCACCAGGCTTCCAGTGCGCGTCTCCAGTCAGGTACGTCCTGTGCCTGCTCCCCGCACTCGCCCCAAGGTGCGTGTCATCAGTCCGGTGCCACCAGTGCCGACTCCACGCACCAGGCTTCCAGTGCGCGTCTCCAGTCAGGTACGTCCTGTGCCTGCTCCCCGCACTAGCCCTGAGGTGCGTGTTATTAGTCCGGTGCCACCAGTGCCGACTCCACGCACCAGGCTTCCAGTGCGCGTCTCCAGTCAGGTACGTCCTGTGCCTGCTCCCCGCACTAGCCCTGAGGTGCGTGTTATTAGTCCGGTGCCACCAGTGCCGACTCCACGCACCAGGCTTCAAGTGCGCGTCTCCAGTCCGGTACGTCCCGTGCCGGCTCCCCGCACCCGACCTCCAGTGCGTGCGCCCAGCCAGGTACCTCCAGTGCCGGCTCCACGCACCAGACCGCCGGTGCGCCTCCCCAGCCCGGAGCCTCCTTTGATAGTCGACAGCCCGGAGCCTCCCGTGAAGGTCGACAGCCCGGAGCCTCACGTGATGGTCGACAGCCCGGAGCCTCACGTGATGGTCGACAGCCCGGAGCCTCCCGTGATGGTCGACAGCCCGGAGCCTCCCGTGATGGTCGACAGCCCGGAGCCTCCCGTGATGGTCGACAGCCCGGAGCCTCCCGTGATGGTCGACAGCCCGGAGCCTCCCGTGATGGTCGACAGCCCGGAGCCTCCCGTGATGGTCGACAGCCCGGAGCCTCCCGTGATGGTCGACAGCCCGGAGCCTCCCGTGATGGTCGACAGCCCGGAGCCTCCCGTGATGGTCGACAGCCCGGAGCCTCCCGTGATGGTCGACAGCCCGGAGCCTCCCGTGATGGTCGACAGCCCGGAGCCTCCCGTGATGATCGACAACCCGGAGCCTCCCGTGATGGTCGACAGCCCAGCTAGGACCGGTGGGTTGCCCCTTTAAATGGCCTGAGTCGCCTGCCACACCGGGGCCCAGTCCGGGCCCAGTAGAAAGGAGGAGGAAGATATCCACTTCGCCGGGGCCGGAACCGCCACCGGCGATGGTTATTGTGTGATGTTTTTCCCTCCCTGACCCTTCCCTCATGTTTTTTGTTTGTTTTTCTTGCGGCCGGGAGTCCGCGCCTTTGAGGGGGGGTACTGTCAGGCTCTGGCCATAGAGAAGCTTTGCTTCTCTATAGTTCTATGGTCAGAGTCTGGCAGATCTAGTATTTCTACGTCTGTGTGGTGTTGCTATGCATTACCTCTAATTAGGGATCCTACTTATATGTCTGTGTTCCACTCCCTTGGCGTGGTTTATTGTTGTTATATGTTGTCCCGTGTTCGTGCTACGTGTGTTATACTTTTGTTCTATCGCATAGTTCGTCATATAGTTCAATAAACATGTCAAACTATCGCTACGCTGCGCCTTGGTCTCTCTACACACCCGAACGTGACACACCTTGCGGATCCTTGGATTTTTTTTATTCCAGATGAAGTGTGAGATAATCCCATCGAGTTTGCGGAAAATAGATTTGGGAATAAAAATAGGTATACATTGAAAAAGGTAGGAGAATTTAGGAAGGGTATTCATTTTAAACACATTAATTCTACCAGCTAATGATAGGGGGAGTAGTGACCATCAATCAAAATCTTTCTCTACCATAGTAAGGAGAGGAGTAAAATTAGCCTTAAAAAGGTTATCGAATTTGTCTTTGACATGTACCCCCAAGTATGTACATTTGTATAAAACTACTCTGAAAGGTAATGTGTGTAATGGGTCGTTACGAGCTGCCACATTTAAAGGGAAAAGCTCACTCTTATTCAGATTGAACTTGTAACCAGAGATTAGGCCAAATGCATTAAGATCAGATAGCACAATGGGTAAGTATACATTGGGGTCATAGTGAGTATGTCGTGACTTAAGCAGCAGTTCCTCAATTTGGCCTGTTGACAAGTTATTGAATTCAGCTTGTAAAGAGTACACATTTGTAGACTTTGTTTTTTAATGTAAAGATATAATTTATTCATATTATTATATGAAGTAGAAAGCGATGGCTACATAACAAACTCATAAATTAAAATTTTACATCCATATATGGCCAACTATGTAAACTTTAACATTGATTTATCCTGCAATAGATGTCGTTCAATTGGTAACTTACATTTTTGTCTTCTTCTAATGCCTCTAAAGGGGAAAGTAATCTAAAAGTAATGGAATGTAATGTAATCAGATTACGTTACTGAGTTTGGGTAATTCAAAAGTTACAATTTTGGACAGGTAACTTGTAACTAACGGATTACATTTAGAAAGTAACCTACCTAACCCTGCATATAGGTAGGTATAAAGTGATTAGGCAACAGCATACATAATAAAGAAAGGGAGTCAAAAGAGTTAGTGCAAAAAGGGTCAATGCAGATAGTTAAATTGTTAACCAATAGCTACCTGGACTAACTATTTAGCAGTCTTATGGCTTGGGGTAGAAGCTGTTCAGGGTCCTGTTGGTTCTAGACTTGGTGCATCGGTACTGCTTGCCGTGCGGTAGCAGAGAGAACAAGCAATCTATGACTTGGGTGGCTGGTGTCTTCAACAATTTTTAGGGCCTTCCTCTGACACCGCCTGGTATAGAGGTCCCGGATGGCAGGAATCTCAGTACCAGTGATGTACTAGGCTGTACGTACTACCCTCTGTAGTATAAAACTTCTTGAGGATCTGAGGGCCGATGACAAATCTTTTCAGTCTCCTGAGGGGGAAGAGACTTTGTTGTGCCCTCTTCCCGACTGTGTTGATGGTGTGTGTGGACCATGATTATTCCATATTGTTCTTCAAGATGTTCAAACGTTCATAGAAGACCAGCAGGGCAAAATAATAATCACAGTGGCTGTAGAGAGTGCAAGAGTCCACGCAGCCGTCATACCGCTCAGGAAGGAGATGCGTTCTGTCTCCTAGAGATGAACGTATTTTGTAAATCAATCCCAGAACAACAGCAAAGGACCTTGTGTAGATGCTGGAGAAAACAGGTACAAAAGTATCTATATCCACAGTAAAATGAGTCCTATATCGACATAACCTGAAAGGCCGCTCAGCAAGGAAGAAGCCACTGCACGCGGACCACCAGAAAAAAGCCCGACTACGGTATGCAACTGCACATGGGGACAAAGATCGTACTTTTTGGAGAAATGTCCTCTGGTCTGATGAAACAAAAAAATAGAACTGTTTGGCCATAATGACCATTGTTATGTTTGGAGGAAAAAGGGGGAGGCTTGCAAGCCGAAGAACATAATCCCAACCGGGGGTGGCAGCATCATGTTGTGGGGATGCTTTGCTGCAGGAGGAACTGGTGCACTTCACAAAATAGATGTCATCATGAGGAAGGAAAATAATGTGGATTTATTGAAGCAACATCTCAAGACATCAGTCAGGAAGTTAAAGCTTGGTCGCAAATGGGTCTTCCAAATGGACAATGACCCCAAGCATACTTCCAAAGTTGTGGCAAAATGGCTTAAGGACAGCAAAGTCAAGGTATTGGAGCGGCCATCATAAAGCCCTGACCTCAATACTATAGAACATTTGTGGGCAGAACTGAAAAAGCATGTGCGAGCAAGGAGGCCTACAAACCTGACTCAGTTACACCAGTTCTGTCAGGAGGAATGGGCACAAATTCGCCCAACTTATTGTGGGAAGCTTGTGGAAGGCTACCCGAAACGTTTGACCAAAGTTAAACAATTTAAAAGGCAATGCTACTGTAAGGATGATGAAAATGATGTAATACTGATACATTGAATGGGTTGATATAAGTTAAAAGATACTTAAAATCGTCCATAAAAAGGAGAAAGTTAAAATACATTTATGGTCTGTAGATTGGTAATCCATTGCTTTTTGGGTAAAAGAGGCTAAAGAGGTTAATAGGATAAAAAGACACAGACACGATTTTAAACACAGACACGATCTGTGTTTAAAATACTGTTTTATTTAACTTCTATAACATTTTGGGGAAATGCACCTTAAAGTACAATATGCAGTGTTTGCTTGTTTACATAAGTTCCACTTTCTTTGTTGCCGTAAGTTTAAGTACCAGTTTGTGATGGGAGGATCTGGTTAAGATTGCTAATGCTTCGTTCAGTCTGCGTACGGAACGTGTGGCTTACGTTCGTCCACTACAACTTGGACTTGACTGAAGCTACATCGTGTCCGTGTCGTACTTTCTATTTCCCCTTTTACAGGTAAGAACGAGGGTTGTATTATGTTTGAATGATTTATATATGTGTTTAATACTGTAAGGAACATGCGGGGAGTAAATGTTAGTGATTGTAGGCGCATTTAGCAGGCTAAACATGAAGTGTTATTCCAGTGTAGCCTGTGTGCTAGCTGTGTCGTGGATAGAGGTTCAAGAGTGGCGGGAATGAAACACCGTTGCCGCCGTTTTCCCTGTGTGTATTAGTTTTATATAATAGGCATAAGGTAAAAGTGCTATTGTTGAAGTTTAAGAAAAAGGAGTGTTTAATGTGAAGAGGAAAGATAGTTAAATGTTTAAGTGTTAACGCTACTGAGGGTAAAATGTTAAGAGTATTCTGAATTAATAATAATTATAAAACAGCAGTAATTAGCATTACAGAATATCTTCTATGGTGTTGTTTATTGTTCTAAACACTTTACAGGGTTAAGTTAAATCTATTTCTGTTTAAATAATCTGTTTTATTAAATGTACTGTTTCAAGGTTATTTGCCAATACTGTTTTAAGATGATATATTTTTGGTAACTCACTCTAAAGGTTAACTCAGGTATTTTAGTAATATGGAGTTATAACTGACCAGCTGATATTTTTCCTGATTGTGTAGTTTCTTAGAGGGACATTTATGTAGTGCAAAGGGAAAATAACATGTTTAATTGTGATATTGTGTAAACATGTTATTATGCTGTTCATGGTAAATGCATTACAACTTGGACTTGACTGAAGCTACATCGTGTCCGTGTCATACTTTCTATTTCCGCTTTTACAGGGGCGCAACACTACCAAATACTAATTGAATGTATGTAAACTTCTGACCCACTGGGAATGTGATGAAAGAAATAAAAGCTGAAATAAATCATTGACATTTCACATTCTTAAAATAAAGTGGTGATCCTAACTGACCTAAGACTTTTTTTTACTAGGATTAAATGTCAGGAGTTTAAATGTATTTGGCTAAGGTGTATGTATCCTTCAGACTTCAACTGTATGTATTACAGACAGGATCAGGGAGAGGTTGAAAATGTCAGTGAATACACTTACCAGCTGGTCAGCACATGCTCTGAGTACACGTCCTGGTAATCCTTCTGGCCCCGCTGCTTAAAGGTCTTAAGTTGTCTACGGAATGCTAGATCACACAGTCGTCCAGAACAGCTGGTGCTGTCATGCATGGTTCAGTTTTGCTTGCCTCGAAGCGAGCATAGAACGACTTTAACTCTCCTGATAGGCTTGCGTTGCTGGGCAGCTCGCAGCTGGGTTTCCCTTTGTAATCTGTGATAGTTTGCAAGACCTGCCAATAAGCATTTCACTTTAAGGTCTACACCTGTTGTATTCGCCGCATGTGACAAATACAATTTAATTTGATAAGCGTCAGAGCCGGTGTAGTAGGATTCAATCTTAGTCCTGTATTGTCGTTTTGCGGGATTTCTTATAAGTTTCCATATTAGTGTCCCGCTTCTGGTTGGGATATGTACGTACGGTCACTGTGGGGACAACATTGTCAATGCACTTATTAATGAAGTCGGTGACTGATGTGGTAAACTCCTCACTGTTATCGGATGAATCCCGCTACATATTCCAGTCTGTGCAAGCAAAACAGTCCTTTAGCCAAGCATCCGCTTCATCGGACCACCTCCGTATTGAGCTTGTCACTGGTACTTCCTGTTTGAGTTTTTTCTTGTTAGCAGGAATCAGGAGGATAGAGTTATGGTCAGATTTGACAAATGGAGGGCGAGGGAGAACTTTGTGTGTGTTTCTGTGTGTGGAGTAAAGGTGATCTAGAGTTGTTTCACCTTTAGTTGCACAGGTGACATGTTAATAAAACTGCACAGGGAGCCCGCTCATTTGCCTCTCTTGCTCCGTCTCTTCCTCTTTGCTGGGACGAGCAGTACATCCAAAGCTGCCAACTCGTTAAGGTAGAAAACGTCATTCAAATTGAAGTTAGTGATCGCTGGTATATACTAGATATTTTTCTGAGGATGTTTGTACTTTCTCCAAAACTATCTCTGCTCTGCTTTGAGTGAGCCATGCCTGTAATGACCCTGATGTATGGCAGTTAGACTGCATCAACACAATCAATTTACATGTGACCTCTGTAATCAAAAGTGGTTGTATGTCATTGATTGGTACAAAGGGAACTCTGCTGTTATATAGCTCTTTACTATGCCATCTAAACTCTAATGGATTCAACAAGGCCACATCTTTGTTAGTGCTCCAATGCAATGTTAAGAAATTAGCTGAATCAGATGGAATATTGACAGAAACTGGGTTCATCCCAGTGCACAACATGCAACAAGACAAAGGAGAGCACTAGTGTGATTAAAGATGGCTTTATTTAGCTATTTTAGAAGGTAATTTAACATGACCAATCATGGTAAACCACAATCTCTGCATTCCCAGATGGTACATGGAAATTTAACAATAGCAAACAACACGCATGCATATGTGCCCAATTGCCCTAGCATACATAAACACAATAGAACCCATCATTTATACAAATGTCAGAGGATCATCAGAAGAACACCTGCTTTACCACACAGTACAGTGTCAGTCAGTTTTTCACACGCAACACCCACACACTAGTATTCAAATGAGGTGCCAACTGCTTCTCTAGCTAGCCCGTGGGGGTTGGGTGTCCACTTGTGCAGAGCGCTTGGGTTATGAATTCTCCATGACACCAATGTGTGAATGTGCTCAACAACATACAGCCTGCATAATTTGTGGGCTGGCAGCTAATTCAGTGTAAATGCTCTTATAGCCCTTCAGTAGGGTGGCCCTAAAAGCTAATACAAGCTTCAATCGACACATTTAAATGCAACATAATGCAGCATGTGAGTGTCGTCCTTGTAGTATGCACTGACTCCACCCAAGCGCACGCACGCGCGTACAACTATGTATGTTTAGTATGTATTAGCCCTTAGCAGCAAAGTAGCTTTCAGAGCTGCATCCATCAACATGGATAACTGGGTAATATTTGGTTGAGACTTTGATCAAGTTAGATTACAACCTATATTCACCCACTCAAAAAGACAAAGATTTAATTCACAACGTATTATCACTATGCTTTCAACCACCTAAAAGCAAAAACAAATTCCATTGGAAAAACAACATCTGATTTTTGGTTTAGTCACCCAAATGTCTATCACTGCGCTTTCAACCATTTAAAAGTAAGGCAAAAGTCAAACGGGAATACAATGTCAGATATTTTGTTTATTTATACAAAAGATTACTGTTATCACTGTGCTTCATCTAACAGCATAACCAAATGACCTGCATTACATGGTGCAAATTCAAGATTACAGCAATTGTAAAGATCTCCACAAACCTGCAACGAATTATGCATGGCATTCTATTTTGAACATGCACACTTTATATTGTGGCGAGCTCAGCCAGAAGAAGATGGCAAGAGACAGAGATTGATTTTACCGGAGAGTTCCCGTGCCCCATACACCGCACGACTCCAGGAACGACACCCTTTATTTTCTCTACCTCCTTCAACTATCAACAATGAACACATCCTCCGGCCACGCAAGGCTCGGTCACGGTAGGCATTTTAACATTCCCCCCTACCCCCATAACCTGAACCAAGACAACTTAAAGAAACATAAACACATAACATTAGCTTAACTACTAAAACGTAAAGACATAACACAACCATTTTAAAACCAAAACATGAGCTACCCACAATCCCCTTGCTCCCTTCAGTTACCACGCAACGTGTGGCTAGCATATGCCGGCAAGATCGCTACATAGCCCCCACCAGAGGGGTCAGTCGCCCCCGACGACCCAATCTCTCAACACAAAGTCCCTCAAATGTCCAGGACGCCTCCACCGTGCAGTCTCGGCCAGGCATACACACCCTGTACCCACCCCCGACAGTCGGCCCAAGATCTCCCCAGGCCCCTGCCAATGGCTGCAGAGCTTGGGAGAAACACCCTTTTGGGGCATCGTAGGTCTGCTTCTGTCTCGCCCCGGAGTTGGCCTGGGCTGGAGCTCCCTGGTTCTCGTCACCCAAGTATGGGGGGTAGCGTGGCCACGGGCTGGGCCCCTCCTACAGGGGTACCGCCTGTAGCGGTTCCGGCCAGCGGCATACTTGCTCCCCTGGACCGAGACACCCGCCGGGCCGGTGACATTGGCTGCCTCTGCTCCCTTTTCCCCTTCAACCACATCAAACTCCACAGTTTCTCCATCTCCAACACTGCAGAGGTATTTCCTTGGGTTGTTTTTCTTTATGGCGGTCTGGTGGACAAAGACGTCTTCTTTTGTGTCATTCCTGTTGATGAAACCGTAGCCATTTCGGACGTTGAACCATTTGACCGTCCCCAAGACCTTAGTTGGTTGTGTTTCGGCCTCCTCTCGTCTTTCTGTCGTCTTGGCGGAGGGAAGGGCAGCAGACACAGTGGTTGGGGCTGAAGCGGGCTGATGCTGGTTGGGCCCATGGGCAACGGACGGCCGTTTGGGCTGTCTGGTCGCTGCTCGACGACTGGCTCGCCTGTCTTTGGGCCAGTCCTTCTCTTTACCAGACTGGAGCGCCACGGTCTCTGTGCCAAGAGTGATAGATGTCCCTGACACATTAACACGGGCGCCCCAGCGACTCAGCAGGTCCAGGCCAATGATGCATGCGTCACGGATGTCGGCAAGCCAGAACCCGTGCTCCAGCTCCTGGTCTCCAACCTGGACTTTTACTGGCTTCTTCCCTCTCATGCCAACCTTTTCTCCCGTCACTGTGACCATCTGCGTGGTGGTTGGCGACCAAGCCTTGGAAGGTGGCCAGGTCGCACCAAGGAAATGGTTGACCCCGTGTCTACCAGGGCTCTACAAGGTCGGCCGTCCAGTCGACATTGCAGGTATAGTCCCTTGGTGTGGCCGAGGCGTCCGACCACAGAGCATCGGCCCTGGAGGGGGGATGGAGACCGGAGTGGTGAACCCCTCGTTAGACCACTCCTCCGTCGTTTCCCCCAAACGGAGAAGCTCTGGCTTTTGGCGCTGGTGCCAGGTTCGTCGCATCTGTAACACCGGTCTGTAGACCAGGGGGGGCGTCGCCTGGGTGGTGGAGTCTGGTGCTGGAATCGTCGTAGCGGAGGCCGAACCTGACAGACCTCTTCTGTCGTTTCCCCCTCGTCGTAGTCGGCCACCCGGACACATGGTTGGCGTGATGTGACCCTCTGCTGGGTGGGCCACCTGGAGAGTACCCCTTCGGCTTGTTCGGCCTCATGGAGTGCCTCACCGAGAGTCTTAGGCCTGGCGAGGCAGACATGTTGTTGCAGCTTTTCTGGTGCGAGACCCCGCAGGAAAGCGTGGAGGGCCAGCTCCTCTTGTGCAGCTATTTGGAATTCGGGGTAGCCCTGTCGAGCGTGCAGCCGCACATCTGCAGCGAAGGTGCCCAGGTTCTCTTCTCCTTGGCGATGGCGGCTGGCCAGTTGCTCCCTGCTCTGGTCCGCGAAGAGTCTCTGCCCAAACCTCATTTCCAGCGCCCCGGTCAAGGCTTGGAGGTCCCGTTGTTCCGCTGGGGTTAGGTCGAGAAGCACCTGTACTGCGTTCCCCTCTAACGCTAGTGCCAGGTGAGTAGCGGCTTCCTCACTGCTCCAGCCGCTGTGTCGGACCGCCAGGTGGGGCTCTAGCTGAGTCGTCCCGTTGTACTTGGGCAGCTTGGCGGATGATCTTGGCACCCCTGCAGAACGTGGTAGGCTGGGCGTGCCGAGTAGGGGTTGTTGCAGCTCTGGACTGGTAGGTAGCCTGACGTTGCTGGTTGTAGCCACGGGTTGTGGGCGTGGTCTTGCAGTACCCTGCTGGGGTAGCCGTGGGATACTGGCACCGTCGGGGCATGCCATGTAGCCATCACCTCCGGCAGACTCCATCTTCTGCCGCAGTAGGCCCTTTAGGTGCCCCTGGGTCTGTGTGAGTGTCCTCTCCAGCTCGTCAATCTCTCTCTCCATCCTCTTCTGCTCGCTAATCCCACTTCTGACACCAATGTGGCGAGCTCAGCCAGAAGAACACAACCATTTTAAAACCAAAACATGAGCTACCCACAATCCCCTTGCTCCCTTCAGTTACCACGCAACGTGTGGCTAGCATATGCCGGCCAGATCGCTACAATATGATTACATAAGAGGATATTTATAGTTACAGTCACCTCAAAATGTGTCAATGGATGTGTTACTCATTTTAAGGTTTATTGTTACATTAGTTTGTAAAATAGCCTGAATTTAAAGCTACTGTAAGTACTGTATTACAAAAGTAATATTGAATTGTATTTGGTTGACAATGCAACCAAATAGCAAAATGTAAAGGAGATGTATCTACTGCTTGGATAGTTCCATCTGAGCCACTGGCTTAATCCCATTCTTTAATTTATATTTTCCTTTGAATTGGAAACGTGAATTCAACATCTAATTTGTTAACTTGTAGACAAGTTAATAGGCTAAATGTATTGTATTGAATTGTTTGGTTGTCAACGCAACCAAAAATTTACATTTGAAGGAGATTTATCTTCTTCTGCCTCCACCCATTCGGATGCACTGTTTTAGTTCCCACCTATTCGGATGCACTGTTTTAGTTTCAATGACTAAATATTTTGGACAAAAAACGAGGCTAATGTATCTATTTATGTAACTATTTCTTTAGCAAGCTAAAAGCACAGAGCCTAACGTTAGCTAGCTAGCTGCTGGGAGGATGTCATGTCATGGGAGTAGTAGGTGAGTGACCTACTTTTTCCCCTCATCGTTTTTTGGTGGCTTCAGTTAAGAGATGCAGGTGTCATTTGGTTAGCTAGCAAGAAATATGATTTGCTAGCTAGTTATGCTGAACTTGAACAATTGTTATCCAGGATGCGTTCGTAAATTCACTGTCTATCTACTCCGATTTCAGAGCACTCTAGTCTGAGTGTGCCAGAGCGCAGAATACGCAACACCCACAGAATATGACTGGTTTCAGGTATCGTCCGCAAAAAAAGTAATTCAATTGTTGCCAGCAGCACAGTTAGTTACTAACATGTAAACAGCCAAACCTGCTCTGCTAGGGCGAGTAAAATGGCCAGTGAGGTTCTCTCATTTGTGTCTTGAAGTAGCTTGGATCAACCCTAGTCCTCGGCCAGAGCGTCCAGCAGTGTCAATAGTGCAGTGTGCACTATATGACAATGCTCTGAATTTAGGAATGACCCAGAGCACACTGACACACTGGAAGCAATTCATGACCGCACCCTTAGTTATCAATCAAATGTATTTTGGCATCGATCAAATGGGCGGGCAGGCAGGGAAGTTTCCATTTAGTTGTCAAAACGTGGGTTGGGACAAGCATGCACTGGCAGGCAAGCTGCAGAAGGACGAGCAGGCTACTATTCCCCATCGCGCTTTCAGCGCAATATTTGACAGCCAACTAGCTAAACACATTAGATTTTTTCTGATCTCGTTCTGGCTAGCATTAGTTGTTGATCCTGTTGTTGATGTGCATAACGGAGGGAGTGTCACGACTTCAGCCGAAGTTGCTCCCTCCCCTGGGGCGGGCTGCCGGAATAGGTCGACGTCGCCTGAGTACTAGCCATCACCGATCCACTACTCAGTGTCCGTTTGTCCTGTTCCCTTCACACCGGTTTTCCATTTGTCACTAATTGTTGGTGTGTCTTATTCCCTCTGCTCCCCCCTGGTCTCTGTCGGTGATTGTCTACCTGTGAGTGTGTGTATGTTTATGGAGTTCCATTGTTTCGGAACCGGCATTGAGTGTACAGTAAAGTTTATTTTCCCGCTACCCTCCTGCCTCCCTCCGCTTGCTTCCACTACGCCTGCCTTTCGCGCAGGATTCATTTCACAGGGAGAGCCTACATTGTCATGGCTGTTTGATCAATAGGACCGCGAAGTTCCCAAATGTAAGAGGACTCGTGGTATTTACATATTTGCAGAAATCCATTCAGGTGTATTTTGTGGCTTTTGACTAATGCGTTCTAAATCCGTGCTGTTGCTACTGTCTGTAACACACAGTCCAGTTCAAAGTGAAGGATGGTAGGCCCATGTGGCAAATGGCTTATTTGCATATAGGCATACTGTAGATCTAATTGGCTATGGCGCACAGGTCTGGTAGACTCTGGTCCTGGACAAGACAGATGTTTTTATTAGGATTTATTTAATGCAGTGTCTACTAAATGTCCAGGCGCATGGTCGCTTTCCCACTTTATATTGCTATAGAATTTTCACAAATTCCTTACTATACATCATTCTCAAACATTCTATGGATTTATGAAAACGATCATATCTAAGTGTCATATGAGGCCCCTGATATTCCTCCATTTTCTATGTTAAACCTACTCTTTGGAATGAATTCGATAGCAATAGTAAATCTATTTAGCTCTTAAGTGGAGCTCTTTCAACAATCATTGTCACGATAGCACATTGGTAAAGTCACTGATGAATATCAAAGCAGTGCTTGGTTAAAACCCTGGATAGATACATTCTTCTGTTGGGGGGCTTCCCAGCCTATTTTTTCTTCTAATAGTGGATATAACGTTGAAGATAGGACATTGTTTTAAAAATATAAATTCAGCATATTTTATACAAGGTTTGTCTATGTTGACATTTTGTTACCATGATAACATAATCCTGTGGTTGAAATGTCACCCTCAAAACAAAAAGTTGATGACACTTTTTCAAATCCAATGTTTTTTTTCACATAGATTCCACATCACAATACAATGACAGATTACGTTGAAACTACGTTGAATCAACTAGTTTGTGCCCAGTAGGAGGGGGAATTTTGGACCATGTCTGGGCTTCCCATGATTTTGTTATGTTACAGCCTTATTCTAAAATTGATTAAATTGTTTATTTTCCACCCCATAATGACAAAGCAAAAACAGTTTTGTATTTTTATTGTTGCTAATTTAGGCGGAAATATGACATTTACATACGGTAAGTATTTAGAACCTTTACTCAGTACTTTGTTGAAGAACCTTTTGGCAGGGATGACAGCATATAGTCTTCTTCGGTATCACACCACAAGCTAGGCACACCTATATTTGGGGTGTTTCTCCCATTCTTCTCTGCAGATCCTCTCAAGCTCAGTCAGGTTGGATTGGGAGCGTTGCTGCACATTTATTTTCAGGTCTTCAATTCCGTTCAAGTCCGGGCTCTGGCTGGGCCACTCAAGGACATTCAGAGACTTGTCCCGAAGCCACTCCTGCATTGTCTTGGCTGTGTGCTTAGGGTCATTGTCTCCTGTTGGAAGGTGAACCTTCGCCCCAGTCTGAGGTCCTGAGCGCTCTGGAGCAGGTTTTCATCAAAAGCTCTGTACTTTGCTCCGTTTATCTTTGCCTCGATCCTGACTAATTTCCCAGTCCCTGCTGCTGAAAAAATTCCCCACAGCATGATGCTGCCACCACCATGCTTCACTGTAGGGATGGTGCCAGGTTTCCTCCAGATGTGATGGTTGGCATTCAGGCTAAAGAGTTCAATCTCGGTTTCTCATGGTCTGAGAGTCTTTGGGTGCCTTTTGGCAAACTCCAAGCAGGCTGCCATGTGCCTTTTACCAAGGAGGGACTTCCGTCTGGCCACTCTACCATAAAAAGCCTGATTAGTGGAGTGCAGCAGAGGTGGTTGTCCTTCTGGAAGGTTCTCCCATCTCCACAGAGGAACTCTAGAGCTCGGTCAGAGTGACCATCGGTTTCTTGGTCACCTCCCTGATCAAGGCCCTTCTCCCCTGATTGCTCAGTTTGGCCAGGCGGCCAGCTCTAGCAAGTGTCTTGGTGGTTCCAAACTTCTTCCATTTAAGAATGATGGAGGCCACTGTGTTCTTGGGGACCTTCAATGCTGTAGACAATTTTTGGTAACCTTCCCCAGATCTGTGCCTCAACACAATCCTGTCTCTGAGCTCTACGGACAATTACTTCGACCTCATAGCTTGGTTTTTGCCCCTACATGCACTGCCAACTGTGGGACCTTATATAGCCAGGTGTGTCCCTTTCCAAATCATGTCCAATCAATTGAATTTACCACAGGTGGACTTCAATCAAGTTGTATAAACATCTCAAGGATGATCAATAAATACAGGATGCACCTGTTTATAAATTTGCAGACATTTCTAAAAGCCTGTTTTCGATTTGTCATTATAGGGTATTGTGTGTAGATTGCTGAGGAACATGTTTTATTTAATCCATTTTAGAATAAGGCTGTAACGTAACAAAATGTGGAAAATGGGAATACTTTCCGAAGGCACATCATTGCTAGTTCTCAACATGTATTTAAATGCATAATCAATAAATCATGCATCTCTGAGGACATTTTCTGAACCATTTAGCTCAACCCACTGTTCTTGGCATAGATTTACAATGTGGCTGGCTGAGGGTAATTAACTTTTCACATTCCTGTTTCACGTTGCAAATTGTTCCCATCATCACAATGTGACACATACTCACCAAGGAGCAGAGTGGGAAATGGAGAAAGCATAATGTAAGCAGACTCAAGATGATTTTACTGATTCAGGTTCCTGAATAGTTCCCGCTGTCACATTTTATTTCACTAAGACGTTAAGCTCTGTCCTGATATACTTTGTGAATTGTAACACATTCATCCGATGAAGTTGCTATTGCGGTATAGGCAGTGGGCCATGGATGACAGAGTAGGAACAATGGGTATACCAATTAGAGCAGAAAGCCTCACCCACCTTTTTTCCTCCTATACTCCATACATTCCAACACATGGGCCACGTTAACAGTAGAGTGCTGCTCCACCACCGCCACCCCAAACGAGAGAGCTTCAAATTATTAAAATAGAAAAGGAAAGACTGGCTTCACACCCCATTTAGCACAATACAAACATAAATCACATTGGAATAAACTCTCATTTCCAGGCCGGAAGCTTTAGAATGGTTATTCAACTCAATGCATCCTCTCACTTCACCATATGTGCTTTTATTCTGGGAATGATTCTCTTTCTTCATAATTGCTAGTTTTTGGTGTAAAACGTTGTTATTGCTACAGTAGATGCCGATCATCAATGGAACAATGAGGGTGAAACATGGTGGAGACGTTAGTACTCTCTCCACTTTCTCTGCAAAGTACTGGGATATTCCATGTTATTAAAACCAGTGGTGTAGTGGAAGGTAAGTTCAAGTAATGCAACTTTTTTATTTTTGCGTGAGTGTATGGAGATCATTACTTTACTCACCACAAACAGCGATTAGTGATCAGCATTTAGGGCTGTGGAGCATGGGGGATTTCCTCTGCACCTCGAAAGGGTCAAATACAATTCTGGGGAGGGTGCTCTTCAAACAGACAACTCTCCCAACAAATCACAATTTTGGGTAGGTGGGTTGTAAATTCAAGAGGGAATTATATGCTCTTGAAAAATCCCCTCTGAAATGACAGAGGCCGACATGATGCAGATAGCTAGGATAATTATAGCCACAGTCAGTCAGTGGTTGTAAGCTTGTAACGCTAACGTTAGCTGTCATGGTGCATGGAAACTAGTCATTTGTGAAATACACTTATTGAAAATATCCTCTGCGAACTCCATCTAGTGAGCTACCAATTTTGTGTCCGGTGGGGATCTCTATGCCAGGGCACAAACTGATAAGGCTCTGGACAGATTTCCTGTGTGTTAATTTCCGCCTAGACCAACTGATTAGTGCCTGTGCAATCATGTATGTTGGAAAATTGGTAATGTGGGAGGCAACCCATCTGTCTAGCTTTTACCCAACTTGTTTTGTATTAAAACCAGTGGGGAACCATCAGGGCCCTCTACGCCCTCAGAGAGGGCCTAAGGATAGATACGAATCTGTATATATTTGTATATATTATCATTTGTAATTTTTTCCCCCATTGATTTAATATTTTCTTGTCTTAATTGTAATGATCTTCATATTTAATTTCTTCAGTTTGCATTGGAAAAGAAGGGTTAATATCCAAGAGAAAAAAATATCCAATCAGAATTCTCTTGGTAGAAATAATCTAGCTGGGTTCAAAGCTCATTGGCTAGACCCTCAGGCTTTGAATAGAAGGCACCAGCCAATGTCATTGACATTGACTTCAATTAGAGCAGCATTTTGGAATGACAGTAGAATCAACCAATCACAAATAGTCTTGTAATAGGTGGGACAATTGTATTCTGCCTCACTAATTCAGAGCCAATAGCGAGCGTTATCTTGTTTTCTCACGCTTGAGCCTAGCTATCTGGCTAGCTTTTTGCAGTGAGTTTATGTAACGGTGGCAACTGCAGAGAGAGGACGATGTGTTGGCTACATTGTTAGCATCGCCCTTTTCAAGACTAACTTTTAATGAAAAGTAAAATCTTGTACAGACCGGGAGACCAACTCCTGCATTGCCTGATTTGGGGCAACGACAAAAGAGTTTTGAAAGGCCTTTTCAAGTTAATAATTATGTGTGCTATCCGTGGATAACGGGCTGTGAGCTGACAAAAACTTTACTGTTGGAATTGCCTACTCTTCAGCACCGATAATAGCTCAACCTGGACAACTGGTTTCAAAGATTTAGCCTGTTTGAAAGTCAGCACTTCTACACCAAGTCAGGCACAACAGGGAGATTCTAAAGCGCCTTATTCATACGGTTGTGTTTTTAGGCAAGCAAGAATTAGCATTCAGAGGACATGAGGGTAAAGAATCAGCTAATAAGGGAAACTACTTGGAAATACTGGATTTCTTGGCTGAGTATGACAGCACGTTAAACTGCCATTTGGCTACGGCTACCGTGTTCACAGGCACTTCCAGCAAAATCCAAAATGACCTGATACACGCGGTCGCGAATGTATGACAGATGACATGAAGGAAGAATTGAAGAAAACCCCCTTTGTAACCATCTTGGTTGACGAGACGACAGACATCAGTAATGTAGCCCAAATGTCTTATGTGTTGTGTTACACTACCGATGGTGGTGTGAAGGAAAGGTTTTTCAAATTTGAGGATGTAACTGAGGATAAACGGGCAGAAGCGGTTGCTGCCTGAATGATCAACTTTTTAGAGGAGTGTGAATGCACGGCCAAAGTTGTGGCACAGTGTTAGGATGGGGCCGCAGTCATGACCTCTGGTATAAACTGAGTACAAGCCGAGGTGAAAGAAACTATCCCGCAAGCTCTGTTCATTCATTGCTATGCACACACTCTTAATCTGGTGATGTCACAAGGTGCTGGTAAACTAAAAGAATGCAAGATTTTGTTTTCTCATCTTCGTGACCTAGCAGCGTTTTTCCCAAGATCTGTCAAACAAACAAAACTACTGGATGAAATATGCCAGCGAAGACTACCCAGAGTGGCACCAACACGATGGAACTTCTCCTCATGCTTAGTTTGCACTGTGTATGAAAAAAAGGAGGAACTCATTGAACTCTTTGAATACATAGTGGACCATCACGATGACTTTGATGAAGACACCATTCACAGTGCAGATGGATACATGATGCACCTGACAATCTTCGAGTTCTGCTTCCTGCTATCTGCGTTCTACTCCATATTTGCATACTCCGATGTGCTGTTTGGAATATTGCAGAACAGGGAGTTTGACATGCAGTTCTGCTTGTCCAGGGTGTCTCATTCATATAATTTTATTTATATGAATTTATTTCAACTTTAGATCACTGGTTGTGTGGTAAAAACAAAGGTAATGACGTTGCAATTGGAAGTACTGGGTACATGACATTTCGTGTTGTGGTGCATTTTTTTATTGTTGCATGCTGGAGATAGAACATCGAATACAGTGCAACTTTTTTCTCTCTGAGAGCATATACTGCCCGTGGTCTTAAAACAATGTGAGTAGTTGTGTGGTTGAATTTATCCTGCCACTATTTGAGTGACTGTTTGTTTTGGCAAATGTTTCTTTGAAACGACTCAACCGTATTTTCTTCTAACATGGTTCCTGCTATCGATATTTGCAACCGTTGTGTATTTGTGCTGCTTCTGTGATCCACAGCCGAGGCGTGGCTTAGGACCGTTTGACTGTCATCATGCTGGGAAATCTGGGGGGGGGGGGGGGGGGTTGGGTTGGGGGAGAATGTATAATCTGGATGTCACATGAAGAAAGCGCCCTTACACCTAGACAATGATCGCCTACGATGTCATATGAGAGAGGGGGAGAGGGGGGGGGGAGAGTTTACTAATTTGGCCGAACCTTTTGCCGAGCCTCCATCTCCCCCTGCACCCCAGAAGTCAGATCAAACACCTGATTTATTTATTCCTCTCTGTTCACTGCACCCTCACCCAGCATTGAATATACTGTACACACGGAAAACTATTTTTAATATAGTGAAGCTATTCCTTTTTAAATATATATTTTTAAAGAGACATTGAACATTAATAATTAAATTATAGTGTAAAAGCAGGTAAGCTGGTTTTGCGGATGAAAACTGAGCGGGTCGACAGACTAGAAATGTTTTACCAATTAAATTGATTTGTGTGAAGCTTTCATTCAATTGCCACTCTCTGTTGCACACAATAAGCTTCCATCCCATCTAGTACATTTGATTTCTTGGAAGTTGTGGGAACGTAGGTTGTTTTTGGTTTTCCATTGGTTCTGGGAACGAAGCCATAACAGAAGTGAAAATGTAATTTGGGAACTTGGTTGCAGGGAGGTTCTGAATACTTTTTTTTACTGTGCTTCCCTGACAGTTTTCCTGGGAGGTTTTTATTAACATTTTGAGAACGGAAATTCCAGGTTATTTGGAAGTTTTTGAATAACTACCTTAACGGTTACTGAACATTTCAATAAGACTTTTAATAACACTGCACTCTTAGTTTGGGTTAACTGTTTTAATCTCCAAGCACACATGGAAATTAATTTGCTTACGCATTAATCATGCAAACGCATTCATTTTTTATTGTGGCACGGTGTCAGTGAGATTCAAACCTATGATATTCTGTTCTCTATCCATGGAATTAGTCCACTGCACCACCAGTATAGAGCCAGAATTCTAGCGGGGATTCATGGCCGATCGAATATAAAATCGTCAACCCTGTTACTACTTTATTAAGTTGAACATGTGGTCTTTATGACTGTCACGTGTTGTAGTAATGGGACGGTAAATGGAGCGTTGGTGAAGTGTCATCCTTATTTATTCAATAAACAGGAGAGTATGACCAAAGTGACTTACTTGACTGTGACATAGTGTAGACAGGCCCAAACAATGATCCGCACACAGGTGGATGTGTAGGGAGCCTAAATACAATCCCCAATCAGAGACAACCCTGTACAGCTGTCTCTGATTGAGGATTATTACTTCCCCTAGTTAGGGTGTGAGGGCTCGGCTGTGGTCCTACCACTCCCCTTATTGGGAGTGAGTACTAACCACAGCCAAACCCTCACAATGACAATGTTAAACATAGGTGAAATCATAAACTAAAAGAACAGATATCATGCTTGTAAACAAATGATAGTGTTCAAAAAACATATTAATAGATTGCTTTTTGTAAATAATGTTTTGTTGTTGCATTTAACTGCCGAAAATGCAGCTAATTTCCTTAGTAGGCGACATCAGAGGTCAGCATGGAGAAGTGGCAGCTAAGGATGATGGATGAGTTTCCCACTAGTAATTAACAGTTAGTGGGCCGTTCAAGTGGATTTTTCAAAGTCATATGTGGTAAATTCCCACTTCCCACTCGAGAGATACTTCTCTGTGTAGCCCACCATATTTTTCCAATATTCTGTGTGCGCATGTGTGGGCTACACGGAGAAGCAGCACAGCTGTATAGCGGAAACCGCTAGAGTTGCACAAAATTGAATAAAATGTTGCGGATAATGTTCAAAATTAAATAATTTAATGTGTACAACTAAACACCTGCATCACTATACTGAGAGTGTTTCGATTTCTAATTTGGGTGTTTTTGGAGCCTTTGTTAATGTTTTATCTGTGCCCCTGCAACTGCTGAACGAGCATATGATAGTTTTTTGCTGGTGGGGTAAGTTTCTCAAAAACAAAAAAGTGTCTGGGCACTTCTATAGCGTGGCATTTACATCCAAAACACAGATTTGGATCAAATAAGGTGAACTACTCCTTTTATTTTCTGGTAACATTCAGAAGATTATTTTTAAAACATTGCCAGAATATTACCAAGAACTGACATAAAAGATCATTTAAGCTTGCTTTCTTACTCATATTATCTAGAGAACCGGAGTTCCAAAAGTAACCTTAAGTTCTCTTTGAAATACTTGTTTTTGATGTATTACATATGGGTATATTGCTAACTTCTGTAACGCAAACATGCTCTCTGAAGTAAGGGTAGTCCCAACATCAGGCTCTGAAACTGAGGGAGTATGCACCAAGAAGGTGCAGAAACAACCCGTTGGGAAAAACATCATAACAAAGTGAGGGGAAGCCAGTTTAATGAGATACTGTATGTCCCACAAAAACAGTTTAGTAGGAGAGCCTCCATGATCCGGCAGGATACCATCGAAGAGAGAATGCCCCGCCCTCTTTCGAGGGTGATTGTTCAATGAGCGAAGAGAGTAACACCTTTCCCTGAGCTCTCGTTCAATCCAAGAAGATGCGCAACATGCGTACTAGACAACAACGAGGATGCCTTTCTGGGGAAGGCAACCCTGGAGCAGACTGCAGGTGTGAACAATGGCTGGTAGAGTGCAGTCCACACACTCGCTTTAGGGATGCGAAGTACAGTAGTAAAGCAAAAGATGGAGGAATATTACATTGTGTTTCTCAGCGGCAAGTAACGAACAACACTGCGTACTTCGAAACAACACTACATAAATCAAGAAGATCTAAATACATATTCACATTAAACTGATTGAGATCAATTGGTTGGCATACAGATGCTGCATGGACGTATTATCATTCATGATTGACAGTGAGAAATGTTTAGGTAGGGTGACCAAAACAATGTGTGTAAAGTGGAGGTAAAGGAACACATTTTAATTATGTAAACCTTTATTTAACTAGGCAAGTCAGGAACAGTGGGTTAACTGCCTTGTTCAGGGGCAGAACGACAGATTATTTACCTTGTCAGCTCAAGAATTCGATTCAGCATTTCGGTTACTGGCCCAACACCCTAACCACTAGGCTACCTGCCGCCCCAAAGAACAAGCTCAAATGCCGAAACCTGGGATCGAACCAGGGACCTTCAGATATTCAGTCATTTGGATCTTCAGCTCTAGGGAAGAGATTTCCAGGGGGGTGGGACGGGGGCAGGACCAAACAAAAGCAGTATATACCAAAAATAATTTTGACACATTTACATTTTCTTTTGACTTGTAATATCCCTGTCTATGTTAAGTTAATGTACTCTTGTCTCTATATTTCCTTTTTTGTATTTTGTGTTATTATATACAGCGGGTGAAATAAGTATTGAGTAATTATATAAGTATATAAGTAATTCACCTGGTCGAGGCAAATTTATGGTGAAATGATTGTCTTTCCACTTCCGTATTATGGCCCCAACAGTGCTCACTGGAACATTCAGAAGCTTAGAAATGCGCCTATAACCAATGCCATCATTATGTTTTGCAGCAATTAGGTTGCGAATGTCTTGAGACAGCTCTTTGCTTTTACCCATCATGAGATGTGTCTTGTGTGACACCTTAGCAATGAGTCCTTTTGTAGGCCATCAGTTGGGACTGAACCAGCTTATATTAATTTGCACTGACAGGGGGCTGGATTGCTTTTTAATTACTGATGTCTGTTGTCTTGGCTTTCCATGCCTTTTTGAACCTCCCTTTCTTCACGTGTTCAATACTTTTCCCCTGTGTCATTTCACATTATTACACATAACTTAATTTCTGAACTTATTTGTTTTGGTTTCTTTGTATGTATGGATTACTTAGGTTGTTACCAACATCTGGTGAAAATTTCATGTCAATAGCACCTTTGGAAATATATTTACTGAGAGAAATTGTGACGTGTTCAATACTTATTTCACCCGCTGTATGTACTTTTTTGGAAAGCTGCCGTTGGATGGAAACATGGTTACAGACAGTATTTGCTTTTACCACTGTAATGTTATAGTCAACATTCTCCTGTTTTCACAAAAGTAAGTTTTTTTTATTTTTATTTCACCTTTATTTAACCAGGTAGGTCAGTTGAGAACAAGTTCTCATTTGCAACTGCGACCTGGCCAAGACAAAGCAAAGCAGTGCGACAAAAACAACACAGAGTTACACAGTAAACAAACATAGTCAAAAACACAATAGAAAATCTATATACAGAGTGCAAAATGTAGTGCAAAATGCAGTAAGGTTAGGAGGTAGGACAATAAATAGACCATAGTGGTGAAATAAATTACAGATTATCATCATTAACACAGGAATGAAGGATGTCCAAATTATGATGTGCAAATAGAGATACTGGAGTGCAAGATTTGTGAAAATAACAAAAATAAATATGGGGATGAGGTAGTAGTGTGGGCTATTTACAGAAGGGCTATATACAGGTGCAGTGATCGATAAGCAGCTTTGACAGCTGATGCTTAAAGTTAGTGAGGGAGATAGGAACCTCTAGCTTCAAGGAATTTTGCAATTAGTTCGAGATGGTTTATGTGAGTCTGGAAGTTGAGTTTACAGTCTAACCAGACGCCTAGGTATTTGTAGGTGTCCACGTATTCTAAGTCAGACCCGTCGAGAGTAGTGATGATAGTCCGGTGGGCGGTGCGGGCAGCGTTCGATTGAAAAGCATGCATTTAGTTTTACTAGCATTTAAGAGCAGTTGGAGGCCACGGAAGGAGTGTTGTATGGCATTGAAGCTTGTTTGAAGGTTAGTTAATACAGTGTCCGAAGAGGGGCCAGATGTATACAGAATGGTGTCGTCTGCGTAGAGATGGATCAGAGAGTCACCAGCAGTGAGAGCAACATCGTTGATGTATATAGAGAAAAGGGTTAGCCCAAGAATTGAACCCTGTGGCACCCCCATAGAGACTGCCAGAGGATCGGACAATAGGCCCTCCGATTTGACACACTGAACTCTGTCTGAGAAGTAGTTGGAGAACCAGGCAAGGCAGTCACTTGAGAAACCAAGTGTTAGATTGCGTCAATTCAAATCTGGTATTGGAACAAAAGGATTACTACACAGTTTAAATCATCCATGTATTTTATTCTAGCAAGCCCTTAAATGGTAAGTATGAAGTTCGTATATACAGGCTCACTGTGACACCACGCAGGGCAAACAGCAAGCAGAGGGAGAGAGAGAGAGAGAGAGAGAGAGAGAGAGAGAGAGAGAGAGAGAGCGCGAGAGAGAGAGTGAGTGAGCAAACAGCCAACAGCGCTAGAGAAGAGCGCCTAGAGAAGAGAAGAGCCTAGAGAAGAGAAGAGAAGAGAGGAGAAGATAGGAGAGGAGAGGAGAGGAGAGTCAGCGAGCAGCGCTAGAGAAGAACGCCTAGAGAAAAGAAGAGAAGAGTCCTATCCTTTGTTCTTCCTTAAATACTCCCGACAGAATAGTTCCCGCTCGCTGCTGGCCTGTCAGAGTAGAGGCTGAGTGTGGTTTAGACTTACTCAGCCTATCGTTGGCGTGCAGGCTGGTCCCAGCCTTGTGACGCACTCCTATTGTCAGGCGTTGTTGTTATCTCGTAGCTTTGCAGGTGGTGTCAAGGACATGATCGCACGTTCAGTTCCAGTTGTTGCACTTTCAGTACTTAGTGGTCTCTCATGTAGCTAACTCTCTAGCTTGTGAAACATTCTTCTTGCATGCATCACTAGCCTCACTTTATAATTAACCACACAGTTTCTGCTTTCTTAACTTGTACATTGAAGTAGGCCTTAATCCTTGCTTAAACATAGTTTACACACTGACAATGGCAGGTTGCATAGCAGACTTATGGTATTAATGCCTAAAACCGATAATTATACCTTACACAAGGCTGTTGAGTCTGCCAATAAGAATGCGGTGATTGACAGAGTCGAAAGCCTTGGCCAGGTCGATGAAGACGGCTGCACAGTACTGTCTTCTATCGATGGCGGTTATGATATCGTTTAGAACCTTGAGCGTAGCTGAGGTGCACCCATGACCAGCTCGGAAACCAGATTGCATAGCAGAGAAGGTACGGTGGGTTTCGAAGTGGTCAGTGATCTGTTCATTAACTTCAGAAAGGCAGGGCAGGATGGATATAGATCTATAACAGTTTGGGTCTAGAGTGTCTCCCCCTTTGAAGAGGGGGATGACCGCGGCAGCTTTCCAATCTCTAGGGATCTCAGACGATACGAAAGAGAGGTTGAACAGGCTAGTAATAGGTGTTGCAACAATTTTGGCGGATAATTTTAGAAAGAGAGGGTCCAGATTGTCTAGCCCAGAAGATTTGTAGGGGTCCAGATTTAGCAGCTCTTTCAGAACATCAGCTGTCTGGGTTTGGGTGAAGGAGAAGCGAGAGGGGGCTTGGGCAGGTTGCTGCCGGGGGTACAGAGCTGTTGGCCGGGGTAGGGGTAGCCAGGTGGAAAGCATGGCCAGCTGTAGCAAAATACTTATTGAAATGTTTGATAATCGTGAATTTATCGGTGGTGACAGTGTTTCCTAGCCTCAATGCAGTGGGCAACTGGGAGGAGATGCTCTTATTCTCCATGGACTTTACTGTGTCCCAGAACTTTTTGGAATTAGTACTACAAGATGCAAATTTCTGTTTGAAAAAGCTGGCCTTTGCTTTTCTAACTGACTGTGTGTATTTGTTCCTGACTTCCCTGAAAAGTTGCATATCGCGGGGGCTATTCGAAGTTGCATCTCTGGAGACACCGGTTAAGCCAGGTGAGGTCTCCGCATGTGTGGGGGGTGAGACAAAGGAGCTATCTGAGGCATGTTGAGCGGTACTTGGGGCTCTACAGTGAAATAAAATAATAATAGCTAACCTAAACAGCAGCATTATTGAAATAAGAAAGAAATAAGAAAGAGGCATAAAACAAACAGTTAATTAAGAGAGCTAAGACAACGACGGGTAATGGCGATGAATGGACAAAAAATGGTCGGATAGAGAAATTGTTGTGCTACACACAGGACCTGAGGCCTAGCAGATAAACAGAATGAAGTACCATTTAACGGAACAGTCCAACAGGCATCAGCTGTGTAGCCGAGTAATCGTAAGATCCGATGAGCAGCAAAGAGGTGGGCGCTACACTAGGCGAGCGGGAGGCACAGCGTTCAGAGTGCTAGCAGGCCGGGGCTAGCAGATGGATCTTCGGCGACGTCGCAGAGGAAAAGCCTGTTGATACCACGTCGGACAATTACGTCGGCAGACCAGTCGTGGTGGCTCGGCGGGGCTCCGTGTCGACAGTAGAAGGTCCAGGCAGGTTGACAAAGGTACTGTAGCCCGGGAGATTAGCTAGTACACGTCAGCTGGCCGGGAGATGGGCCTAGCTCAAGGTAGTATATGGACAATGGTGTTAGCCAAAAAAGCAGCCACTCGATTGCAGCTAGCTGCGATGAACCGGTGTGATGAACCTGTGATTTTGGTAGAAATCCGGTGAAGTGGAAGGGAACGCAATCCGATATGCGCTGGGTTGGTAGCGCGCTATGCAGACTGACCAATATTGTCCGAACTAAAAGCTGGCTGGTGCAGGCAGAGCAGTGGTGAGGACCGCTAGCAGTGGTTAGCAATGGCTAGTAGCTAGTTTGCAAGCTAGCTAGCAGGCTAGCTTCTGACGGCGGTTCAGCTAAATTACGAAAAAGTAAAGAAATAAAGCTATTAGGTCCGTTTCATGTTGGGTGAAGCGGGTTGCAGGAGAAGTATATGGGGAATAATAAAATATATGGAAAGACAGACTAATTACAAACTATTTACACGGGACATGAGACAGGACAAACAAATAAACACGTCCGCACTGATTACGCCATCTATGCAAGAAACAGGAAGCCTCTAGTGTAAAAACACAGGGAGCTATTTAATAAAATCTGATGACGTGATGTGCTGAGAATGTACCAAAGCCAAGCAACTATGTCTTATGCAAGATAACCGTAGGACAACCACACTCTAATGGTTCTTAGAATGTTTTGTGCTACCTAGGTTATTAGAGTTGTGCAGGGGCTGCAGTCGGCTCCAGGTGCATCTGTAGTAATGGTTTCTTCATATGGTTTAGGGTCATGGAGCATTAAGCAGGCCTCCATCATTTCCCACTGAATATTAAACGCTTTCACATGAATTTGTATATTTATGCTGCAAAGAGCGCATGCACACAAACACACACACACACACAGACAAACATGCTGCTGTTTTTTTTGGAGACGTGAATAATTCATGTTTTTTGAAGTTCTAATGCTTTGTGCTTCATAGTGGATGGAGTGTTTCTGGTCCAAGTCAAGGTTCCGGGCTACACCTGTGCTAGCGGGACTGCAGCGGAATTCCAAACAAGCCTCATGGGAGGAGGAGGCTTTGTAGGAGGGGCGAAGGCTGTAAACAAAATGCATCTTTAATTGTGAAGCTGTTTATATTTAATCCCACTTGAAGTGGAAAAGCCCATACAGTAAACATGTATTAATTATGCCCAGTTTCATGATGGTGCATGGAGGAGAGCGCCCTGGGTAATTATGAAAAAGTATTTACACCGCCTGCAAAGAAGGATACATTAAAGTGGCATCAAGAGTTCTTCACAAAGCTAATAACCTTCAAGTTAAATTCTTATTTACAATTACAGCCTAGGAACAGTGGGTTAACTTCCTTGTTCAGGGCAGAACGACAGATTTTTACCTTGTCAGCTTGGGGATTCGATCCAGCAACCTTTCGGTTACAGGCCCAAAGTTCTAACAACTCGGCTACTTGCCGCCCAGCAGTGGGGTGCTGTGCAAAAACGTGCAAATTGAAAAAAGGCAGCGAACGCAAAGCTCAGGGTAACACAACCAAAGACAGGGAAAAATGCAGGATGCATTTCAAAATAATTTCCTTGCAATATTTTGTTTTGCTATCAATACTTTTGGGTTTATGTTTTGCTTTCAATATCATTATTTTTGTTTGCAATACTAAGAATTTTGTTCTTGAATTCAGAAGTTTTGCTTGGAATTAATGGCACTAAAGTAACTCACACTAGAGGATTGCAACATATAATAACAATATTTCTCTATTAAAGGGATTGCCCTTTTAACAGGCAGTGTCCTTCATACAGAATAACTATGTCGCCATTTGAACGTGATCCATTAACCTGCGTACAAGGAATATGGGACAAAATACTAAACTTATGACTACTAAAGCTTTTGACAAATACTAATAAAGTAAATTTGTCTAAATACTTGACTAGATAGAGTACATAGTGTTTTCATTTCTAAATGGTAAAACAGATATGTATGAAAATACCCTAAAATAAAAGGTGACATTCTGTACTGTTAGCTAATATGAAACATGAATATGAAACATTATATTTCAAATCCAAAATGCTAGAATATAGAGCCCAAAAATTCTTCACTGTCCAAATACAGTCAGGTCCAAATCTATTGGCACTCTTGATAGAGATGAGCAAAAATGACTTAAAATAAACCTGAACGTTTATTAGGTACACCACCCCGTTCACAAAAATGTATCACTCCTACAGAAAGTGAATTACATGGCTGTAGCTTGCTATATAAAGCAGGCAGATAGGCACTTAGGCATTCAGTTACTGTTTGATTGAATGTTAGAATGGCCAAATGAGTGACCTAAGCGACTTTGAGCGTGGTATGATCGTCGGTGCCAGGCACACCGGATCCAGTATCTCAGAAACGGCCGCCCTCTTGGGCTTTTCACGCACAACAGTGTCTAGGGTTACCCTATAATTACATCTGCACTCCTGTACATGTGACTATTAAAATCTCTAATCTAATCTAATATCTGGATGTAACAGTTTAGGAGAAATTGGATCAGTATTTTTTGATAGTGACAAACTAAGGGATTGAAATCAGACTAATTATTTGCTGGAATATTATGATCAGGATAATGATGTAACATGAAACTATGAACTATTAACCTTGTGAGCTGAAAAATTTGCTGAATCTCAAATTAATTATAACCCCGGTTTTACATTTAGTTTTCCTGACAAGTTATGGAGTCTGGACTGCCACTGAGAATCAAAGGAACAGAACAAAAGAGCAAGTAAAAGGAAGTATTTTTCTCTGCTGGATACAGATATTTTTCCATTCCATGCAGGTATTATCTGTGTAGGCCTGTCTTCACTCTGTGATCAATAGCTCTGTATAAACGTCTGTTCCCATGCTCGTCATAATAATGAGATCTGAACACAACCAAATTCTCATTTTGTTTGGCTTTGAAGAATAACAAGGTTGTTAGTTGCAAAGCTTACATTGATTAAAATGTATTTTCTCACAGCTGTAGATGATCAATTCTCAGTAATGGTACTTGCTTTGCAAGAAGAATCGATTGGGATTCATGCAAATAATCAAATCTATCCGAGTGGGATATGGGAGAAATGAACGACTAGACAAACAGAGCAGGAAATCCAGGCAGAAAAGACCTCACCACTAAGGAAAATGCTGGGAGAAGGTGGTTTATTTTCTTGACAGTATCTAAGCCTAAGTAACACACATTATGTCTTAACAGTTGTTTACCAAATAAATAATATAATAATATACACCCCCTGGTCAAAAGTTTGGAATATTACTCATTGAAGGGTTTTTCTTTATTTGCACTATTTTTTACATTGTAGAATAAAAGTGAAGACATCAAAACTATGACATAACACATATGGAATCATGTAGTAACCAATAAAGTGTTAAACAAATCAGAATATATTTTATATTTGAGATTCTTCAAATAGCCACCCTTTGCCTTGATGACAGCTTTGCACACTCTTGGCATTCTCTCAACCAGCTTCACCTGGAATGCTTTTCCATCAGTCTTGAAGGAGTTCCCACATATGCTGAGCACTTGTTGGTTGCTTTTCCTTCACTGTGGTCCAACTCATCCCAAACCATCTAAAGTTGGTTGAGGTTGGAACCAAAAAACTCAAATTTGGACTCCAGACTCTTGGTCCAAGCAAGTCTCTTCTTCTTAAAGCCTTTGCCTTGATGACAGCTTTGCGCACTCATGGCATTCTCTCAACCAGCTTCATGAGGACCGCCACAGGAATGGAAGACCTAGAAATACATCTGCTGCAGAGGATAATTTCATTAGAGTTACCAGCCTCAGATTGCAGCCCAAATAAATGCTTCAAGTAACAGACACATCTCAACTGTTCAGGGGAGACTGTGGGAATCAGGCCTTCATGGTTGAATTGCTGCAAAGAAACCACTACTAAAAGGACACCAATAAGATGAAGAGACTTGCTTATATTCCACACTTTTGACCGGGGGTGTAATAACAATTGTAAGCACACTGATAGAATTAGAGCAACAGTAGAACCATATGGTTAAGCTTAAACCATGTATAAGGTATTTTTAAGGCTTTTACAAACAGTTTAGCTACAGTTTATTAATCATTACTCCCACATTTGTATATGTTAGTAAGCTAGTTATTCACACATGTATACATATTTCCTTAAACATCCTGTGTGCTGTGCTTATTCTTTTACCAGGTACTGCAGGAATGTCTACCAATGGCGTGCTCATCTTTTTGTGTGAAATTACACTTGTCAATAAAAACATTTCTAAAGTATTTCTAAAGTATAAATAGCGTACACTTTAGATTAGGACCCCCTAGAGGCGATGTCCGTACCTGCATGGTAATCAAATTGCATAATAAACAACTCCCCATCAAAATCGGTCTGTTTAAGATAGAGATATTTTTTGCATGGGCTGCGTCTGCAGTGGATTGTAGCAGAGCTACAGCTGTGTATTTCAGACCCCACCATAGAAAGCTGAGACTCCCACGAACATGTACCTTTGGGTTGTTTTGCTCTACGACGCCCACAAGCCTCACAAGACTCGTCTGAAGATAACCCGGTACCTGGCCGAAAAACTAATGGAAGTGAATTTTCAGGTCAAAGGTATACAGATAATTTCATGGTTAACAAAACATTTATACAAATCCTTAGCTTTCTTACATGTCTCAGATATAGGACAGACACTTCAAAACATACAGTACTTCCTTTTGATTTATTTTCTGAGTATCTGTTTTTCCATGTATGAACCTGTTATTCAATGTTTTTCTATGGGCTAATAGCAAGGCCAAATTCAATATTTCATCAAATCATAAAAAATATATACAGTGGGGAGAACAAGTATTTGATACACTGCCGATTTTGCAGGTTTTCCTACTTACAAAGCATGTAGAGGTCTGTAATTGTTATCATAGGTACACTTCAACTGTGAGAGACGGAATCTAAAATAGAAAATCTTTGGAGGGAGCTGAAAGTCCGTATTGCCCAGCGACAGCCCCGAAACCTGAAGGATCTGGAGAAGGTCTGTATGGAGGAGTGGGCTAAAATCCCTGCTGCAGTGTGTGCAAACCTGGTCAAGAACTACAGGAAACGTATGATCTCTGTAATTGCAAACAAATGTTTCTGTACCAAATATTAAGTTCTGCTTTTCTGATGTATCAAATACGTATGTCATGCAATAAAATGCTAATTAATTACTTAAAAATCATACAATGTGATTTTCTGGATTTTTGTTTTTACAGACTTCTACATGCTTTGTAAGTGGAAAAACCTGCAAAATCGGCAGTGTATCAAATACTTGTTCTCCCCACTGTATATTGGGGATACCTACAGGGGTCCTAAAATTCAAACTCAAATATCTAAATGATCCATGGTATGACCATTTTAAAATAATTCCATTAACAAATATGTTACTGTAACTTAGAACCTCCCTTTTGGCTCTTAGAACCTCCCTCTTGAGTTTGAGGAGCAGAAGCAACCAACCCCTTCGCTGCGTCTGAAGGAGCAGACACCGATGGAAAGCCAGATGGTGTGTTACACTTGTTTTCCCATCGTCACGGTAACTGCTATTTATACACTACCACAGATGAGAGCTTTTGTTCTCCTCCAAGCTGGAGAGGAATGGCTTTCTGTAACTCGAAATGCGTGGGCGTGGGCCCTACCAGGAAAGTAGAAAAAAAATGTCCTGATGTCTCAATATCAAATCAAATCAAAATGTATTGGCCACATACACATGTTTTAGCAGATGTTATTGCGGGTGTAGCGAAATGCTTGTGTTTCTAACTCCAACAGTGCAGTAATATCTAACAGGTAATATCTAACAGTTTCACAACAATACACACAAATCTAAAGTAAAGGAATGTCGGAGCGGCATAGACTATATACAGTAGAATAGAATACAGTATATACATATGAGATGAGTAATGCAAAATATGTAAACATTATTAAAGTGACTAGTGTTCCATTATTAAAGTGGCCAGTGATTTCAGGTCTATTCGTCTGTATTATTTTCAGAAGCTACCCGGAACATATCCTAGTCCGCATGATCAAAACAATCTTGAAGCATGGATTCCGATTGGTCAGACCAGTGTTGAATAGTCCTTAGCACGGATACTTCCTGTTTGAGTTTCTGTCTATAAGAAGGGAGGAGCAAAATGGAATCGTGATCAGATTTGCCTTGTAGGCATTTCCAAAAGTTAAATAGCAGTGGTCTAATGTTTTCTCAGAGTGAGTGCTACAGTCAATGTGTTGGTAAAACTTTGGTAGATTTTTCCTCAGATTAGCTTTATTAATATCCCCGACTACAGTAAATGCGGCCTCAGGATATGTGGTTTCCAGTTTGCATAGAGTCCAGTGTAGTTCTTTTGAGGGCCGTCGTGGTATGGGCTTGAGGGGGAATATACAAAGCTGTGACTATAACCGAAGAGAATTCTATTGGGAGGTAATATTTCAGGTATTTGATTGTGAGGTATTATTAGGTAGGGTGAACAAAATGACTTGAGCTCCTGTATGTTATCACAATCACACCATGAGTTCATGTGTCACGAGTAAGGACGGTGAGAGACCAAGGCGCAGCGCAGTAATAGTTCGACATTTTTTTAATTACAAATTCAAAAAATGACAAACGATCAAACAAAACACGGTATAACACTACAAAAACTGAAACAGACTTACTGTGACTGGAGAATAATACACAATGACCCACCCACCCGGTGTGGAACATACAAACATATGTAGGATCCCTAATTAGAGACAATGCACTGCAGCTGCCTCTAATTAGGGATCCAAACCAAACCAACAGAAACAATAGATCTGTCAGACTCTGACCAAGGCTATATAGAGAAGCAAAAGGATTCTCTATGGCCAGAGCCTGACATCATGAAACAAACACCCACGCTTCTTCCAGGAGAGATATTTTGTTCCAACAGTGCAGTAGTATCTACCCAATTCACAACAATACACAAATCTAAAAGTAAAAGAATGTAATTAAGAAATGTTTCGTTTCAGGAAACTAGGTGTATGTCGCGGGTCACAACTTCACAGGGAGCCATTTGAAGTATTTGAACGTAAACTTAAAAAAAACCATCTAAATACATTTTTGTGGGGGCAGAAATGCCTTCAGGAACATGTGAACTTGCATGTGCCTTAAAAACAAACTTGTCAGCCATCTGTAAATACGAATAAATTGTTAAATTACGAGCCTAGTGGGTTAAAGCATAGAAAAGGACAGCAACCTTCCCACTAGCCATGATTGGCTGAGATAACGAGTGGGCTGGACATGCTGAGAGAGGAGTTCGGATTGGTCTGCCATATAGACCGCTTCTGTCTATTTGAGCTGGTCAGTATGTGTAGGTAATCCTGTCTAACGCAGCTTTTTTAATTAAATGGATCATGTAGTGGAGCTGCATAAGTGTTGCTCTCCACTTTCTGGAGGATCGAGTTCTGAAATCAGTGGAATTAGAGTATGATAGCTAAAGAGATGGAGAAAACACTTGACTCCCGATTACATATTCAAACTAAGAGCAACCATTGCATCAGTGACAGGGAGACGCGTCTATCATGCATGATGTATACGGGTAAGGTAGTCTAGCTAGCTACATTTTCAGATATTACACATTTCTAATTTTGACAGAAAGTGGTTTCATTTGAAGTTAAAGTGTACTGTTAGCTAGCTAGCTAACGTTAGCTGGCTGGCTCCCTTGCTAACCATACATGTATTATTCGTATATCAGAGCCATTTGTGTGCTAACATTAAACCTGGATGGTTAGCTACCTGCAGATTAATGCAGGGTAGTAACTAGCTAACGTTAGCTGGCTGGCTCGCTAGCCAACGTTACATGTATGATGTTATTATTCATATCTCAGAGCCATTTGCTTGGCTAGTTAGAGTCTAATGTTAGCTAGCTAACATTGAACCCTGGTTTGTTAGCTACCAGCAGATTCATACGTATGCCAGAGTTGAGAATCCTGAACCTGAATCGCATAGGTATGTGGTGCCAAACTGGATCAGAGCATCAACTGAAGCAGTAGATGTTCTGATCCAGTTTGGATTCAGGATTCTCTATTCTGGCATACTTAAAAAGAATAGCCACACACCTCTCATTAGGACTGTGTGTGTGTGTGTGTGTGTATATGTGTGTGTGTGGGGGGGCGGGGGGGGGGGGGGGTGGGTGTTTGGGTGTGTTTGTTTGTTTGTTTGTTTGTTTGTTTTCTGGTCTACATCTGTGTGATGTGATCAATCAGTTTATTCAAGTTCAAAAGAACAATTATTTATTGTATTTTAACAGCAACAGTTACAAGCTAGACCTTTTTTTCAACAATGCTTTCTACAGTAAGATGTACAGAAGGCCTGATAATTTTTCTTCTGTACTGTTACAAAAACTGAGCCTGTCTGTGTGTTCTGTAATACATCTGTGTGATGTGTTCATTCAGTTTATTCCAGTTCAGAATTACAATTATTTATTGTATTTTAACAGGAAGAGTTCCAACCTAGACAAATATGTAAGAGTGTTTTTAATGGGGAAAAATAACCATGAATTGCTGTTTATATGGGTATTTAATTTCATTGTTATTTCTTTTTGTCTATATTGCATTTGTTTTAGGAACAAGGGCAATTCAATGTACCGATATTTACTTATAGTTGCATGCTTTCATAAGCTTGGGTCCCAGAAAAACACAGAATTTCTAATTTGGGTCCCAGGTTGGAAAAGTTTAACAACCCCTGGCGTATACAAAGAAGAGCTCTTCACTAGGTACCAAAACATTCAAAGGCCATTTTTGTGTGAACAAAAGTGAGATTACAAGTTTATCAACTTTCAAAGCATAATTACTTTTCCAATGTTCCCTTAAATGCAGTGCATGATATACCATTTTGTATCTCTGTGTCTCTACTTTTAGCCAATGCAAAAAAAAACTTTCAAATTTTGCCACATAAGACCGAATCAAGGCGTTCGTTCACAAATATATATATATATATATATATATAAGGATGAGCATTGTCGGAGTGGCATTGACTAAAATACAGTAGAACAGAATACAGTATATACATATGAGATGAGTAAAGCAGTATGTAAACATTATTAAAACGACTAGTGCTATATTATTTATGTGGCCAGTGATTCCATGTCTATGTATATAGGGCAGCAGCCTCTAAGGTGCAGGGTAAAGTAGCTGGGGGATAGCTCTTGCCGAGATGAGATAGGGCAGTGTGCAGTTTGAAGACGATTGCATCGTCTGTGGATCTATTGGGGCGGTAAGTAAATTGAAGTGGCTCTAGGGTGTCAGGTAAGGTGATGTGTGTCAACTTGTATTCTTGGAAGGACCCTGCTTCATTCTCCATTCTCCAAGCTGTGTTGTTTTTATCTGTCTGTTCCAGTTAGTTAGTAAGCTACCTAGTCTGTGTGAACTGCTAATTTGCTTAAGAAGTGTTAGTGATTGCTACCCATTCAAAATGGGTGCAGGCCCATCCACTTCTTTTGTTCTCTGCAGATTACAACTTAATAGGAGGGGGAGTGGCTACACCTGTGCTAGACAATTAGCTTAGTGTTATTAGTATAGCCTCCATGTTCGGCAGACATCCCCAAAATGAAGACTGTCCCTGAAACAAAGACAGTTCTGCCGAGTTGTTCTGCAGGAGTTAGTCGAGGAAGGTAAGTGAGGGAGGCCCCGCTCTCTCGCTTGCCCATATGTTTAGTTAATTTTATTCCAATCTCTTTTGCATTATTGTAGCCTTTTCTATAGCCTGTTTTCTATTGCCTTCTGTGTCTGTCCATGCCTGTTCTCTCCTCTCTGTACAGGCCATACAAACACTTCACACCGCGTGACTGCAACCACTCTAATCTGGTGGTCCCTGAGCACACTACCCACGTGGAGTTCCAGGTCTCCGGCAGCTTTTGGAACTGCCGTTCTGCGGCCAACAAGGCAGAATTCATCTCAGCCTATGCTGCCATCCAGTCCCTTGACTTCTTGGCGCTGACGGAAACATGGATTACCACAGAAAGCACTGCTACTTCTACTACTCTTTCCTCTTCTGATCATGTGTTCTCGCATACCCCGAGAGCATCTGGTCAGCGTGGCGGTGGCACAGGAATTCTAATCGCTCCCAAGTGGACATTCTCTCCTTTCCCCTCCTGACCCACCTGTCTATCTCCTAATTTGAATTCCATGCTGTCACAGTCACTAGCCCATTCAAACTTAACATCCTTGTCAGTTATCGCCCTCCAGGTTCCCTTGGAGAGTTCATGAATGAGCTTGACGCCTTGATACGTTCATTTCCTGATGATGGCTCACCCCCCACAGTTCTGGGTGACTTTAACCTCCCGACGTCTGCCTTTGACTCATTTCTCTCTGCCTCCTTCTTTCCACTCCTTTCCTCTTTTGTCCCCACCTACTCACAAGGCAGGCAATACGCTTGACCTCATCTTTACTAGATGCTGTTCTTATACTAATCTCACTGCAACTCCCCTACAAGTCTCCGACCACTACTTTGTATCCTTTTCTCTCTCGCTCTCCTCCAACACTACTCACTCTGCCCCTACTCAGATGGTAATGCTCCGTCACAACCTTCACTCTCTCTCTCCTGCTACTCTGTCCTCTTCCTCTGACCTTCCTCTACTCCCTTTCTGCATCTTTTGACTCTCTATGTCCCCTATCCTCCCGGCTGGCTCGGTCCTCCCCTCCTGCTCCGGGCTAGACGACTCATTGCGAGCTCACAGAACAGGGCTCCGGGCAGCCGAGCGAAAATGGAGGAAAACTAAACTCCCTGTGGACCAGTCATCTTTTCACTCTCTCCTCTCTACTTTTTCTTTCTCTGTTTCTGCTGCTAAAGCCACTTTCTACCACTCTAAATTTCAAGCCTCGGCCTCTAACCCTAGGAAGCTCTTTGCCTCCTTCTCCTCCCTGCTGAATCCCCCCACCCCCCTCTCTGTGGATGACTTTGTCAACCATTTTGAAAGGAAGGTTGACGACATCCAATCCTCACACTGCCCTCCCCTATGCTTTGACTTCTTTCTCCCCTCTCTCTCCAGATGAAATCTTGCGACTTGTGAAGGCCGGCCGCCCAACAAACTGCCTGCTTGACCCTATCCCCTCCTCTCTTCTCCAGACCATTTCCGGAGACCTTCGCCCTTACCTCACTTTGCTCATCAACTCATCCTTGACCGCTGGCTGTGTCCCTTCCGTCTTCAAGAGGGCGAGAGTTGCACCCCTCCTCAAAAAACCTACACTCGATCCCTCTGATGTCAACAACTACAGACCAGTATCCCTTCTTTCTTTTCTCTCCAAAACTCTTGAGCGTGCCGTCTCTATCCAACTCTCCTGCTATCTCTCAGAATTACCTTCTTGATCCTAACCAGTCAGGTTTCAAGACCGGTCATTCAACTGAGACTGCTCTTCTCTGTGTCACGGAGACTCTCCGTATTGCCAAATCTAACTCGCTCTCCTTGGCTCTTATCCTTCTAGACCTACAGTGGGGAGAACAAGTATTTGATACACTGCCGATTTTGCAGGTTTTCCTACTTACAAAAATCCAGAAAATCACATTGTATGATTTTTAAATAATTAATTTGCATTTTATTGCATGACATAAGTATTTGATCACCTACCAACCAGTAAGAATTCCGGCTCTCACAGACCTGTTAGTTTTTCTTTAAGAAGCCCTCCTGTTCTCCACTCATTACCTGTATTAACTGCACCTATTTGAACTCGTTACCTGTATAAAAGACACCTGTCCACACACTCAATCAAACAGACTCCAACCTCTCCACAATGGCCAAGACCAGAGAGCTGTGTAAGGACATCAGGGATAAAATTGTAGACCTGCACAAGGCTGGAATGGGCTACAGGACAATAGGCAAGCAGCTTGGTGAGAAGGCATCAACTGTTGGCACAATTATTAGAAAATGGAAGAAGTTCAAGATGACGGTCAATCTCCCTCGGTCTAGGGCACCATGCAAGATCTCACCTCGTGGGGCATCAATGATCATGAGGAAGGTGAGGGATCAGCCCAGAACTACACGGCAGGACCTGGTCAATGACCTGAAGAGAGCTGGGACCACAGTCTCAAAGAAAACCATTAGTAACACACTATGCCGTCATGGATTAAAATCCTGCAGCGCACGCAAGGTCCCCCTGCTCAAGCCAGCGCATGTCCAGGCCCGTCTGAAGTTTGCCAATGACCATCTGGATGATCCAGAGGAGGAATGGGAGAAGGTCATGTGGTCTGATGAGACAAAAATAGAGCTTTTTGGTCTAAACTCCACTCGCCGTGTTTGGAGGAAGAAGAAGGATGAGTACAACCCCAAGAACACCATCCCAACCGTGAAGCATGGAGGTGGAAACATCATTCTTTGGGGATGCTTTTCTGCAAAGGGGACAGGACGACTGCACCGTATTGAGGGGAGGATGGATGGGGCCATGTATTGCGAGATCTTGGCCAACAACCTCCTTCCCTTAGTAAGAGCATTGAAGATGGGTCGTGGCTTGGTCTTCCAGCATGACAACGACCCGAAACACACAGCCAGGGCAACTAAGGAGTGGCTCCAGACCTGAACCCAATAGAAAATCTTTGGAGGGAGCTGAAAATCCGTGTTGCCCAGCGACAGCCCCGAAACCTGCTGCAGTGTGTGCAAACCTGGTATTGAACTACAGGAAACGTATGATCTCTGTAATTGCACCAAATATTAATTGTACCAAATATTAAGTTCTGCTTTTCTGATGTATCAAATACTTATGTCATGCAATAAAATGCAAATTAATTCTTTAAAAATCATACAATGTGATTTTCTGGATTTTTGTTTTAGATTCCGTCTCTCACAGTTGAAGTGTACCTATGATAAAAATTACAGACCTCTACATGCTTTTTAAGTAGGAAAACCTGCAAAATCGGCAGTGTATCAAATACTTGTTCTCCCCACTGTATCTGCTGCCTTTGATACTGTGAACCATCAGATCCTCCTCTCCACCCTCTCCGAGTTGGGCATCTCCGGCTCTGCACACTCTTGGATTGCGTCCTACCTACATACAGGTCGCTCCTATCAGGTGACGTGGCGAGAATCTGTCTCCGCACTACGTGCTCTCACCACTGGTGTCTCCCAGGGCTCAGTTCTAGGCCCTCTCCTATTCTCTCTATACATCAAGTCACTTGGCTCTGTCATATCCTCATATGGTCTCTCCTATCATTGCTACGCAGACAAAGCTCAATTCATTTTCTCCTTTCCCCCTTCTGATAATCAGGTGGCGAATCGGATCTCTGCATGCCTGGCAGACATATCAGTTTGGATGTCGGATCACCACCTAAAGCTGAACCTCTGCAAGACGGAGCTTCTCTTCCTCCCGAGGAAGGACTGCCCGCTCCATAAACTCGCCATCACTACACTAGTCATTGACAACTCCATTGTGTCCTCCTCCCAGAGTGCAAAGAACCTTGGTGTGACCCTGGACAACACCCTGTCGTTCTCTGCTAACATCAAAGCAGTGACCCGATCCTGCAGGTTAATGCTCTACAACATTCCCAGAGTACGATCCTACCTTACACAGAAAGCGGTACAGGTCCTAATCCAGGCACTTGTCATCTCCTGTCTGGATTACTGCAACTCACTGTTGGCTGGGCTCCCTGCCTGCACCATTAAACCCCTACAACTTATCCAGAACGCTGCAGCCTGTCTGGTGTTCAACCTTCCCAAGTTCTCTCATGTCACCCCGCTCCTCCACACACTCCACTGGCTTCCAGTTGAAGCTTGCATCTACTAGAAAAACCATGATGCTTGCCTACGTAGCTGTGAGGGGAACGACACCTCCTTACCTCCAGACTCTGATCAGACGCTACACCCAAACAAGGACACTACGTTCATCCACCTCTGGCCTGCTAGTTCCCCTACCTCTACGGAACACAGTTCGGGCTCATCCCAGTCAAAGCTATTTACTGCTTTGGCACCCCAATGGTGTAACAAGCTCCCCCACGACGCCAGGACAGCGGAGTCACTGACCACCTTCCGGAGACACTTGAAACCCTACCTCTTTAAGGAATACCTGGAATAGTATAACAGTAATCCTTGTAAGTCGCTCTTGATAATTACTAAAATGTAAAATGATGATGACAGAAGTGAGTACTATGGGGTGATAGTCATTTAGTTCAGTTACCTTTGCTTTCTTGGGGACAGGAACAATGGTGGACATCTTGAAGCAAGTGGGGACAGCACACTGGGATAGGGAGAGATTGAATATGTCTTTAAACACTCCTGCCAGCTGGTCTGTGCATGCTCCGAGGATGCGGCTAGGAATGTCGTCTGGGCTGGCAGCCTCGTGAGGGTTAACACGCTTAAATGTCTTACTTCGGCCACGGAGAACGAGAGCCCACAGTCCTTGGGAGTGGGCTGCGTCGGTGGCATTCTGTTATTCTCAAAGCGGGTGAAGAAGGTGTTTAGCTTGTCTGGGAGCAAGACGTCAGTGTCTGCGACGTGGCTGATTTTCCCTTTGTAATCCGTGATTGTCTGTAAACCCTGCTACACACGTCTCGTGTCTGAGCCGTTGAATTGCGACTCCACTTTGTCTCTGTACTGATGTTTTGCCTGTATGATTGCCTTACTGAGAGAATAGCTACACTGTTTGTATTCAACCATATTCCCAGTAACCTTGCCATGTTTAAATGCGGTGGTTCGTGCTTTCAGTTTTGCGAGAATGCTGCCATCTATCCACGGTTTCTGGTTTAGGATGTTTTTTAACAACATCCCCTATACACTTCCCGATGAACTCAGTCACCGTGTCCATGTAACATCAATGTTATTTTCAGAGGCTACCTGAAACATATCCCAGTCCTCGTGATCAAAACAATCTTGAAGCATTGATTCCGATTGGTCAGATCAGCGTTGAATAAACCTGAGCACGGGTACTTCCTGTTTGAAGGAGCAAAATGGAGTCGTGATCTGATTTGCCGAAGGGAGGGCGGGCGAGAGTCTTGTATGCATTCCGAAAAGAAGAGTAGCAGTGATCTACTGTTTTTCCTAAGCGAGTACTACAGTCAATGTGTTGATAGAACTTCAGTAGCATTTTCCAGAAATTGCTTTGTTAAAATCCCCAGCTACAATAAATGCGGTCTCAGGATATGTGGTTTCCAGTTTGCATAAAGTCCAGTGTAGTTCCTTGAGGGCTGTCGCTGTATCGGCTTGAGGGGTAATATACACGGCTGTGACTATAACCAAAGAGAATTCTCTTGGGAGGTAATATGGTCGGCATTTGATTGTGAGGTATTCTAGGTTGGGTGAACAAAAGGACTAATCATGAAGCATACATCCCCTGCCTTTCTTCTTCCCGGAGAGTTCTTTTTTCCTCTCTGCGCAATGAACTGAGAACCATCTGGCTGTATGGATGGGGACAGTATATCCCGAGAGAGACATGATTCTGTGAAACAGAGTATGTTACAGTCCCTGATGTCTCTCTGGAAGTATATCCTAGCCCTGAGCTTGTCTACTTTATTGTCCAGAGACTGAACATTAGCGAGTAATATACTTGGACGCGGTGGATAGTGTGCCCGCTTCTTGAGTCGGACTAGAAGTCCACTCCGATTACCTCTTCTCCGCCGGCGGCGACTTGGAGCAGCCTCTGGGATAAGTTCAATTGCCCTCGGGGGGGGGGGTTTTGGGGTGGACGAACAATTCGGGAAAGTCGTATTCCTGGTTGCAATGCTGGTTAGTTACCGCCGCTCTGATAGTTATTTCTGGGTGTATGTAAAAACACCAAAAACATTCTGGGCTAATAATGTAAGAAATAACACAAAAAAAATACTGCGAAATTGCTTAGTAGCTAGAAGCAGAGCTGCCATGACTGTCGGCGCCATTATAGTAGTTTGTCATCAGTCTCAGCGTGACAGGTCATACTATTGTTATCATCTCTTCAGGAGGTTTGCCCTGCCCAGGCCATAACCTTATCTTCCAGTCCACATCCTGATATTACAGCAAGGGACAACATTTGTGAGCCGGCTAACACTTCTATTGGTATTGTTGGCATGATTCATTGCTTGAGTTTGTCTGCAACACAAACAGTGATTATGGATGAAAGTTTGCTCTTCTGTTTTAACTCCAGCATATTTAAATGAATGTGAACACTGAAATGTTGATAAATGTGCACTGTCCCTGTCAAATAAATACCATAAGTGAAAGTTGATGATTCTCGTTCAGAATGTTTGATTCAATGTCTTATTGCTTCACAAGGGTCTTTGCCTCGCACCTCCATGGTTAGTTCGTGAGAGCGGTGTTTTGAGTATAGATAAGAGGGAATTGGAAGGTCACAAGCGTAGCCAATATAAAGATGCCATTTACTTAGTTAATCCCACACATTATTATATTTCCTGTTATTTGCAGAGAGCACTGTAGGGAGTGGTTTGGTGGGGAGAATGTAATAACCGCTTATTTCAAAAGCGTCATGGGTTTTCACAACTGCAAAATAACACTAAAAGCCCTACGCAATTGAGCAAATGCGAGATGCAAAGGGAAGGTGATATGAGATGAGATAAGGAGAGTCAAGAGTGAAAGGAGAGAGGGGGGGGCGGGGAGAAAGAGAAAAAGAGGCAGACTAATCAGGCTTGTTTGTCTCTGTCTCTCTGATTGCTTTGATCCTTGCTTTGGACAATAAGTTCGACCACTGCTTTTTCAAATCCATGAATAATGATGGGGACAATAACATTCTCCAGACTAAAATTTGTCAAATCAAGAGACAGCTTGAGTGCTATGAATAGCATGGGCACGAACCAATGTAATGCCCATTATCTTGATGAGCTCTCATGTAAATGAATGAGAAGTGTGTTAAAACATTTAGCTACATGAATAAGGACAGGCACAGCACTAGATTGACAGTTAAAGATCACCAGAGATTCATTTTGTGATTAAAGTCTTGGAAGTTTAAAGTGGTTAATCAGGTGCCATCATCACAAATTACACATTGCGTGTACACTTTTCTTTATACTGGTAACTGTCGTCTCTTGCCTAATTATCATCATCACATTTGAAGTTAACTTAAACTAAACTTACTCTGAGTATAGGGTGTTCATTTTTCACTTAGTGCAACAATATTTACAATTGTTGTTAGATTGTTTTTATCTTAGTGTGTCTTAGCACAAGTGTCTCTGCTTAGGGGATCAAAGTTGTCAGGTCAGCGGAACACAGGCAGAACAGAGAGAAAGGGTCCAAAGAGAATCTCAGCAAATCATCCATGATGGAAGAATGACCTGTGGAAAGAGGTTGACCCTGATGCAGGAGCCATATACTGTATGCCAGGAAGCATACTACTCATAGAACACATCATGGACATTGTTGGCCTGAGATAAACTACCAGAGCATTACTGATTCAGACACTCACCTGCTCTGATAGACATTATGCACTTACTCACATAGACACTAAATGCACCGTTGTAAATGTCCTGCTGGTCTGACATGCTAACGGCTACATTTTCACATGAATCAACTCTAAAATTGTTCTGAACTGTTGACCATATTTTTTGTCGAATTGTGTTCTTGCCCCTAAGGTTCCCGGTGAAGGTGTTTACCATGGCGTGAATTAGGTGATGTCTAAAAATACAGAAGGTCAACAGGGGGGTTTGGGAGGGGTTAAACAATTGGCCCTCCATTCAAAGAGCGACAAAATGAGTATCTCTGCCTAATTACCATCTCCAGAAGGCAGTAGGCCTATCAGGACATTTGTAGGGCTGCGGCTGCCAGACCAGACAGTGGGCTGAGAGGGAGGGTAGAGAATTGGGGTTGAAGACAGCTTGAGGGTTCGCAACAAGGTCACCACAGCCCCTCCTTTAGACACAGCAGAAGGTGGAGGGTAGCAAGGTGATATGGTGGAGCAGATGGCATAGCTCCTCCTTTCTTACTCCTCTTTTCTTTCCATCTCTCCTCATTCTCTCCTCTTCCACCTGTGGAGGTGGACACCTCCTGAGGCTCGGCCCACCCACCCCAGGAACCAGGATGCAGGTAATTTATCACTGAAATCCACACACACTGAACAGTAGCTCCATGCCACACTTTACTCCACAGTACACGCAGTATAATTTTCAGGTCAAGGAGTCCCTTTCTGATTCCCTTTTATTTAGTTCTCAGTGGATGTGCGCAATTTTGTTCGGGGATATGGGGGATGTACGTAGAAAAGACGAGAGGAAAAAGTTGGAGTTAGAGTAGATTGTTTTTACCCACGGAAAACCATCCTGCAGGGCCAAGAGCAGGTCCCTCTAAACGCCTGTCATTCTTTGTGTGGGTGACTCCAATGTCTCCGAGCTGTGAAGCCAAGCAATCAAGAGTATTTCCCCCATCTCTCCTTTCTTTTTTCACAGACTGCAGTCATGTATTGGTTTCACTTCTCTCCGGGTGAGTTGACGGCCTGACAGGACTTGAGAGGCAAGGATACACAGTGTCCTTATTCTGTCACCCTCCTCCATTGGGTTAGACTGGCCCGGACACGATGCATTCTAGCACTTACAGCACATCCAATAAATCACTGTCCTCTAATACAATACCGGAGAGTTTAAATCAAGGAGCTATGAAATTACCAGCCTTCAACGTGATCTATTTCGGTCTCTCCTTTTTTAGTTTAGGTGATGGCAGAGTATAAAGAAACTTTTGTCGGTAAGTAAAGCAGCACAGTGGTATTGTGACAGTGATGCTGCCTGGACAGTAATGTGTCACATTGTGTTGGGAGTGAAAGCCCATACAGTTATTGTGACAGCTATTCTCTAGGCTATAATATGACGCAAACCTATATGATCTTGGGAAGTGTACTGTACTACACAAACATATACACACTTACAGTATACCCATACTCTTTATAAAGGATTTCAAACATATCACACAAAAGCGTTGCTGACTGCCAAGTTAATTTTCAGCTGTAAAAGTGTAGTGTCCCTTTTGTGAGATTTGGGGCCCCTCACCTCGAGGCGGTGGAGAGAAATTGTTTCGTTTTAAATAAAGTTTTCTGCAATTCTACACATTTTTTTGTATGAACACAATGATCGGTGGAAGAATTGGCTGCGATGCAAGGGGCACCAAATTGGTCAGGGCCGGCCCTGGAGCCCACACTACTACACTGTCTGAGCCAAGGACTACATGCTTTCTGGTAAGTTTTGATTGCAATACTGGGTGGGGTGAATGTATTTTAAATGACACAAACTACAGTTCAAAAGTTCAGGGTCACTTAGAAATGTCCTTGTTTTTGAAAGAAAAGCACTTTTTTTTTGTCAATTAAAATAACATCAAATTGATCAGAAATACAGTGTAGACATGGTTAATGTTGTAAATAACTATTGTAGCTGGAAACTGCAGATTATTTATGGAATATCTACATAGGTGTACAGAGGCCCATTATCAGCAACCATCACTCCTATGTTCCAATAGCACTTTGTGTTAGCTAATCCAAGTTTATCATTTTAAAAAGGCTAATTGATCATTAGGAAACCCTTTTGCAATTTTGCTGATTAAAGAAGCAATAAAACTGTCCTTCTTTAGACTAGTTGAGTATCTGGAGCATCAGCATTTGTGGGTTTGATTACAGGCTCAAAATGGCCAGAACTTTCTTCTGAAACTTTCTTCAGTCTATTCTTGTTCTGAGAACTGAAGGCTATTCCATGTGAGAAGTTGCCAAGAAACTGAAGATCTCGTACAACGCTGTGTACTACTCCCTTCACAGAACAGCGCAAACTGTCTCTAACCAGAATAGAAAGATGAGTGGGAGGCCCCGGTGCCCAACTGAGGAAGAGGACAAGTACATTAGAGTGTCTAGTTTAAGAAACAGTCTTCAACTGGCAGCTTCATCCCAGAACAACAGCAAAGGACCTTGTGAAGATGCTGGAGGAAACAGGTACAAAATTATCAATATCCACAGTAAAATTCCTATATCGACATAACCTGAAAGGCCGCTCAGCAAGGAAGAAGCCACAGCTCCAAAACCGCCATAAAAAAGCCAGACTATGGTTTGCCTACTGCACATGGGGACAAAGATTGTACTTTTTGGAGAAGTATCCTCTGGTCTGATGAAACAAAAATAGAACTGTTTGGCCGTAATGACCATCATTATGTTTGGAGGAAAAAGGGGGAGGCTTGCAAGCAGAAGAACACCATCCCAACCGTGAAGCACGAGGGTGGCAGCATCATGTTGTGGGGGTGCTTTGCTGCAGGAGAGACTGGTGCACTTCACAAAATAGATGGCATCATGAGGAAGGAAATTATGTGGATGTATTGAAGCAACATCTCAAGATATCAGTCAGGAAGTTAAAGCTTGGTTGCAAATGGGTCTTCCAAATGGACAAGGACCCCAAGCATACTTCCAAAGTTGTGGCAAAATGGCTTAAGGACAACAAAGTCAAGGTATTGGAGTGGCCATCACAAATCCCTGACCTCAATCCTATAGAACATTTGTGGGCAGAACTGAAAAAGCATGTGCGAGCAAGGAGGCCTACAAACCTGACTCAGCTTGTAGAAGGCTACCCAAAACATTTGACTCAAGTTAAAGGCAATGCTACCAAATACTAATTGAGTGTATGTAAACTTCTGACCCACTGGGAATGTGATGAACCGTGAAGTTCCCACCGTGAAGCATGGAGGAGGAGGTGTGATGGTGTGGGTGTGCTTTGCTGGTGACATTGTCTGTGATTTATTTAGAATTCAAGGCACACTTAAACAGCATGGCTACCACAGAATTCTGCAGCGATACGCCATCCCATCTGGTTTGCAGCTTAGTGGGACTATCATTTGTTTTTCAACAGGACAACGACCCAACACACCTCCAGGCTGTGTAAGGGCTATTTGACCAAGAAGGAGAGTGATGGAGTGCTGCATCAGATGACCTGGCCTCCACAATGACCCGACCTCAACCCAATTGGGATGGTTTAGGACGAGTTGAACCTCAGAGTGAAGGAAAAGCAGTCAACAAGTGTTCAGCATATCTGGGAACCACTTCAAGACTGTTAGAAAATAATCTAAAATATCAAATATGTTTAACACTTTGTGGTTACAAAATCTGTTTTTCATAGTTTTGATGTCTTCACTATTATTCTACAATGTAGAAAATAGTACAAATAAAGAAAAACCCTGGATTGTGTAGGTTTGTCCAGATTTTTGACTGGTACTGTATATACGCTTATGTCGCTGATGCCCAGGAACCGGCCCCGGTGTCCCCTTTGCTAAAAGACAGCCTGTGGCTGATGCATGAGCTCCTGTGGATGCAATGAATGGGCCGGTCGATCAATCTCACAGCCCCCACTTCAAACTCCAGCACCGGTTTTCAATGCAAACTGTCCTGATATCATCACCTCCCTCAAATCACACTCATAATCTGCGTGCTTTTATGAGTGTCTTTTTATATGGAGGTTTATGTCAGGATATTTCAGAGTTTTTTTATTATCATATTAAATAGTTTGAAACAGATAATTTAATGGATGCACAGAATGATAGCATGTAAGGTTATTGCATGTGTACTGCGGCATTGACATGCAAAGGCCACCTGGTTGGTCTTCTAATAAGTTGAATCCGGGCTTACTGAATCAGCTTATTTAAGAGATGTGACTGTACCTTTGTATATTGACCATAATCTTACTGTCACGAGTGGGTGTAGAGAGAGACCAAGGCAAAGCGCAGCGATAGTTCGCTGGAGGCTCAGGGCTGCTGACCTTCGCTGGAGGCTCAGGGCTGCTGACCTTCGCTGGAGGCTCAGGGCTGCTGACCTTCGCTGGAGGCTCAGGGCTGCTGACCTTCGCTGGAGGCTCAGGGCTGCTGACCTTCGCTGTATTTAAAGCCCGCTCCCGCATATCCATCCACTTGTTGACGAGGGCATATCGGCGCCTGAAGTCCTCCTCCTCCTCTATCTGGATAATGAGCGGATCCGTCTGCTTTTCAAGAGGAAGCGCTACCCAGGCTCTCCACCACCTTGTCTGTTCCTCCTTCGGGTGGTCAAAAAACCCCTCGGGTTTCTCGGTCATGGACCGTTGGCATCCGAAGTGGTGGGCGATCCTCTTCCTCCCGCCTCTGCGTGCCTTTGATGCACTCCGATGGGGTGGTGTGCGGAGTCGGCACGGACCGAACCGAGCTCTTGGAACGCACCGATGGTGTGGTGCGCGGAGCAGGCACGGACCGTACCTGACTCTGTTCCTCTTCCTCCTCGCCATTCCACCTGGAGAGTGGTACTGACTCTGTTCCTCTTCCCTCTCGGCCAGACCACCCCCATAGAAAAATGCAAGGGGCATTTTCTTGGGGTTGTCTTTGGGCTATTTGTCCTACAGAGCCCCGTTGCCGACGCTTTCCTCCTCGCTGCTCTCGTTGCTCTCCCCAATTGCGCTGCTTGGTCTCGTTGGCGTGGGTCATTCTGTCACGAGTGGGTGTAGAGAGAGACCAAGGCGAAGCGCAGCGATAGTTTGACATGTTTATTATTACTCTAAACTTGAATGTCACGAACTATACAAAACAATGAAACTGAACACACTTACTTGGCTGTGACATGAAATGTACAATGACACACGCAACAGGTGTGGGATAAGGAAACTTAAATAGAATCCCCAATCAGAGACAACGTCTCGCAGCTGTCTCTAATTGGGGATTCAATACAAAAAGAAAACATAGATCTAGGTCTACTAGATCTGTCAGGCTCTGACCCTGGCTATCTAGAGGAGGCAAAGAGCTCCCTATGGCCAGAGCCTGACACTTACTTTGGTGAAGTGTTTATTTGAAGTAATGTAAGAAGTTGGACACTGAGTTTATTAAATTTAGCTCTGTTCTCCCCAATTATTGTTCCTGTCTTCTGGACAACATGCATTTTCAGAATTGGATAATTTGTTTATGCTCCCTTGTTATTTCATTTATTGAGGTTTTAGACATACTGTAATAAAAGTTAATAGTGCATTTCAAAGGTGGTAGACTGAGAGGCTGTTTAACGGTCTGTTGATTTGTTGCAAAGCAGAGAAAACAAACACAACAATGTATGAATGAAATGGCCAGTAATACACTTTCCTATACAGTGGTATCTGTCACAGTTTCTCTCCTTGCATCACAGAATACACACTGTAAATGTGTGTGTCAATGTGTGTGATAAGTGGCAGCACTCGTCTTTCATTATTAAGGCAAACAGGAGCATTTCAGATTGTGAAACCCATTAAGAAATGTATGTCTTTCTAAGTATTTTGATTTAACCCTTTAGACCCCAATAGAATTCTAAAATGCTGCTGCAGATTACTGACATTTTCAGGATAAAGCAAATTTTCTCACACATTTCAAACAAACAGACATAGCTCAAAAACAAAGAACAAATAACTATTAAAAGTTAACTTAGTTTTAAAGAGCACAACCTCTTCTTTAATATGACACCACATTCATGTCAATAGGAATAACACAAATGGTGCCTTCCATTGTGTAAACTCACTATTAAAAACGATTAATGCCGGGCACACACTACACGATAATTAGCCCGATTTTGAAGCCGATTTCCACCTTCCGATGCTGGACAGCAAAGCCCCGATTTCGTGATGGTTCTACTGATTTTATTTGCCTCGTTATCCTGTAGTGTGGGGTATGTTAAGAGTGTTTTTTATAGATCGGGACCTCACCGATCCGAAATTGCAAATATTAAACATGTTCAATATTTCCGATCCGATATCCTGTAGTGTGGGGGGAACTCCGAGGACAGCCGAGTACGCCGGAAAGTGATTGTCACGTTACGATAGCCAATTGGGAGCCACGCTGACTTAAAGTGATAATCACGAGAACTCACAACAAGCCATGGCGGCAAAAGCGAAAGTTAGGTGGTCGTCAGAAATGGAGGAACAATTTGTTGAGTTGTGGCAACACCACGAATGTCTTTAGAACGTGTCGTCAAAAAGGGGGACGGCAGTAAACAATATCATAATATCGCCTCTGACTCTGTCATGGTTAGTCACATCAAGTTCACTCACCTCCAATTCACGATATAGCATGTATTGTCCATTTTCACACCGTCTCCACGACTTCGTCCACTGTCTTTTCAACTTTGAGATATAAATATTGCGCAAGCTAGCATTGCTAGCTCCTCCTGTTCGTCGTCCACCATGTTTTGTTTATGCTGAAGTCACGATTGTTATTGCGAGAGATTTGCGAGATTTCCGGTTTTGAAAATCGGGACTGGCTTGTTCGGGAATGGAATCGTTTAGTGTGTGGTGTGTTGTGTTAGCCAAATCGTTACCCTCCACACACTTAAAGATCTAAACCATAAAACATGTTTATTTGTCGTTTAGTGTGTGGTCTGTTACGATTTGTAAATTGGAAAGATCGTGTAGTGTGTGCCCGGCATAACACTCAACAAAAAGTATTCACATTTTAGTCAATTTGACTGAATTACTCACTCAAAATGTACCAAGTATAATATATTATACTTATAAATATTATTTACATATCAATAAAAAAATTATTCCAAATGTGACCAGAGAACAATATTCAGAAAGTATTTATTTCAAAAGCCATACAAAGTAGGCTATTTGATTGACAACTGTTCAGAGACTATTTCAAAATGTAGGTAACCTTTCTCAATAAGATTTAGTACAGACCAGGCCTGACACAAAATGTAGAAATAGTAGCCTACTTCAGTTACGACTCAGTCCACACACCCTAGTGCCACACTCTTGGCTTCCCTCTTCCTGCCGCTGTAGCCATATCACAAAGTGAATGCAGAAGCTGCATTTTGAATGCCTTCATGGACCAGCTCCTGAAATTTCTGGAAAGGGACTTTTGCAGGGTACCCCACACAATGTACGCATTTATTATCTTCCTAATAAGGGGTTTCCATAATACATTGTGTGATATAGTTACACGCCTCCTGTGAGGGCTTGGTTGTGGTAAGGCCTCTTACTCCCACCTAGGGGAGGAGAGAGGCACACAACCAAGCTCTCACACACTAACTAGGGAGATTATCATCCCCAATCAGAGACAGCTGTCTAGCGTTGTCTCTGATTGGGGATAGTATTTAATCCCCACACAAATCCACCTGTGTGTGGATCATTGTTCCTGCTTGTCTGCACTGCCTGTAGACTGTGTTTTTTGTTTGTAGTTAGTTTTTTCACTCTCCTTTTTATTTGTTTAATGCCTCGTGAGAACATCTCATTTCAAATAAAAAGGATGACACTTCACCAGCGCTCCGTTTACCGTCCCATTAATCCAAACCGTGACAGAATGATCCACCACCCTGGGACGCAACGGGGGATTACATTAGGAGATATCCTCCTCGGTATGGGGAAAATTACCGAGGAGGAACACTCCTATTATCGCTCGGTGGAGGAAGGCTGGGGTCCGGAGCAGCCGAGGCGCCGGAGACGGAGGACACGTCACCGGGCTAGAGTTGAGGACCAGCCTGGAGCCCAGAAAACCCCTCAAACTGATTTTGGGGGGGGGCTATGGGGGTGGTCGGGGATCGAGGGAGAAGAGCCCCGACCACTGCACTCGTGGGGGTTCCAGGAGGAGCCCCTACAGCCATGGGAGCAGGAGTACAGAGAGGAGTCGGAGGAAGACGACGACGATGTGCTTCTGTTCCCTCACTCGTGGGGGTTCCCGGAAGAACCCTCACAGGATGGGGATTGGCGGTGGAGTAGGCACGACAGGGACAGTCATGCTCCAGCGCCAGTTCCCAGTCCGGTGCCTCCAGCGCCTGTCCAGAGTCGGAGGAGGAGGAGACCGACTCAGCGCACCAAACCATCGGTGCGCAACACTAGCCCGGTGCGACCCGTACCAGCTAAACGCACCCAGCCAACGGTGCGTTTCCCCAGCCCGGTACGGCCCGCGCCTGCTCCGCGCACCAGCCAAACGGTGCGTTTCCCCAGCCCGGCGCGACCCGTGCCAGCTAAACGCAACAACCCAACAGTGCGTTTCCCCAGCCCGGTACGACCTGTGCCAGCTAAACGCACTAGCCAAACGGTGCGTTTCCCCAGCCCGGTGCGACCTGTGCCAGCGCCTCGCATCAGAACAGTGGTGCGTTCCCCCAGTCCAGTATGCCCGGTGCCTACTCCTCGCACGGAGGCTACCGCGACGGTCGCCAGCACAGCTCTGTGGTTGGAAACCATCTCTGCGTCGGTGCCCTGGGCACGACGTTCAGCCCCGCTGTGGAGCAGGAGCTCCGTAGCGTGTCGGTGCCCAGTCTGGGGCCGACAGCCAGCCCAACCACAGGGCTGGATACCATCTCTGCGTCGGTGCCCAGGGTGGGCACGACGTTCAGTCCCGCTGTGGAGCAGGAGCTCCATAGCGCAGCGGTGCCCAGTCTGGGGCCGACAGCCAGCCCAACCAGAGGGCTGGAAACCATCTGTGCGTCGGTGCCCAGGGTGGGCACGACGTTCAGCCCCGCTGTGGAGCAGGAGCTCCATAGCGTGTCGGTGCCCAGTCTGGGGCCGACAGCCAGCCCCACCAGAGGGCTGGAAACCATCTCTGCGTCGGTGCCCAGGGTGGGCACGACGTTCAGCCCCGCTGTGGAGCAGGAGCTCCATAGCGTGTCGGTGCCCAGTCTGGGGCCGACAGCCAGCCCCACCAGAGGGCTGGGAACCATCTCTGCGTCGGTGCCCAGGGTGGGCACGACGTTCAGTCCCGCTGTGGAGCAGGAGCTCCATAGCGTGTCGGTGCCCAGTCTGGGGCCGACAGCCAGACCAGCTGCAGGGCTGAAGACCACCTCTGCGTCGGTGCCCAGGGTGGGCACGGCATCCAGCCTGAGGTCTCCGGAGAAGGTCAGCAGTCTGAGGCCTCCTGTGAAGGTCAGCAGCCCGAGACCTCCGGAGAAGGTCAGCAGCCCGAGACCTCCGGAGAAGGTCAGCAGCCCGAGACCTCCGGAGAAGGTCAGCAGCCCGAGGCCTCCAGTGAAGGTCAGCAGCCCGAGGCCTCCAGTGAAGGTCAGCAGCCCGAGGCCTCCAGTGAAGGTCAGCAGCCCGAGGCCTCCAGTGAAGGTCAGCGCCACGCCACCTCCAGCGAAGGTCAGCGCCACGCCACCTCCAGCGAAGGTCATCGTTCCGCCACCTCCAGCGAAGGTCAGCGTTCCGCCACCTCCAGCGAAGGTCAGCGTTCCGCCACCTCCAGCGAAGGTCAGCGTTCCGCCACCTCCAGCGAAGGTCAACGTTCCGCCACCTCCAGCGAAGGTCAGCGTTCCGCCACCTCCAGCGAAGGTCAGCAGCCCGGAGCCTCCAGCCACAGCTCAAGGCCTGGAGCCTCCTCCACCGGTGCCCAGTCCGGGGCCGGTCATCGACGTCGCTCCAGTGAAGGAGCAGTCCGCTCCACCGGTGCCCAGTCCGGGGCCGGTCGTCTACGTCACTCCAGTAACGGAGCAGTCCATTCCACCGGTGCCCAGTCCGGGGGCGGCCGTCTGTGTCGCTCCAGTGCCGGAGCAGTCCGCTCCACCAGTGCCCAGTCCGGGGCCGGTCGTCTACGTCGATCCAGTGACGGAGCAGTCCACTCCACCGGTGCCCAGTCCGGGGCCGGTCGTCGGCGTCGCTCCAGTGCCGGAGCAGTCCGCTCCACCGGTGCCCAGTCCGGGGCCGGTCGTCTACGTCGCTCCAGGGAAGGAGCAGTCCGCTCCACCGGTGCCCAGTCCGGGGCCGGTTGTCAGCCCCTCTCCAGGGTCGAGGGCTCCCACACCAGGGTCCAGACAGGACTTGGTGGAAGGCGGGAGTACTGAGGGGGGAACCATCGCGCCGGGGTCCGGACCGGACCGGGCGTGCAACGGAGAGGTAGGAGAGAAGCTACTCTCACAGCCTGTGCCACGCCCGGAACCGGAACCGGAGCCCCCACCAGCAACCACCTCAGTACCCCGCCATGTCCCCCCTAGAGTTTTGGACATTTTTTCTTTCAGGAGAGGGGGGATTTTTTTGTGTGCGATCGGGAGTCCGCACCTTAGGGGGGGGGTACTGTGAGGGCTTGGTTGTGGTAAGGCCTCTTACTCCCACCTAGGGGAGGAGAGAGGCACACAACCAAGCTCTCACACACTAACTAGGGAGATTATCATCCCCAATCAGAGACAGCTGTCTAGCGTTGTCTCTGATTGGGGATAGTATTTAATCCCCACACAAATCCACCTGTGTGTGGATCATTGTTCCTGCTTGTCTGCACTGCCTGTAGCCTAGCAAGTAAGTCACTGTGTTTTTTGTTTGTAGTTAGTTTTTTCACTCTCCTTTTTATTTGTTTAATGCCTCGTGAGAACATCTCATTTCAAATAAAAAGGATGACACTTCACCAGCGCTCTGTTTACCGTCCCATTAATCCAAACCGTGACACCTCCCATTCCACACACACACACTCTCTCTGTCTCTCTCTCTCTCTCTCTCTCTCTCTCTCTCTCTCTCTCTCTCTCTCTCTCTCTCTCTCTCTCCTCCAATAAACTCTTGCCTGACAGATAAACTACGGAGTTCGCCAATGTTAGCTGATTAGTTACTTAGCTGGGACAGTTTCCAATTGAATTGCATCGGAAGAAACAGGACAAAACAAGAAACTTGTTAGCTGGCTATGTAAACAAATATCCAAGTCATGATATGAGCTCCAATGCGCGGGCATTTACTAAGCTGTCAATTAATAGGACAATTAGGCAATGTATGAATATCTATACCTAGCAAACATGACAAACCATGACCTAAGCCCAACAGAAACACAAATTACTCTTGCCTTCATTTCGGTGGTTAGATAGCTGGTTGTCTGTATGGCTAGCTAGTGAAAGTGAGCGCTGAGGTTCCTGAGCGCAGCCCAAATTTAAAGCTACACACAACTTATTTTGCCTGAGAGACTAACTAGTTAGCTAGCTAGCTATAGCAAGCCTATTAATATCTCAGTTACAACACCAATTAATAGATTAAAAAAAAATATTTAGGGTTTGGAATTTATTTACGAAATGTACCTACTTCATAAAAAAAACTGGTTTGGAGAGCCTTTACGCACTAAATATATTGGTGAGTCAAAAATACAGGGGTTTGATTCATTCTGAAAGTTGCCATTCAGTTGTTTGATCCATTAAATATTGGAAGAGGAGAAAACTGTGACAATGAGGGTTGATCAATAGTCCTGTAAATCTACCCTAATCCTCACTGATCACGGAACTGATATGACAATGGTCCAGTCATCGTAAACTATGCGCCAGACTCCAGGTTTAAATTGCCAGGCTTGGTCTGCATTCCATGAGGATTCCATGATGATTCCATAAAGTGTTCCACATGTCCCAAATTATTGAACAACCTGTAATACGTTAAATATTTCTCACTATTATTACTAGCGACCCTCGGGATCAACCACACGGTCATGACAGAGGAAAGAAAGGAAAACAAACAATGTAATGGAATGATGCCAAAAGGTAGGCTACAAATGGAAGGAAACTAACACTAAAGTGACAGTTATACATGTGTGTGGGTATTACTGACGGTGGCTACCAATAGTGGCTAATATTTAACATGATACAAATTGTTAGAAAAATGTCTGGGCTGAGGTTAAAACATTCTAGAGATTCAATTTGGCCCGACTGTCACTCTGTACGGATATGGCTTGTCATCTCGTTTGGCTTGCTCCAAGATTCATCCCTGCAAGTTATAAGGACATACAATTTAATTGCTGCATAATGGCACAGCATTTCATATACTTCTCTGTGGGAAAGGGGCACACATAGCGTACTAGTCATGTTGATATGCTTCAGTTTGCTGACATATGACTGGTTTCAAATTCGTCTCCAGCAATCATAAGGTAAAATAGATCTAAAACAAAATTATTACTCATTTACCTAGCTCTTATCAATCAATCAAATGTATTTATAAAGCCCTTTTTACATCAGCAGTTGTCACAAAGTGCTTAAACAGAAACCAAGTCTAAATTGCCAATCAATAGCACTTACCAATTTGTAAATTACAGTACATGGAGAATGGTGTTATTTATATCAGGAAAAACATGTAGGGTTGAAGTTGGAAGTTTACATACACTTAGGTTGAAGATAGATAGATAGATAGATAGATAGATAGATAGATAGATAGATAGATAGATAGATAGATAGATAGATAGATAGATAGATAGATAGATAGATAGGTAGGTACTTTATTTATCCCTGAGGGGGAAATTTCTTTGTCAAGCAGCTGCAACAAAACATAGGGCAGGTGCAAAATGCCAGAACGAAAATACACAAAAGACAGATACACGGTATATGATACATAGAGCGGCAGTATGAGAAAGTATAGAAATACAAGACATCTGGAGTGCAAAAAAGCTATAAAAAGACATTGCATAGTATGGGTGGTTGGCTGAATATGTACACTATACATTGGTGGATGTTGGATGGTTAACTATACTATACAGGTCGATGGCAGAGAAATACTTCAATAGCTAAAAATGCATATGATATGAGTGAGGGTAATAATAGTTTACTTAATAGACAGACTGGTTAAATGAACAGGTAAGTTAATATTTTGCATGGTTAAACAGTTATATTTATAGGTAAGTGAATACTTGCATGGTTACATAAACTGTACAGGTAAATTACAGGAAGAGATACTTAAATAGCTAAATGTGTGTATGATATAATTTGGGGTAATAATTGTAATTCCCTTACAATACAGTCCTTAGTGCGCAGGGTTTAATTACAGATAACTGCACGTATTGCACATTCGATATACTAAAAGCAATGAGAAAAGATGCAACTGACAGGATACTAATATGCATTCCTGAGTGAATGACTACGTAAGTTAAGTCCAAGAATTACTTGCAATATTGCACGTGATATGATATAACAACTGTACATGAGTATGTATATACAGACCTGAATGAATATTGAAGTCATTCAAACTAATTTTTCAACCACTCCACAGATTTTATGTTAACTATAGTTTTGGCAAGTTGTTTAGGACATCTACTTTGTGCATGACACAAGTAATTCTTACAACAATTGTTTACAGACAGATTATTTCACTTATAATTGTCAGGCTCTGGCCATAGAGAAGCCCATTTGCTTCTCTATGTAGCCATGGTCAGAGTCTGACAGTTCTATTCTTTTGGTTTTCTGGTGGTGGTTTGTGTGGGATCCCTAATTAGAGGCAGCTGTAGCGCATCGTCTCTAATTAGGGATCCTACATAGGTTGGTAATTTTCACACTGGGTTGTGGGTCGTTGTCGTTATATGTCGCAGTCACGGTGAAAGTAAGTGTGCTTTTGTTACGTCCGTTCATTTCGTGTTTGTTTTTGTGAACGTGACATTTTGTCTATAGTGTTTGTTTTCGGTGTTGTATAGTTCGTCATTTGTTGTGTTGATTATACATAGTATTTATAATATACATAGTATAAAATAACAAATAAATAAATGTCGAACTACTATCCCTGCGCTGCGTCTTGGTCCATGTATGCACCCTCTCGTGACAGAACGACCCACCACTACGAGACCAAGCAGCGTAACTGGGGAGAGACGGAGAGTGAGGAGGTGCCGCGTTATGCGCGATGCGCGAGACGGGGAAACAACCCCAAGGTAATTTTGGGGGGGGCTATGTGGGTGGTCTGGCTACAGGCAGGAAGAGCCAATACCACCCCCCATGGAGCATGGAGAGGCCGAGGTACCAATGGGGGCCGCAGAGCAAGGAGCACTCCAGGATACTGCACTCCAGTATCTCTATTTGCACATCATAATTTGCACATCCTTCATTCCCGTGTTAATGCTAATCTGTAATTTATATCACCACTATGGCATATTTATTGTCCTACCTCCTAACCTTATTGCATTTTGCACTACATTTTGCACTCTGTATATAGATTTTCTATTGTGTTTTTGACTATGTTTGTTTACTGTGTAACTCTGTGTTGTTGTTTTTGTCGCACTGCTTTGCTTTGTCTTGGCCAGGTCGCAGTTGCAAATGAGAACTTGTTCTCAACTGACCTACCTGGTTAAAAGGAGGAGTATTTGGAGGAGTATTTTGGAGGAGTTCTGGAGGAAATGAGGGAGATAGAGGAAGAGGTCGAGAGGGAACCTCCAGCGAAGGTCCGCAGCCCGGAACCCCCAGCGAAGGTCTGTAGCCCGAAGCCTATAGCGAAGGTCCGCAGCCCGGAACCTCCAGCGAAGGTCCGCAGCCCGGAACCTCCAGCGAAGGTCCGCAGTGCGGAACGTCCCGCCGTCTGCACCGCTCCTGAGCAGTCCGCTCCACCGGTGCCCATTCCGCGTCCAGCCGTCTGCTCCGCTCCAGTGCCAGAGCAGTCCGCTCCACCGGTGCCCATTCCGGGTCCAGCCGTCTGCTCCGCTCCAGTGCCAGAGCAGTCCGCCCTACCGGTTCCCAGTCCGGGTTCAGCCGTCTGCTCCGCTCCAGAGCCTGAGCAGTCCGCCCCACCGGTGCCCAGTCCAGGCCTGGTTGTTTTCCCAGCTCCATGGCCGGAGCCGGTTGCCCCACCGGTGCCCAGTCCAGGCCCGGGTGTTTGCCCCGCTCCATGGCCGGAGCCGTTTGCCCCACCGGTGCCCAGTCCGGGTTCAGCCGTCTGCTCCGCTCCAGAGCCTGAGCAGTCCGCCCCACCGGTGCCCAGTCCAGGCCCGGTTGTTTTCCCAGCTCCATGGCCGGAGCCGGTTGCCCCACCGGTGCCCAGTCCAGGCCCGGGTGTTTGCCCCGCTCCATGGCCGGAGCCGTTTTCTCCACCGGTGCCCAGTCCGGGCCCGGTTGTTTTCCCCGCTCCTGAGCCGGAGCCGTTTGCTGCAGGAGGGACTGGTGCAATTCACAAAATGGATGGCATCATGAGGAAGGAAAATTATGTGGATGTATTGAAGCAACATCTCTACACATCAGTCAGGAAGTTAAAGCTTGGTAGCAAATGGGTCTACCAAATGAACATACTTCCAAAGCTGTGGCAAAATGGCTTAAAGACAACAAAGTCAAGGTATTGGAGTGGCCAACACAAATCTCTGACCTCAATCCTATAGAATATTTGTGGGCAGAACTGAAAAAGCGTGTGCGAGAAAGGAGGCCTACAAACCTTACTCAGTTACACCAGTTCTGTCAGGAGGAATTGGCCAAAATTCACCCAACTTATTGTGGGAAGCATGTGGAAGGCTACCCGTAATGTTTGACCCAAGTTAAACAATTTAAAGGCAATGCTACCAAATACTAATTGAGTGTATGTAAACTTGTGTCCCACTGGGAATGTGATGAAAGAAATAAAAGCTGAAACAAATCATTCCCTCTACTATTATTCTGACATTTCACATTCTTAAAATAAAGTGGTGATCCTAACTGACCTGAGACAGGGAATTTTTACTAGGATTAAATGTCAGGAGTTGTGAAAAACTGAGTTTAAATGTATTTGGCTAAGGTGTATATAAGATTCAGACTTCAAGTGTATTTGATGTTTCTACATTGGAACCAACATGTTGCTCGACCTTATTCATCGTATTCTTATTCAAACGTGTACCTTGCTGACACTGGCTTTTTACCATGCGTAAATTCAAGGTCAGAATACGGGTAGAGAGAAAAGTGCATAAAAATTGCATAAAGTCAATTTATGCACGGATAACTCGGGTCTGAATTCCCCCCCATAGTAATTACTGAAGACATCACAGCTAAAAAGTTTTTGCCCATGCAGTATTAGATAAGCTGTCTCAGCTGGACAGTGAAAAGTTCATTACCATTGTTTCATTGTTACACAACCCAATGACCCAGGCCTCCAGAGAAAGCCTGACAGAGCTCCAGTTTCAACACCACTATGTAGGCCTATCTAAGAATGCAGTTAGTGTGGCTCTCTGTTTGACCGGCCAGCCTGGATAGGGGAGAGAGAGGGGAGAGTGAGAGCTAGGCCCTGGGGTCGAGTCCTCAAAGTGCCTGGTATGCTCTACTTAAAGATCTGTAAATAGGGTGATTCACAGTGATCTTTCGGCAGTATCATGGGATGTGCTTGATTTGAGGATCATGGGAAACTGGGCTAGGTTGTGGACAGGACAGCAGGCCATGCTACTGTGCGGCTGGAGGACCGTGCTCTTTTTATCTTCAGCAGTTGAGTCTGTATGACCCAGCACAGCTACCGTAAGAATAATAATACCATGCTTCCTAATAAGAGGCCCTTAAACAGCAACACTTACTACAGATGTAGGATCTTAATCTTCCTTTGTTGCTGAGAATTGTCCTGCACAGCAGGAAATGCCAACTTGAAAGGCTGCTTAAATTTGTCATTTCCACTTTTAAATGTCTGACTTGATTTGCCCTAACAAATTGTCCATGAATTATAATCCACATAATAATGCACATTTCCTATTGCTGCAGAATTATTTTCCTGTTGTAGCAAACTGGCACAAATTAAGATTCTGCATCTGTAAATTATTGTATATTGGAATAAATGTTTGCAAATGTCAACATCTTAATAACCAACATTGTATTTACAATGTAAACGGACCTGTCATATGAACCCTGGTGATCTCCAGTACAGTTGATTGGCCTTAATCAGCACAATTAAGTCCTGTACCCAGGGAAGGGATTCATTGTGACACAGCAGACTGAGTGGAGGAGGCTGTAGCAAGCGGTTGCTACAGTAAATTACCTCCAGTGGATGTGGAGGCTCTAACGGAAACTAAACAGGGATGCTGAATGCACCTCTATCTGCAGCTCATTACCCTTCCCTCCATTCCCAGGAGGCTTGGCTCCGGTTCACGCCCAGCGCTCTCCTGCCAGGAGGAGGGTGATTACAACCATTTAGTCGAGAAGGGTCTCTCTCTCTCGCCCCTGCTTATACCCCTCTCCTCTCTCCCTTTTTACCTCGTAGCCACCACAGGCAATTCATTTGTTGATTTATATAGTTTTGTATCAATGCATCAACATATGATAAGAATGCTCTGAGAAAAACGGGTTTTGAATGCAGAGCAGAATTTTTATTTGCTATGAGGCTAACAGAAAACAGCCAGGGACGATGAAAATAATAGAATCATGAATCATACATCAGCATGTTGTCTGACAACAGAACACAACTATAGAAATAAACCCAGATTAGGCTCTGTGAAGTGAGATTGCAGTGGTGTGTAGCCGAGTGGGGCAACTGATGGGAATTATGCACTGCAGTCGTTCCCAAACTGTGGAGGGCACGAGGGGTTGCACTGGAGTTCCCCAAAATGTATTGTTTTTAATTAACTCAGTCGGGCTTTCAACTTACTCTTGTTGCAATTTCGAAATTGGTAGTGCATCAGCAGTTTTTCCTTTTGTCATGTCAGTCGTTAGAGAGCTATTTATAACTTGTCAGAAATGTCCAGATCAACTAGCCCATGTCAGCTAATGTTTTTTAGCTAGGTTTTTTAGCCCATTGATTTTGTTGTAATGTTTAAAATCACTCAGATATTACATAAACACACATAAGACGTGCCAACATGTATAGAATTGCAGGAAATTAGCTTTAAAACGACAAAATCTTCTCTCCGCCCAATGGCAAATGTGTAGAATTGCAGGAAATTAGCTTTAAAATGGCAAAATATTTCTCCATCCCATGGCAAAATGTGTTCCCAAATGATGGAAGGCGAGTCTGAATGAACAAGTTTGGGAACCCCTGATGTACTCTATGTATAAAGGTGGTATTGTATGGGTGTCTGTGAGGGGAAGATGCTTATGCATTTCTCTGCCAAGGCTCCACATACTCCAAACCCAGATGGGCAAAGATGTCCTCCTCAGTAGTCGCCGGTAGGAATAGTTTCTGGAGAAAGAACAAAGACAAAATTGATGGTTGGATTCAGAAATATGGTAGATATAAGAGATATGTGAAGTTGAGATTTGCAACATCACAAACACATAAATAGACTGTGAGAGTTGACATGGCTTGACGGCAAGATGCCACGCTCGCACTGAAAACATCTCAAGTTTCAAACCATAGAAGCCCAGGTATGAGCAGATCAGAGGTCACTCATGTTAGTCTCAGATGAACTTAAAGATAACATCACTATATCCATAGGTCAACAAAGACATTTCTCGTCTGACTTACAACAGTACCCCTTGAACCAAGCATGCGCAGTTGCTACGGTTTGATGAACTAACTAATAAAGTAGAATGGAGGCTACACTGACCATTGTGTGAGCACCAGATTTATATCCAGGTGTTTGAGTCCTCCTCACAGTCATAAAAACTCTGAACTTGCTCTAAGTAATGCCACTCTTGAAAATACAATAATTTTCACTGACAAATCACGGAAGGGATTTTAATGGTTTGGCGTACACAAACATCATATGACAAGTTATGTCTATATAGCTACATTGGGGTGGCCAGCCTCACCTTATGAGCGTAAGATGCCCGGTGAAAAGCTGTAATCCTTGAAGTGCTAAACTAGACCTGACAGAGGGAAAACAGGTACGTGTTGGGCCCCTCTGCCAGCTAATTTATTTATTTAACCTTTATTTATCTAGGCAAGTCAGTTAAGAACAAATTCTTATTTATTTACAATGACGGCCTACCTATAGCGTCAGCCCCTGGAACAAATTAGGGTTAAGTGCCTTGCTCCAAGACACATCGGGTATTTGAACCAGCAACCTTTCGGTTACTGGCCCAACGTTCTAACCGCTGGGCAACCTGCCGCCCTAGGCCACCTGCAGCCCATCTGTTAATGGCAGATGATAAACAATCATGCCTGGTAGGAGAGAGGGAAAATCACTTCTAGGCATGTATCCTGCCATTCTAGCCCGTTATTTACAATGCAAATGACAAGGGGGACATTACAGGCCCTGAGTGCATGCTGGGTAAAAGCAGTCAGGCCAGCCCAGGTCCAATCTGTATAAATATCACTCCCTCAGTCTTCATTTGACTTCTGTCTCGGTTGATAAAATCAATCTTACAAACAGTCAAGGCTTAAATCTTGATAATCTAAATTGAATTATGACCCGACACTCAGCAAACGCAGTCATGCCCGCATGGCTGGCAGGGGCACACACACACACACACACACACACACACACACACACAAACACTTTTGAGGCACCAGCTAAGTGGATGATTGGTTCTCTGTAGGTCACCTTCGCTCACTCTCACATACTGTATAGTAAACTCTAGAGAAAACACCCCCATGGTTACAGCACATTAAAACTTTTCCACAGAGATGGGTGCCATTTGCTCTATGCTCTATTAACGAGATGCATGCTTACTGTTCAAAAGGCTCACTGAAAAGCTATGGTAAGCTCTAAGGTCCAACTAACAAAGGAAACAGTACAGACAAGGATCAGCTCCAACTATGGACCAATTTAGCCATTGTCCTGGATCAGGACTAAACCTGCTCTGTCAAAATGTGAACTCTGGCCAATCCCTACAATCCCCTCTGGGGATAACTTTGCTTTACTTACTGACCACAACAAACTCTCTGAAAGCTTTGACCAAGAACATGTTGTTGCTCTTCTGAGCCTTGCCTTACTTGACTTAAACCCTTTTACTCCGTAAGGAGCCTATTTCATCCACATATGATTTCCGACAGAGTAAGTGCAGCAATACCAGCTCAGGCCAAAGGGCAGAGGAGCAGCGGTGTGTGTTACTGCACGTCAATGTCCTTGCCTTAATGACCGTCTAATCAGCTGTGTATTTCCTCTGACCGCTGCATAATTACAGCTCTCATGGATGTGAAGAGATATCAGGCCCTCTAAACACCTGCCTTTGTCACTGCCTCCCTGCCATGACACACAGGCTGATGGAGGACCTAATGGAAATGATTGGCTGCCACTCAAAGAGCCATGCACATCCACACAAACACACAAATGAATGCACACAAACATGCACACACACACAAATTCAAACATTTGTTTTACTATATTTGTGGGGACCAAACAATTGATTCTCTTTCAAAAAACTATTTTCCCTTAATCCTAAACCTAACCCTAAACTAGTATTTTTCTTTGTGGAGAAATGTCTGAATTTTCCTTGTTTTACTATCTTTGTGAGTCACCACAAGGATAGTAAAACCACACACACACACACTCATTGGAACAGACTTGCTGGCTTGCCGGTCCTCAGACACAGAGATAAGCAAACAGTTGAATAAAAATACAAACTCATAGGAACATGTAAATACAAATGTTACAAACACTACTAACTGTAACGAATGCCCCGCGCAGAGCGACGGTCCCTCCTCCTCTCCAGCGATCATCCTCGCTGGCGTTCTAACCGGCGGTAGGGGGAAGATAGTAGCAACATGACCCACACCTGTTCCACATTGGTCATCAGGGTCACTATTTAACCTTGTGTATTTTGTTTCAACCCTCGCGGGTTATTGTCTTTGTGTATTGCTGTTCTGTATTAAATGTTAATCGCTAAACCTGTTCATCTCTGTTTGTCTTTCGCCTCTACACTCACTTTCACCCCTCGCAATATCACACTAACACACAACAGGTGGCCTGTCAGACAGTACTTTCTTTTGATTGTACTCAGTGTCAAAAAAATCAATCAATCAAAATTTATTTATAAAGCGCTTTTTACATCAGCCGATGTCACAAAGTGCTATACAGAAACCCAGCCTAAAACCCCAAACAGCAAGCAATGCAGATGTAGAAGCACGGTGGCTAGGAAAAACTCCCTAGAAAGGCAAAACCTAGGAAGAAACCTAGAGAGGAACCAGGCTCTGAGGGGTGGCCAGTCCTCTTCTGGCTGTGCCGGGTGGAGATTAAAACAATTTATGGCCATTAAGGCCAGTTCTTTCTCCAAGATGTTCAAATGTTCATAGATGACCAGCAGGGTCAAATAATAATAAAAGTAGTTGTGGAGGTTGCAACAGGTAAATACATCAGCAGTGAATGTCACTTGGTTTTTCAGTGCAATAGAGCGAGAGTGAGGTGAAAACAGCAGGTCTGGGACAGGGTGGCACGTCCAATGAACAGGTCAGGGTTCCATAACCGCAGGCAGAGGAGTTGAAACCGGTGCAGCAGCACAACCAGGTGGACTGGGGATCATCAGGACAGGTGGTCCTGAAGCATGGTCCTCCGGGTAGGCTCAGGTCCTCCGGGAGAGGAGGTAGAGTGGGAGAGAGAGCGAATTAGAGGGAGCATACTTAAATTCACACAAGACACTGGATAATAACATCAGATTTAACAAACTGACCCTAGCCCCCTGGCACATAGACTATTGCAGCATAGGTACTGGAGGCTGAGACAGGGGGGTCAGGAGACACTGTGGCCCCCTCCGACAATACCCAGACAATACCCCCGGACAGGGCCAAACCAGGCAGGATATAACCTCACCCACTCTGCCAAGCACAGCCCCTACACCAAAAGGGGGATATCAACAACCACCAACTTACTACCCTGAGACAAGGCTGAGTATAGTCCACGAAAAGATCCCCTCCACTGCACAAGCCAGAGGGGGCGACAAACCGGACAGGAAGTGACGCACCCCTCATGGGAATGGCATGGAAAGCACCAGTAAGCCAGTGACTCAGCCCCCGTAATAGGGTCAGAGGCAGAGAATCCCAATGGAGAGACGGGAACCGGCCAGGCAGAGACAGCAAGGGTGGTTCGTCGCTCCGGAGCCTTGCTGTTCACCCTTGCACCCCTGGGCCAGACTACACTCAATCATAGGACATACTGAAGAGGTGAGTCTTCAGTAAAGACTTAAAGATTGAGACAGAGTCTGCGTCTCTCACATGGATAGGCAGACCATTCCATAAAAATGGAGCTCTATAGGAGAAAGCCCTTCCTCCACCTGTTTGCTTAGAGATTCTAGGGACAATAAGGAGGCCTGCGTCTTGTGACCGGAGCGTACGTGTAGGTATGTACGGCAGGACCAAATCTGAGAGATAAGTAGGAGCAAGCCCATGTAATGCTTTGTAGGTTAGCAGTAAAACCTTGAAATCAGCCCTAGCCTTAACAGGAAGCCAGTGTAGAGAGGCTAGCACAGGAGTAATATGATCAAATCTTTTGGTTCTAGTCAGGATTCTAGCAGCCGTGTTTAGCACTAATTGAAGTTTATTTAGTGCTTTATCCGGGTAGCCGGAGAGTAGAGCATTGCAGTAATCTAATCTAGAAGTGACAAAAGCATGGATTAGCTTTTCCGCATCATTTTTGGAAAAAAAATGTCTGATTTTTGCAATGTTACGAAGATGGAAAAAAGCTATCCTTGAAATATTCTTGATATGTTCATTAAAAGAGAGATCAGGGTCCAGAGTAATGCCAAGGTCCTTCACGGTTTTTTGGGAGACGACTGTACAACCATCAAGATTAATTGTCAGATCCAAAAGCAGATCTCTTTGTTTCTTGGGACCTAGAACTAGCATCTCTGTTTTGTCAGAATTTAAAAGTAAAAAATTTGCCGCCATCCACTTCCTTATGTCTGAAACACAGGCTTCCAGGGCAGGCAATTTTGGTGCATCACCATGTTTCATCGAAATGTACAGCTGTGTGTCGTCCGCATAGCAATGGAAGTTAACATTATGTTTCCGAATGACATCACCAAGGGGTAAAATATATAGTGAAAACAAAAGTGGCCCCAAAACGGAACCTTGAGGAACACCGAAACTTACAATTGATTTGTCAGAGGACAAACCATCAACGGAGACAAACTGATATCTCTCCGACAAATAAGATCTAAACCAGGCAAGAACTTGTCCGTGTAGACCAATTAAGGTTTCCAATCTCTCCAAAAGAATATGATGGTCGATGGTGTCAAAAGCAGCACTAAGGTCTAAGAGCACGAGGACAGATGCAGAGCCCTGGTCTGACGCCATTAAAAGGTCGTTTACCACTTTCACAAGTGCAGTCTCAGTGCTATGATAGGGTCTAAAACCAGACTGAAGTGTTTCGTATACATTATTTGTCTTCAGGAAGGCAGTGAGTTGCTGCGCAACAGCTTTTTCTAAGATTTTTGAGAGAAATGGGAGATTCGATATAGGCCGATAGTTTTTTACATTTTCTGGGTCAAGGCTTGGCTTTTTCATGAGCGGCTTTATTACTGCCACTTTTAGAGAGTTTGGTACACATCCGGTGGAGAGGGAGCCATTTATTATGTTCAGCATAGGAGGGCCGAGCACAGGAAGTAGCTCTTTCAGTAGTTTAGTTGGAATAGGGTCCAGTATGCAGGTTGAAGGTTTAGAGGCCATGACAATTTTCATGAATGTGTCAAGAGATATAGGATTAAAACACTTGAGTGTCTCCATTGATCCCAGGTCCTGGCAGTTCTGTGCAGACTCAGGACAGCTGAGCTTTGGGGAAATATGCAGATTCAAAAAGGAGTCTGTAATTTGCTTTCTAATGATAAAGATCTTTTCGTTGAAGAAGTTCATGAATTCATCGCTGCTGAAGTGAAAGGCATCCTCTCTTGGGGAATGCTGCTTTTTAGTTAGCTTTGCAACAGTATCAAATAGAAATTTAGGATTATTCTTATTCTCCTCAATTAGGTTGGAAAAATAGGATGATCGAGCAGCAATGAGGACTTTTCGATACTGCACTGTACTTTCTTTCCAAGCTAGTAGGAAGACTTCCAGTTTGGTGGAGCGCCATTTCCGTTCCAGCTTTCTGCAAGCTTGCTTCAGAGCTCGGGTATTTTCTGTGTACCAGGGAGCTAGTTTCTTTTGGCAAATGTTTTTTGTTTTTAGGGGTGCGACTACATCTAAAGTATTACGCAAGGTTAAATTTAGATCCGCAGTTTGATTGTTAACTGATTTTTGTACTCCGACGTCCTTGGATAGGTGGAAGGAGTCTGGAAGGGCGTCTAGGAATCTTTGGGTTGTCCGAGAATTTATAGCACGGCTTTTGATGATCCTTGGTTGGGGTCTAAGCAGATTATTTGTTGCGATTGCAAACAAAATAAAATGGTGGTCCGATAGTCCAGGATTATGAGGAAAAACATTTAGATCCACAATATTTATTCCACGGGACAGAACTAGATCCAGTGTATGATTGTGGCAATGAGTAGGTCCGGAGACATGTTGGTCAAAACCCACTGAGTCGATGATGGCGCCGAAAGCCTTTTGTAGTGGATCTGTGGACTTTTCCATGTGAATGTTAAAGTCACCAAAAATTAGAATATTATCTGCCATGACTACAAGGTCTGATAGGAATTCAGAGAACTCAGTAAGGAACTCTGTATAAGGCCCAGGAGGCCTGTAAACAGTAGCTATAAAAAGTGATTGAGTGGGCTGCTTAGATTCCATGACTAGAAGCTCAAAAGATGAAAACGCTGTCCTTTTTTGGGGGGTAAATTGAAATTTGCTATCGTAAATGTTAGCAACACCTCCGCCTTTGCGGGATGCGCGGGGGACATGGTCACTAGTGTAACCAGGAGGAGAGGCCTCGTTTAACACAGTAAATTCATCAGGCTTAAGCCATGTTTCAGTCAGGCCAATCACATCAAGATTATGGTCAGTGATTAGTTCATTGACTATAACTGCCTTGGAAGTGAGGGATCTAACATTAAGTAACCCTATTTTAAGAAGTGAGATATCACAACCTCTTTCAATAATGACAGGAATGGAGGAGGTCTTTATTCCAGTGAGATTACTAAGGCGAACACCGCCATGTTTAGGTTTGCGCAACCTAGATCGAGGCACAGACACGGTCTCAATGGGGCTAACTGAGCTGACTACACTGACTATGCTAGTGGCAGACTCCACTAAACTGGCAGGCTGGCTAACAGCCTGCTCCCTGGCCTGCACCCTATCTCATAGTGGAGTTAGAGGAGTTAGAGCCTCGTCTATGTTCATAGATAAAATAAGAGCACCCCTCCAGCTAGGATGGAGTCCGTCACTCCTCAGCAGGCCAGGCTTGGTCCTGTTCGTGGGTGAGTCCCAGAAAGAGGGCCAATTGTCTACAAATTCTATCCTTTGGGAGGGGCAAAAATCAGTTTTCAAAAAACAGTGTCAATAATACACTGGCAGTATGTCTGAAGGACATGGCAATTCAGGACTGTTGTATTTGTTTTCCTCTGTTGGACAGCAAGAAATGGATTTAAATTATTCAAAGGAAAATAAGAATTTTGAAATAGTCACCTTTGAAAATCATCCATTTACATTTGTACCCAACTCTTTGACACCTCTGAAAAATTACCCAGGGCTAAAGAACACATTGTTTCCGTAAGAGAGAAACATATACAGAACCAGTCAAAACTATGATTCACAGCCAAGAGTGTGCAAAGCTGTCATCAAGGCAAAGGGTGGCTTCTTTAAAGAATCTAAAATATAACATATATTTTATATATGTAAAACAAAAAAAATAGAAAAACCCTCTAGTGAGTAGGTGTGTCCAAACTTTTGACTGATACTATACATTCACCTATTCTAATGTATCATATTTCTACTGTACCCTTTGCGTACTATTCCTGTGGGTCTCTCTATTAGAAATCCATAGATATCAAACCACATCAGGACTATTACATAAGGCATACAAGCGTGGGCCACAGCCTTCCTCCCTCTCTTTGTTTAGATATTTTTCTGGTTACTGTCACCACCTGGAAACATGTTGTTATTGCCAAGAGAGTGATGAATCGAAAAATCTTTTGATTGTCTCTAAGTTAATCTATCTTTATTGCAGCTCACAGGAAAGGGCTGACAGTGACGGAAAAGTGAGAGTCGATTAGGGCCTCTGCTGTCCTACTGAAACGATCTACCCACGATCAACACACACACGCACACAGCTTTCTCCAGGCACCCTGGGACCGCAGAATAGAACCAGGGAGAGAAAGGAGACGACTCCGATACCTCACTAATCAACCCAGCAATTAGTTTCAGCATCATGAACCACTCGGAACCATAAAAAGGCTATTGAGCTGAATGTGGTTTACATTGCTTAGCTCTCTCAGCCTGCTAATCAGCCAGATACACTGGGCAGTAAGGGGAAACAGTGCCAGATAATCAGCCTTTTAATCATACACACAGAATTAGTTGATTTGGCCACCAGGATTTCACATATTTGTTTCATTTGTGTTTATGCAGCCACATAAACATTAGTAAACGTTATTTGTGTCCAAATGTAATGAGCAAAGGAATACAAAGTCATTAGGCCAGTGTAATATGACCTCACTGCATCTCATTGTCTATTAAGCAGAATGCTCTATTTCTTTCCTAACAGTTTCCTTCAACCCTACTTCATAAGGCCTACATAACACAGCACTGTCACACAACTAACAGAAGCCCAAATCACACGCCCGTCAACTATGTGAATTTGCGTATGCGAGAGTAGAGAGCGTTAGTTCACAAAGACAGTGTATTGTTCGCCAGCGTAATTGTCATAAAAAGCCATTGTAAACAGTTGTATTCACTCTCGAAATCGGAGTTACCTCATTCCTCGAGGTTTCCAGCTGTAGCCTAGGTTATAATATGCCTATGATCGAAATCAGCACAGAAAGGCTGCCATTGTTTATCTATACATAAAACTTTACTTAGTAAAGTAAAGATGAAAAAAATTATTCTAATTCCCTTTCGACCCACTCAATCTCTAGACCAGACCAATTTGAAGCAAAGCACTCAATAACCATGCAGTTTGTTTGAAATTTATAAATGAAATTGTCTGTAAGCAAAAATGGCGAAACTGTCAAGAATTTACATTGACAACGTGATTTACAGTGCCTTCAGAAAGTATTTAAACCCCTTGAATTTTTCCAAATTTTGTCGTGTTACAGCCTGCATTTAAAATTGATTAGATTGAGATTTTGGGTCACTGGCCTACACACAATGTCCCATAATATAAAAGTGGAATTGTGTTTTTAGAAATGTTTACAAAAACATTACAAATGAAAAGCTGAAATGTGTTGAGTCAATAAGTATGCAACCCCTTTGTTATGGCAAGCCTAAATAAGTTCAGGAGCAAAAATGTGTTCAACAAGTCACATAAAAAGTTGCATGGACTCACTTTGTGTGCAATAATAGTGTTTAAGATAATTTTTGAATAACTACCTCATCTCAATACCCCGCACATACAATTATCTGTAAGGTCCCTCAGTCAAGCACCGAATTTAGAACACAGATTCAACCACATTGCCTAGCAAAGAAGGGCACCTGTTGGTAGATAAAAAAAAAAAAAAGAAATGAAAAATTGAATATCCCTTTGCGCATGGTGAAGTTACTAATTTAACTTTAGATGGTGTATCAATACACTCATGAGGCCAATGGGGTTTACATGAGGCCAATGGGGTTTAAAACAGTTAGAGTTTAATGGCTGTGATAGGAGAAAACTGTGGAGTGGTGTAACTACAACATTGTAGTTACTCCACAATACTAACTAAATGACTCGGTCCTGGCCCCGTGACACTGCTTTGAAATAAATGTTTATTACCAAAGCTTTATTAAAAGATCAAGTTTGGTAGCAGCAAAACAGTGAGCGGACATCCCATTTTTATCTATACAAATATATGTAGGCTATTGCATTATTTTTGCCAGCTCCTGTTATTATTTTGGATGTGTAAAAACCCCTCCGTGTAGGCTATATGCCTATATTTTTTTAGCCCATGCTATTTAATAAACTGTAGTTTCAATCCATAATTGTTGTGTTCCGCAGCAAGAAAACCAAATAATGTCGCTCAAACAGAAGGGTGACAAACAAAGAGTCACTGACAACAACCAAAACGAAACAGGTGGGATTTTAGGAGGGGTTCTGAAAGACACTCATGGGGGTGTCCACTGAAAGTTGACTAGCAACAACAACTGGAACCTTAAAAGACACTAACCATGAGCGCCCACAACATTTGCCCAAGAGCAGGCAAACAAAAATAAAACCCACACCAAACTTAAAGACAGGAAGCAAACCAAAAACTGGAGCAAAATTAAAACAGGGAAGACCACTTTCTAACATCCAACCTCGAAATGTAAATGGAGAAACCAAAGCCTGTAACAATAATGAACTAGGAGGAGAATATTTTGTTACCCTAGCCCAAATTGGAGTTGATGACAATGCAAAGACTGTCAATAATGTACAGAACTTGAGACAAACACATGCAGTATTAAGCCATCGAGCACCTTGATTGCCAGTGTGTGGCCAAGCCCTCGTCACACCTACAACTTGTTTATTCATCAAAACCCAGCACTTTCGCGCCACCGCCAGCTATTGCGCTCATAATAATGGCTGTTAAAATAGCTATAAATATTTCTGACACACCCCCGGATCTATTGTGCTACCGCCAGCGCTTTGTCTCACCTTTGAATAAGGTTTGTTAAAATAGAGCCCTGGGTGTTTTGCCGGCTCTCTCTTGTACGGTCCCCAACAGAATACTCCGTTAATGACAACAATAAATTACATTTCCCTGGTCTACTGAAGCCTGTAAATAATGAATTGGTTTGTTCTAAAGGGACTGGTTTTGCATGACCAATTTAATTCCTTCTGCATCCAGACAATGTGATCCGATGCTGCTGCATCAGCAGAACGAGGGTTCTGCTCAATTAAAAAAGCATCTGCAAAACATGAGCTTTGTTTGGAAGTTTTTCTTTAACTGTGCTTTCATCTTATAATGAGTTTATTCTTAAAAGTCTGGGGGGATGGGCAGATCATTTAGATATTTTATTTGAATTTTAGGACCCCTTTAGGTATAAAATATGTATGTATATATATATATACACACAGTGGGGAGAACAAGTATTTGATACACTGCCGATTTTGCAGGTTTTCCTACTTACAAAGCATGTAGAGGTATGTCATTTTTATCATAGGTACACTTCAACTGTGAGAGACGGAATCTAAAACAAAAATACAGAAAATCACATCGTATGATTTTTAAATAATTAATTTGCATTTTATTGCATGACATAAGTATTTGATCACCTACCAACCAGTAAGAATTCCGTCTCTCACAGACCTGTTAGTTTTTCTTTAAGAAGCCCTCCTGTTCTCCACTCATTACCTGTATTAACTGCACCTGTTTGAACTCGTTACCTGTATAAAAGACACCTGTCCACACACTCAAACGTACTCCACACACTCAATCAAACAGCTGTGTAAGGACATCAGGGATAAAATTGTAGACCTGCACAAGGCTGGGATGGGCTACAGGACAATAGGCAAGCAGCTTGGTGAGAAGGCAACAACTGTTGGCGCAATTATTAGAAAATGGAAGAAGTTCAAGATGACGGTCAATCTCCCTCGGTCTGGGGCACCATGCAAGATCTCACCTCGTGGGGCATCAATGATCATGAGGAAGGTGAGGGATCAGCCCAGAACTACACTGCAGGACCTGGTCAATGACCTGAAGAGAGCTGGGACCACAGTCTCAAAGAAAACCATTAGTAACACACTGCGCCGTCATGGATTAAAATCCTGCAGCGCACGCAAGGTCCCCCTGCTCAAGCCAGCGCATGTCCAGGCCCGTCTGAAGTTTGCCAATGACCATCTGGATGATCCAGAGGAGGAATGGGAGAAGGTCATGTGGTCTGATGAGACAAAAATAGAGCTTTTTGGTCTAAACTCCACTCGCCGTGTTTGGAGGAAGAAGAAGGATGAGTACAACCCCAAGAACACCATCCCAACCGTGAAGCATGGAGGTGGAAACATCATTCTTTGGGGATGCTTTTCTGCAAAGGGGACAGGACGACTGCACCGTATTGAGGGGAGGATGGATGGGGCCATGTATCGCGAGATCTTGGCCAACAACCTCTTCCCTCAGTAAGAGCATTGAAGATGGGTCATGGCTGGGTCTTCCAGCATGACAACGACCCGAAACACACAGCCAGGGCAACTAAGGAGTGGCTCCGTAAGAAGCACCTCAAGGTCCTGGAGTGGCCTAGCCAGTCTCCAGACCTGAACCCAATAGAAAATCTTTGGAGGGAGTTGAAAGTCCGTATTGCCCAGCGACAGCCCCGAAACCTGAAGGATCTGTATGGAGGAGTGGGCCAAAATCCCTGCTGCAGTGTGTGCAAACCTGGTCAAGAACTACAGGAAACGTATGATCTCTGTAATTGCAAACAAAGGTTTCTCTACCAAATATTAAGTTCTGCTTTTCTGATGTATCAAATACTTATGTCATGCAATAAAATGCAAATTAATTACTTAAAAATCATACAATGTTATTTTCTGGATTTTTGTATCAAATACTTGTTCTCCCCACTGTATATATATATATATATAAAACAATTATTTGATCAAATATTTAAATTTGGCCTTTTTCTAATATAACCCAGGGAAACGCATTGAATAACACATTTTTTGGGTAGGCACAAAGCTACCTTCATACTTCCATTGTTTTTTAAAAACCGGTACCGGTTTCCTTTAGACTAGTCCTGTGACACTTGTCCGGAGACCACCATCAGGTTTGAGAGTCTCCCCTTTCCATAGAGTGCTCATCATAGTTCAAACCGTTTGGATGCTACAGACGTTTACGTGAGAAGATCGATTTTCGGGATTTGTCTCATGGTCTGACAAACACCGCCCTAGCCCTGCCACCTTTCACCGCAGACACGGAAGTGCAACAAACAGTAGGTTGATGCCGTGGATTGAGACACATCCAATGCAAAAAAAACACATCTCTAGCTTAAACTGACAGATTTTGATGGGGATTTTTAAAATTATTTTACATAGATTGACGCACCAGTGTATCAATCGACTCTAGGGGGTTAAGATACAACTGATTTGAATGTTTATTCTATTGTATAGAAACAGTTGCTGTTGAAATTATAAAAACACGTCAAATGTGCCGTTTCACATGTAAAAATTGCATTGTCACATGTGAAACAGCTGTTTTCACATGTTGAGCCTAAAATGTACATGTGAAACCATAATATCATATGTATTACATTTAGTTCACGTTATCACCACCTTTTCACATATGAGGAGAATAACATGTTTTCACCTCACGTGAATGGCAGTTAATACATTTGAATTTTTGTAGCTACTTTTAAATAAATACCGGCAGTCAACTTGTGCAATATGTTAGGCAATAAAGCAGAACGCATTCTTAATTTCACCTGTCACATTATTATTCATTGTGAAGCTTACCGGTAGTCCCCAGCCACATGGTAATTGTTTACAAGCACACAATGACAAGTGAACGACAAGCCTTGTGAATCACTTACTGTTGAGCAGCACGTGCCAAGTGATCTAGTTACAGTATGGAATTTACAACTAAATGTTTGCCAGCTAGATATCTTATAACTACAGTTGTGCATTTGGTTTGCTAATTTAGTAGCTAGTTATATAGCTTTAAGTTAACTTATCTAGCTATTAAGTGTTTAGCTTCTTGCAAAATCAAGCTTCTCTTGGTAACAGCAAGAGAAGCTTTTGTTACTTGTATCATTTTATGAGCTGTGATGTATGTCCTGCTAATAGTTTATGTCAAAGACTGTATAAAATGTTAGCAATGCGCTAGTGAGCATTCACTATAGGATTTGACATGTACTTGTTAGCATTTATAACCTTTGGATTAAAGAGGCTCAGTGGGGTTAGAAAATATTGCCCCTTGTCTTTACTGCCAATATTACCGAATATCCCGGGATGGCACAAGGTCGGAATGAAGCTATGACAGTCTGGATACCGTCCAAGTCTAGATGTTTCCCATGAAAGTAAACTCCACGTGAAAATCTCACTTTCACGTGTGGAATTACAAGTTCACATGTGAAAAACAATCATTTGTCAAAATCTAATTTGCAATTTCATATATGGAAAAACATTCACATGTGATTGTTATTCGAATAAACTTGTAAACAAAGTAAATGTAAAACAAACTATAGCCTAAAAACATGGTTAAAACTATCATTTTTATATCAGAGATGGTTAGTACTTGCATCCATAGCGTTGCATTTCTCCAGCCCCATCCCTCAGCTTTTTACAGAAACTGTGGCGGGGAGTACAAAACATTAATGTTTCAATTAGGACTGCCGAACTCCTTTAATAGAGTAATATTATATGGTGCAAATATTATATAGTGTTATTATATGGTGCAATCCTCTAGTGAGGGAGTTTATTTTGTGCCATTAATACCAAGCAAAACTCCTGAAGTCGGGAACAAATTTCTTAGTATTGCAAACAAAAATAATAATATTGAAAGTAAAACATAAACCCAAACGTATTGTTAGCAAAATAAAATATTGCAAAATAATTTCAAAATGAGAGTGCAAATTAATTGTAAATTGATGCAAAACATTTTTTTTTATCATAACGCAATTAATTAAAATGCCTCACTCTTTCCTGCAATTTTGGTTATTTTACCCTGGCCTTTGCTTTCGCTAACTTTTTTTGGTTAAAAAATAATGAGTAAAAAAACTAAATAAAAAACATGACAAATGAAACATGACAAATGAAACTTCAAATATCTGACTTCATGTTTTGTCACATTTTGTCACATTATTTTTTTCATGTTTTTTTGTAAGGGCTCACATACACACGGTCATTGGTGTCTCTAGTTTTTCACTGTAGTAACATAACTCATAGAACATGTCATGGTTACAGAACTGCACACAAAAGCAGGAGGTTCTGCCTGATACATGCCGCAGGACATTTCAATGTATGTTCAGTGGAGTGTACCATGAATTATTCATGGTCCAAACTGAAATTGGATCTATGGATGGATGGGTGCCTGTGCCACCCACCGCAAGGGCCATGTCAATTAATGCTACATGACAGGCAGACACACCCAACATCGGAGCTGGAGTGAAAACCATTTCATCAATAATGCAGCAGGATCCGTCTCTAGAGTTAGCCCGATTGACGACACCCCACTCCTATCCGCTCCCCCCATCTCTCTCATCCTCCCCCTCATATTCTCTTCTGACTTCTAAGTTCAGAACAATTTCTTTATCTTTATAATTCCATAAGAATAGATTGCAACAATAGTTGTGTATTCAGGGATAATAGCTTGAGATTGAATTCCATTTGACACAAAAACATTTGTGGGGAATAGGATTTATAAATACCACTTTGTGGGAGGATGGGAAGGAGGGGGTTAAGGGGAGGAAATGAGGGGGCGATGGTGAGAGGGTTGGCAAAGAAAGAGGATGTGAGAGGAAATTTCAGTGATGTATTGTTCACCCTGGTGGGAGGACTGTTCTAATCAATGTGTTTCTCCCTCTGTCTTGGGTCTCTCTTTTCTCTCACAAGATTTCTTGATCTCTCCATCCATACCTCAATCTAATTTTCATTGCTTCACTCAGAAAGGCTAGCCTCACACGAACCATCCTGATCTTGTGAGCTTACATTCTATTTCGAAACACGGATACACAGGGGCGCAACTTTGGTTTTAGAAGTGGGGGAGACATAATAAAAAATATAAAAAAATATCCAGTTGGAAAAACACTACAAACAGCCTACCCGACTGTTCTAAGGCATCTGCATGGTCCTAAAGCACACTGTTGCATTGTTTTGTATCACATTCTAATGATAAAACTGGGGGGGACAAAAAAATGCAATTGCAGAATATGAGGTTGGACATGTCCACCCCCATCCCCAGTGAAAGTTGCTCCCCTGCGTATACAGTCTGGCCACGACCAGATTCAAACTGTTTGAGTCCCTCCCTTCACTCCACTGTATGGCCTGACCAATCAGAGTCCTCTGATAATCTGTGGGTGTAGTTTAGTTGATGACGACAATGAGTCAGTGCCTGTACTGGGCGCGGAAGTCAAAAATCCTAACAACAATGGCTGATCTTGAGCAAGTTGGTGTTGATGCTGCTGTAGCAGCAGTTATATCAGAATGGGAGAGCATAACTAAACTGAAAGAACAGTAAAAACTGCATTGAAGGCTTTTCTCGATGGAGTAGATGTTTTCGATCTTCTACCGGCTGGGTCGGAAAAGCTTGATTTACCACCGAGCTCCTCTGGAAGTCAAGAAAATGGGACGGATCCAGGACCCAATTCTCATTGCCAGGTTGTTTTCGGTAGCCCAGAGTCTTGATTAAAGTTAAATAAAGTTTGATTTGATTTATTCTTTAACTTTGTTGGTTGAGATGGACGTGAATCCAACATATCAATATGTAGTCACTTTACCCCTACATGTACATATCTGACCCGATTCAGGAAGCTAGGCGAATGTCGCAAGTCCCGACTTCACAGGAGAGCCTTTTGAACGTAAAAAATATTTTTTTATCAAAATGCAGAAATGCCTTCTCGAACATGTGAACTATCATGTGCATTAATACCAAACATGTATGCCATCTGTAAATATGAATAAAGTTGTTAAATTACGAGCCTAGTCTGTTCAGCCACAGAAATAGACAGGAACCTTCTGGCTAGTCATGATTGGCTGAGATAATGAGTGAGCTGGACATGGAATGGTATGCACACATCTGCCTATTGGAGCTGGTCAGTATGTCTAGGTAATCGTGTCAAACGCGGCTTTTAATTTTTTTTTAATCGCATAGTAAAACTGCATAAACCTAATGTCAAGTTAAAGTGTACAATGGCTAACGTTAGCTGGCTGGAGTATGATAGCTAAGGAGATGGAGTAAACACCTGTCTGGATTACATCTTCAAACTAAGGACAACCATGCAACCATGATGTATATGGGTAAGATAGTTTAGCGAGCTACATTTTAAGATGTTACAGGTTTCTAATTTTGACAGAAAGTGGTTTCATTTCAAGTGTACTGGCTGGGTCGCTAGCTAACAGTATGTGTATGATCTTATTCTTCGTATCTCAGACACATTTTCTTTACTAATTATAGCCATTGCACCTGGTTGGTTACCTACCTGCAGATTCATGTAGGGTAGTAATGTCATTGTAAGAATACAACCCGGAGGCAGATGTTAGGTCCCACTTGCAGAGCTTGCAAATGCTGTTTTTAATATATTCCAGGATCAGGCAAAAAGAGTAGTCAGATGTACAGGCAGAGGTCGTTAACAGGTAGTCCAAAGAAAAACAGCAACAGTACAAAAGGAGCAGGCTAACGGGGTAATCCAAAAACTAGAACAGGTTGGTACACGGGCAGACTCAGGCTAAGGTACAGATAGGGATAAGACGGACTCGAAAACTCAAGGCAAGAAAAAAAGGTCAAAAACTGGAATCACAATCAATATGTTTACGAAGGGCTTAGTAGGGTTGCCCATACAAACAATACCTCACACAGAAGGGAGAATGTGTGTCAAATCGGAGGGCCTATTGTCCGATCCTCTGGCAGTCTCTATGGGGGTGCCACAGGGTTCAATTCTTGGGCCAACCCTTTTCTCTATATATATCAACGATGTTGCTCTCGCTGCTGGTGACTCTCTCATCCATCTCTACGCAGATGACACCATTCTGTATACAACTGGACCCTCTTTGGATACTGTGTTTACTAACCTTCAATCAAGCTTCAATGCCATACAACACTCCTTCCGTGGCCTACAACTGCTCTTAAACGCTAGTAAAACTAAGTGCATGCTTTTCTATCGAACAATGCCAGCACCCGCCCACCGGACTATCATCACTACTCTCGACGGATCCGAATTAGAATACGTGGACACCTACAAATACCTAGGCATCTGGTTAGACTATAAACTCAACTTCCAGACTCACATCAACCATCTCCAATCCAAAATTAAATCCAGAATTGGCTTCCTATTTCGCAACAGAGCCTCCTTCACTCATGCTGCCAAACATGCCCTTGTAAAACTGACTATCCTACCGATCCTTGATTTTGGCGATGTCATTTACAAACTAGCCTCCAACACTCTACTTAGCAAATTGGATGTAGTCTATCATAGTGCCATCCGTTTTGTCACCAAAGCCCCTTACACTACCCACCACTGCGACCTGTATGCTCTCGTTGGCTGGCCTTCACTATACATTCGTCGCCAAACCCACTGGCTCCAGGTCATCTATAAGTCTTTATTAGGTAAATCCCCGCCCTATCTCAGCTCACTGGTCACCATAGCAACACCCACCCGTAGCATGCGCTCCAGCAGGTATATCTCACTGGTCACCCCCAAAGCCAACACCTCCTTTGGCCGCCATTCCTTCCAGTTCGCTGCTGCCAATGACTGGAACGAATTGCAAAAATCATTGAAGCTAGAGGTTCCTATCTCCCTCAATACCTTTAAGCATCAGCTGTCAAAGCTGCTTATCGATCGCTGCACCTGTATATAGCCCTTCTGTAAATAGCCCACACTACTACCTCATCCCCATATTTATTTTTGTTTATTTTTCACTAATCTTGCACTCCAGTATCTCTATTTGCACATCATAATTTGCACATCCTTCATTCCTGTGTTAATGATGATAATTCTGTAATTTATTTCTACTCTATAGTCTATTTATTGTCCTACCTCCCAACCTTACTGCATTTTTGCACTACATTTTGCACTCTGTTTATAGATTTTCTATTGTGTTTTTTGACTGTTTGTTTAATGTGTAACTCTGTTGTTATTTGTCGCACTGCTTTGCTTTGTCTTGGCCAGGTCGCAGTTGCAAATGAGAACTTGTTCTCAACTGACCTACCTGGTTAAATAAAGGTGAAATAAAAATAAAAAAATAAATAAAAATGAAGCTGGGATATATACTGGTGGGGGAATGGAAAACAGCTGTTTAGAATTCTGGTGATTGGGAACGGAGAGGAGTGTTGCATTCATGTGGGTTGGGATCTTGGTGAGTATGGGTTGTTTTTTCTTGTTGGTGTTGCGGAGGTATAGTATCGTTTGCAGATCTTACAGTCATGTTGTGATTATGGTCCATTGTTTAGCTAGCTAACTACATGTCATAACAAAAGACTTCACAATGCAAGTATCCATTTAAATAGAATTTCACTGCAACTGTTGATAGACGTTCTAGCTGGTAAATTCGCTTTGGCTATCTACTCCGATTTCAGACCACAGGTAAGTTAGTCTAAATAGCTACATTTTCAGTTATTACGCATTTCTATTTTTGACTAAGTATTTTCATTTCAAGTTACATTGTACTGTTAGCTAGCTAACATTAGCTGGTGTAAGGTATAATTATCGGTTTTAGGCATTAATACCATAAGTCTGCTATGCAACCTGCCATTGTGTAAACTACGTTTAAGCAAGGATTAAGGCCTACTTCAATGTACAAGTTAAGAAAGCAGAAACTGTGTGGTTAATTATAAAGTGAGGCTAGTGATGCATACAAGAAGAATGTTTCACAAGCTAGAGAGTTAGCTACATGAGAGACCACTAAGTACTGAAAGTGCAACAACTGGAACTGAACGTGCGATCATGTCCTTGACACCACATGCAAAGCTACGAGATAACAACAACGCCTGACAATAGGAGTGCGTCACGAGGCTGGGACCAGCCTACACGCCAACGATAGGCTGAGTAAGTCTAAACCACACTCAGCCTCTACTCTGACAGGCCAGCAAGGAGCGGGAACTATTCTGTCGGGAGTATTTAAGGAAGAACAAAGGATATTACGGTCTCTTCTTTTTCCTGTTCTGTTTTCTCAATAGATCTTGCTTTCTTTTTCTCTCTCTTTTTCTCTCTCTCTTTCTCTCTCTCTTTCTCTCTCTCTTCTCGAGCCCTGCTAGCTGTTTGCCCTGCGTGAGCCTGTATATACGAACTTCATACTTACTTGTATTCTGCATATTTGATTTGATTTGAAAATATCTCCTTCAAATATTGATATTTGAAACACAATTCAATATCACGTTTGCAATACAGTAAATAGCCTATTCAAAACAAGATATCAAATTAATTTGCAGTATTTGCTTTTACATTGTAGAGTGAAGAAGTGAAGACATCAAAACGATGACATTACACATATGAAATCATGTAGTAACCAAAAAAGTGTTTAACAAATATATTTTATATTTGAGGTTCTTCAAAGTAGCCACCTTTTGCCTTGATGATAGCTTTGCACACTCATGGCATTTTCTCAACTAGCTTCATAAGGACAGCCACAGGAATGGAAGACCCAGAAATACCTCTGCTGCAGAGGATACATTTATAAAAAAGTTACCAGACTCAGATTGCAGCCCAAATAAATGCTTCACAGAGTTCAAGTAACAGAAACATCTCAACATCAACTGTTCAGAGGAGACTGTGTGAATCAGGCCTTCATGGTCCAATTGCTGCAAAGAAACCACTACTAAAGGACACCAATAAGAAGAAGAGACTTGCTTTGGCCAAGAAACACAAGCAGTGGACATTAGACCGGTGGAAATATGTCCTTTGGTCTGGAGTCCAAATTTTAGATTTTTGGTTCCAACCTCAACCAAATTTAGATGGTTTGGGATGAGTCGGACTGCAGTGAAGGAAAAGCAGCCAACAAGTGCTCAGCATATGTGGGAACTCCTTCAAGACTGATGGAAAAGCATTCTAGGCGAAGCTGGTTGAGAGAATGCCAAGAGTGTGCAAAGCTGTCATCAAGGCAAAGGGTGGCTATTTGAAGAAATATAAAATATATTTTGATTTGTTTAACACTTTTTTGGTTACTACAAGATCCCATATATGTTATGTCATAGTTTTGATGTCTTCACTTTTATTCTACAATGTAAACAATAGTGCAAATAAAGAAAAACACTTGAATGAGTAATATTCCAAACTTTTGGCCCCCAGTGTATATGTTGGATTCACGTCTCCAACTAAAACAAAAATAAAAGTTAAAGAACATGATTAAGCCAGTGACTCATTAGATATCCTTTAAATGTTAATATTGTGTTGACAATCAAACACAATTCAATATTACTTTTGTGTTACAGTAAATAGCTTAATGTTAGCGCTATCTTACAAACTAACGTAACAGTATTTATTCAACCTTAAAATAAATAACACGTTCATGGACACATTTTGAGGTTAGCCTACTGTAACTATAAATGTCTTGATGTAATCAAATAGAGCCTTCGTGTTAAAAAAATGCAAAGGTCTATCTATCTATCTATCTATCTATCTATCTATCTATCTATCTATCTATCTATCTATCTATCTATCTATCTATCTGTGGAGATCTTCACAATTGCTATAATAATATGTGCATAATGTAATCTCAACTGCAATCCAGTAAATGTGGTTGTGTTATTAGATGGAGCACAGTGATAACACATAAAGCTGTTGAATAAATAAAAAATATCTGACAGTGTAGTCCCATTTGAACTTGGTTATGTTTTTAAATGGTTGAAAGTGCAGTGATAACACATTTAAATGATACTAAATCAAAGATCTGACATTGTTTTTGGAATTTAGTTGTGCTTTTAGATGGAAAGCATAGTGATAACACATTGGGAATTAAACACATTTCTGGCAGATTGCTTGAGTGGGTAAATAAAGATTGAAGTCTCTACCAAATATTATCAAAATTCCCACGTTGAAATGACGGGGTGTGCCCAGTGGATAGTTATTTTGTCATGTCTATTGCAATAATGACACTTCTGATATGTACAGTTGAAGTTGAAAGTTTACATACACTTAGGTTGAAGTCATTAAAACAAATTTTCATGTTAACAAACTATAGTTTTGCCGAGTCAGTTAGGGCATCTACTTTGTGCATGACACGTCATTCTTCCAACAATTGTTTACAGACAGATTATTTCACAATTCCAGTGGGTCAGAAGTTTACATACACTAAGTTGACTGTGCCTTTAAATAGCTTGGAAAATTCCATAAAATGATGTCATGGCTTTAGAAGCCTCTGATAGGCTAATTGACATAATTTAAGTCAATTGGAGGTGTGCCTGTGGATGTATTCAAGGCCTACCTTCAAACTCTGTGCCTCTTTGCTTGACATCATGGGAAAATCCAAAGAAATCAGCAAAGACCTCAGATAAAAAAAATTGTAGACCTCCACAAGTCTGGTCCATCCTTAGGAGCAATTTCCACATGCCTGAAGGTACCACGTTCATCTGTACAAACAATAGTACGCAAGTATAAACACCATGGGACCACGCAGTAGTCATACGGCTCAGGAAGGAAACGCATTGTCTCCTAGAGATTAACATACTTTGGTGTGAAAAGTGCATATCAATACCAGAACAACAGCAAAGGACCTTGTGAAGATGCTGGAAGAAACAGGTACCAAAGTATCCATATCCACAGTAAAACGAGTCCTATTTTTTAGAGAAATGTCCTCTGGTCTGAAGAAACAAAAATATAACTGTTTGGCCATAATGACCATCGTTATGTTTGGAGGAAAAAGGGTGATGCTTGCAAGCGAAGAACACCATCCCAACCTTGGGGGTTTCAGCATCATGTTGTGGGGGTGCCTTGCTGCAGGAGGGACTGGTGCACTTCACAAAATAGATGGCATCATGAGGAAGGAAAATTATGTGGCTATATTGAAGCAACATCTCAAGACATCAGTCAGGAAGTTAAAGCTTGGTCGCAAATGGGTCTTCCAAATAAACATTGACCCCAAGCATACTTCCACAGTTATGGCAAAATGGCTTAAGGACAACAAAGTCAAGGTATTGGAGTGGCCATCATAAAGCCCTGACCTCAATCCTATAGAAACGATGTGGGAAGAACTGAAAAAGTGTGTGCGAGCAAGGAGGCCTACAAACCTGACTCAGTTACACCAGTTCTGTCAGGAGGAATGGGCCAAAATTCACCCAACTTATTGTGGGAAGTTTGTGGAAGGCTACCCGAAACGTTTGACCCAAGTTAAACAATTTAAAGGTATTGCTACCAAATACTAACTGAGTGTATGTAAACTTCTGACCCACTGGGAATGTGATGAAAGAAATAAAAGCTGAAATAAATCATTCATGCTACTATTATTCTGACATTTCACATTCTTAAAATAAAGTGGTGATCCTAACTGACCTGAGACAAGGAATTTGTACTAGGATTAAATGTCAGGAATTGTGAAAAACTGAGTTTAAATGTATTTGGCTAAGGTGTATGTAAAGCTCCGACTTCAACTGAAAATATCATTGTCATTATTACACTTGTTACACTTTATTTTGACTCAACAGATGTCCCAGGCTGTTGCTCTCCTGACCATATGAGTAGTGATTCACCTGATATAAAGATGAGCTGGCTGCATGCCTCTGTTTCACAAATTCGTGGACAGATTCGTCATGTTTGGTGACATCACTGACATTGCAACTGGTGTCAGAAATACCTCCAGGGGCCAACCTCCACAGAGAAAGCATCCCCATGCCATATGCCAGGTTGCCGAAATGTCTACACATACAGCAAACCATGAAAAAAAACACAATGACTCTCTAATAGATTCAGTGCCATTGCCAGATGCGGTGGACAACAAACAAACATACTGAGGTTAGACTCAGCTTTGGCTTCATCCTGTCTAACAAGAAGAATGCAGTGAAAGATGGAGATGGGGAGAGGTTGTTGAGGTTATACACTGTATCGCTGTTGTTCTACAAGACATATGGTCATAGCCAGATAGCATACTGTACCCTTCTACTGACATTGCAAGTCAATGCCATCCTTCCCTTCAGAACCTGGAACAGGTTTTGGAATGGGAAGAGAAAGAATATCCTCCCTGACTTACACCTAGACCACCACAACAATTTCTTTAAGTCATTTTTAAGGGGCTGGGACCAAACATGACTGAGCAAGCAGCAGACAGTATTAGCAAATCCATTGGTGCCCTCAAGTACTTGATGGACATCACAGACACTGAGTTATAGGTATCTAAGTCTAGTGGCAGCCATCATGCTGCTCACCAGACCGAGGACATTCTAGCCCTTGTGGAGGTTATCAGGGAGTCAGAGCTGTTCAAAACCCAACCAGGCAGAGAGTTCACAGCATTCCCTTTTTTTTTCTTTTTACAGAAACTGTCTCTCAAAAGTGAAGTACATTGAGATGTGGGGGTGGATGAGATCCAAATTGAAGGAGTGGAGAAATGTTCCAGTTTTGATTTGAAACAACTTATGTGCCAGGCTAGCTGGGGATGTGGGCTGAACCCTATCTAAGCAGTAGATATAATTGGGAGTTAAGGAGCAGGCTAAGTCAGCTAATGTTAATATTTCTAAATTGATCTGTATTTATTTAAGTTTTGTATTTGTTTGTATTTATCAGTACAACTTGTATCTGTTTATATCTGGACAAGTAACAACATACATATAGTAACACAGTCTCATTTCTGAGAAGACGTTCAACTAAGTCTCGTTCAACTAAGTCTCCCCCCCCAATAAAATGACAGTTGTGTTATCACAGTTTGGTTCTAGTGGCCTACTGCTGAACAGTGGTGTCACGTTTGTTTAGTTGTCCCTTTTATTTATCTGTCTGAGTCGAAGTTGCTCTGTTGTGTTTCCATCTCAAAGTTCTCATCTTCCTCATCAAATTAACCCACGTAATTAACATCTGGCTCAGTAAAGCTATCCTGATGGAAAGTAGGCTCTACGCCGTCAAGGTCACCAAAACCTTCACTATTGATGTGCAGAATTTCTCTTGCACGTTGATGCTTTGAGTGCCAACAAATACATGCACCAATGCATCACTAATAATAGCCATTTTTCCTTCGGGAAAGTTCTCAAAGGAAAACCTGTGTCTTATTGGATATTTTTGAAAATATTATGTGCGAAGTGTTATGTCTCGTTGGTTTTATAACCACGTCTTAATAACAAGTAAATCATGATAAGACAGGAATCAGTTCAACCATTTATCTGGAATGTGACATCTCAACACATACAACTCCTATGATGCTCTGCGGTACAACTCCTCCCCTCCTACATGACCTGTCTACCAAGTGTCTAGGTGCTTGCCTATCTCTTGTAGGGTAATGGCGGTCAACCTGACTCTCAATAAAAATGTATGTAGACTGTGGTGATGATAGGTGTAGATGTGAGCAGCCTGTGTCAAAGTCGTGTCACACACTTGTGTGGTGCGGCTGGGTCAGTGTCCTGAGTTACGTGACTGTGAGCTCCTAGGTGATGACTGCTGGGTCAGGGTGTCACCCATTAACAGTTCTGGACCACTCATGACTGGTGGTTCTGTCGGTGTTGCTTTACTCAACAGTAACTGATCTGTGTGCCTTTACCAGATGACATCCTCTGCAGTCTGGACAGTGTAGGACCAGTCTGAGCAATGACTGTCGCAGGAACCCACTTTGGTCCTTTGATGTAGTTCCTATCCAAGGCAGTTTCTACAGGATTGAAAGCTCTGTCCTTTGATCTCAGTTCACAACTTTTGACTTGGCGCTTCTGTTGACGTTGCACTGTCTCCTTTGCGTTCTGAGGTTTGAGTAGGTTGAAGCTTGTGCGTAGCTCTCTCTTTATGAGTAGGGATGCAGGTGAAGCCTTTGTGGTTGCGTGAGGCGCAACCACAAAGGCATCCAAGTTCCGAAGATGGTCCTGTTCGTCATTTCCTGTAATGAGGATGTCTTCCAGGTAATATTTTACTCCTGGCAATCCACTCAATATCTGGTTCATCGCCCTCTGGAACAATGCTGCCGCACTTGTGTTTCCAAACGGTAGATGACAGTACCTGAAGAGACCCTTGTGTGTCAGCAGCTCCTTTGACTTTTCATCCACATGCATCTGCAGGAAGGCTTGGCAGAGGTTGATTTTGCTGTGCTTCTGACCCCCAGCTAAACCCGCAGAAAGGTTGCCGATGTCTGGTAGCGTGTACTGCTCAGCAGGCAACCCAGAGTTAACTGTAACTTTAAAGTCTCCACATGATTCCACCATCCTTCATACGATGGGTGTAGCCCATTCACTCACACTGACCGACTCCAGGACTTGTCTTGATTACAGCGTCCAAGTCAGCCTCGACTTTTGGTTAGATAGCATAAGGTATGGCTCGTCCTTTCAGAAACTTTGGTTTGCTGTCTGGCTTAATGCTAAGCTTCACCGTTATGTCTTTCATACAATCCAGCTCTCCATTAAAGACTTCTCCATGTTTCGTTAAAGTGGCGGGTAGGCCTGTGTCTCCATGCATCGTTGTACACACTAATGGCCAGTCCAGTGTGATTTTCTCTAGCCATGAATGTCCCAGGAGTGATGGATAGTCTCGTTGCACAACGTAGAGTGGCAGCTTATCAGTTTGTCTGTTTAACTGAACTGTGACATCAGTGATACCTCTCACGGTGACAGATTCACCTGTGCAAGTCTTTAACATGATGTGTGCTGGCTGAAGTTGAAGTTGTTTCATTGTCTTTTTGTAGACTGCGTCTGACCAAGAGATACAGCTGCCCCTGTGTCGATTTCCATATGCACCGGCTGCCCCTCTAGCAAGGGATAGACATAGTAGCCGGGCGGACCCTGAGCAACAGTCAGTATATTCAGTGTGACTTCCTCGTCTGACGAGTCACTCACCTCTGTGTTCTTCTGCTAGACAGTGTGAACATGTCTCTTTTTCTTTAGTTGTAATGTCTCTTCTTTTCAGTCTTCTGCACTCTTTTTGTTTCTGCACGCTCGTTTTGATGTGGCCCATTTTACCACAGGCCTGATGGCCCATTTGCCACAGCGGAACCATGTGTCTTGATTTCCCTGTCTCTGATTTTCAGTTACAACTCTGTGCACTTTTCCTGATTAACTCAACTGCTGAGCCTCTTTAGCAGTTACAGTAGTTCCATGGACACACTGATTTCAATGGCCTTTTCCGAGGTCAGATTACTTTCAGTCAATAGTCTCTTTTGTGTAGCTTCACTCTTTGGCCCACATACTAGTCTCTCTATAATGGTGTCATTTAGAACATAATTCATCTCACAATGCTCTGATCGTTTCTTTAAAGCAGCAGCAAATGTCACAGATTCCCCTCTTCCTGATTTCTTATGTGGAACCTAAACTTTTCACTAATAACTAGTGGTTTTGGTGAAAAGTGTACTTTCAGCATTTCCCGTTATCCCCATATGTCTTATTATCTGGCCTGTCTGGCTGTTGCAGGCTACTTAGTAAATTAAATGTTTTTGGTCCCATTACACTCAACAGTTTTGACCCCATCAATGTAATTTGCCAGGCCAAAATATTCAAACTGTTATGTATATGAGCTCCAGCCATTTTTCGTTTATCAATAGGCTCCAGATTGTCACTCACTTCAATATTGTCCTTAATCACGGAAACATTTTCCTCAGTTACGTGATCTTCATTCACTTCACTCACTGACATTTCCTCCTCAAGTTCACTTATCTAGCAGTTCTTAATTCCAAAGTTAAGACACAGTTGAATAAATGTCCTTTCCTTTACTCAATGTATATTTCTCCCTTTTTAATCACATTGCTTTCCCGCTCCGACGTCCGTCTCAAATCATTTTCTGCCGTCCATGACGATGCTAATTCTCTCTCTTAGCTAGCTCAACTATTGCCTCTGCTAGCAATACCTATTGCCTCTGCTAACATTATCCTAGACTGTATAAAGGAAAATAGTTTTAAACATGTAAAAAATGACTTCTTCCATAGTTCCTGCAGGTTCAGACTTCCTTGTCGCCAATCTTTTGTTATGTCTCGTGGGTTTCATAACCACGTCTTTATGACAATTAAATAATTAATTTAGACGGGAGACATAAATTAGTTCAACACATTAAAAAGTGATTACCTCAACACATTCAACTCCCATGATGCTCTGCGGCACAACCCCAATACATAACAAATCAAATTAAATCAAATGTATTTATAAAGCCCTTTTTACATCAGCCGATGTCACAAAGTGCTATACAGAAACCCAGCCTAAAACCCCAAACAGCAAGCAATGCAGATGTAGAAGCATGGTGGCTAGGAAAAACTCCCTAGGTTGGCAAAACCTAGGAAGAAACCTAGAGAGGAACCAGGCTCTGAGGGGTGGCCAGTCCTCTTCTGGTTGTGCCGGATGGAGATTATAACAATTCATGGCCATTAAGGCCAGTTCTTTCTCCAATATGTTCAAATGTTCATAGATGTTGTAGAGGTTGCAACAGGTAAATACATCAGGAGTGAATGTCTCTTGGCTTTTCATAGCCAGGCATTTAGATGTGGTAGAGAGTGCAGGTACGGTGCGATAGAGCGCGGTTGCGGTAGAGAGAGAGCGAGATGAAAATAGCAGGTGGCACGTCCAATGAACAGGTCAGGGTTCCATAACCGCAGGCAGAAGAGTTGAAACCGGTGCAGCAGCACGACCAGGTGGACTGGGGACAGCTAGGAGTCATCAGGGCAGGTGGTCCTGAAGCATGGTCCTCCAGATAGGCTCAGGTCCTCCGGGAGGGGAGGTAGAGTGGGAGAGAGAGAGAATTAGAGGGAGCATACTTAACAAACTGACCCTAGCCCCCCGGCACATAGACTATTGCAGCATAGATACTGGAGGCTGAGACAGGGGGGGGCCAGGAGACACTGTGGCCCCCTCCGACAATACCCCCGACAATACCCCCAGACAGGGCCAACCAGGCAGGATATAACCTCACCCACTCTGCCAAAGCACAGCCCCCACACCAATAGAGGGATATCAACAACCACCAACTTACTACCCTGAGACAAGGCTGAGTATAGCCCACGAAAGATCCACTGCACAAGCCAGAGGGGGCGACAAACCGGACAGGAAGTGACCCACCCCTCCTAGGGTTGGCATGGAAAGCACCAGTAAGCCAGTGACTCAGCCCCCGTAATAGGGTCAGAGGGAGAGAATCCTAATGGAGAGACAGAAACCGACCAGGCAGAGACAGCAGGGGTGCTTCGTCGCTCCAGTGCCTTGCCATTCACCCTTGCACCCCTGGGCCAGACTACTCTCAATCATAGGACCCACTGAAGAGATGAGTCTTCAGTAGAGACTTAAAGGTCGAGACGGAGTCTGCGTCTCTCACATGGATAGGCAGACCATTCCATAAAAATTGAGCTCTATAGGAGAAAGCCCTGCCTCCAGCTGTTTGCTTAGAAATTCTAGGGACAATAAGTAGGCCTGCGTCTTGTGACCGGAGCGTACGTGTAGGTATGTACGACAGGACCAAATCTGAGAGATAAGTAGGAGCAAGCCCATGGTATGCTTTGTAAGTTAGCAGTAAAACCTTGAAATCAACCCTAGCCTTAACAGGAAGCCAGTGTAGAAAGGCTAGCACGGGAGTAATATGATCACATTTTTGGGGTCTAGTCAAGATTCTAGCAGCCGTGTTTAGCACTAATTTAAGTTTATTTAGTGCTTTATCTGGGTAGTCGGAGAGTAGAGCATTGCAGTAATCTAATCTAGAAGTGACAAAAGCATGGATTAGCTTTTCTGCCACATTTTTGGAAAAAAACAACTGATTTTTGCAATGTTACGAAGATGGAAAAAAGCTGTCCTTGAAATATTCTTGATATGTTCGTTAAAAGATAGATCAGGGTCCAGAGTAACGCTGAGGTCCTTCACAGTTTTTTGGGAGAGTACTGTACAACCAAAGATTAATTGTCAGATCCAAAAGCAATTTTGGGGCATCACCATGTTTCATCGAAATGTACAGCTGTGTGTCGTCCGCATAGCAATGGAAGTTAACATTATGTTTCCGAATGACATCACCAAGAGGTAAAATATATAGTGAAAACAATAGTGGCCCTAAAGCGGAACCTTGAGGAACACCGAAACTGATATCTCTCCGACAGATAAGATCTAAACCAGGCAAGAACTTGTCCGTGTAGACCAATTAAGGTTTCCAATCTCTCCAAAAGAATATGGTGGTCGATGGTATCAAATGCAGCACTAAGGTCTAAGAGCACGAGGACAGATGCAGAGCCTTGGTCTGACGCCATTAAAAGGTTGTTTACCACTTTCACGAGTGCAGTCTCAGTGCTATGATAGGGTCTAAAACCAGACTGAAGTGTTTCGTATACATTATTTGTCTTCAGGAAGGCAGTGAGTTTTTCAAAGATTTGAGAGAAATGGGAGATCCGATATAGGCCGATAGTTTTTTACATTTTCTGGGTCAAGGCTTGGTTTTATCAAGAGAGGCTTTATTACTGCCACTTTTAGAGAGTTTGGTACACATCCGGTGGAGAGGGAGCCATTTATTATGTTCAGCATAGAAGGGGCACTGGAAGTAACTCTTTCAGTAGTTTAGTTGGAATAGGGTCCAGTATGCAGGTTGAAGGTTTAGAGGCCATGACAATTTTCATGAATGTGTCAAGAGATATAGGATTAAAAAACTTGAGTGTCTCCATTGATCCTAGGTCCTGGCAGTTCTGTGCAGACTCAGGACAGCTGAGCTTTGGGGAAATACGCAGATTCAAAGAGTCCGTAATTTGCTTTCTTATGATAATGATCTTTTCGTTGAAGAAGTTCATGAATTCATCACTGCTGAATGAAAGGCATCCTCTCTTGGGGAATGCCACTTTTTAGTTAGCATTGCAACAGTATCAAAATAGAAATGTAGGATTACTCTTATTCTCCTCAATTAGGTTGGAAAAATAGGATGATCGAGCAGCAGTGAGGACTCTTCGATATTGCACTGTACTTTCTTTCCAAGCTAGTAGGAAGACTTCCAGTTTGGTGGAGCACCATTTCCGTTCAAGTTTTCTGGAAGATTGCTTCAAAAGGCGGGTATTTTCTGTGTACCAGGGAGCTAGTTTCTTTTGGCAAATGTTTTTTGATTTTAGGGGTGCGACTACATCTAGGGTATTGCGCAAGGTTAAATGTAGATCCTCAGTTTGATTGTTAACTGATTTTTGTACTCCGACGTCCTTGGATAGGTGGAGAGAGTCTGGAAGGGCATCTAGGAATCTTTGGGTTGTCCGAGAATTTATAGCACGGCTTTTGATCCTTGGCTGGGGTCTAAGCAAATTATTTGTTGCGATTGCAAACAAAATAAAATGGTGGTCCGATAGTCCAGGATTATGAGGAAAAACATTTACATCCACAATATTTATTCCACGGGACAGAACTAGATCCAGGGTATGACTGTGGCAATGAGTAGGTCCGGAGACATGTTGGTCAAAACCCACTGAGTCGATGATGGCGCCAAAAGCCTTTTGTAGTGGATGTGTGGACTTTTCCATGTGAATGTTAAAGTCACAAAACATTTAAATATTATCTGCCATGACTATAAGGTCTGATAGAAATTCAGAGAACTCAGTAAGGAACTCTGTATAAGGCCCAGGAGGCCTGTAAATAGTAGCTATAAAAAGTGATTGAGTAGGCTGCATAGATTTCATGACTAGAAGCTCAAAAGATGAAAACTCTGTCCTTTTTTGGGGGGTAAATTGAAATCGTAAATGTTAGCAACACCCCCGCCTTTGCGGGATGCGCGTGGGATATGTGTAACCAGGAGGAGAGGCCTCATTTAAGACAGTAAATTCATCAGGCTTAAGCCATGTTTCAGTCAGGCCAATCACATCAAGATTATGATCAGTGATTAGTTCATTGACTATAACTGCCTTGAAAGTGAGGGATATCACAACCTCTTTCAATAATGACAGGAATGGAGGAGGTCTTTATTCCAGTGAGATTACTAAGGCGAACACCACCATGTTTAGGTTTGCGCAACCTAGATCGAGGCACAGACACGGTCTCAATGGGGGTAACTGAGCTGACTACACTGACTACACTGACTATGCTAGTGGCAGACTCCACTAAACTGGCAGGCTGGCTAACAGCCACTATCTTATAGTGGAGTTAGAGCCCTGTCTATGTTCATAGATAAAATGAGAGCACCCCTCCAGCGAGGATGGAGTCTGTCAGTCCTCAGCAGGCCAGGCTTGGTCCTGTTTGTGGGTGAGTCCCAGAAAGAGGGCCAATTGTCTAGAAATTCTATCCTTTGCGAGGGGCAGAAAACAGTTTTCAACCAGCGATTGAGTTGTAAGACTGCTGTAGAGCTCATCACTCCCCCTAACTGGGAGGGGGCCAGAGACAATTACTCGATGCCGACACATCTTTCTAGCTAATCTGCGCTTGGTGACCTCTGACTGTTTCATCCTAACATCGTTGGTGCCGACGTGGATAACAATATCTCTATACTCGCCAATGACTAGGGTTTTCAATTTTTCAGAGCTAATGGTGGGAGGCTTCGGTGGCTCAGACCCCGTAACGGGTGGAGGACAGACCTTAGAAGCCTCTGGCTCCGACTCGTTGCTTAATGGAGAGAACCGGTTGAAGGTTTCTGTCGGCTGAATGAGCGACACCGGTTGAACATGCCGACTGCATTTCTTTCCAGAAGCCCTTAGAAAATTGTCCGGCTGCGGGGACTGTGCGAGGGGACTTTTACTAGTAACTGTACTTACTGGTGGCACGGACGCAATTTCCCACACTTAAATTGCCCTTGCCTAACGATCACGTCTGAAGCTGGGCTTGCAGCGAGGCTATCCTCGCCATAAGGCGATAGTTTTCCTGTATGTTATGAATACAGTGACTGCAGTTAACGTCAGATGGCATAGTGTTAATAATGTTACTACTTAGCTTTGGCTGGTGGAAGTCCTGTAGAACCATGTTCAGTGTTCCGGGGTTAAAAAGTTTAATGAAAAAATATATAATAAAAAAAAGTAGGCAGAGGAAAAAATGTAAAGGACTAAGACGTTGGTAAATGTGTTAAATGAAGATTAATTAAACGGTTATATAAAAAATGAAAAAAAATGTAAAGCTTGGCAGGTAGCCAAGAAGTAACAAACAGCACAGCACAGCACAGCACAGCACAGCAGCACAGAGACACAAAGCATTTGATATTGTTTTATCCATCATCTTACCTAACACTATTCATATCAAAAGTGCACATGACTGTGTTCTTTCATGTCCCTCACACGGACCGAGAGGCTCTCAACCCAGCATGACATAGAAATATTGTCTGTTAAATGATGGGAAAACAGCTGGTTAGGCTTCCTCTTAAATTTGAGTGCTACAGGATAGGGTTGAGAAGGAAGTTACTGTGATGGCGTGAATATATTATAGAGAGCCAGACGCAGGAGGTAGCATGAACTCAAGGATAACTTTAATATCCAAATCATGCATACAAAGTCCGAACAGGAAATAGGTACAACTGTTCTATAAGACACAACGGTGATAACACGTTCACAATAAACAATATCCGACAAGGACATGAGGGAACAGAGGGAACATATATACATGAAGTAATGAGGGGAAATGAGAACCAGGTGTGCGTAATGACAAGACAAGACAAATGGAATAATGAACGATAGAGCGGCAGTGGCTAGAAAGCCGGTGACGACGATCGCCGAAGCATGCCCGAACAAGGAGGTGAGGCAACTTCGGCAGGAGTCGTGACAGTTACAAACAGGTGGGACCTGATCCTTGATCAATACGTTCTCCCAGCTTTGTAAAGCTCTCTCTGAAGGCTGCTCCCCTTTTGCTCCCCTGGTTGAAAGAAAATAAGATCCAAAATTTGAGTCTTGATCAGAAAGTATAATAATAACATAATTACAGACTTGCAAAAATAAGTCATCATAATGTCCATTACTATCAGTAACATTGTATTATGAGGTTAGAGCAAGTTTAAAGTTAGCTAGCTACAGTAGTGTATTGTCTTTGAGAAAGTCTCTGCTAGCTAGGAGTCCATTGAATGTTTAACATAGCTTGGACTTTGATATAAAATGATGTAGTTATATTTACCATTTGTATGTGACGTGAACCTCATCCACATCAATCCCCATGAGGTTCTCCATACAACCTGGCAAAGTCCATGGAGGATGTCCGCTTCGTTATTTACACCTGGCTGCATAGCAGTGATCCCCATCTTCGCACCCTCCCTCATCTCGTCCTCCAAGAGGGCAACCAACGGCAACACAACATGTTGAGTCCTTGATCCGTCTCTTTCTTGGCTAGCAGCAGAGCTAGCTGGTAAATCAAGCTCTTGACGAACCCAGTCGGGAGAAAAGCGAAAACATCTTTCCTCCGAGAAAAGCCTTCAATGCAGTTATTTGCTGTTCTTTCAGTGAAGTTATGCCCTCCAGTTTTGATTTAACTGATGCTATAGCAGCATCAACACCAACCTCCTGAAGACCAACTATTGTTGTTATGATTTTTGATTTCCAATACATGTGCTTCTCATTGTCATCATCGACTAAACCACCCCCACAGATTATCAGAAGACACTGATTGGTCTGGCCATACGATGATGGGATGGGAGGGGCTCAAATGGTTTAAATCTAGTCATGACCAGTCTGTATTCGGGTAGCGAAATAGAATGTAAGCTTGCGGGATCCGGATGGTTCGTACGAAGCTACAGAGAGGCACTGAACTTCAGAATAATTCATTGTGACTAACAGCACTTTGCCCACATGTAGACACAAAGCCAATTTATGGTCAATCTGAAATCTGCATTTTCGGTGATGCAGCCTCAGAAGAAGTCAGGGCATTCATACTTCTTGCTTTACGGAGCCCTCCACATTGATCCAAAATGTGGGAGGTACACAGCATCACCGTACGGAGCTTGATTTGGCCTATGCACACACCGTCTGTACAGAGCCTCTGACCGCATAGCCTGATCAAGCATAAAGCACGGCTTTCAGTAGTCTCTGTACTGTACCACCACAGGCCAGAAGTTTAACACCCTGCTCCTGTCACTCTCTCATTGCACACCGTCAATTTCACTGTAGCTCTCTCTCCCTGACTCTCCCCTATCATTTCTATTACAGCAGTCTTAATTGTCTCTCTGACCTCCATGGAAAATGACCCAATCACACAGCAATTGTAGCCTGAAATGAGAGTCCATATTTGCATTGTTCCCCTGTCACTAGGGGTGTGATTTCTTTGGTGGATGGAGAAAGAAGGCTCCATGTTCAAGGAGAGGGAGAGTGAGGCATTGTGAAGAGTTGGATTTGAAGCGATATCTATATGAAAAGCATGACAATCTCCTCACAGTAGAAATTGGCAGACTATATAATGCATTCAGAAAGCATTCTGAGCCCTTGACTTTTTCCACATATTGTTACATTACAGCCTTATTCTAAAATTGATTAAATCGTTTTTTTCCCTCATCAATCTACACACAATACACCATAATGATATTTTTGCAAAAAATTATCGCACCTATGGCAGCGATTACAGCCTCGAGTCTTGGGTATGACGTTAAAAGCTTGCCACACCTGTATTTGGGGAGTTTCTCACAATCTTCTCTGCAGATCTTCTCAAGCTCTGTCAGGTTGGATGGGGAGAATCGCTGCACAGCTATTTTCAGGTCTCTCCAGAGATGTTCAATCTGGTTCAAGTCCGGGCTCTGGCTGGGCCACTCAAGGACATCAGAAACAGCCACTCCTGCGTTGTCTTGGCTGTGTGCTTAGGGTCATTGTCCTGTTGGAAGGTGAACCTTTGCCCCAGTCTGTTGTCCTGAGCGCTCTGGAGCAGGTTTTCATCAAGGATCTCTCTGATCCTGACTAGTCTCCCAATCCCTGCCGCTAAAAAACATCCCCACAGCATGATGCTGCCACCACCATGCTTCACCCTAGAGATGGTGCCAGGTTTCCTCCAGACGTGACACTTGGCATTCAGGCCAAAGAGTTCAATCTTGCTTCATCAGACCAGAGAATCTTGTTTCGTATGGTCTGAGAGTCTTTTAGGTGCCTTTTGGCAAACTCCAAGCGGGCTGTCATGTGCCTATTACTGAGGAGTGGCTTCCGTCTGACCACTCTACCATAAAGACCTGATTGGTGAAGTACTGCAGAGATGGTTTTCATTCTGGAAGGTTCTTCCATCTCAACAGAGTAACTTTGGAGCTCTGTCAGAGTGACCATCGGGTTCTTGCTCACCTCCCTGACCAAGGCATTTATCCCCCGATTGCTCATCTTTGCCGGGTGGCCAGCTCTAAGAAGAGTCTTGGTGGTTCAAAACTTCTTCCATTTAAGAATGATGGAGGCCATTGTGTTCTTGGGGACCTTTAATGTTGCAGACATTTTTTGATAATTTCCCCAGATCTGTGCTTCTCACATTCCTGTCTCATAGCCTCACGGACAATTCCTTCGATCTCATGGCTTGCTCTGACATGCACTGTCAACTGTGGGACCTTTATATAGACAGGTATGTGCCTTTCCAAATCATATCCAATATTTCTGGGGGGTATTGTGTGTACACTAGATTGAAAACATTTAATTTAATCCATTTTAGAATAAGGCTGTAACGTAACAAAATGTGGAGAAAAAAAATCAAGGGGTCTGAATACTTTCTGAATGCACTGTATATTTGGCTTGAAGGAGTTGAGTTATTAAATGTCTGTTTGCACACCATGATTAAAATCTATAAATACTTTCATTATATTTGCTTTCACAATAAATCCTTGCCATATGGACTTCAAAATGTGTAATCCGTTCCCTTGCCAATATCATGAACAGTGATGGTTTGAGAACATTCCACAATTTGAAAGACACATACTACATTTATTTACAATTTAGGTCAGCTATGCTGGCGTATGGAGTCCCATGGGAAACACAAGTACCGAACCCTCCAATGATAGGATTTGGAAATAAATTATCTGGGCTCCCGAAAGGACTGATCTCTACAATACAGCGGGTGAAAAAAGTATTGAACACGTCACAATTTTTCTCAGTAAATATATTTCCAAAGGTGCTATTGACATGAAATTTTCACCAGATGTTGGTAACAACCCAAGTAATCCATACATACCAAAATATAATAAGTTCAGAAATTAAGTTATGTGTAATAATGTGAAATGACACAGGGAAAAAGTATTGAACACACTTACTGATATTTATTTAATACTTTGTACAAAAGCCTTGTTGGTAATGACAGCTTCAAGACGCCTCCTGTATGGAGAAACTAGTCACATGCATTGCTCTGGTGTGATTTTGGCCCATTCTTTCACACAAACAGTCTTCAAATCTTGAAGGTTCCGTGGGCCTCTTCTATGAATCTTGATCTTCAGTTCTTTCCATAGATTTTCAATGGGATTTAAGTCAGGTGATTGGCTGGGCCATTCTAGCAGCTTTATTTTCTTTCTTTGAAACCAATTGAGAGTTTCCTTGGCTGTGTGTTTGGGATCATTGTCTTGCTGAAATGTCCACCCTCGTTTAATCTTCATCATCCTGGTAGATTCTTTTTTGTCAAGAATGTCTCGGTAAATTTGCCCATTCATCCTTCCTTATATTATGTGAAGTTTGCCAGTACCATTTGCTGAAAAGCAGCCCCACACCATGATGTTCTCACCTCCAAACGTCACTGTCTGTATGATGTTTTTAGGGTGATGTGCAGTGCCATTTCTCCTCCAAACATGGTGTGTATTATGACATCCAAACAGTTCAATTTTGCTCTCATCTGACCACACTATATTCTCCCAGTATTTCACTGGCTTTTCCAAATGTTGTGCAGCAAACTTTAAACAAGCTTCAACATGCTTTTTTTCAGCAATGGAGTCTTGCGTGGTGAGCGTGCATACAGGCCATGGCGGTGGAGTGCATTACTTACTGTTTTCTTTGAGACAACAGTACCTGCTATTTGCAGGTATTTTTTAAGCTCTCCACAAGTGGTCCTTGGCTCTTGGACAACTCTTCTGATTATTCTTTTCACTCCTCTGTCAGAAATCTTGCGAGGAGCACCTGGTCGAGGCAAATTTATGATGAAATGATTGTCTTTCCACTTCCGTATTATGGCCCCAACAGTGCTCACTGGAACATTCAGAAGCTTAGAAATGCACCTATAACCAATGCCATCATTATGTTTAGCAACAATTAGGTTGCGAAGGTCTTGAGACAGCTCTTTGCTTTTACCCATCATGAGATGTGTCTTGTGTGACACCTTCGCAATGAGACCTTTTTGTAGGCCATCAGTTGGGACTGAACCAGCTGATATTAATTTGCACTGACAGGGGGCTGGATTGCTGATACTGATAGTTTTCAGCTGTTGTCTTGGCTTTCCATGCCTTTTTGCACCTCCCTTTCTTCATGTGTTCAATACTTTTTCCCTGTGTCATTTCACATTATTACACATAACTTAATTTCTGAACTTATGTGTTTTGGTTTCTTTGTATGTATGGATTACTTGGGTTGTTACCAACATATGGTGAAAATGTCATGTCAATAGCACCTTTGGAAATATATTTACTGAGAAAAATGGTGATGTGTTCAATACTTATTTCACCCGCTGTATATAAAAATATTTTGGAAAGCTCATATACTGAGCTAGCCATTAAAAGTATGGTCCACAGATCCAAGTGAATCAAAACATCCATTTAATTGGAACAGAATATGGAAAGATATGACCTTGGCATCTCATAATTCGAACCATCAACTTATACATTTTAAGTTTGTTTACAGACTGTAGTTAACACCAAGGAAATGGTTTACGATGAAATTGGCTCCAACTCCCAACTCTTTTTTGAGTAAGACCTTTAAACAGGTTAACATTTACCTGGCCGCAGGGCTGGATGCATTACCAGGATGCCTACTCATAGCATGCACTTATCAGCTGGCAAGTGTCTTCACTGACATTTTCAACATCTCCCTGACCATGTCTGTAATACCTACATGTTTCAAGCAGACCACCCAAGATCGCCAAGGTCATCTCTCTAAATTACTATTGCCCCGTAGCACTCAGATCTGAATCCATTAAATGCTTTGAAAGGCTGCTCACATTAACATCATCACCCAGACACCCTGGACCCACTCCAATTCGCATACAGCTCCAACAGGTCCACACATGATGCAATCTCTGATGCTCTACACACTGCCCTCTCCCAGCGGGATAAGAGGAACACCTATGTGAGAATGTTGTTCATTTACTACAGCTCAGAGTTCAACACCATAGTGTCCTCCAAGGTCATAACTAAGCTCAGGACCCTGGGACTGAACACCTTCCTCTGCAACTGGATCCTGAACTTCCTGACTGGCTGCCCCAAGGTGGTGAGGGTAGGCAACAACACATACGCCACGCTGACCCTCAACACAGGGGTGCGTGCATTATCCCCTCCTGTACTCCCTGTTCACCACAACTGCATAGCCGCACACAACTCCAGCACCATTAGTAACCCTTTCCTCAAATGACCTAGTGGGCTCATGGGTGGGATTATATTAATATTTTTAATAGTTGTAAAATGTATAAACGTTTGTTTATTTTTACGCCGAAAATCCGGTGTTCCTATGTCTAACGGTTTTGTTATATTTCAGTCTTCTGTGATGTATATAAAGTGTAATATTGGGATGCAAACTCCAAATTGAATACATTTCAACTCTATATCTGACATGGTACAGGTGTCTTTCTTTCTTTAAGCCCATAACCATGTATGTTTGGTGTATAGTTTTGTTTCAAAGTTGCTTTGTTTAAGGAGAACATGAGGGAGATGTTTTTGGGTATAATGGAGCAATGCAGGCAGCATTGGGAGGAGGACAAAGACGACAAGGCGGAGCTGGAGTACCAGAGTACCAGCCTCCCGCGCCGGATCTCCAGCCCCCATCTTAAATCCGGTACGTCCTGTGTCCGCCTCCCGCACCAGACCTCCAGTGCGCAGCTCCAGCCGAGTTCGTCCTGTGCCAGCCTCCTGCATCAGGTCTCCAGTGTGTGTGTCCCATCTGGTACGTCCTGTGCCGGATCCACGCCCCAGATCTCCAGCGCGTCTCCCTAGCTCGGTACGGCATGTGCCGGCTCTCCGCATCCGACCTCCAATGCGTGTCACCAGCCCGGTGCATCCAGTGCCGGCTCCACACACAAGGTCCCCAGTGCGTCTCCCCAGCCCGGTGTGACCTGTGGCGGCTCCCCACACCCGACCTCCAGTGCGTCTCCCCAGCCAAGACCAGAGCCGGAGCCGTTCTCTCCACTGGTGGCCTGTCCGGGACCGGTCGTCTGCCTCTCTCCAGAGTTTGAGTCGTCCTCTACACCGGTGCCCAGTCTGGGACCGTCTCCACTCCAGCTCCATGGCTGGAGCCTTCCACTGCGCCGGTGCCCAGTCCGGGACCAGCATCCAACACAGCTCCATGGACGGAGCTTTCCACTGCGTCGGTGCCCAGTCCTGGACCGGCATCCAACACAGCTCCAAGGCTAGACCTTTCCTCTGCGCAGGTGTCCAGTCCTGCCATGAGGGCAAAAGACCCGGACCCAGTGCCCCATGCTGCTCTGAGGGGGTAGCCGCCACCGGATGGGGGACTACGCCCTGCGTAATGGTGCTGGAATAATGGAGGCAGCTTTTTAGCGACTTGCTGTAACTCTCTGTGGTTCTAAATCAATAGTTGTTTAGTAGTCTGCATGTTGTAGGTCATGCAACTGTTTGTTACATGCAATATGTATATATATAGGCCTATATATCACGGTGTCAAAGCATATGAACTAACAGGTTATAAAGCAAACAATACAATTATCACAACACAGGTTGTAATATGGCTTTTTTTCTGGCTTGGCTTCCCCAGTGATTTTACCCACGCAGCGCTACTGCCTCTAACCCTGGCAATGTGACTGGTAAACTCACATTGGCTGTCTGGTATTGTGATGCAATAATTTACATGGTAATGTAGAATGTTCATTCAAATGATTTTAACTGATGTGGTTCATGCAATGGAATGTACTTTTTGTAATGTCAGTTAAGTTGAATCAACAAATCACAGCACATATTGATGGGTAGACTTTCACCTTCCTGATGACCTTCCCCCAGGTTTAGGCCATCATTGTAAATAATAATTTGTTCTTAACTGACTTGCCTAGTTAGGTTAAATAAAATTTCAAAAAATACAGTTTAAGTCAGAAGATTACATACACTTAGGTTGAAGTCATTAAAACACATTTTTCAACAACTCCACAAATGTAATGTTAACAAACTATAGTTTTGGCAAGTCGGTTAGGACATCTACTTTGTGCATGACACAAGTAATTATTCCAACAGTTCTTTACAGACAGAATAGTTAACTTATAATTTACTATATCACAATTCCAGTGGGTCAGAAGTTTACATGCTAAGTTGACTGTGCCTTTAAAAAGCTCGGAAAATTCCAGAAAATTATGTCATGGCTTTAGAAGCTTCTGATAGGCTAATTGACATAATTTGAGTCAATTGGAGGTGTACCTATGGATGTATTTCAAATCTGCCAAACGCCTGAAGGTACCACGTTCATTTGTACAAACAATAGTACCCAAGTATAAACACCATGGGGCCACGCAGCTGTCATACCGCTCAGGAAGGAGACTGTCTCCTAGAGATGAACGTACTTTGGTGCGAAAAGTGCAAATCAATCCCAGAACAACAGCAAAGGACCTTGTGAAGATGCTGGAGGAAACCGGTACAAAAGTATCTATATCCACAGTAAAACGAGTCCTATATCGACATAACCTGAAAGGCTGCTCAGCAAGGAAGAAGCCACTGCTCCAAAACCGCCATAAAAAAGCCAGACTACGGTTTGCAACTGCACATCGGGACAAAGATCAAACTTTTTGGAAAAATGTCCTCTGGTCTGATGAAACAAACATAGAACTGTTTGGCCATAATGACCATCGTTATGTTTGAAGGAAAAAGGGTGATGCTTTGAAGCCGAAGAACACCATTCCAACCATGAAGCACGGGGGTGGCAGCATTTTGTTGTGGGGGTGCTTTGCTGCAGGAGCGACTGGTGCACTTCACAAAATAGATGGCGTCATGAGGAAGCAAAATGATGTGGATATATTGAAGCAACATCTCAAGACATGAAGTTAAAGCTTGGTTGCAAATGGGTCTTCCAAATGGACAGTGACCCCAAGCATACTTCCAAAGTTGTGGCAATGGCTTAAGGACAACAAATTCAAGGTATTGGAGTGGCCATCACAAAGCCCTGACCTCAAACCTATAGAAAATGTGTGGGCAGAACTGAAAAAGTGTGTGCGAGCAAGGAGGCCTACAAACCTGACTCAGTTACACCAGTTCTGTCAGGAGGAATGGGCCAAAATTCACCCAACATTGACCCAAGCTAAACAATTTAAAGGCAATGCTACCAAATACTAATTGAGTGTATGTTAACTTCTGACCCACTGGGAATGTGATGAAAGAAATAAAATCTGAAATAAATAATTCTCTCTACTATTATTCTGACATTTCACATTCTTAAAATAAAATGGTGATCCTAACTGATCTGCTTTTACTTCCTGCTTAGCTCCTATTGGTACACTCGCGATTGCCACCAGTCCATCCATTATGCCATCATTGACTTGAATAAGGACACCCATTCTATTCATTATATGTCTATGGTAGCACATGCAGTCAGGAGCAGAGGAAAGGAGAACACTTGTAAAAATAATAATTTTGTTTTAGTTTTTTGCTATTCAACAGGTTATTACAGAGGCTGCGTTCATTTGGCTGGCCACTTACCATCATAAACAATTCCATGACCATCACAGCCTTAACTGAATACGTGTTAGTTTGACGTGTTAATTTGTGTTAGACATGTCTCCGGCAAGGGTAATCATTATAAGGGTAACTGAAAATTGAACGCACTGTTCATTCAATTACAGTTCAATTGATACATTGAATGATTCAACTTGTGTATTACAATTTCTAAAATATTACATTCAAATTCAATATCTCTCGCTACATAAAGTTCCCTGTGTGTGTGGCTGTGGCTGTGTGTTACCACTTTAAACGTATTCTTCTTTAAATGCGATATTTTCTCCAACATTATGGTCGCTATAAGCCAATGAACTCACATATTCTACAGGTTAGCTAGACTCACATCCCTTAGCATGTGTGCCAAATTCCATGACTGACTCAAACAGATCAAGATATACAGTATATGAGAGTTCAGTGCACGCAACCGGGTTGACCTTTATCACCTGATTTACTTGAAATGCGTCCAGAGGGAGCTGAAGTTGTGGATTGCTGAGGGGAAGAGGGGGTATAAGGAGAAGATGGAGGACAAGCTGAGGCAGAGCTAGGTGAGAGAGGTGTGGAAGGGTATGAGAAATATCACTGGCTTCAAAAAGTCAAACAGTGGGCAGACGGAGGGGACCCAGGACAGAGCCAATGAGCTGAACCAATTTTTTAACAGGTTTGATACTGGCCCTGTCCACCTCCCTTCCGCTCCCCAGACCACACACCCTCACGGCTGTCCCACTCCCACTTTGCTCACACCTCTGCTGAGACAATCAGTGACCCCACCTCCACCCCTGCTCCCCCTGGACTGATCCTCAACACCCCCCTTCCCCCCACCTGGGCTGGCTTTCACCACCAACCAAGTGAAGAGAGAGCTGGAGAGACTACAACAGTGGAAAGCGGCGGGCCCTGATGGCATCAGCCCAAGGGTGCTTAGGGTCTGTGCTGACCAACTGTGTGGAATACTCCAGCGTCTCTTCAACCTTAGCCTGAGCCTAGAAAGGGTCCCTGTGCTGTGAAAAACATCCTGCCTCGTCCCAGTGCCCAAGAAGGCACACCCCACTGTCCTGAATGACTTCAAACCTGTAGCGCTAACATCCCACATCATGAAGACCATGGAAAAGTTAGTCCTCGCTCACCTCAGACCCCTGGTGTGTACATCACTGGACCCCCTGCAGTTTGCATACCAGCACAACATCGGGGTGGATGATGCAATCATCTACCTTCTGCAGAGGGCCTACTCTCACCTGGACAACGCAGGTTGCACAGTGAGGGTTATGTTTTTTGACTTCTCCAGTGCCTTCAATACCATTCAGCCCCTGCTACTGGGTGAGAAGATGAAGACGATGAAAGTGGAAGCAGCCTTAGTCTCCTGGGTCACGGACTACCTGACCGGTAGGCCACAATTTGTGCGACTACAGAGCTGTGTGTCAGAACGGGCAGTTAGCAACACAGGGGCCCCCCAGGGAATGGTCCTGTCCCCCTTCCTGTTCACCCTCTACACCTAGGCTTTCAGATATAACTCTGAAACATGCCACCTACAGAAGTTCTCGGATGACTCCGCAATTGTAGTGTGCATCAGGGGTGGGCAGGAGAAGGAGTACAGGAGCACAATCAGTGACTTTGTGTTGTGGTGTGAGCAGAACCACCTTCAGCTCAACATCAGCAAAACAAAGGAGATGGTGGTGGACTTCAGGAGAACCAAGGCACATCTGACTGCAGTCCCTATACAGGGGATGGATGTGGAAATGGTTGGGTCATATAAGTTCCTGGGAGCCCATATGGACAATAGGCTGGAATGGGCTGGTAACACTGGTGCCCTGTACAAAAAGGACCAGAGCCGACTCTACTTTCTGAGGAGACTCAGGTCCTTCAACGTGTGCAGTAAACTACTGCATACCTTCTACCAGTCTGTGGTCTTTTTTGCAGTGGTGTGCTGGGGAGTCAACATAAAAGCCGGTGATGCTTCTCGGGTAAATAAGCTGATCAGGAAGGCTAGCTCTGTCCTGGGGATGAGCCTTGACACTCTAGAGGAGGTGGCGGAGAGACGGATCCTGGCCAAACTGCTGGCCATCATGGACAACGTCACCCACCCTCTGCATGCCATTGTTATGATGCAGAGGAGCACCTTCAGTCACAGACTGATCCCACCACGGTGTGCCAGAGAGCGCTACAGGAGGTCCTTCCTGCCGGCGGCTATTAGACTATATAATGCCTCACCGGGTTGCCGTGCCGTCGGCAACATAGATCTGGAACTGTTGGGGTGCTAGGACCTAGTTTAACAATTATGCATCCATCCGTGAGTAACTCTGGTCCGTAATCACTCATTCACTCAGGACTTATTTATTCATTCAGGTCTGTATGAGGAGGAGGTTCAAGTACAAGCCGGTTATACCGTCTATTATTATGGGCAATATTAGGTGTCTACATAACAAGATGGATGAGTTGGCGGGACTTGTTCGTGGACAAAGGATTTATCGGGAAACGAGCCTAATGTGTTTTACTGAGACTTGGCTGAACGACAACATCCCCATACAGAACGTCACTATCGACGGTTTCCAGACCATCACAGCGGACAGGGATCGCGTCTCTTCCGGTAAGAGTAAGGGTGGTGGGCTGGCTTTATTAGTTAACAACAGATGGTGTCATCCGAACCATATTACTCTTAAGGAACAGTTTTGTAGCCCGGACATTGAACTGCTAGCCGTTAGCCTGAGACCCTACTATTTGCCGAGGGAATTCACGGCGGCCATTGCTGTTATTGTTTACATCCCGCCCTCTGCTGACGCAAACGCAGCGTGTGACGTCATCCACTCTGTTATCGCGAGGTTACAGACAGCGCATCCCAGTGCTTTCCTTGCCATTTCGGGGGATTTTAACCATGCATCTCTCTCTTCAACGCTGCCCACGTTCAAACAGTTCGTGAAGTGCCCAACCAGGAATAATAAAACTCTGGACTTGTTATATGCTAATGTGAAGGATGCATACAACTCCACTGCACTCCCTCCCCTCGGTAGATCGGATCACAACCTTGTCCACCTCACCCCACTCTACAGGCCTATGGTCCAACAGCAGCCTGCAACCACCAGGACTATTAGGAGATGGTCCCCAGAGGCGAATGAGGCCCTACAGGACTGCTTTGAAACAACAGACTGGGATGTGCTCTGTGAGGCTCATGGGGAGGACATCGATGGACTCACTGACTGCATAACAGACTATATTAATTTTTGTGTAGACAACACTGTACCCACCAGGAAGGTACGCTGTTTCCCAAACAATAAACCCTGGGTCACCAGCGACCTGAAGGCCCTGCTGAATGAGAAGAAGAGGGCCTTCAAGGAGAAGGACAAGGACAAATTGAAATGCGTCCAGAGGGAGCTGAAGTTGCGGATTGCTGAGGGGAAGAGAGTGTATAAGGAGAAGATGGAGGACAAGCTGAGGCAGAGCCAGGTGAGAGAGGTGTGGAAGGGTATGAGAAATATCACTGGCTTCAAAAAGTCAAACAGTGGGCAGACGGAGGGGACCCAGGACAGAGCCAATGAGCTGAACCAATTTTTTAACAGGTTCGATACTGGCCCTGTCCACCTCCCCTCCAGCTCCCCAGACCACACACCCTCACGGCTATCCCACCCCCACTTTGCTCACAGCACCTCTGCTGAGACAATCAGTGACCCCACCTCTGCCCCTGCCCCCCCTGGACTGATCCTCAACACCCCCCTTCCCCCCACCTCCCCACCTGGGCTGGCTTTCACCACCAACCAAGTGAAGAGAGAGCTGGAGAGACTACACCAGTGGAAAGCGGCGGGCCCTGATGGCATCAGCCCAAGGGTGCTGAGGGTCTGTGCTGACCAACTGTGTGGAATACTCCAGCGTCTTTTCAACCTTAGCCTGAGCCTAGAAAGGGTCCCTGTGCTGTGGAAAACATCCTGCCTCGTCCCAGTGCCCAAGAAGGCACACCCCACTGTCCTGAATGACTTCAGACCTGTAGCGCTAACATCCCACATCATGAAGACCCTGGAAAGGTTAGTCCTCGCTCACCTCAGACCCCTGGTGTGTTCATCAATGGACCCCCTGCAGTTTGCATACCAGCGCAAAATCGGGGTGGATGATGCAATCATCTACCTTCTGCAGAGGGCCTACTCTCACCTGGACAACGCAGGTTGCACTGTGAGGGTCATGTTTTTTGACTTCTCCAGTGCCTTCAATACCATTCAGCCCCTGCTACTGGGTGAGAAGATGAGGAGGATGAAAGTGGAAGCACCCTTAGTCTCCTGGGTCACGGACTACCTGACCGGTAGGCCACAATTTGTGCGACTACAGAGCTGTGTGTCAGAACGGGCTGTTAGCAACACAGGGGCCCCCCAGGGTACGGTCCTGTCCCCCTTCCTGTTCACCCTCTACACCTCAGACTTCAGATATAACTCTGAGACATGCCACCTACAGAAGTTCTCGGATGACTCTGCTATTGTAGGGTGCATCAGGGGTGGGCAGGAGGAGGAGTACAGGAGCACAATCAGTGACTTTGTGTTGTGGTGTGAGCAGAACCACCTTCAGCTCAACATCAGCAAAACTAAGGAGATGGTGGTGGACTTCAGGAGAACCAAGGCACAACTGACTGCAGTCCCTATAAAGGGGACGGATGTGGAAATGGTTGAGTCATACAAGTTCCTGGGTGTCCATATGGACAACAGACTGGAATGGGCTGGTAACACCGGGGCCCTGTACAAAAAGGGCCAGAGCCGACTCTACTTTCTGAGGAGGCTCAGGTCCTTTAACGTGTGCAGTAAACTACTGCATACCTTCTACCAGTCTGTGGTGGCCAGTGCCATCTTTTTTGCAGTGGTGTGCTGGGGAGCAAACATCAAAGCCGGTGATGCTTCTCGGGTAAATAAGCTGATCAGGAAGGCTAGCTCTGTCCTGGGGATGAGCCTTGACACTCTAGAGGAGGTGGCGGAGAGACGGATCCTGGCCAAACTGCTGGCCATCATGGACAACGTCACCCACCCTCTGCACACTATGGTTATGACGCAGAGGAGCACTTTCAGTCACAGACTGATCCCACCACGGTGTGCCAGAGAGCGCTACAGGAGGTCCTTCCTGCCGGCGGCTATGAGACTATATAATGCCTCACCGGGGTGCCGTGCCGTCGGCAACATAGATCTGGAACTGTTGGGGTGAGTAACTCTGGTCCGTCAGCACTCATCCACTCAGGACCTATTTATTCATACAGGTCTGTATATACATACTCATGTACAGTTGTTATATTATATCACATGCAATATTGTAAGTAATTATTGGACGTAGGCATTCACTCAGGAATGCATATTAGTATCCTGCCAGTTGCACCTTTTCTCATTGCTTTTAGTATATCGAATGTGCAATAAGTGCAGTTGTCTGTAATTAAACCCTGCGCACTAAGGACTGTATTTTAAGGGAATTACTATTATTACCCCAAATGATATCATACACACATTTAGCTATTAAAGTATCTCTTCCTGTCATTTACCTGTACAGTTTGTGTAAACATGCAAGTATTCACTTATCTGTAAATATAACTGTATACCTAACTGTACAGCTAATTTAACTAATTTAACCATGCAAAATTTTCACTTACCTGTTAATTTACCCAGTCTGTCTATTAAGTAAACTATTATTACCCTCGCTCATATCATACGCATTTTTAGCTACTGAAGTATTTCTCTGCCATCGACCTGTATAGTATAGTTAACCATCCAACATCCACCAATGTATAGTGTACATATTCAGCCAACCACTCATACTATGCAATGTCCTTTTATAGCTTCTTTTTTTTTTTTTTTTTTTTTTATTTATATATTTTTTTGCACTCCAGATATCTTGTATTTCTATACTTTTTCATACTGCCGCTCTATGTATCATGTACCGTGTATCTGTCTTTTGTGTACTTTTCGTTGTGGCATTTTGCACCTGCCCTGTGTTTTGTTGTAGCTGCTTGACAATGAAATTTCCCCCCCGGGGGAGCAATAAAGTACCTATCTATCTATCTATCTATCTATCTATCTACATACATACTCATTTACAGTTGTTATATCATATCACGTGCAATATTGCAAGTAATTCTTGGACTTAACTTACGTAGTCATTCACTCAGGAATGCATATTAGTATCCTGTCAGTTGCATCTTTTCTCATTGCTTTTAGTATATCGAATGTGCAATACGTGCAGTTATCTGTAATTAAACCCTGCGCACTAAGGACTGTATTTTAAGGGAATTACTATTATTACCCCAAATTATATCATACACACATTTAGCTATTTAGGTATCTCTTCCTGTCATTTTCCTGTACAGTTTATGTAACCATGCAAAATATTCACTTATCTGTTAATTTAACCAGTCTGTCTATTAAGTAAACTATTATTACCATCGCTCATATCATATGCATTTTTAGCTATTGAAGTATTTCTCTGCCATCGACCTGTATAGTTAACCATCCAACAATGTATAGTGTACATATTCAGCCAACCACCCATACTATGCAATGTCTTTTTCTAGCTTTTTTGCACTCCAGATATCTTGTATTTCTATACTTTTTCATACTGCCGTTCTATGTATCATGTACCGTGTATCTGTCTTTAGTGTACTTTCGTTCTGGCATTTTGCACCTGCCCTGTGTTTTGTTGTTGCTGCTTGACAAAGAAATGTCCCCCTCGGGGATCAATAAAGTATCTATCTATCTATCTATCTATCTATCTATCTATCTATCTATCTATCTATCTATCTATCTATCTATCTGTCTGTCTGTCTGTCTGTCTGTCTGTCTGTCTGTCTGTCTGTCTGTCTGTCTGTCTGTCTGTCTGTCTGTCTGTCTGTCTGTCTGTCTGTCTGTCTGTCTGTCTGTCTGTCTGTCTGTCTGTCTGTCTGTCTGTCTGTCTGTCTGTCTGTCTGTCTGTCTGTCTGTCTGTCTGTCTGTCTGTCTGTCTGTCTGTCTGTCTGTCTGTCTGTCTGTCTGTCTGTCTGTCTGTCTGTCTGTCTGTCTGTCTGTCTGTCTGTCTGTCTGTCTGTCTGTCTGTCTGTCTGTCTGTCTGTCTGTCTGTCTGTCTGTCTGTCTGTCTGTCTAAAGGCACATCTCAATAGGTGGTCTCAATAAGCTTTATTGTTTCCTCTTTGGGGGATCTCTTACATAAAAAATAGCATTGTAGAACTGACTGGTGTAATTTTGCCATCTCAGGGACTGACCAACAACATCCCATGGAAGTTGAGAAACAAACCAGCATCATGGCCCTATTGGCCCCATGTGGGTATTCAGTCGGCATATCTCTGATAAATCTAGTTCTGAGATAATTTTAATAAAAATACATTTTTTAAGAGCTTTTCTAGAAATGTTTGCTGAAACATGAGGCTGAAACGTGGATGTTCCAGCAAGAAAATAAGCCCAAGCACACATTAAAATCCACAAAGAAATGGTTAATTGACCACAAACGATTATAAAAACGTTAACGCTCCAAATCTCAAACTGCCACTCATGATGCGTAAAGGCACTCCACCCTCCTTTGTCCTTTCACCTGTCTGCCTGCATGTCTGTCTGTCTGTCTGTCTGTCTGTCACACCTCAGAGGTGTATATGTGACGCTCTGAGGGCCTCTGTGACATGAGCCGCAAAATTAAACCCAGAGCCTTTCCTCCCCATCCACTCCTGCCTTTACTCTCCTTTCTGTGAAGGGCCTCTTTCCAGGCAGTTTTCATACTGTCTGCTAACAATGCTTTTTTTTTTTTTTTTATGCAGCTCCCCAAAGCCCAGTGCAATTGCTCCTGGTTTTGTCCACTCATCCGCTGCTGAGTATGGAGGAAGGGATGGAGGGAGAGAGGAGGAGGAATATGAGTTGGGTGAACACTCCACATGCTATGACTGAAATAGGACAGGCGTAGGGCAGGCGACGCAGGAGTAGACTATGGTGTTTCTGGAGGAAAGATGTGTTACTGAATGTTACAACTGTAACAGATGTGACCTCAACAGGGAGTGAATAAGACTGGATTGTGCTGAGAATTTTCTCTAAATGTGTGAAGTATTGAGGGATGAGGAACAAAGGAGTTTGCATTGGGGAATTTAGGTCATAAAACACTTTCTTTTCACAGTGTGCAAAGTTCATTAAATGTGACCGACCGGCTCGATTCGGTCTTATGTAGCAACATTTTAATTGGCGTTTTTTACATTGGATAAAAGTAGAGACACTACAGTTGAGGAACAATGGGAAAGTAATTCTGCTTTGAAAGTTGATAAACTTGTATCCTCACTTTTTAGGACAGCAGTCAAGCACCCAAGCTAACTGGCTAGTTTGCTAGCTACTTCCAGACACAAATGAGAGAACAGCTCACTGACCATTTTACTTTCCCTAGCAGAGCTGGTTAGGTTATTTTTATGTTATACAGAGTGTTGGTGACTGCAACTATTCTTCTGGCAACAATTAAAAAATGTTTGCCAACGTTTACTGATATATTCAACAGGTGTTGAGCGTTTGTAAATTCGTTTAGTTATTTAGTTATTCAGACAAGAGTGCTCTGAAATTGGAGTAGATAGCCAGAGCGAAAATGCCAGCTACGTCTATCAACAGTTGTCGCAGTGAGATTCTATTGAAATGGTTACTTGCATAGTGGAGTCTTTTGTTAAGACATGTAGCTTGCTAGGTAAACAATAAACTCTAATCCCAACTCATGACGTTACTACCCTGCATGAATCTGCAGGTAGCTAACCAACCAGGTTCAATGCTAGCTAGCTAACATTAGGCTACAACTAGCAAAGCAAATGGCTCTGTGATACAAATAATACACAGATCATACACGTAATGTTAGCTAGCAAGCCAGCCAGCTAACGTTAGCTAGCTAGCTAAAAGTACATTTTAACTTGAAATGAAAAGGACTTTCTGTCAAAATTAGAAACGTGTTATATCTGAAAATGTAGCTAGCTAGACTATCTTATCCATATACATGGAATGGACACTTCTCCCTGTCATGGATGCCATGGTTGCCCTTACTTAGTTTGAAGATGTAATCCGGAGACAGGTGTTTTCTCCATCTCCTTAGCTACCATACTGTAATTCCACTGATTTCAAAACTCGGCCCTCCAGAAAGTGGAGACAACACTTGTGCTGTTCTGTGCGATATACGTATATACACACCCCTGGTCAAAAGTTTGGAATGTTACTCATTCAAGGGTTTTTCTTTTTTTTGCACTATTTTTTACATTGTAGAATAAAAGAAGACATCAAAACTATGACATAACACATATGGAATCATGTAGTAACCAAATAAATCTTCAAATAGCCACCCTTTGCCTTGGTGACATCTTTGCACCTCACGGCATTCTCTCAACCAGCTTCATGAGGACCGCCACAGGAATGGAAGACAAAGAAATACCTCTGCTGCAGAGGATAAGTTCATTAGAGTTACCAGCCTCAGATTGCAGCCAAAAATAAATGCTTCACAGAGTTCAAGTAACAGACACATCTCAACATCAACTGTTGACTGTGTGAATCAGACCTTTATGGTCGAATTGCTGCAAAGAAACCACTACTAAAGGACACCAATAAGAAGAAGAGACTTGCTTGGGCCAAGAAACACGAGCAATGGACATTTGACCAGTGGAAATTTGTCCTTTGGTCTGGAGTCCAAATTTGAGATGTTTGGTTCTAACCTCAACCGAATTTAGATGGTTTGGGATGAGTCTGACCGCAGTGAAGGAAAAGCAGCCAACAAGTGCTCAGCATATGTGGGAACTCCTTCAAGACTGATGGAAAAGCATTCCAGGTGAAGCTGGTTGAGAGAATGCCAAGAGTGTGCAAAGCTGTCATCAAGGCATTTGAGTAATTGCCCTCTGTGAGATATTGCTACACACACACATAGTGTGACCTTACACACACCCACACGTTCAGGCACACACACACCGACACACACACACACAAACACACGCACACTGTATGACCGCACAAACACACACACACGCACAAACATACACACACACTTACACCCATGCACAAACACACACACCCACAACCACACACACTGACATGCAGAATATAATCACACTTTATGCAGATACATTACTTATGCAGCACACGTTCATACTTACACACTAGCTCATACAGTATAGAATTAAATTTGCCTACACATTTGTATCAGATAAATACTCACATACTGTTCTTTACACATATGCACTCTCTCACACACACATACTCCCACACACAGGGAATTTTAAGGGTACACTGTGCAGTAGAGGGCTGTGTTTAGGAGGTGTTGGACAGGTCACAGAGCCCTCCTGATCGGGGAGGGAGTCAGTCTGTCTGGGACTGATGAAATCCTCCACTTGTCCTTATTCATCATGCCCACAACACATATTAATTATCCCACACCTTCAGCCTAACAGCAGAGGACAGACGCTTACTCCAATTTCCTGCTCCCATAGAACACAGGCCCTCACATCACACCTCACTCACATACACAATACAGCTGCAGTAGTACTATATTGATCTAAGGCCTTGGGACTCTCTGCTGTCCTAATATGGACAAGATACAGAATGACTGTAGTTCTCCAACGCTGTGATGTTTGTATAGTGAGTCCAACTGTCCGCCAGGTATTGCTACTGTATTATGACAAGCTGTCTTGGAAGACATTCACTCCCTCTTCGTTCTCAAGGCTATTCCCCTGGGCTTGTCCTTCCTTAATTGGGATAATTAGTGTGAGTTTAGCCATATTGTTTCTAAGCTATTCCATATTACAGCAAGACAGAGTGTGTCATCAAGTGCATCCATCCAGCGATAGCTCTTTAAAGCAAATGACAAGATGGAAGTCCTCTAAATGACCATGTTTGGTTTTCAATGGTCGGGTGGTGACGAGTAACCCCCCTCTCTCTGAAACCCCCCTCCCTCCTAATCAGCCCAGTCCCATATCTCCCCTGTTTGTCCTGACACCAGTCAGGCGCAGAGCACCGACTCACTGGGAAAAGATTGGTCAATTATGACGGCCGCAAAGATAAAAGTGCCATTATCTGAGTAGTGGCGGCCATACGTTCATCCAATTAATGAGGGCTTTGCAGCAGTGACAAGGACCAGACAGAGAGGGACCACTCCTCGCCTAGAGCGAACTGAAGAACAGAAGGAATAGTCAACGATCTGTGGAGTCGGAGGCAGCCCGGTGACTTAGACACTTAATTGATCTTCATTACCTTAATTATGGCTGTAATGTCAAGCTGACAGCTGAAAAACGGGTCACACTGTTGAATGATAATGTCAGAACGTACCCTTTTAAGCGATATGCTGACCTTGAAACTAGAAGTGAAACTGCAGTCTGTGCCCGTGTGTGTGTGTGTGTGTGTGTGTGTGTGTGTGTGTGCGTGCGTGCGTGCGTGCGTGAGAGAGAGTGTGAGAGTGTCCGTGCATGCAGATGTCAACATCTCAATTAATCAAAAAGTTCCAGACTACTTTCCTCGTCAAACTCGAAAACTCAACCATGCACTCATCCGACCTGACCCCAGATCTTTTGAGAGTAACTGTATGTGATCCAATCACCCAGCTCCCCGCCAGCCAGTGTGCTTCACTCTGCCCTTGTGTTTGAATAAACATCCTCTGTATAATATGTGTCATAAAGCTGCCACCCTGCTCTCTCTATGTTCTGACCCCCGTTCCTCAGGGAGGTAGTAATGGGGATGTTGTGGTGACAGTGTGTCCCCCTGTCGGTCAGTCCGGTGACATGCCTGGTTGCCTTTGTCCTGCTCCGCTTACTCCTCAAGATGCCTGTTCCCATGCTCCCCTTGCTCTGTACATGTAAATGAGACAAGATGAATGCTGCAGGATCCCATGCTCTTAGCAAGGTAAGTGTATGCATAACTTCACCACTGACTGTCATCTGGGTCTGTAATAAACATATTTCTGTTTTTTATGTGGCACATTCTCTAACAGTATATCATATTTGTTCAGAGGGATTTTAGCGTAAGCTTGAAGATGCTCCTTAAGTGGTGAAAAAATGAAGCGCTCTTATTCAAAACGTATCTACTCCAACTTCACGCCATAGTCTTTAGCATGTAGTGCAGTAGTAACACAGTGATAGTAGTAACCCTTTGTGAGAAAAACGAATTACATCATGTATCTAAACAAAGGGGAATCCCTTGCATTTGATTGATTAATTAGTAAAGAAGTCCCCTCACCTGGTTGTCTAGGTCTTAATTGAAGGAAAAGCCAAAAACCTGTAGACACTAGGCCCTCCATGGAAGGAGTTTGACACCCTTGTTGTAACGAGTCTGCACACATTTGAATAGTGTCTCAGAACCGCTCAGAGGACTTTTGGAAGAAAAGTCTCTGTCGTCAGTTATATGAAATGGTACCAATATTGTACGTCACTAAGTATGATCATATTTATTTTACAGTTATAAGAAAGATTACATTTTATAGTAAGATGTTTATAATTTTGTAACTAAGCATTTCCGTCATTTGAAGCTCTATTGCACCACTTTTCTTGAAGAGGAAAATAATAAATTATTTTTCATATTTCTTTATTTTCATAATACTTCTACTGCGCTTGTGTACTCAAAAGGTTAGTACACCTCAGCAATCTAAAAAATATTTATTAAAAACATTTGTTCCAGACCTTTCTAAAACTATGCAGCATTGCCAGTTATTGTTTACGGCCATCTCATTAAAAATAATTACTTTTGGATATGTCTATTATTCAAGAGGTATTAAACTGAATGTAATTATGTCTTGCTGTGTGGGCAATTGAGGGTTAATGTGATTTGAATTCTAATGAGATGCAAATTTATATAATAGCCTTTTATCATATCAGTTTCTCAATCAATCTGTTGGCTGAAACTGAGATGCAAATGTAATTCATATGGAAATGTGTGAATGAACTTTGTGCTTCCCAGTACAATTAACTTCACCTTAACAAGCCTATACCTCATATATTGAAACCAAATCGATGGATTTGATGCACTTATAACTTAAAGCTGATGTGTCATTATTACTATTGTGTATTTTAGAATGTGTGTGTGTGTGTGTGTGTGTGTGGACATGTTTAACTATACTTGTGAGGACCAGAAGTCCCCACAATAATAGTAAACAAATAACATTTCGACCAACTGGGGACATTTTGTTAGTCCCCACAAGGTCAAATGCTATTTTTAGGGGTTTAGGGTTAAGGTTAAGATTAGGTTTAGGGGTTAGAGAAAATAAGATTTTGAATTGGACTTAATTGTATGTCCCCACAAGGTTAGTTATCCAAGACTGTGTGTGTGTATGTGAGTTTGTGTATGTGTTGCTTATGTTCTTGTATGCATCTGCCGGTGTGTGTGTGTGTGTGTGTGTGTGTGTGTGTGTGTGTGTGTGTGTGTGTGTGTGTGTGTGTGTGTGTGTGTGTGTGTGTGTGTGTGTGTGTGTGTGTGTGTGTGTGTGTGGCATGCATGCCTGTGTGCGTGCATGTGTGTGTGTTTGTCTGTTTGTGTGTACATGCCTCCGTATGTACAATTGAAGTTGAAAGTTTATATACACCTTAGCCAAATACATTTAAACTCAGTTTTTCACAATTCATGACATTTAATCCTAGTAAAAATTCCCTGTCTTAGGTCAGTTAGGATCACCACTTTATTTTAAGAATGTAAAATGTCAGAATTATAGTAGAGAGAATGATTTATTTCAACTTTTATTTCTTTCATCACATTCCCAGTGGGTCAGAAGTTTACATACACTCAATTAGTATTTGGTAGCATTGCCTTTAAATTATTTAACTTGGGTCAAATGTTTTGGGTAGCCTTCCACAAGCTTCCCACAATAAGTTTGGTGAATTTTGACCCATTCCTTCTGACAGAACGGGTGTAACTGAGTCAGGTTTGTAGGCCTCCTTGATCGCACACACTTTTTCAGATCTGCCCACAAATTTTCTATAGTATTGAGGTCAGGGCTTTGTGATGGCCACTCCAATATCTTGACTTTGTTGTCCTTAAGACATTTTGCCACAACTTTGGAAGTATGCTTGGGGTCATTGTCCATTTTGGAAGACCCATTTGCGACCAAGCTTTAACTTCCTGACTGAGATGTTGCTTCAATATATCCACATCATTTTCCTTCCTCATGAAGACGTCTATTTTGTGAAGTGCACCCCCACAACATGATGCATCCACCGGTACACCTCCAATTGACTCAAATGATGTCAATTAGCCTATAAGAAGCTTCTAAAGCCAAGCTGTTTAAAGGCACAGACAACTTAGTGTATGTAAATTTCTGACCCACTGGAATTGTAATATGGTGAATTATAAGTGAAATAATCTGTCTTTAAACAATTGTTGGAAGAATTACTTGTGTCATGCACAAACTAGATCCTCCTTACTCCTTAACCGGCTGGCCAAAACTATAGTTTGTTAGCATGACATATGTGGAGTAGTTGAAAAATGTGTGTATGTAAACTTCCGACTTCAACTGTATGTGGGGGGTGCATCATGCCCCCTTCACAGCAAGCAGAGCTGTAATTAAAAATGTTGCCCTCACGTCAATATCTAGTTTCTGCTCACTCAGAGGAGGCACATATTGTTAGAAAATAACTCAAGATAATGTGTCTGTGTATTCCCAGCCCAGGCATTCTAACACCCAAGCCTAATCCCTCCAATAACGTTTGAGGACAAGGGCTTTGCTGTAATTCACCACCCAGATTCATAAACACGCACTCTGGAGGCTAGACTTAAGAGCAAAACAGAGAGAGAGCCAACACGACAACTAAAACATTTGTACTAGTACAGCATGATACTGTGGGTGACCAAAAAAATTACTTCAGTGGTAAAGATATATTGAGCATGACCACCATTGGGACAAGTCCGGTCTAAAACCAAATGGTTGAGCCTTGTATTATCAGTTGCACTGTACATGAGGGAACACACAGTACCTTAGTTTTGTCATACAGGGCATGGTTGTCAAGAAGCATCTGCCTCTCCTTTTGGGCAAATGTCCTCAGATCTCTCCCAAACTGCTGTGGAAGAACAAAATTGATAATCATATCTCTTGTTATCCTTTTTTATTTTATTTATCCCCCTTTATCACCCTCCTGCCACCTTACATCCCTTGTTGTATTCACCAACAGTAACCCTGCTGAAAGAAATGCATAGGCTGGTGGCCATCCTTAGTTGTGTTTTTGCTGGTGACCATCCTTCTTTGCCTTTTCACTGGTGACCATCCTTCTTTGCCTTTTCTTTGGTGACCAGACTTCGTTGTGTTTAATCTGGTGACCAGACTTCGTTGTGTTTTATCTGGTGACCAGACTTCGTTGTGTTTTATCTGGTGACCAGACTTCATTGTGTTTATCTGGTGACCAGACTTCGTTGTGTTTTATCTGGTGACCAGACTTCGTTGTGTTTTACCTGGTGACCAGACTTTGTTGTGTTTTATCTGGTGACCAGACTTCGTTGTGTTTATCTGGTGACCAGACTTCATTGTGTTTTATCTGGTGACCACCTTTGTTTTGTTTTTGCTGGTGACCAGCCTTCGTTGTGTTTTGGACACTGTTGACCAACTTAGTCACATGCAAAAACAGCATCAAGTCACATTATGCTGTCTTGCAAAGTGATGTCAAATTCCTATTGGAATCCAGCCTGAGTGGTGAGGGCAGCCCACACTTTGCCTGAAATAAACCAATCTTTTCCCAGCAAACAAATGCGGGCTAAAATGTACAGTATCTGCATGTTCAGCCATTATATTTAGCCTCACAATGAAGTGTTTACCATTTTATTTTCTGGACATCCAGGGCTACAAGTAGAACACAAACCAACTTGACATGAACAGTTGCCTTCATGAGTTTTATTGACAAATAACTGTCAATAAAACAAATAAGGTCTGCCAAAGCAAAAACCTGATAAAAATGAATTTATATGAAATTGTTTGGTCAGAGAAAAATTAATAGCCAACTAGTCAGTGAAACCTTTGTGGAGTTTGGAGTTTGTGACAGCAACTATGTGAGCTTATTACATTATTATAGACACAATGTCCTGGGATGGCACAACACACAAGTCTGTTGCTCAAACACACAATGTATAAAAGGTGTTACGGTGGGGGGTTAACTAACTAGCAATCAGCTAGTAAAGTATTTGCAACTAGCTGCCAGTTGCTCATTGTATCTTCACTGAACTTTTCTGATTACAAGAACGCTTATAACATTAGGTGACAATCAAGCATTCTTTGTGGTGAGCACATTTGCGACACAGCCTCAACTGGCCTCAACCTCTTGGTTGGCAGCAAACTAACCTTCCTGCCACACCATCAGGTCAGTAAGCATGAAAGAGATCAGCCACAGTAAGTTACTGTGAATTTTACAATAACTACTTGCAGCAAGATGACAGTAAGTTATTGAGAATTAAACATTAACTTCCCGGTGACCAACAGCCATTAAAGGGACATTTCACCCTCTGCCATGGCATATACAGTAGTTATTACTATATTAACAAAATTATGTTTTTTCATAAACATAAAAATTATCCAAACCACTAGCTAGAACGAGCGCATTTAGATGGGGCCCGCCGACAAACTTGGATACTTGTTTACTTCGAACGACCAACACACAGTAATCTCAGAACTTCTCAAGATCTTTTTTTAACTTTAGTTTTTCCCTAAAGTTTATCATCATGCCTGTGTGGTGTTCTGTGTCTGGCTGTGCTAATTACAAACACACACAAAACTGTGTTATCTTTCACCGTTCTACCTACCAGAGATTTACCCCGATGCTGCCAGTGGGTTGTAGCTATCAAGAATGATGCTAACAGTGACCAAAGATTATCAGAAAGATTTTCAGACTGATGGGGAATCTATTTTGACGGCAGCTGAGAAGTGATGCGATACCATCGAAGATTATCGATTAGAGGTAACGTAAAGTTAGTTAGCATGCTAGCCTAGCTGGACGAGGTAAATTAGATAGCTAAAGTTACAGTCCTGTATTGAACTCTGAAAGACATCAGCTAAATCATATAGCTAGCTGTCTTTTGCATACACACTCTCAATCAATTTCGCCTATGCCAATCTAGTCACTGCTAGACTGGTACCATTAGCAAAGTAAACATGTTTGTTTGTTCATTCTATCTTTGGCTAACATTAGCTAGCTAACATTAGCATATAAGAGTAGCTCAATATGGCAGCCATCTATTCCACCCTAGTCTGGAAAACACTCCCTTACTAAAAATAGAATTGTCGATATAGCTAACTCACTATCTGTTTGTGTGTTGGTAGCTATGATAAAACGGTATACCTTGTCTATGGTAAGTTGGTTATCAGCTGGCTAGCAAACTTGCTGCCAATTTAGTGTCACTAGCTAACAGCAAGCTAACATTATTGAAATGTCCATGTTTGGTGTGCTAGGCTAGCCACTCTAACAATTAGTGGGGTGGTTAAATTGTGTATTGTTGTAGGTGGTACAGAATCTGATTCTACCAGCGTGTGATTCCAACCCCCTAGCTCTGCACAAGGAGAAGGTAAGTTGGCAAACATATTTACAAGCTGGCGGCTAAGTTAGCACAATTTACAGCAAGCATGGCATAAACATGAATGGGGTAGTGTTTGTATGGGTTTTTGTTTGTGTTATGGGGTCACAGGTGGTTAGATATAGCCTGAGGGCCACAGAGTACCTTCCAGAAGAGTACTTTTCCTCTTTGTAAAACTCAGGTTATCTGGAGTCCTTCCACAGTGTCCTGCTGAAAAATACCCCAAAGCAGCAGTATACAAGCTTGAGGGAGGGGACACACCTTGCGGTTATGGAAAACAACAAGATTGTGGGACAAAAACCAGCAAGCGACACTAAAAGCTATAAAATCAAGACTACAACAGTAATAACACAACAACCTCATTCTTCTTTATGCAGACTCAAAACACAATACAAAGACACGACAAACAAAAATCCCCTGCTATGGGCTTCTATTGACAATAATGATCTGTCGAAGTCAATGGGCTGTGGGAGGTTTAGAAGTCTTTGAGATGAGGAAGAGGGTTTTGGTTGTGCATGGTTGTGCTTAGAGACAGTAAATGTATTGTTGTGTATGAGAATGATTGAAAGGTGCCATTTCTCCTCAATCTCCCATACACAACAATACATGCTGTGTAAGAACTGCCCTTATAAGACTTTTAGACACCTTCTGCAGGCCCCCAGCCCATTCACTTTGTTGACTAATCTTCTCTCAAAAGCAGCTCCCAATGTCCCTCATTGTCCTTAAACAATACACTAGTCTGTCTCTAAACACTTAGGTCCCAATTGGTTGAGACCTTTACCAACAAATGTGTGTTGCCCTACGTCCCTTCCACAAAAAGTGTAAAAAGGTAACATAACAACCCATGTCTTTCTAGGAGATGTGTAGTACCAGCAAATCTTCTGCAAGAGGTCCAAACAGTTGGTGGTTAAGATCTACGAGCCCTACACCACTTCTGGTAGAGCCTTATCCAGCTGGCCGTACAACGCAGACAGGACAAGACCATTCGCCACAAGTACAAAGAGTCTCAGCTTCCACAGCCCACCATTGCCAGTGTAAAGCCCACCAAAGCCAGATAAAGGACTATGACTGTGTTTACACAGGCAGCCCAATTCTGATATTTTTGTCACTAATTGGTCTTTTGACCAATCAGATCAGTTCTGAAACAGATCTGATGTGATTGGTCAAAAGACCAATTAGTGGAAAGAATATGTCAAACTAATTCCATGTAGGGCCGAGTGTCTGTGGGTTTTCGCTTCTCCCTTATACTTGATTGATGAATTAATGTCACCAATTAGTAAGGAACTCCCCTCACCTGGTTGTCTAGGTCTTAATTGAAAGGAAAAAACTAAAACCATCAGACACACTAGTTGACTGCCTTTATAGATTTATAGAAGATATTTATATAAGCTGTACATGGCTCTGTAGCATCAAACAGATGTTAGACATTCAGATACAGTATATCCAATTAATCTTTATTTGTCAAAATCTAAAGTACAGGGGAGTGTACACTATTTAATGCTAACTCAAAAAGAGAACTGGGTATTCAACAAGAATGTTGAATACCCAGTTGAAGACCAAGATGGCGCCTGTGAGTGGTTTGGCATGACATCGGTCGCTGTCTGTGTTTTATGTTTTATTCGTTTTTGTCCCGTTTCTATCCTTGTTGGTGCAGCGAGTTAGTTCTCTTCGTGTTTATGAGCGCGATTTTCTTTTAAGTCTCCGAGAGTCGGAGGTGGTAGCTTCCAGCTAAAATACGTTTTGTGATTCCCCGTTTATCGCACGCGCAGCTGTGGATCTGTGTGGCCTCTCGGATTGCTGTCGAAAGAGAAGGAAACGCAATAGGAGACGGGGCAAGCGTGAAGGAGTGTTGGTAAGACTGAGACGAGCCGGGCTGGTGGGCTCTTCGGTGGATGTCATCAACTTATCTCGTGCCTTTTCGTGTCAACAGGATGCAAGGTACTCTTATCTGGTTATGGTTGTTCCTCAAAACCGTGAGCTGTCAACTTCAATCAAAGTTTCGCGTCGTCGTGTTAAGAAGAGGGGGGTTAACCCGGAGAATCTTCTTTTTTGGAGTATGTGCCATCGTTACAGAAACGAAGTGAGTCGGCCTGTACTATTGCGAAGATGGCCCTTTTCAATACAAGATCTATTGGTAATAAAACATTTTTAATTAATGATCTTATCTCTTCACGAGATTTGGACTTTTTATTAATGACTGAAACTTGGCTGAGCGATGGTAACTGGGACTCCCTCGCAGAAGCATCACCTAGAGACATCACCTGCAGGCTGTTGACAGTGGATAAGTTTGTTAGCTTTGAGGTGCAAGTTTTTAAAGTGGACTTGATTGTGCCAGTTATTTGTGCATTAATATACATACCTCCTAATTATAACAAGGACTTTATTGGGGAATTCTCTGAGTTTGTATCTTCTATGATTACTCGTTGTGACAGCCTTGTTATATTAGGTGATTTTAATATTCATATTTGCTGCCCTGAGAAGCCCTTGGTACAAGATTTTTTGTTACTGTTGGATTCTTTCAACCTGACCCAGTCTGTCGATGGTGCTACGCATAAGCAGGGGCATACTCTTGATTTGGTTTTGTCCTGGGGTATACCGGTGGGTGAGCTGACTATTGAGAACATGGGGCTCTCAGATCATTTTGTTATTATGTTTAATGTCACATTTGCTGGACTCCCTTCGGGTTCCGTGCCAGTTGGCCGTCGAGCGCAGGCTTTAAATGCTGCTTCTGCTTCTAAGTTTTCTGACCAGTACAATGCCCTTATGCCAGTTATTGAGAATAATCCATCTATTCGGGGATTAGAGGAGCTGGTATCAGATTTCAATATGGGCTGCAATCATATTTTGGATTGTATTGCCCCCTGGAAACAGGTAAAATCAAAAACTGTATCTCAGCCATGGCTCAATGATGACAGTCGGCTGCTTAGACAAAAATGGAGGCAGGCAGAGAGGAAATGGAAGAAGGACAGACTTCAGGTCTCATACGAGATACTCAGAGAGTGTATGGTGTCTTATCAACAGTTTGTCAAAGCGCCGAAGGTGCAGCATTTCTCCCATTTAATCTATAAGAATCAACACAGTCCTAAAATATTATTTAGTGTAATTAATACAGTTTTAAATCCTGCATGCCCTATTGTCTTCGATAATTCAGAGAGAGCTTGTGAATCTTTTTTGCAGTTTTTTATGGATAAAATCTCCGCTATTAGAGCCAGCATCTCTAGTTCTGTCCGCGTTCTAAGCTATGTTCAATCTCCCCCTGATTCTTTTACCTCTGGCCAGTTAAGTACATTTGAGCCGGTAACTACTTCGGACCTGTTAGAAATTGCCCAACATCTCAAGCTAGCTTATTGCTCTCTTGATATCATCCCGCCCCGCTTGCTAATTCAGGTTTGGGATGCGGTGGGTCCAACTATATCATCTGTTGTGAATCAGAATCTTATAGAGGGGCTTGTGCCATCATATTTTAAGCACGCTCTTGTGCAGCCTCTTTTGAGCGTCTGAGTCTGTGGGTGGGCATTGGGGGGATTGCATTAGGGTGGTTTTCATCGTATTTACAGGGGAGAACCTTTGCGGTGGAAATAGGAAGCTCTATTTCCTCCGCTCGTCCCATCGTCTCTGGGGTCCCTCAGGGTTCGTGTCTTGGCCCTGTCTTGTTTTCCTTTTATATGCTCCCTCTGGGATTAATCTGTCAAAAGCATGGTGTGGCATACCATTGTTATGCAGATGACACCCAGTTGTATCTTCCTTTGAAATTGAATGACATCTCAAAATGGTCAGCTTTGCTTGACTGTCTGGACGAAATAAAGCTGTGGATGGCATCAAGTTTCCTTCAGCTGAACGAATCCAAATTTGAAATGGTGATTTTTGGCCCACCAAAGCTAGAAAAACAGATTGCACTTGACTTGGGCCCTTTGGCCTCTAATGTTAATACTCAGGTGAGGAACCTTGGTGTGATTTTTGACTCCGAACTAAAATTCGATAAACATGTAAATGCTGTGGTTAAGGGCAGCTTTTTTCAATTGAGGGGCATTGCCAAATTGAAAGGCTTCCTGTCTTTCAAAGACATTATTTCGTCCAGATTGGATTATTGTAATTCTCTTTATTTGGGGTTGTCTAAGAAGTTGCTTTCACGGCTGCAACTGGTCCAGAATGCTGCGGCCAGACTGTTGACTGGTACCAGGAAATGTTCCAGTATTTCTCCGGTGCTGGCTTCTTTGCACTGGCTTCCTGTGGAGTATAGGGTGCATTTCAAGGTCCTCTTAATGGTTTTTAAAGGTTTACATGGGCTTGCCCCTGTATATATCTCTAGTTTGTTACAGCATCATGTTGCTGCTAGACCACTAAGATCATCTCAAAGCTTCATTTTAAATGTTCCAAAATCTCGGTTAATAACCAAGGGAGATCGTGCCTTTGCGGTAGCAGCACCGCGTCTTTGGAATAGTCTCCCATTACACATTAAATCCTGTGATTCCGTCGAGTGTTTTAAATCTAGGCTGAAGACCCATCTCTTCTCTGCTGCTTTTAACTGTTCTTAGCTACATGTGGTTTTTTGGTGTTTTGTTTTGTTTTATGGTGTATTTGTCTATATGTTTTGTACAGTTGGGTCTGTAAAGCACTTTGGTCAACTCGTGTTGTTTTTAAATGTGCTTTAGAAATAAAAAATGATTGATTGATTGATGTTATACTGTATGGTAAAAGTAACATACAGTGGGGAGAACAAGTATATGATACACTTACAAAGCATGTAGAAGTCTGCAATTTTTATCATAGGTACTCTTCAACTGTGAGTGACGGAATCTAAAACAAAAATCAAGAAAATCACATTGTAGGATATGAATAAAATTGTTAAATTACGAGCCTAGTTCATTAAGCCATGGAAAAATACAGGAACATCGAAAAGTCGGAGCTCTAGAAACAGGCCCGAGTTCCCGAGTTAAAATTCCGAGTTGGATGACCATTCAAACAGATTTTTCCCAGTCTGAGCTCATTTTTAAAGAAAGTTCCCAGTTGTTTTGAATGCTCAGAAGTCTGATATTTCCAAGTTCCCATTTCCAAGTTCCCATTTGTTTAGATTTGGGATTATGGTTAATTGTTTAGCTACAGTTTAAATTGTTTAGGTAGTCTCCTTTATGTATTTAACCCTGGTAGTCATTCTGAATGCAGATTGTAGGAATCCACTCTGGCTGGATTCTAACGGGAATTAAACATAACTTTGCAAGCCAGCATGATGTACCATTATGCTGGTTTTGCTTTAGCTTATGCTGGTTACCAGTGTCCAAAACACAGCGAAGGCTGGATGCAAAAATACAACAAAGATTGGTCACCAGCGAAAACACATTGAAAGCTGGTCACAAGCAAAAACACAATAAAGGTTGGTCACCAGCGAAAACACAATGAAAGCTGGTCTGCCATTATAACCAGCTAGACCATGCTGGTCAGACCAGTGTCCAAAACACAGCGAAGGCCAGCATACACCAGCATAGACCAACATAGACCAGCATGGACCAGCATGGACCAGCATGGACCAGCTTGAAATTTATGCTGGTTTATGCTGTTTTTATCAACAGGGAATACATCTGCCATATCATATGTGTTCCGATAGTAGCTTTCTTGTTAATGTTTAGCTATTAATTTCTCATCATCAATGTTTTATTTTTGGTTACTGACTGCTCTGTCAAGCACTATCATCATGTGAGTTGGATCATTTGTTTTTTGCAGATTCAATGTTTCCTAATTCAAACTCAGCTGCCTTTAGAACAAGATTGAACAAGGATTTGAGTCAATGTATCTTTGTTTGTCTTGGCATCCACATTCATTTCACAATAATTTGATCCATGCCTACCCTGGAGCCGGTCCAGCCCAAGAGGGCAAAGGCGTAGCGGTCAACAGGTGGGGCCACCAGGTCAACACGTACGGCCCTCCAGCTCCTGCTGTCCCCTGGGTCCCTTTGCAGCCCTCTCTCCCCCTCCACCTGGCCCTCCTCCAGCCTCAGGATCAGGAAGCACTTCTGGAAGTGGTCCATGTCCTCAAACTTGCAACTAGGCAGCTTGCTCACGTCAAAGGTGGAGCCCTGGTGCTCACAGTACAGCAGAATGCCCTTGTGAGGAGAGAATATGAATCATTGTCGACATAGTCACTGTCACCACTAATAAAATAGATATTGACATTATAAATATAATATAGATATTGACTTTGAAATGAGATTGGTTTATGCTGCTACTGTACTTCAGTGCCTGATGTATGTTATTATGAAAGTGTAGTTGTGTATTTGCACATGCTGTCATCTAGAGCCTGCAATGGGTTTGTAGGACTTCTATGCAGACTCGCAGTAGAAGCATATAATTCTGCAAATAACAAAATCTAAATAGCCTGAAGATCAAGCAAGTTTAATCAGAGGGTTGTTAGGCAAGCCAAGTAACATAAAAAATCTGGAACCGTTAGAAACATGTTTAAAATTGTCACCAGTTTGGTAAAGGTTGGGTAAAAACAGTGTGTCTGCCACTGAGTGTAATAATATTATGCCAACTGTGAGATTGCAACTAAATTATAACCTTCAAGACTCTGAATTATGGGGGGCCAGTCGGACTCAATGGCACACAGTTCCACTCCAAGGAAAATCACTTCCAAGTAAGACATTACTTTTTATCAGAAAGAGAGGAAAGGAGACACACACAGAGAGAGAGAGAGAGAGAGAGAGAGAGAGAGAGAGAGAGAGAGAGAGAGAGAGAGGGAGATATAGAAAGAAAGAGAGAGATTGTTGGGGAGGACAACCGATAAGAAAGATATAGATAGGGAGAGAATCAGTGAGGATACGGCTGGATAAGACAAAGAGAAAGAGGGAGAGGAGTAGATGGGGGGGGGGGGGTCTGGGGGTATGTAGTGGAGAGTAGGCAGAAGAAGAAGAGGATTGATTTCCTCTGGGCTTTGGCCTGGCTGATTATACAGCTCCCCCAGTCCAGGAGCGCTAAGGTGATTAACATTACAAATTGTCAATTTAATTCCAGCACCCACAGTAATTGTTGGGATAGTGTGTTCCTCTTACTGCCCATTAATCTGCCAGGCTCTCCTTAAAGAGCAATAATTGCAGGAGGAAGTGCAGCTCTAACTGCTCCTCCTGTCCAACCAAGACACTGAGGTCAATCAAGAGACATTAAACACTACTGAGCCCGACTGCTTGGTCTTGTTTGACCGTGTTTCTCCACTTCATTAGAAGTGACAGCGTTTCCCAGAGGGCATCGGGAGAGGAGGAGAGGAGGCAATGATTGAGTCATTAACTGATGACATCGGAGGGACTGAGTGAGTGACATGTGGGTTACTGCACCCCTCGTCCCTTACACCTCAGCTCTTCTAATTAGCTTCAGGCGCTCTATCTATCTGCAATTACTGTACAGGTAACCATTCACTTCCCACTAGGATAGAGGATAGGAACAGAAAGCCTCCAACTCCCTCACATACTGGATACATCAACATTCTCACTACCTACATTTCAACATACTGTAGACTATGAAGCCAAATCAGCTGTGAAATTACTTAAATACTTAATAAAAACAATCTTACATCAAAATGTATAGCCTTAAGTGTAAATCATAGTCCGCAGACGGTGAGACGCAATAGTCCAGTGTCCCATTGTGACATAGCTAAGCGGCTCTGAGACCACCATCTATGTGCACCTCCCCACAATTACGAACGAACAAGTCTCCGGTATGCCTCCTCTATTCAGATTAACTTTATTATCCCACCAGGGGGAAATTCATTTGGTCATGAGCTTTAAAAGACAGTACATAAAACATGAAAACACAGAAACTACACAAAATAATTTATTCAAAGTGCTATAGCTACACATTTAAAGTGAAAGTGCAATATGCTGTATACTCGAGGGACCAGCAGCCTATTTATTATACAGTCTAATGGATGCTGGAATAGAAGACTCCCCATATCTATCTGTTTTAACTTTCTTTTGAAGAAGTATCTTTCCCCTTTCCGGCTGCAGATGGGACTGAATTTTGAATGAAGGGGATGAGTACTGTCCTGTAAAATGCTTTCAAGTTTTAGGAGGATGAGTTTTGTGTACAGGTAGGTTACTGATTCTTGATCTATACCAATTATCCTTCCCGCCATCTTAATCAAGCGCTGAAGCTCATTCATTTGAATGTGTAGAAAGTTAGAGAAATTGCTTGAGCTGTGCTGACAATTTGAAAAGTAGCCTATTAGAGGATCTGGAGGTGTGGCTTGTTTAAGGTGTTGCCTTGGGTTAGTTTTGTTGGGACAACCGTGGTTGAAAGTGTCATGCCAGGTTTGTACTGGGTTAATAAAGGTTAAGCTCATACACTGTGGGTGTCAGAAGGGGGCAAAGAGAAATGTAGTTGAGTGTCATCCGCATAACATAGATAGGAGAGACTGTGTGAGGATATGACGGAGCCAAGTGACTTAGTGTATAGAGAGAAGAAGAGAGAGCCTAGAACTGAGCCCTCGGGGGCACCAGTAGTGAGATCCTATCCACATCACTTGGTAGGAGTGGCCTGCCAGGTAGGATACAATAGAACAGTGTGCAGAGCCTGAGACGCCCAGCCCTGAGAGGGTAGAGAGGAGGATCTAATGGTTCATGAGAATTAGAACAGAAGATGAGATAGTCAGCTTTGGCAGTGCGAAGAGCCTCCGTGACACAGAGAAGAGCAGTCTCGGTTCAGTGACCCATTCTAAGAGAGATAACGAGAAAGTTTATCAGAGATAGCATGCTATAGTGTTTTGGAAAGAAAAGGAAGGGATACAGGTCTATCGTTTTTGACGTCAGATGAATCAATTGTTGGTTTCTGGAGGAGGGGAGCAACTCGGGCCATTTTGAAGTCAGAGGGGACGCAGCCAGTGTCAATTTTCGCACTGTTCTTTAAGCTCGCAATGAGTCACTCAGCCACGGAGCAGAAAAGGAGGTCTGAGTTGGCCGAGAAGAAAGGGGACAGTGCGAGTCATAGGATGCGGAAAGCAAACAAAGTAGTAATCAGAGACCTGGAGGGGGGTTGCAGTGAGATTAGTGGGCGAGCAGCCTCTGGTAAAGATGAGGTCAAGCGTATTGCCTGCCTTGTGAGTTGGAAGGGATTTGGAAAGGGTGATGTCAAATGAAGCAAGGAGGGGAAAGAGAGAGTTGGAAAGAAATTAATCGAAGGCAGACAGTGGTTGGTTGAAGTTGCCAAGTACGAAGAGCGGTGAGCCATCATCAGGAAATTAGCTTGTCAAGCAGGTGAGAGAGGGAGAAAAGAGAAAATCTCCATTTAGGAGAAATGAGTAGACCCGTGCTACCACCGTGACAACCAGATGCTCTCGGACTATGAAAGAAAACATAGTCAGATGAAGAAAGAGCAGCTGGAATAGCAATGTTCTTCGGGGTGATCCATGTCTCCGTCAGGGCAAAAAAGTAAAGTGACTGAAGGGCAGCATAGGCTGAGATTAACTCTGCGTTGTTGAATTTCATTGGGGCAGACAGAGTCGCAACTGATCCAGCCAAGGTGGTGGCGGTTCAGCACTGGGTGACCTCCAAGGACAGGAGCTCAGCACCCTTGGAGAGCTGGAATGACCAATACCTGAAGAGGAAGCAGGAAGGTGGAAACTATTCAGGGTTGGTTGGAAACCGGCCAGTGGCCTGCCTAGAACATTGTCTCACCCCTGTGCCCCGAATCCAAGGCCTACTACTTCCAGTGGGACAACCTTGCCATTCACAATCGGGTGATGTTTCAAAGAAGAAGGGAACCAACACACAACTTGGTGGTGTGGTAGCGGTTGCCTCATTCCATGCATGCTCATGCCTTCAGAGCTGTCCATGGGTCGGTGGGAGCAGGCCACTTCTGGTACACAAAGATCATCCAACGCCTCTGAATGAAACTCTACTGGGCTGGCTGCTTCTAAGACACAGAACAGTATGTGCATGCCTGTGACACCTGTACTACCCATAAAGGACCAACCAGACGCAATATCAGGTGGAGGCCCCTATGGAGCGGGTTAGTGTGGACATCCTGGGCACTTTCCCCATGACAGAGGTAGACAATCGATACCTACTTGTGGTCATTGACTATTCTAACAAGTGGCCAGAGGCCTATGCGGTCCCAAACCAGGGAACCACAACCACTGCCAACAAGCTGGTAGAGGAGATGTTCTGCTGGTTTGGAACACCGGAAGAACTCCACAGGGATCAGGGGAGAAATTTTGAGGCGTTCAACAAAGTCTGTGAGAAGGTAAGGGTCTGCAAGACATGGATAACCCCCCTGCATCACCAAAGCGACAGGCTCGTCGAACGGTTTAATCAGACGTTTGGCAATAAAGCTGGCCACTCTCACCTCCAACCACCAGAAGGACTGGAACCGACATCTGCCATTGGTCTTGTGGGCCTATCGGTCAGCAGTGCAGGAGCCCACTGGCTGCACCCCAACAACGCTGATGTTTGGCGTTGCTGGGGTGCAGCTTCGGACTCTTGGATGAGTTGTGGTCCTCCCTCAAGATCAGCTGTCGCCTTACCAACCTCATACACCTCGTGAAGTGGAAAGAGAGGACGAGGAGGTGGTTACTCCTCCACCCGTTTTGGGCTATGATAAACTCTTTAGACAATCTCCTGTCACAAGTTGGTTGATGAAGAAAATGTGCATATTTTAAAAGGCTTTAATTTAGGTCACTTATTTATATACTGCTGGCTATTTCTGTCCCTTTCTGGCTGTACATTTATTTTCTAGCCTTGAATCACTAAGGATGCCTTGAGCCAAAGGATTAATGAGTTAGCGACAGTTTTACAGACCATAAGTGTCTAAACATGGGTGGCCTTCATTTGATCAAGCCTCCGGCCCCACGCTCACAAATCCACCATAAAAAAGGGACGTCTTAAAGTCTCTGAGGGCTGTTTAGCGCAAAGCCACGCTGTAATCTTCTGCTACGCAGCAGGTAATGTCAGCGAGCATCCCAAAGTAAGCTTATTTCACTAGAACTATTTACGAGGGAATTACTGAGGCGGACGTGTTGCAAGGAGTTAATCTTTGAAGTTAAGCTTTGCCTTTAAGACCAAAAAAAAACACAAACGCAAGTGATGTGATTCTGCGGCTTGCCAAATGTGATCTAAAATGTTAGCAATTTTTCTTATTTGATTATTTATTTTGTTTCGTTCTTTTCAAGTGTGTGACAAACAGCTGACAAGCAGGCTGCCACCATGGCCACCTGCCCTAGAGGACAAAGAGAGCGGTGGTCACAGCGGTGGCAGGAGCACGGGCCGCTGTGATCTAATATCACATTTTCTCTGAATCAGAGCAAAAGACTTCAAACCCTCCCTTCATGTCCCAGATTAGCGTGTGTTAGCAGGCTGTGTTTGAACTGTGTTTTTCCTTTGATTCAGAGCTTTGCCGGAACAGTCCGGTCTGATTACTGAAATTAAAGTGAAGAATCTTGAAACATCTGTCTGTGTGTTTGTGTGTGGGGGAGATGTGGGTGTGTGTGTGTGCTTGTACTGTGTAGACGTGCTTAACTATACTTGTGGGGACCATTTTGTTAGTCCCCACAAGTTACAATTTCTAGGGGGTTTAGGGTTAAGGTTATGGTGTTAGGGTTAGAATTAGGTTCATCGTTAAGGTTAGGAGCTAGGTTTAGGGTTAGGGTTAAGGCTAGGTGTTTGGGTTAAGGTTAGGGTTGGGTAAGGGTAAGGGTTAGGGAAAATAGGATTTTGAATGGGACTGAATTGTGTGTCCCCGCAAGGTTAGTTATTCAAGACTGTGTGTGTGTGTGTGTGTGTGTGTGTGTGTGTGTGTGTGTGTGTGTGTGTGTGTGTGTGTGTGTGTGTGTGTGTGCGCGCGTGGGTGTGAGTGTGTGTGTGTGTGTGTGTGTGTGTGTGTGTGTGTGTGTGTGTGTGTGTGTGTGTGTGTGTGTGTGTGTGTGTGCATGTGAGCAAGCATGCTTGTGTTTGTGTTCATCCAAAATCAGCTGCAGTTCTCTTTTAGACAACGCAAATCGAGACATTTGTCATAACTGCAGGCAACAGAGATACAGAGGTTTAGGCATAAATTCCGACTGGTTAGGGTTAAGGTTTGGGATAGGGTTAAAAGAAAATCCCAATTAAATTACAGAACATGTGCCTAGCACAGGGATTGAACCCGCAATGGTCAAAGCCATAGCGCTCGGTTTAAGCCCATTCTTAACCCCATCCCCAATGCACTAGCTCATCCTGAGCCCACTAGATGGTAACAGGCAATCGCATTGCCTTTATTGAATGGTTGGAAATTGTCCAATAAAAAAGGTAAACCCTGCCTTAACTTCAACATTCTAAATATGGTGGGACAGTGCATAATCCACTGGAGTTTTGGGTGCTATTAGCGTGTTTTGATTATAATTTGTAAGTAATTGTCTCTGACTTTTAAATAACCCCAGTATTACTGTGAGAGTGATTGGCCATAGTCTCTCATAAATGTCTCTACATACAGTGGGGAGAACAAGTATTTGATACACTGCCGATTTTGCAGGTTTTCCTACTTACAAAGCATGTAGAGGTCTTTAATTTTTATCATAGGTACACTTCAACTGTGAGAGACAGAATCTAAAACAAAAATCCAGAAAATCACATTGTATGATTTTTAAATAATTTATTTGCATTTTATTGCATGACATAAGTTTTTGATCACCTACCAACCAGTAAGAATTCCGGCTCTCACAGACCTGTTAGTTTTTCTTTAAGAAGCCCTCCTGTTCTCCACTCATTACCTGTATTAACTGCACCTGTTTGAACTCGTTACCTGTATAAAAGACACCTGTCCACACACTCAATCAAACAGACTCCAACCTCTCCACAATGGCCAAGACCAGAGAGCTGTGTAAGGACATCAGGGATAAAATTGTAGACCTGCACAAGGTTGGGACAATAGGCAAGCAGCTTGGTGAGAAGGCAACAACTGTTGGCGCAATTATTAGAAAATGGAAGAAGTTCAAGATGACGGTCAATCTCCCTCGGTCTGGGGCACCATGCAAGATCTCACCTCGTGGGGCATCAATGATCATGAGGAAGGTGAGGGATCAGCCCAGAACTACACAGCAGAACCTGGTCAATGACCTGAAGAGAGCTGGGACCACAGTCTCAAAGAAAACCATTAGTAACACACTACGCCGTCATGGATTAAAATCCTGCAGCGCACGCAAGGTCCCCCTGCTCAAGCCAGCGCATGTCCAGGCCCGTCTGAAGTTTGCCAGTGACCATCTGGATGATCCAGAGGAGGAATGGGAGAAGGTCATGTGGTCTGATGAGACAAAAATAGAGCTTTTTGGTCTAAACTCCACTCGCCGTGTTTGGAGGAAGAATAAGGATGAGTACAACCCCAAGAACACCATCCCAACCGTGAAGCATGGAGGTGGAAACATCATTCTTTGGGGATGCTTTTCTGCAAAGGGGACAGGACGACTGCATCGTATTGAGGGGAGGATGGATGGGGCCATGTATCGCGAGATCTTGGCCAACAACCTCCTTCCCTCAGTAAGAGCATTGAGGATGGGTCGTGGCTGGGTCTTCCAGCATGACAACGACCCGAAACACACAGCCAGGGCAACTAAGGAGTGGCTCCAGAAGAAGCATCTCAAGGTCCTGGAGTGGCCTAGCCAGTCTCCAGACCTGAACCCAATAGAACATTTTTGGAGGGAGCTGCAAGTCCGTAATTCCCATCGACAGCCCTGAAACCTGAAGGATCTGGAGAAGGTCTGTATGGAGGAGTGGGCCAAAATCCCTGCTGCAGTGTGTGCAAACCTGGTCAAGAACTACAGGAAACGTATGATCTCTGTATTTGCAAACAAAGGTTTCTGTACCAAATATTAAGTTCTGCTTTTCTGATGTATCAAATACTTATGTCATGCAATAAAATGCAAATTAATTAACATATCTAATTTATGTGCCCTCTGCTACTATTATTGCATTGAAAGTATTACTGCCAACACACAGTACATTCGGAAAGTTTTCAGACTCCTTGACTTTTTCCACATTTTGTTACGTTACAGCCTTATTCTAAAATGTATTAAATTGTATTTTTTCCCTCATCAATCTTCACGCAATACCCCATAATAACAAAGCAAAAACACATTTTTTGAAGTGTTGGCAAATGTATGAAAAACCCCCCGGAAATATGACATTTACATAAGTATTCAGGCCCTATACGCAGTCCTTTGTTGAAGCACCTTTGGCATCGATTACAGTTTAGAGTCTTCTTCGGTATGGGCTTGGCACTACAAGCTTGGCACACCTGTATTTGGGGAGTTTCTCCCATTCTTCTCTGCAGATCCTCTCAAGTTCTGTCAGGTTGGATGGGGAGCGTTGCTACACAGCTATTTTCAGGTCTCTCCAGAGATTAGATCGGGTTCTAGTCCGGGCTCTGGCAGGGCCAGATCATCAAGGATCTCTCTGTACTTTGCTCTGTTTCCTCAGTCCAGAGAATCTTGTTTCTCATGGTCTGACAGTCTTTAGGTGCCTTATGGCAAACTCCAAAGGCCTGATTGGTGGAGTGCTGCAGAGATGGTTATCTTTCTAGAAGGTTCTACCATCTCCACAGAGGAACTCTAGAGCTCTGTCAGAGTGACCATTGGGTTCTTGGTCACCTCCCTGACCAAGGTCCTTCTCCCCCGATTGCTCAGTTTGGCCGGGCGGCCAAGGAAGGCTGCAGAATTTTTTGGTACCCTTCCCCAGATCTGTGCCTCGACACAATCCTGTCTCAGAGCTCAACGGACAATTCCTTTGATCTCATGGCTTGGTCTTTGCTCTGACATCCACTGTACACTGTGGGACCTGTGTGTGCCTTCCCAAATCATGTCCAATCAATTGAATTTACCACAGGTGGACTCCAAGTTTTAGAAACATCTCAAGGAGGATCAAAGGAAACAGGATGCACCTGAGCTCAATTTCGAGTCTCATAGCAAAGGGTCTGAATAATTATATAAATACGTTGTTTGTTTTGGGGGTTAAAAAAAATCTGTTTTCGCTTTGTCATTATGGGGTATTGTGTGTAGATTGCTGAGGACATTTTTTTATTTAATCAATTTTAGACACAGGCTGTAACGTAACAAAATGTGGAAAAAGTCAAGGGGTCTGAATACTTTCCGATGGCACTGCATCCATAATCATATATCATCATTACATCAGTTCTTGATCTACACAGTGCACTACGTTGGCAATTAATCTACTACCAGTGAGAGCAGATGATTGGGGTATGGTGGATGAGACATAGCCCTCTCACGTTCTCTGTTGCTATTACCAGGGAAAATAGATCTCATCCGTCTATCATCGAAATATCTGGCTGACCTTTGTTTGTGCCCCCAAGTTATGCTTTCATATCCATCAGAAGAAATGATGAAGCCCATTTTCACAAGGACATTTCCAGATAGATATAGTTTTACCTCCCCTCAGGGCTAAAGGGGAAAAACGGCCATGATATTCAGCCTAGGCGAAGAGTTGAAGACATTTGGCCCCCGGGGGACCAGATCGCAGATGACAAGGTTACACGACTTAGAGTCAACCTCTGCTACCTCCACTTTATCATTATCTTTTGCTTCCTTTCCTATGGACTTGTCACATTCCTCCCCCGTGCCAGGGACCCCATCTGTGGGGTCCCTGGCACGGTTCCTGGCACGGTTCCTGCTGGTTCCTCCCAAGGGTGGGAGGAACCAGCAGTAACCAGCGTGTGTGTGCATTTTAGCATAGGAGGTTTTTATCAGCAGAATGGCCCTTTGAAGCAAATTAAGGCTGGGGGTGGAGGTTGGGGGTGGAAGGAAAGGGGAAAGATTTTTAAACCCAGGCAGCGATGACAAAAAGAGGCCTGCAGCTAGACACCACTGCCCTGCTCTTCATCAAACAATCCTCTCTTTTCAGCCCCTCCAACGCAAAATCCATCGACTGTCTCAAAAGAGAGGAGGATGGTGGCACTAAAGAACACGCACCCCCCATCTCTTTCCCCCTCCCTCCTTCACTTTCCCTCTCTCCTTCTCTCCCTCCCTCACTCTCCCTCTCTCTCCAAGCCAGGTTAATTGTATAAACCACATTTAAATAACAATTTCCTGGGCGAAGGCCCTCGATATTGGTGTGACCATCTTTTTATTGCCTCTTTATGGGCCAACTCGTATGCACTTGGCTCTGTAATCATGCTCTCTTCCAATCATTTTATCTCTCTCCACACTGTAGGGCCCTCTCCTTTTTTTCTCTGTTCATATTGCTCTCTCAACTCTACAAAACGTGTCGGAAAACAAGTTACATTTCTTAATTTTTTCTCTACTGCATTGTGAGAACATTCTTTCTCTGTTTTTTTGTTTGATGTCGTGGCATATTTTAAGGATGCAAGGAAGTAGAATTTACCTTTATAATATAACAGACCTTTACCAAAACTCATAATCCAAACATCACTTAGTGCTGTGCTTTTCTACTATTTATCTTGGTAAAGAGTAACTAACCACCCTAGAAGCTAGGGGATGATACGTTTTTTACTGTATATGCTGTAAAACTGCTATACTGTTCGATCACAGTCATTGAGCTTTTTCTATATGCAATTATACATTAACTTACCTGGTCCCTCAGTCTGTCAATCACATGAAGCAGCAGCCCCTCCTCTTTTCCCATCTCAGGCATAGTCAAGAGGAAGTCCACATCGTGCCCATACTCCTTCCCCCTGAGGAAAGAAAGTGACTTAAGACTATTGTCACCTATCAGCGCAAGCAAGAAATAATTAAACGAGAATATCTTTAGTCACACTGGATAACTGTTACACAGTAAGATGGCAGCCTGGCTATTAGGAGCAAGGAGTATATTAATGGAATTTGACTTTTTTTGTTATCCAAACAAGCAATTTGTCCCGCGTCATTAAATTCAAAAGCTCCTTTTTGTTGACTCAGCTGTCAGCAGAGCCTTCTCTTTTATGAGAATCATCATTTTCTACTTGGATTACTTTAATAAAGAACACTCGTACTGAGCATGGCTGCTCACACAATATATAGTCTCTCAATGTTAGCAGAAATATGGGCAGTGAACAGATAGACAGACAAGTGAATAGAACAAGTACAAAAATGTAAGGCTATGCAATAGATGAATGGGTATATGTGTTGTGTTTCTCTGACATGTACTGAAGCTTTGAGACGTATCAACCACAGATGTGCCATGGCCCTTGAATGTCAGATGAGCGGAGTGAAATGTGCTGATTCCTATTAGGGCATCCTCAAACTGTTTCTAGACCTAAAAGGCCTGAAGACTTTATTCAACCAACCTATCAAATGAGAGATCTACAGTAGAGGTCTCTCTTTATGTGCTACGAATCGAATTGGAACCAGCTGCCCTGAGGGTATGATCCAAAGAGCGTATTAAGTGGAAAATGTCCAAATCATGGCAACCCACCCGCTCATCAACAGTGTGACTTTTCCACCGGACATGAAAAAGTAACAAAGAGTACACTGATACAAAGAAGCTAAGCATTGTCTGTGACTGTTGGGAGGCTTATTGTGAAGTTATGGCTGATTGTCATCCTGTAGGTAGTGTATAGAGGAGCAGCATGCCCCCTCAGAACCTGGGCCTAGGTGGCTCTAGATAACCCTGCTTGTGTCAGCCCAGGGCACTGAGGCAAACCACAAGTTTCTTTCAGTTCCTGATCACCCCTATTTGATCAACAAGCACCCGCAATCATACAGTCATAAGCGCCTATTTCACAGTTAACATCACATCAAAACAATAACAAATTGCTCCGTGTCTTAAAGCGCCAGTCGAAGCACCTAGTTTGATCTCGTCCACCACCACCATCGCCGCCATCTGAATGGCGGGAGTGACAGAGCAGCAGGGCATCAAAGAAAGAAAAAGCAATGGACAAACAGACTGTCTGAGGGAGAAGTCTGCAGCAAAATGTCATTGTGTCTAATTCAGTGGGCAAGGAATGAGACAACAGCTATTTAGAGCTCAACAAGGCATGCTAATGCCTCTCTAGCTCAGTTGTAGCACAGCAGGGTGGTCTACCTCGCAGACATAGACAGTACCTGGATCACATGTTTAGTCTGACTGAAGTTAAGGTCACAGCTTTATTGTGATAGATTCAGGCCATTTTATGCTTTCAAAGCACTATGGCCAGTCTGATGCACAATTACACAATCACGGACAATCTGTGCGCAAGCCGATTGAAAAGCACTTCCATCTAACCACTAAGCAATATTATGATTTAAAACTAAGTCATCATGTGCAAAATTGTAAAGTTGGAGTCATTTGAAATGAATTGCCAAGGACTGAGGCCTATCTTTCTGAGTTCCACATTCTGATTCAATGAGAGACAGAAGCTGTGAGGTGAGAGAGCTAGTTAAGATTTGTAGCCTTTTTGGAAACACACACATCTGCTGAATGGACACTACTTTCATGCAAATATGCCACAACACACTTCTGCCTAATACCAAGGCAGTGTGGTTAAGTAAATCTCTGAGGTAGCCTCTGCTGTGCTAGCAAAACACACTTGATTGCACCACATAAGTGTGTGTCATGAATAGTAAAACTGGAGGCCGGGGAAAAATCATCAGCATAAATTCAGTTTACCTCCAATCAAGTCTCAAATTCCAAGGGTTTATCGAAGTGTGTGCTCCAGAATCTAATTTCAGCCTGGTCTCATAACATAGTAAATGTAAATCCGGGACAATAACATTAGATACAATTTGCCCTAAGTAACAGAAAATAACAAAAATAAAAAGGAGAGTGGTTGGTTGGGTTGGATGGGTGGGCATAAAACACGTAGGTCTAGCAACCCAAAGGTTGCGTGTTTGAATCTAATCACAAACAACTTCTGCATTTTAGCTAATTAGCATGTTGGCTACCCTTCCCCTAATCTTAACCCTTTGAACTAACTCCTTACCCTAACCTTAACCCTAACTGTAAACTCTGCCCTAATGTATGTGCTTTCTGTCACCTCTGGCCTTATGGCAAATGGCCCAAAACAATGCCAATGCCTCTCTCTACAGTATCCAGGGAAATGACTACTGAATGTGTAATAGAACAATATTATAGTATCCATGTCTGGTATCTATCTGAAACTTGTCCTCTGAGTAGAACTCTGATGCCATCTACACCTTCCTAATATTGAGTTGCCTTTTGTCCTCAGAACAGCCACAATTCTTCGGGCATGAACTCTATAAGGTGTCGAAAGCATTCTACTGGGATGCTAGCCCATGTTAACGTGAATGCTTCCCACAGTAGAAAATACAACAGCGTTGACGTTCTTGACACAAACCGGTGTGCTGGCACCTACTACCATACCCCTTTCAAAGGCACTTAAATATTGTCTCTTGCCCATTCACCCTCTGAATAGCACACATACACAATCCATATCTCAATTGTCTTAAAGCTTAATAATCCTTCTTTAACCTATCTCCTCTACACTGATTGAAGTGGATTTAACAAGTGACATCAGTAAGGGATCATAGCTTTCACCTGGATTCACCTGGTCAGTCTATGTCATGGAAAGTGACTGGGTGTATTGATACACCACACAGGATGGTCTAAGGTACCTGATAGGAGTTTCCTATGTTTACATTTGTTTGCTTGTTGTTATAATGATGATTGACTATTTTCCCTTACAGGGCAAAGATTACTTTGATTTCAGATTTGGACTTTTTCTGACTCAACCTATTGCTGTTCCATATTTTTATAGCATTTCATCTAATCACTGACACTATGGAAAGCAGCTGAGTCCTGGGATGATGTCACGGATCCCTCTGGTACTGTTGCTCATTCCGTGCACCAGTTTCAGAAGTCTACATCACCGGCCTCTATGCACTGAACTGTGTCATTACGCACACCTGGTGCCCATTCCCCACACCTGGTGCCCATTCCCCACTGATTAGTATTTGTATAATTGTGCCCTTTGTTTCACCATTGGGTTGTCGATTATTGTTCCAATGTCTGTTGGGTCTGTGAGCACCTGTGCTTTGTTGTTTTGGCTTTTGTGCTACGTGTATTGTGCAAATGTTATTACGGGTCTCGTCCCGTGTAATATTGTGCACTTGTGATTTCGGTTCTCGTCCCGTCTATGTATAACGGGTCTCGTTCCGTGTTATTTATTCAAGGTACTCCTCACGCTTTTGTTTGGGTTTCAACCCTGTGTTTTTGTGTACGTGGTGTAATTTGGGTGAAGTATTAAAACCCCTATTACGCATTCCTGCGCCTGTCTCCCGATTATTTATACCAACGTGACAGATTCATTTCTATGCTTCGGCTCAAAGATAAAAGGGAATCAAGTTGGCCTGGCTGATGCCATCTATATGGATGTATGATCTTTGTGGTAACTTGTATCTGTACAGGGTAAACTTTGAATTACTTAATGCAAAGGCATTTTATTGTCCTCTCAGGAATTCTGTCATATTTACATTGGTCTCCCTCACACAAGCCTTTAGATGTTGTGACATCTTGTAGAGATTAAAAACTACTTGCTTTGATATTTTCACTTTTCATGAATATTCCTTGATCTTAGTCAGCTAAATGCAGAATACTTGATTGCACATGGTTTTTCTTTAATGTTAAATGGAATCAGATATTCAGTTTAAATTACTTTGATTATATTAATTGCAAAGTCTTGGGTTGCATGTGAGGTATCTACAGTATAATAAATGCGTACATATAAAATATTACCTCAATACATAACCATAAACCTAACCATAGCCCCTAACCCTAACCCTAACCCTAGCTAACGTTAGCCACCTAGCTAACTTTAGCAGTAGCCACCTAGCCAAGCATTAGCCAAAGGTTAATACATACCATATGAAACGTGTACAGTATATCATACTAAATGGAGGGAGATGGATTTACATTTACTATGTTACGACTACCCCTGACTCCAGGATGCTAATATGGGATGAAAGCTCCATTAACAAAGAGAGGCAGCTTTTACAGTACAGTCGCCGAATCATGGCATTAGTTTAGCGGCTTTCTTTCGTCTACAGTCGGCAGATACTTCTGAATCAACCCTAGTTAACGGAAAAAGAAATGACAGCATGTCAGAGTCTCAAGAGATGTTTTGTATCTCTAATGGTATGCCCTGACAACACTGTATTCTTATTTAGCATTAGTTTAAGCATCTACTCCAAAAAAGTGTGCTTATACGACTTCTTGAAAAGAAAGCCTGAAGGACATTTTAAAGGCTGCACCCAGAAACCATGGCTGTGTTCAAGTTCTCCGGCCTAAGCAACAACAGTTGCTGAGACAACTACATCCACTAATGTGGGCTGTATACCTGATGTGTAGTTACATACAGCTTATAACACAATTGCATTAGAAAAAACTGTAAATAATTGATAATTTCTGTGCAGAACATATAAAATATACATGGATATTTACAAGTAGATGACAGGGGCGACACGGATGAATAATAGAGCTGTCGGTTGTTTTGCTGTGCTTAGAATCACATAAAAAAAAACATAGCTCTAGTAGCTCTAGTATGGCAGCTAGATACCCTGTACCTTCCAAGAGAAGCTAGATATACCTACCAAGAGAACCTACACTGGTTTCCTGATTATTTTAATGTGTTGTCATTAACAGCTCCTATATTCTTGAGCATCTTGGGGAACAGTTTTGTTGGCTAAGATGATACACCTGAACATAGTGGGTGAGTCCACATACTGTCACTATCCTTAAGGGTAGGCATAATTGCATATAGCAATATGTTATTTCCCCAAATTCATCACAAAATTGGCAAAGGATTTAAGTGATGACTTATCATCAAAAACGTTCATAGGATGCCAGAGTGAACTCTACAAACACTATAAATAATTCAAATACTTCCTATATGATTCCATAGTTCAGAAAAAGTTGCAGTTCAATGGAGCAAGTTGGGCTGGGATCTGTGATAACATCACTGCAAATAAAAACAGCACCTTGTTGACACCTCAGTCTTTTCACACTCTGAAGTGGCAGAGACAGCTTTTCTCTATTTTTAATCCTCCCAACAAACCGCTTTAAGCCTTGTTACATGCCTTCCACAGCTGTCCTCTCCATAAGGCGAACGTTCAAGCATCAAATCACTAACGTCAACAAATCCTCACACACTTCTCCTACTGAAGTGTCATGAAGGCTATGGGCTATAGAGTGTGCAGGAATGCAAGGCCTCAGAAACTTTGAACGGCAATTATTATTCTCTATGCTTAGAGGCGATTTTCTTTTAGGCAGAGGCTGCGTTTCCGAAGGTAACCGCCCCGTTCCACACCTGTCCCGCCCCCTGGAAGCCTCTTCCCCAGAGCAAAAAAAAATGGTAATCATGTTCTGCGCATGTGTTTCTTTACCTAGATAGATAGATAGATAGATAGATAGATAGATAGATAGATAGATAGATAGATAGATAGATAGATAGATAGATAGATAGATAGATAGATAGATAGATAGATAGATAGATAGATAGATAGATAGATAGATAGATGGGTTTGGCTGGCCGGGTTGTCCTTGTCCCATCTCCTGTGGCGGGCCGGGCGCATGCACGTTGACTCAGTCGCCAGGTTTACGGTGGTTCCTCCGAAACATTGGTGCGGCTGGCTTCCGGGTTAAGCGTTCATTGTGTCAAGAAGCAGTGCGGCTTGTGTTTCGGAGGACGCACGGCTCTCAAATACAAGAAGTCTGGAGTGCAAAAAAGCTATAAAAAGACAGACATTGCATAGTATGGGTGGATGGCTGAATATGTACTGTACACTATACTGTACATTGATGGATGGTGTATGGTTAACTATACTATACAGGTCGATGGCAGAGAAATACTTACATAGCTAAAAATGCGTATGATATGAGTGAGGGTAATAATAGTTTACTTAATATACAGACTGGTTAAATGAACAGGTAAGTGAATATTTTGCATGGTTAAATTAACTGTACAGGTTAATACAGTTAAAATACAGTTACATTTACAGGTAAGTGAATATTTGCATGGTTACATTAACTGTACAGGTAAATGGCAGGAAGAGATACTTAAATAGCTAAATGTTTGTATGATATAATTTAGGGTAATAATAGTAATTCCCTTAAAATACAGTTCTTGGTGCGCAGGGTTTAACTTACAGATAAATGCACGTATTGCACATTCAATATACTAAAAGCAATGAAAAAAGATACTGAAGGTGCTCCTCTGCGTCATAACCATGGCATGCAAAGGGTGTGTGACGTTGTCCATGATGGCCAGCAGTTTGGCCAGGATCCGTCTCTCCACCACCTCCTGTAGAGTGTCAAGGCTAATCCCCCAGAACAGAGCTAGCCTTCCTGATCAGCTTATTTACCCGAGAAGCATCACCGGCTTTTATGTTGGCACACCAGCACACCACTGCAAAAAAATTCCAGCCTGTTGTCCATATGGACTCCCAGGAACTTGTATGACCCAACCATTTCCACATCTATCCCCTGTATAGGGACTGCAGTCAGTTGTGCCTTGGTTCTCCTGAAGTCCCCACCATCTCCTTTGTTTTGCTGATGTTGAGCTGAAGGTGGTTCTGCTCACACCACAACATAAAGTCACTGATTCCTCAACTGCAGTGTATGATATAACATTTCTAGCTCGGAGTCTCTACTTTTATCCCATGTAAAAAACACAATTTCACATTTTGCTACATAAGACCGAATCGAGGCGGTCGGTCACATTTGTGGTCACCCTCCCTTCACATTTTTCTCTGACAATCATCAATGATGAGTTATTCCAGTGAAACGTCCATGCCGAATCTGCATGCCAACCATTAGATCTTCATCAGTTTCATGGGAATATGCATTTGGATCTTCTACATTTTTTAGCAAGGCACACATTTGCCTAGTGGCGAGTGCTGTTGAGTTATAGCCGGATGAGAGAAAATTAGGTGATGTTTTTTGTCTTACAGTAACGTTATATTATGCTATTATACAGTATGTTCTGTTATGTTGGATACTATTATTATGCGATCTTGCTGACATTGAACTTTATTAAACGGGCACCATTCACCAGAGTAGCCTGTTATCTGGGCAGCCAAACGAGTAGAGCAGAGGTAAAAGGTAAAGTATAAAATCCAGCATATGCACAGTAGCTTCAGATTCTTTCGCTATTGGAAAGAGCCTTTTGATAAGCTAGGCACTTTATATGAATCATAAATCTAGTACAGCATGACAGATGATTGCATATAACATGGAATGGACGGATAGATAAAAAGGTCTACTGAATAGTTTAGAAATATATGATGTAGAGGATGATGAATGGAAGGTGCCATACTGTTAAGAACATTTGAATTATGCAATAACATTTATTTTTGGTATAATAGGTCTCCACTGCAAAGGTCTTTCATCAACCCTAAAAATATCTCAGTTTTGATGTGCATGTTCTCTCGCTAGACAATGCAATGTGAGGGTTCAATTATGAACTTCAGGGGATGACCTGGCTCCAAGATCAGTGCTTTAGCAACCAGTTAGTGATGCAAATGAGAATATGTTATTCGCTTTTTGAACATGAACTACTTCCAGACCTGGGTTCAAATACAATTATTAATTATTTCAAATACTTTAGCTGTGCTTGATTCAGCTTGCAACAGAACCAATAGAAAAGTCTCAAAGGTGCAAACCCCACCCAATCCAGGCAGGTAAAAAGGTTACCCCAGTCTGGCTGTTTTAGATCAAAAAATAGTTTTGAACGGTCATCCAACTCAGAATTCCAATTCGGGAACTCTGGCTTTCTAGTGCTCCGACTTTCCGACCTGAATATTCCGGACATCATGATTTGACCAGAGTTCCCAGTTCTTGTAAAAGCATCATAAACATATTATTTGAAGCTGCCCTGGTCTATATGACCATTGCATTGGCCTGTTGTCACGAGTGGGTGCATGGAGAGACCAAGACGCAGCGCAGGGATAGTAGTTCGACATTTGTTTATTAATACTATGTATATTAAAACTTACAAATGAACGAACTATACAACACAAAAACGATAGACAAACGTCCCGTTACAAACCAAACACGAAATGAACGGACGTAAAAAAGGCACACTTACTTCACCGTGACTGCGAAATAATACGACAACCGGGGCAACCGGCTCTGGCCATGGAGCTGGGAAAACAACCAGGCCTGGACTGGGCACCGGTGGAGCGGACTGCTCTGACTCTGGAGCGGAGCAGACGGCTGGACCTGGAATGGGTACCGGTGGAGCGGACTGCTCTGGCACTGGAGCGGAGCAGACGGCTGGACCCGGATTGGGTACCGGTGGAGCGGACTGCTCTGGCACTGAGGCGGAGCAGACGGCTGGACCCGGATTGGGTACCGGTGGAGCGGACTGCTCTGGCACTGAGGCGGAGCAGACGGCTGGACCCGGAATGGGCACCGGTGGAGCGGAATGCTCTGGCACTGGGGCGGAGCAGACGGCTGAACCCGGAATGGGCACCGGTGGAGCGGACTGCTCTGACTTTGGAGCGGAGCAGACGGCTGAACCCAGAATGGGTACCGGTGGAGCGGACTGCTCTGGCACTGGGGCGGAGCAGACGGCTGGACCCGGAATGGGTACCGGTGGAGCGGACTGCTCTGGCACTGGAGCGGAGCAGACGGCTGGACCCGGATTGGGTACCGGTGGAGCGGACTGCTCTGGCACTGAGGCGGAGCAGACGGCTGGACCCGGAATGGGCACCGGTGGAGCGGAATGCTCTGGCACTGGGGCGGAGAAGACGGCTGAACCCGGAATGGGCACCGGTGGAGCGGACTGCTCTGACTTTGGAGCGGAGCAGACGGTTGAACCCAGAATGGGTACTGGTGGAGCGGACTGCTCTGGCACTGGGGCGGAGCAGACGGCTGGACCCGGAATGGGTACCGGTGGAGCGGACTGCTCTGGCACTGGAGCGGAGCAGACGGCTGGACCCGGAATGGGTACCGGTGGAGCGGACTGCTCTGGCACTGGGGCGGAGCAGACGGCTGGACCCGGAATGGGTACCGGTGGAGCGGACTGCTCTGGCACTGGGGCGGAGCAGACGGCTGGACCCGGAATGGGCACCGGTGGAGCGGACTGCTCTGACTTTGGAGCGGAGCAGACGGCTGAACCCAGAATGGGTACTGGTGGAGCGGACTGCTCTGGCACTGGGGCGGAGCAGACGGCTGAACCCGGAATGGGCACCGGTGGAGCGGACTGCTCTGACTTTGGAGCGGAGCAGACGGCTGAACCCAGAATGGGTACTGGTGGAGCGGACAGCTCTGGCACTGGGGCGGAGCAGACGGCTGGACCCGGAATGGGTACCGGTGGAGCGGACTGCTCTGGCACTGGGGCGGAGCAGACGGCTGGACCCGGAATGGGTACCGGTGGAGCGGACTGCTCTGGCACTGGGGCGGAGCAGACGGCTGGACCCGGAATGGGCACCGGTGGAGCGGACTGCTCTGGCACTGAGGCGGAGCAGACGACAGGACCCGGACTGGGGATGCTCACCTTGGGCACCTTTATTTCCAGCTCCCTCCTCTCGCTCTCACACTCCTCCATATTGCGCCAACATAGCTCCATGATCCTCTCATACTCCTCCCTCTGTCGGTATTCCCCCACGTAGTCAGGCCTCTCCATGCTCCACATGGGGGGTGGTATTGGCTCTTCCTGCCTGTAGCCAGGCCACCCCCATAGCCCCCACCCCAAAATTACCTTGGGGTTATTTGCGGGCGTTTCTCCGTCTTGCGCCCCGTCTATTACGCGGCACTCTCTCTCTCTCTCCGTCTCTCCCCAGTTACGCTGCTTGGTCTCGCAGTGGTGGGTCGTTCTGTCACGAGTGGGTGCATGGAGAGACCAAGACGCAGCGCAGGGATAGTAGTTCGACATTTGTTTATTAATACTATGTATAATAAAACTTACAAATGAACGAACTATACAACACAAAAACGATAGACAAACATCACGTTACAAACCAAACACGAAATGAACGGACGTAAAAAAGGCACACTTACTTCACCGTGACTGTGACATAATACGACAACGACCCACACCAGAGTGAAGGACAGACTCAACATATATAGGATCCCTAATTAGAGACTGCCTCTAATTAGGGATCCAACCCAAAACCCACACAGAAACCGAAAAGAAAGACACTGTCTGACCATAGCTACATAGAGAAGCAAATAGGCTTCTCTATGGCCAGAGCCTGACACCTGTGTATTAATTTGGCCTGCGTACCTCTGTCCTGCCCTACACCTTTGTGTAGCCCTTGTGAAGCTCTTCTGTTATTATGTGACTTGTAATATTGTTTTATTTCTAAATCTTTATATTTTATTCTAATTAGCAATAATTCCTCTTTGTTCTGTACTTTCAGAAACCACACACAGTATTGAACATAACTTGCCAAGACCATAACCTGAACTGGACATATTTCATGCCGAAGGTGGTCCACTTTCCCTGTGGCTCTCTCTTCTTCTGTAGCTCCAAGGTATAGCGATTGGTCTCCTCCTCTATGTCTCCCACCAGCTCCTCTGTCAGAAACAGCTTTAAAGCACTCTGCCTCAGAGGGAGATGGCAAGGGGCTTTGCACTCCAGACTAGGACTCAAAGAAAACAGCATGGGCAGGAGGGGTGAAATGGCCGGCGGCCTTCCAGCTACCACAGACCTCCTGTACTTCATCCACTGTTGGTATGCCTCCATCACCACCAGCATCTTCAGAGGGACCTGGGATATCATTGGTGAGCAAGGGGTCCTCAGATTCAGGGTTCTCAATGACCACAAGGTTGAGGGGCAGCTTCTCACTGTCACTGTCAGAATCTGATTCTTCACTGTCACACTGTCATAGAATCTTTGCATTTGTGAGTCGTCTCCTTTTGAAATACATTGCTAATGCTACAGCTTGGCCCACTAACTACATACATGACAACAACACTGACTAGCTCCAAGTGAGTGTCAGGGGTGACATGATTGGCTGCCAGTGTGGCGATACTGATGATTTGCCTGCACAGATGGTTTGTTTATGTGGTGCCCTAGAAACTAATGTTTCGCCCAGCCTAAAACAAAAAACAAGACGTGAAAAATATACAAGAGAAGACTGCAGCGGGAGAAAGCTAGTCTTTTTTTTTTTTTTTTCACCTTTATTTAACCAGGTAGGTCAGTTGAGAACAAGTTCTCATTTGCAACTGCGACCTGGCCAAGACAAAGCAAAGCAGTGCGACAAAAGACAACACAGAGTTACACAGTAAAACAAACAGTCAAAAACACAATAGAAAAATCTATATACAGAGTGCAAAATGTAGTGCAAAAATGCAGTAAGGTTAGGAGGTAGGACAATAAATAGACTATAGTGGTGAAATAAATTACAGAATTATCATCATTAACACAGGAATGAAGGATGTGCAAATTATGATGTGCAAATAGAGGTACTGGTGTGCAAGATTAGTGAAAATAAACAAAAAATAAATATGGGGATGAGGTAGTAGTGTGGGCTATTTACAGAAGGGCTATATACAGGTGCAGTGATCGATAAGCAGCTTTGATAACTGATGCTTAAAGTTATTGAGGGAGATAGGAACCATGTCGCTATGTAGCTAGCTAGCATGATACTGTGGTGGATTTGTCACATGGAGGAGAGTTTCTCCTCACAAACCAGCAATTGAGTAAGATAATAAGCCAATACGAGTGCAAAACCACGCAAGTGTACACCCCATGTACAGAAAAGAGTTCGGAATCAGTAGTCAGATAGGTGAAGTTGGCCAAAAGGATAAATTGAACTTCAACAGTCTTGAGGTGCAGATTGAAAGAGCTCTGAAAAAAGGCTATGTTGAAGGTGAAATTGTTGAAGCTGTCATTCAGTCAATTGCTCTAGAGACACTGAACTCATTGGGACAAATGAGAACTCACTACATTGAACAAAATATGCAACAGAACTTTAGCACTCATTGACCAGTGCAGTTCAAGAACCCAAAGCAACCACAATTCAGTTCTTAGTGCGTGCAATAGACATCAGACAGAAAGTCTTCTTAGCATCAGAACGAGCTAAAGCTGGATTGAAGTGCAACCCAGAATTGATCTAAACACAGTTCTTGCAGACAGTGATGACAGGTCTCCAAGATGATGTCATATGTGCAGGAGCTCATGTGATGCTACAACCCAATGAGAATAATCCATGGCCTATTAAATTGGAGGTAAAGGAACAAGTTAAGACAAAGCTGTTATCACAGTGACAGTGGAGAACACTACAAAAAATGACATCACTCTCCAGAGAAGAACAGTGCTTTGTTGGTTACATGCTATTGATGCCATTCACCCTATTGAGGCTAAATCAGCACCTCAAGAGCAAAGTCCACATGGCCCAGATCCGGACATGAAAGAAGATGAGATTTGGAACACACCATTCGACCTCAGTCACTTATCAGAGGACCAGCAAGAGAAGGTTTGTCGTATGTTAGGAGAGGAATGTGATGTGTTCTTGAAAATGTTTGGGACAGTGTATGTAATCTTGGTGAAAACTCATGGTTCACCGTGCTTGATCAAGGAAAAGCGTATCATCAGGGCCTTATCAGTGAAGAGAGTAGGGTGGAGACGGCATTCATTTCACCCTGGGGACAATATGAATGGGTGAGAATCCTGTTTAGCCTTACGAATGCTCCAGGGGCTTTCCAGTGCTACGTGGAGGGTTGTCTGGGAGACCTGAGAGATGAGATGTGTTTCCCTTACCTTTATGATATCCTGGTCTTCAGCAAAGACTTTTATCAACACACCAAGAACGTTTGACAAAACGCTGCAAAGACAAAAGGAATGTGGAATCAAGCTAAGAGACAAAAAAAGGGATTTCTTCAAGAGAGAAGTGTGCTATGTGGGACATTTCATCTCAAAGAATGGATACTGCATGAACCCCAAAGAAGTCGAAGCTATCCAAGCTCTGACAAATGAACAACCAAAGACAGTGGTTGGCTTCCTGGGAAACTACAGAGCTTACATCGCTGATTTCTCCAGGATCGTCAAGCCGCTCTATGAGTTGTTAACTTACCCAAAGGCTAAAAAGAAGAGAGAATCAAAGAAGGAGAATCATGGATGTCGTTCTTTCCAGCTGCCTCCACCCCAACCAGTGGAATGGACAGAGAAACATCACGAGGTGATATAGAGGTTTGTCACGTCACTCACTAATCCACCTGTGATGGGATATCCAGATTTCGAGAAGCCTTTTGTGTTACACAGATGCGTCTGAAGAAGGTCTTGGGGCAGTACTGTACTAGCAACAAGGAGGAGTGTTGAGAATTATCGGATACGGGTAGTGGGCGGTAACCCCTATTGAGAAGAAATACAGGATGCATTCTGTGAAACTGGAATTCCTGGCATTAAAGTGGGTCATTACTGAGCGATTCCAGGACTGTGGGGCTTTGGTAACAAAATGGATGGCACTGTGATAGACTACATCCAATTTGCTAAGTAGAGTGTTGGAGGCTAGTTTGTAAATGACATCGCCGAAATCAAGGATCGGTAGGATAGTCAGTTTTACAAGGGCATGTTTGACAGCATGAGTGAAGGAGGCTTTGTTAGGAAGCCAATTCTGGATTTAATTTTGGATTGGAGATGGTTGATGTGAGTCTGGAAGTTGAGTTTACAGTCTAACCAGATGCCTAGGTATTTGTAGGTGTCCACGTATTCTAAGTCGGACCCGTCGAGAGTAGTGATGATAGTCCGGTGGGCTGGTGCGGGCAGCGTTCGATAGAAAAGCATGCACTTAGTTTTACTAGCGTTTAAGAGCAGTTGGAGGCCACGGAAGGATTGTTGTATGGCATTGAAGCTTGTTTGAAGGTTAGTAAACACAGTGTCCAAAGAGGGGCCAGATGTATACAGAATGGTGTCATCTGCGTAGAGATGGATCAGAGAGTCACCAGCAGCGAGAGCGACATCGTTGATGTATATAGAGAAAAGGGTTGGCCCAAGAATTGAACCCAGTGGCACCCCCATAGAGACTGCCAGAGGATCGGACAATAGGCCCTCAGATTTGACACACTGAACTCTGTCTGCAAAGTAGTTAGAGAACCAGGCAAGGCAGTCACTTGAGAAACCAAGGCTGTTGAGTCTGCCAATAAGAATGCGGTGATTGACAGAGTCGAAAGCCTTGGCCAGGTCGATGAAGACGGCTGCACAGTACTGTCTTTTATCGATGGCGGTTATGATATCGTTCAGTACCTTGAGCGTAGCTGAGGTGCACCCATGACCAGGAAAGGCACACACCTGTCTATATAAGGTCCCACATTTGACACTGCATGTCAGAGCAAAGACCAAGCCATAAGGTCAAATTAATTGTCCGTAGAGCTCCGAGACAGGATTGTGTCGAGTCACAGATCTGGAGAATCAGTACCAAACCAATTCTGTAACATTGAAGGTCCCCAAGAACACAGTGGCCTGCATCATTCTTAAATGGAAGAAGTTTGGAACCACCAATACTCTTCCTAGGGCTGGCTGCCCGGCCAAACTGAGAAATCATGGAGGTGACCAAGAACCCGTCGGTCACTCTGTCAGAGCTCCAGAGTTCCTTTGTGGAGATTGCAGAACCTTCCAGAAGGACAACCATTTCTGCTGCACTCCACCAATCAGGCCTTTATGGTAGAGTGGCCAGATGAAAGCCACTCCTCAGTAAAAGGTACATGACAGCCCACTTGGAGTTTGCCAAAGGGCACCTAAAGGACTCTCAGACCATGAGAAACAAGTTTCTCTGGTCTGATGAACTCTTTTGTCTGAATGCCAAGCATCACGTCTGGAGGAAACCTGGCACCGTCCCTACGGTGAAGCATAGTGGTGGGAGCATCATGCTGTGGAGATGTTTTTCAGTGGCAGGGACTGGGAGACTAGTCAGGATCTAGGGAAGATGAATGAAACAAAGTAAAGAGTAAACATTGATGAAAACCTGCTCCAGAGCACTCAGGACCTCAGACTGGGTTGAAGGTTCACCTTCCAACGACCCTAAGCACACAGCCAAGACAACACAGGAGTGGCTTCGGGACAAGTCTCTGAATGTCCTTGAGTGGCCCAGCCCAGACTTGAACCCAATCTAATATCTCTGGAGAGACCTGAAAATAACTGTGCAGCGATGCTCCCCATCCAATCTGCAGAGAAGAATGGTAGAAACAAGCTTGTAGCGTCATACCCAAGACTCAAGGCTGTAATCGCTGCCAATGGTGCTTCAACAAAGTACTGAGTAAAGGGTCTGAATACTTATGTAAATGTTATATTTCAGTTTTTTTATTATTTATATAAATTTGCAATAAAAATCTAAAGGCTAGTTTTCCTTTATCATTATGGGGTATTGTGTGTAGATTGAGGAGGGAAAAAAATTCAATTTTATCTATCAATTTTAGATTAAAGCTGTACGTAACAAAATGAAGTCTGAACACTTTCCGAATGCACTGCATATAGTGACAACAACCCTTTGATTTACGTGAGGAAGTCAGTGAAGCTCAATGCTGTTGGACATCGCTGGGTAGCAGAGTTGGCGGATTATCGGTTCACTCTGAAATACTGACCTGGAACTGCTAACAGAGATGCAGATTTCCTATCAAGACGTCCAGCAAAGATAGAGGAAATCATAAATGCACACACAAGAATGTCAGCCTGATCTTCTTGCTGCAATGGGAAAAAGATTAGACGCTCAAAAGAATGGAGACACAGACTGGATCTCTTGCAAAGCTACAGTGGGACACATCACTCAAGAACGACCCCATACCATCCTCAATCAAACCCTGCAGAATGCTTCAACAGAACCTTGTGAGGTATGCTGAGGACACTGGAAGAAACACAGAAACCGAACAGGAAGGATTACCTCAACAAAGTTGTTCATGCCTACAACTTAACTGTACATGAGTCAACTGGCTTCTCTCCCTTTTTCTTTCTCTTTGGATGTGAACCGATATTGCCAATCGACCTGATGTTCCCAAGAGAAGAAGAAGAAAGAACACAGTCTGATGCAGGATACGCAAAGAAATGGAAGACGTCGATGCTGAAAGCTTACGACATTGTGACAAACAACATGAAAAAAGCAGCAAAAAGAGGACAAAACTAATACAATCAAAGAGCATGGAGTTCAGTACTAGACCTGATGTTCTGCTAAGAAACCTTTTGCAGAGAGGAGGACCTGGCAAAATCCGTGCTTACTGGGAAAACCCAGTACAGACTGTTGCGGTAGAAAGATAAACAAACCCTCTGGCGACAAATCATCAGTAATGTTTATCATAACACCAGCACGGGCAACTTGTATCAATAAATCACTATCAGAAAATGGTTTGTGTGGTAATTATTTCTTTATTTATTGTTTTATTCACACGTTTTCAAGTTCTTGTGACAATTCATGCATTCCGATTCTTGCATAGATTGTAATGGACACATGATGTGTGTAAAATACTTTTTTTTAAGGTTGTACATATTATGATAAGGTAATGCTAAGCCATTTTCCGGCTATGTGTGGAGACATGTTTGTTGACATCATTCAATGCATTCTGGGTGTCACGTAATTGTCTGTCATACCAAAGATGTTTTAGCAAAACGAGGTGAAGGGATGTTTCACTTCTCTTTGGATTAAACCTCTGGAAATGAATGATGGGAAGTGAATGATGGTAGACGACACACCCACTTTGCCTTTAACATGCATACTGCAAACAGACCCAACTCATCTTGTCACCTCTTCTTATCTTTGGTTGACACAGAAAATTTGACACAAACTTGGTGGCGCGCACAAACTCTATCCACCTTGGGATTACTTTTAGAAAGTGATTTACTCAATTATTTTATCACTGGTGAGCTCACCTGTGATGTGATTAATTGTAAATAGTAATTGCTATTAGCTAATTCATATTATGGTTTCTATCAGCTGAGAGTTGCCTAAATATACCTGCTCACTATTTACTCAGTTAGTGGTAGGACTAATGTAGCCTACATTTTTGGATGAGAATTGTGTTATGCTAATGCTAACTGTCTGAATGTTGCATCCAAAAATAAACTGCTCACATTGAGGACATAACCTTGTAAAGACTGTTTGTTGAAAATGTTTCTTTTGAAATAACAGTGGCCAGCTCAAAAGCTGACTGTTGCATCAATTGTAACTAGACATTCTAATTAAGTGTTCTAATCACACCGGTTTGAGTGTACACTGCAGGGATCACTGTAGAATGGTCGCACCTGTGTGTTCGTATGCGTTAAACGGCTAGACAAAACCTCCAGGGTACCATGACACAACATCCCAAGATTGTTCAAGTGACCTTCAGGGGACCATGACACAACGTCCCAAGAACATCCTAAAAACGTCCACAGGAAGTAACGTGAACAATAAAAATGTCCCCCAGAGAATGTTTCCTTGGGACCATCATGCGACATCCTAAGTACTAATAACATGAAAGTCCTGAGAAACATCTTAAAAAGGTCCTGAGAACGTTCCCTTGGGACCATCACGCAACGTCCTAAGGACTAGTAAAATAAAGGTCCTGAGAACATCCTAAAAAAGTCCAGACATGGTCCTTAGTGACATCCTGGGAACTTACAGACAAAGTTCCCACAGAGAATCTTCCCTGGGATCCATCACACAACGTTCTTAGAACATTCTCAGAACGTCACAGGGATAACATTGCGCTGAAACCCTTAAGGGACCTAATGGGAACGTGGCCGAATGTCTTCAGGACGTCCCCGGTTTGCTGGATAGACCAGTCAACATCAACACATCTTGTAGCTGCAAATCAATCAAATAAATCAGCTACAGTTCCTCCTCTCAACTCCAATCATGTTAACTACCAATGATGATTTATTCACTTTTTAATCTCCCCCTTCCCCCTCGTGAAGACAATATTTACATAATAAAATATAATTCCAGCTGTCATCCTTCCATAGGATGCAAGAGTCATGGGACATTTACAGCTGTTTCCAGAAGATCAACCACACTGGAGTGGAGAGGTTATTGGCACACAGGCCTTTGTGGGACTAAAATGCTAATCGATTCAGTATGCAGAGCGTTACAAAGAACTATACTTCCACAATTAACTATTGAGGGAAGTTTCCACAGTAAGGTGACTTGAATCTTTTCAGAAGTTATCTGGGGGAGTGGGGAGTGTGACTTTCCTAAAAAGGAGAAAAATAAATAAATAAAAGAAAGATTTAAATACATTTTAATAATCGCCAAGTGTGTCTCTCTTTCCACCGATTTGACCTACAGTGTATGTAGGTGATACTGTATTTGAGCGTCAGAGAGAGAGAGAGAAAGTGAGAAAGAGAGAGAGAGACAGAGTGAGTGGGAGATGACGACAGAGAACAAGGAGATATGTATTACAGACTGTTGGCTAAGCAGCAGGCCTGTCATTCCCGTAAAGAAGAGAAGTGCACGTCTTTACGGCAGACTGCTCTTGCATTATTTAACCACACATCGCCAACGGTTACGGCTACATTTTTTACACCACCATAGAGTCCAGGACTCCGAGTTCACTGAAGCACACTG